>OX438947.1:12015178-13215178 GCA_949316185.1 Pyrausta nigrata | reverse complement strand
TTTTTTCAGTGCGCTTGTACATAAATATAACTCAACCGTTTTGTTTTATTAGGACTTAGATTTTTTTTTCTAAAATATTTCATTTGTGTAAAAATGCTGAATCTCAAATATTTCTAAGTACTATTCATTTTAATTTGCCTCGTATGCCGTCTGTACAAAGTTGTTCTTTGATCGGCATGCTCTAGAGTCGCCACACAAACGTTATCGCAACCGCATCGTACGGAGATTAAGGCTGTGGTAGCGGGCGAATGCATCGTCATGCCTCCGTGTGTATGGTACATGTTGGGAGCTTAGCCAATCATACAATTTAAAACACTTAATTTATTGTTTTAAAGTGATAATAATTCACTTTGCAATCTAAATATAATATTGCACCTGAAAAAATGACCGCCTCTGATGGTCATTTTTTCTGAATGCTTATCACTTAAATACCTACAATAATTTATCGTATTTGCATGCTTCATCTTTCGATTGTTAAATGCATGCAATAGTATTTCTTTCGAGTGTTAAGGGTGATAACATCGATGAAAGCAACGCGGCATGAAGCACTTGAAAATTTCGACAGGCTATGCCAGGGTGGCCAAGAGATTAGGCATGCAAAGAACGCGGGTTCGATTCCACCTCTAATGGTCAATTTTTAAAGTGCAATAATAAATAAAAAACACTCACTTTTTGACCGTGCAAATGGGTGTGTTGGTTAAATTATCAGTTTAGAGTAGCCAGATTTATAACAAGGATACTCTCAGTTTCTAATATACATGGACTTTTATCTTCTAGTATAAATAATGAGACATAATTTATCTACTGTTAGCACAAGAATAAACTTTAGTTATGGTTGTGACGGACAAGTCAACAAATTAGTTTATTTGCAACTACAAAGTCACGTAACAGTAAGTTAACCAAGTAAAAAATGAATTTGTATCAGTATTAAATATTTTAGAGATATATTTTTAAAAATCAAAAGGTCAAAAGCTTCCCTATTTTGTTTTAACCCCAGGGAACCTAAATCGCTGGTCCCTTTAAACTCAAACCACATTTGTGAGATGCTCTAAGCCTCAGGGAATGGAGAAAATAAAAATGAACAGTCTCCTTGTTGCCTTATCGGAATAGATTACTTTTTTTTAAATGTCCTTAAAGGGAGTAGTTGGACAGCGAGGGATTTTTTTGAAATCATTAAACTCTGACAGATTTTAGGATTATAGTATCAGCAACTTTTCACGAGGGCAACAATACCGAGCAAGCAAAAGGTTCCGATTTATCGTAGGTCAGAACAGGGATTTTACGTGACGATTTACTAGCGCTACAAATTGATTTTACCAGGCTTGTTTTTTTAGTTGGAGCACGTACCAACGATTGCGCTCGCGTGTGGCCCGTGAAAACATAATAACCACCCATTTTACAAATGCCTTCGACATCGCCTACCGCACACAGTGAGCAGTCACATTTTGAAGTATCAACTTAAAGTTTGTGGTTATTTTTAATACGACTTGTGTTTTGGGAGCCCATTGTTTTCTTTGGGACATATTTATTTTGTGGCTTTGGTTTACTCTCTGAACCGTATTGTTTGGTGTTTTGACGGAATGTTACCCGTATGTGACGACTTCATGACTCCGTGTTTGAGAGTTTAGGCAGTGGATTACACGTGGAGGCCGACAATGATAGGTGGAAAATAAGTCAGGTCTGAGCACTTATAGCTAGGTACTTGCCGGTCAGGGTTCAGGTATCACTTCACAGGCCACAATCACTCGAAATGTCTGTAAGGAGCTTCACAGGATACACACGCGGCGAAAGCGCTCTAGTCGGTCTAGTACATGTGTCATAGGTAACGTCTCGACGTCGACTCGATCTTCCGGGTTCTGACGGTACGTTTTAAACAAATAAAAATAAGGCAGGTATGCGTGTGAGTGTGCGCGGCGTAGTATCAATATAGGATACACAAACAAATCAAAATATTGTAGTAAACACTCCGTATTGCATAATAAATGTTCACAAATTCACAATGTTGCACTTACATCTTCACGGCAACGATTTCTGTTGCTTACCTAAAAAACAAAGGTGTGTTATTGACTCGCCATATGATAGGAGCATGATCACTTTATTTGTTGTGTGACCATTTTGTGAAGTTTTTTCCTCATTATTAATCGCCACGGGATGCCGAATTCGGATTTGTCTATTAGCTCTAACAAAAGAGGCTTGTAAATTGTTTTAATAGACCGGCAGAACTGAAAGTCATTATGCATTGTTGTCGTTGAATGCTTCATCCCCTTGCTTCCTTACACCTGGTTTGATGGGATTCTTATCTAGAGGATTGTAATTAAATTCGTATGAGTATCATCATCGATCAATCTGTTAGGTGTTAAGAGTTTATTATGTAGATGAGGTCTAATGATGATATTTTTGTTTCGAACCACATGGGTGAATTGTTTATCTTCTTGGTGAAATTTTAATGATGTTGTTTTTAGCACAAAATCAGTTGATTTCGTGATTTCACACCATGGCTTTAAGCAATTGCTGAAAAATTTAAATGTCATATTAAGAAGCAGTTTCAATGACCTAATTTTGACTAAAAACAAAGTTGGTCATTGGTTGTAATGATTAGAAGGAAAAAAATAACAATTCAAATTATACCTTTAATCATGAAACAAAACTACTTACATGTGGGTACACTTAAACACTTTATTACATCTCAAACCTTTTGCTCAACATCTCCAGACAAATTAAACTTCACCAAATCCGCTGTCACATTATAAATCCAAGCGTTAAGTAGCATCAACGCTACTCCACCTGCCATCTCCCGAGATACGACTTTCACAGAGTTTGTCAAATTAAGTGTAATTTTACTAACCGCGCCCTTAATAACGTTGTCGGTTTCATTTTCTATTCGCTAATTTGATATTAAACAGCGTAAATTTACCACGGAGGTCGTGAGGTTGATAACCTTAATGATACTTTCTTTATGTGAAGCCTGATTTGAATTTACAACGCTTTTAGATTATAGTATTGAGTTACTTTTTAAATTAAGACGCGTTGGTGTTTCAATTAGAGACGTTTTAAAGAATTAATTGATAGATTTATCTAGAAATTTTAAAAATCAACTTATACATATTTTATAACCTTCACCATATTTGGCATCTCTCCTAAATTAATTTGGTTGTATATTTAATTTTCATGATTTAACTTTTAAGAATATTCACATTTAATAATTATCATTTTTTGCAGCAACAAAAGATCTGTCAAAGATTGTATCCTTCGATTTTAGGTAAATTCAATGCCGTAACTCTGACCAAAGACGTATCACAATCTTTTTATAAATGAGTTTTTTGTACCAAAAACTGTTTTCAATAGGAAAGTGCGAGCATGTACGGCCATCGGCTACAAAATTACTACATGGGACTACACAAAGATTTAGAAGCTTACCTTTCCTTTGCTGGAGCAGTGGACGGCGAAATTGCCCCGAGTAAGGTAAGCCGCTTTCTTTGATAGCTTCGCGAGATTTGCTAGTATTGACAGTGTTGTACCTGTTTTGGGGAACGTACCATGATCGCGAAGAAGGAAGATTTGATTTGTATAGGCTTCCTTATGTGCGTTAGAGCAAGGGCCTTTGAGCGAACCAACTATATGAGCGAAGCAATTGGTATTTGCTTTGGTTTTTTGTGGTTCAGGAAATCTGCAAACTTAAATCTACGTTATTGTTTAGTTAAATTCTTAATGTTGTGATAATTATACGAAACGTCTAATATAGAACCAATTGAAATTGTTTGAATTAGGCTTGGACTAAAATTGTTTCGATAACAACTTTAAAGCATTAATTATTACTCGTTATGTTTTAGAAGAAATAAGCGATATTACCGAAAAATTACACAAATTTTCAAATAAATATACTTTTAAATGTTTTTATAAAACATTTCTATATAAATAAACCTATGTCGGTATTCCTCTGTAGGTATTATAATATTTTGTGTGAGTGTTAAACTTTGACACTGAAACGAATGTGGCCGGTGACAGCAGTTGTTTAAAGACACAGTCAACTGTGTCCATGCCAATTTGTCTCAATTGTTTTTTATTAAACAATAAAAATAGAAACGCTAACCGTGCGCCTGCACAAAAGAAACAAACTTATTGACATGAAAAATAAACTAAATACCGCCTCCACAATTTACTGTCTCTCCCAACCGCAATACCCACAATAAGTGACATTCTTTATTTCACTTGTCAACTACAAATCTTCAGGACCCACCCATGTCTGCCATGTGTCGAATACTCACATGTTACGCACTCGTACGAACAATAATAATAGTTTTAGCTTGGGTCAAGTGTTGAATAGGGAGCGGTATTGGGGCCGCTTCTTTATAATTTTGACATTAATAAAGAAATCATTTTTTCATTGCATGTGTATATGCATGTTTTGAACTGTGACTCAGATAAATAAGAACTCATAGTTCTTCTTCTTAATTTAATTAGCGCCTAA
The DNA here is from genome assembly GCA_949316185.1 of Pyrausta nigrata. Lineage (NCBI taxonomy): Eukaryota > Metazoa > Arthropoda > Insecta > Lepidoptera > Crambidae > Pyrausta > Pyrausta nigrata. The sequence continues at coordinate 13,210,710 of OX438947.1, read as the reverse complement.
AATCATAAAACTTAAGATAACTTATTAAATTATTTCCTCGTCAAATTAAAAACTTAATGCTGTTATTAGTTCAACGAAAGTCCATCGACCAATCACAAAAATGTATAGCATCATAACAAGTAATTACTTTATCAGCGCAAAGATCAGTTTTTCATTGTACGTACCATTTGTTTCTATTTATCTAAGAACGTATGGTACGTACGTAAATTTTCAAATTTACACCACACGTCTATGACGTTGACTATCTATAAATAGGGGCAATCGATGAGACAATACGATCCAATCTATGAGGACAATACAACCTGTTACTGAGAACCAATAATATAGACATTAGTTCATTACACTGGCAGTTATGTAGTAAGCGATAGATCAAAGTTCTATTCAATGAATTGATGTAGTCACACGTTCATGTTCATTACAATCTCCCGACAAATTAGTGAGAAGTTCAAACTCAAGATCCTTTGGTAATCTATCTATTTAAGTATTATAATAAATAAGAAATAGCTCTACTATTCTAACAACATTAGTAAGTTCGTACTATTAACGGTTATAAATTAACGCGTGTAGGTAATAATTAAATTTCATGAGAATAGGTAAGTGACAACCTGACAAATAACATGTAAATAGTTATTTAACGAATATTTTCTTAAGGACGCAAAATAGTTTCTTACCACTTAAAATGCACGCATAACTCAAAACAGATTTTTAATTATGTTTAACACCTATTATCAAAAAACAGTATTTGACCTGTGCCCTTTGTTTTCTGACAGAGCATTTCAATGGTTTTGAAATCCAAAAACGGCTCCGTGTAACTCATTTACATGTGACATAGGGCCAAGAATAGGCTGTCAAAAAGATGTCAAACCCCTATCACTCCTACTGTTTTTCTAGGTGTCAGTGACACCCTTCGTGCTCATTTCTTTGATCTTAAAATGATTCACATGGGAAACGCATTTGAGTAATTACTCAGTGGTAAAAGATATTTCATTACAAACCTAATTTATGGCTGGGATATTGTTTTTATTAGCCTTGATGACAAATTAACTTTTTGTGTGTCATAAGGAAATCATAACAGTAATTAACACTTTAATGAACCTTTCAATGTTTATAGCAAAGAATAAAATGAATGCTCCATATAACACCTAATGTAAGTACGTAACTAATAATTAATTAAGTATATGAAAGTTAACGGCCTTAGGGTTCGCAAACAAGATATTTTTTGGGTTTTGTTTAAGCAATACGAGTACTAACTGATCAGATTCATCATTATACGAAGTTTTTTTTTTGAGTTTATTATTTATATTTACGACCTTTTGTCACAATTACCCTTAAAAAATAAAAACAAATGATTTCGTCGTTTGAAATAACATTGAGGAAGTTAGTGCAACCGATTCTTTTTTTTAAATTAATAGACTGAATTTTTTGCCGCCATCTGATATTAAGTGACGACGGATGCAACTCGTATCTTTATTTACATTTCTCTCTTTTTTTAATTAATTAAATACTTATAAAAAGACAAGAGTACATCTGAAACAACAAAAGACATATAATCTTAATCCATAATCTATTTTCAGAAGTGCATAATAAAAGAACGTTGTCTCATAAACATGGGAACCGCTGGAGACCCACAACGTGGTCATATTAGGAGTCATTATTGAAACTAGATCGTACAAGTGTCCAAGCTAAAATACAACAGTAAAACACGCTTAACTGCGGCAAAAGTTTTTTTTATGAACTAGAAATGAAAGTTAAGTACCTCTAAAGTATGTTGTGGTTTTGCCTTTTTTTTTTTTTTCTAAGATCTTAATAATTTCAAGTTTTCTGTTTTGTAATATTTTTTTTAACTTATTAACTATCCATATCCCGTATCTACTAAATCTACGACGTCATTAAAAATATTGAACTCGAGTACTTTTCTTTAACACACTTTCTGCTATCAACGAATTGTTATGCAAATAAATAACAACATCAACGCCTCACTATCATCATATTAAGCTATAGGACATGCACGCTGTTACATAATAAACATAGGGAATCGATTTACATAGATGGAACTAGGTAGTTGCTTTTCACTGCGATCTTGCAACTTTTACAAGACTTATTTTCCTGCTCGATGTATAATAATTCTGAATATTTACGAATCGCTGGATTGCTATTTCTTAAATTATTTAAAACACTAAACTAGCATTCCAAAAACTCTAACGGCATATTTCATCATTCTCATTTCCTTATTTTCATTCACTGAACATTGCTAATAGTACGCTAGTAGCCAGCACAGCAAAACTTTAAAAATGTTTTTGGAATGCTGGTTTAGTGTTTTTTAACATGTTTTGCTTAACAGGCTGTTCTAGTCAAGGGTCGGAATAAGTATACACTTATGGGTAGGTGTAATTTCCTTGATCGGCAATCAGGAATAACTACTCGGAACGGCGATGTGACATGTAGGTACTAACTAAAGGTTGATCTTTGAATAATTGACGAGTGTAGGCTACCAGTGGTTCTCGTCAGAGCTAATTCAGACTTGAAAATAAGTACATGGTTTAAAGAAACGTCTTAACTATAAAGCTAAATAATTCATATGCTGGATATGAATTATTTAGCCCGATATGCTAAAAATATTATAATATTGAACTCTTATAAACTCTACATATTTGTTATTTATGGCGATCTATGTATTTGTTATTTATGGCGATCTCTATATTTGTTATTTATGGCGATCTATGTAGTCACACATTTCAACAACGAAAGCAGCTTTTATTATGACAGAGGCTGTGTCAACATGTATAGTGTGACGTGCGGTCGTGTGTATACAATGTTTTCTAACATAACTTACTAACAGCGTAACTTTTAAAAAACATTTAAATGTTCACTGTGCACCTAGAGAAATAAATACAACGTAGAGTTGTTTTTATTTATTGGCATTCCCATATTTTCATATTAAGGTCTTGACTCTACCGAAAAGATCCTAGCTCATAAGAGACGATTTTTTTCAGAAAATCTATTTTGATTCTATACCTACATTGCTAAGTCCGTAATCTGTGATAGCGAACAAATCATGAATATTTTTTCATTCAATAAACATTGCCAATAGTTCGCAAACGGTAGCCATCACATCAATCAATGCAATTATATTCCAAAACCACCTCTATTTACAACAGAATAAGATACCGCTGTGTTAACGTTGATGTTGAAGCAGGCCAATCATACGAGATCAAATGGTAACGATCGTGAGAATATCAATTTGTCCCAATCATCCATTCACGACTAGGTTGTCCGACATCCATTTTAAAATAATAATAGATCTGTATTTTTAGTTAGTTGACTAGTTTGCAAATTATTTAGGTCAGTGCTGCTTATTTCACGTGTTTACATCATATTAGACTTTTATTTTTATAAAAGGAAGATGACACTTTGAATTTTGTTAAAAGGCTTAGTCAATACTATTGCAGATGTACAGTTTTTTTAAGGACTATCAAAATACACACACCTCAATTTATATATATTTTTTGTAATTCCCGTTTTTGTGAAAGCATTATTAGAACTGACTAGAACATTACAACTTTAAGTGATAATAAATACATAAATAAGTTTTACGTCTACACTTCTATTAAGTTGTTTTATTAAACTGAAATTTATCTACTAATACCCGAGTTCACCAAACTTTAAACAGCCGGTAAACGGGAGCTGACGGTTTATTTGACACAATTCCTATAAAAAGACAAAAAATCATCATGACCGTTTAAAAATTAAACATTTCTGTGTTAGTGGACTATACCCTAATATAAGTAATTCACGCTCCTTAACAATAAATAGTACACTGCAAAGCATAAAAAGGTGATAACATCTAACCATTCGAATTGAAGCTATAAAACACTAAATCAATAAGGCCGGTGCACACCAAGGGCGGTCGGAAATGTGTTCTGATTGATTCAGGTGTACGTACAAGAGTACGGGGGAGGAATAATTTGTAACCTGTGTGCTCCTGGGCTCATGTGTAGCACAGTCGTTGTGATATTAGTGTGGACATGACCAGTTCCAAAACAGTGCAACTGATGTTACTTGTCAGGATTTTGTATGTTGATGAGGCAGTCATTTATTTGAAATTTGAAATCTACACTAATATTATGTATAAGTATTGATTGTTTGTTTGCATTGAATAGTCTCCAAAACTACTGGACCGATTCAAATGAAATTTGGTACAGAGATAGTTTAAGACCCTGGGAAGGATATATGCTAATGCGTATTTTCGCGATGGAAAATTATCAGGGGAGTGAAATTGGAGATTAAAAATTGTATGGAGAATCCGACTTTTGGCCCGGGCGAAGTCACGGGGAACTGCTAGTTCGAAATATAAAACGGGATCAAGGTAGTTCAAGTTTCTTATAACTTTTTCTTTTATTTGAAATAGGTTTGCGTTTACCTCTAGACTAAACCAGAGTCGACGGTGGAGCGAGCTTCCCAGAAGGTTCTGGCACTCCCACTTACTGACGGAACACAGCAAGCTGCTTGGCGCTGGGCTTCGGAGGGAGATTGGTAGCTACCACGTAGCTCTTCTCTTTAGATAGAAATATAACAGCTAAGTACTCTCTTGTGTCTCACAATATTCTTCTACCGATTTCTAGCTTCGGACAATTTAAACAGAGATTAACCAGAAACACAGGAAATATAGCGAAGCCGATACAGTGCACAAGTACCTATGCACCGATCCTCATAAATATCATAACTATTACTATTGCTTGCTTGGTCATTTTTTGTAAATTTTTATTAAATTACCCTTCTTACTTGTAGTAACTTTTCCTAAATATTAGGATTATTCTAAAATAATTTCAGATGCCTATGCTCAGGCCACATTATTAACTCCTGAAGTCCAACATTAAATATTAACAGCTTTTATAACTCCAGAAAAGTTAAACTATAAGAAAAGTTAAAATATAGTTGGAAATTCTATTAGACTTACTCCGGAGTTTGAGTTTACTCTGTACACACCTACACAGTAAAATAAGATTCAGTGAGCACTCTTCGATTTTGGTTCCGGGAAGAAAATAGGTATGTCAGAGCTACCTACTGCCGAGCTAGTTACTTACTATTGATCTTACTTACAAAACAAAGAAGTAAAATATTTATGAGAAGAGCGAAGTAATCATCTGGAATACATATAAGAAAGATTTGTCTGCCTTGTCTGTTGAAAAGAAAAATATTATATATATACTGTTCTGGAAAAGAAAAAAATTAAGTACATAATCAACAAATATTTTCTGCTTCTTGGAGTGAACTAACTTAATTTACTCTACTTGTTTCTACTGTGACATAGCTCAAGAAACGTGCCCTAAATAATCGAGAAGCAGTTTGACAGTTGTTAAGTGGAATTAGTTATCTTTGTACATAAGTAAGGGTCGCAGAGTTAGCGTAATATAGACTTACTGTCATTTTGTGTGACATAGGACTTGCGGTTCGAAGTGTGTCTCATAAATCTGTTTTTCTTGGCACTCCAAGATATTATTATATTACCCATGCTTTTTGAATAATAAATGTAATATCCTTAAGTTTCTGTCAGATCACTATCATGATCATCACGAAGGTCACCAATCTAGAACTTTTCTACCCCAACGGATATCAATTATTCGCGCGTTATGCTCTGCCCATTGCCATGAGATTCATGATTCACAGGGCTTTGTTATAGGTTATACGTAGAAGAACCATGGTGACGGCACCATGGTTCTTCTACGTATAACCTGATTCTTAATTCGATCAAATAACTTTACCCATTGTGAAATTACGAGGAAAGAAAAAGTATTTTAAGCTTCATGTTTCAATTTGTATATTTTCAATTAAAATATTTTGTAGGCATACCTACAATAATCTAGCACCAAAGTCATACTTCACTTGATACAATATTATGTCAAGTCATCTCTCGAGCCTCCGTCAAGACGAGCTTGGATTATTCAAATGCATCTCCACTGCATTTGCATAAAAGTTATCTCTCGACTATTCCTTCTGCCTTCAGCTTAAGAGTCAAAATTTATCGGATTTTTAGTCGCTTTAGATATGTGATTCTCATAGCCATGACTAGTACTCATAACGAAACATGTTGAAACAAAGCATCAGTGCGACAGTAATGCACTGCTTATGGTGAGTAAATCCTGGTGGAGTGACATCTATAAACTTCACAGTATTAACGGGAATGGAGAGCAGTTGGCAATTTGCATCGGTACTACCGTTGGGAATGGTATTACAACAGTTTATATGGATACAGACAACTGACGATCGTAATGGATTTATGCCGAATAGTCTTGCACGGACGTCAGAACAAAAGAAAGTTAACACTTCGCAATTATAATGCAGTTGTATCAAAGTCGATTTAACAATGAAAACACATTTTCAATGCAAAGACTCATGTGTTGACCACTGTTTAATCTAATTAGTTATATCGTAGTTTTATAAGTTATATAGTTTTCAATTTTAATTTATCAAACTTGCATCTGATATTGTGTTTTCGTAATAAAGTCAATAATGTTTATTTGAATCTGTACGTTTTTTTAGCCGGAGTCCTACTTTTGGGCAAAGACCTTCCCCAAACATTTCTATCGATTCCTACACTTTGCCAGATTGTGCCAATTGGTTTAAGTCATTTTGTCACACCACCTTTTCTCAATTAATTTATTAATTAATGTTGTTTTAAATTACGCTATTATAATTAATTTCGTGGATAGCTAAAGTTTTAAGGACCGAATTGTGATAAACATTATCCATACAAATCGCGCTGACCTTGGTACCATTATGGTTCACTAGTTTTTCAGTTGTTATGTCACACAAAATTGTTCTTGAATAAGAATGTTCCGTAACGAGTATCTTTAAACATCAGAAACTTTCTAAAATAATTCTCATTTTAATTAAAGATATAAAACAGATACTCTATATCACTTAAACACCTTCATTATCCGAATCGATTCGAAATCTCGGCTGTGGATAAAATTCTTATGCAGACATAAACTAGATAAGGCCCGTTTTAACCAAACGTTTAGCTCCCAGATTAACTGTTCAATTCTGTATTTAATAGTGATGTGTGTATTTTAAAAAGTAAAAGTTCTAGTGGATAGGTAATCCTTAGTCCAAGGCGTTTATTGCCATTAGTAAGTCCTCTGGATTCAAAATAATAATACATACATACAATCTGCCAACTTTAATTAGCCTAAATAAAAACTATTAACATTTTTAAAATTAAAAATGACTAGCACTTATTTGAGTCTTAAATTAACACTTTAATACATCCTAGAGTTATATTTTTTGTTTAGTATTCTTAGATTATCTTACCCAATAATTGGAAGACTAAAACACTACCTAATATTGCGATTCATAAACAAATTGTTGTAAAAAATTAGGTATTTTTCAGTTACAACACACTAAAAAAGAAATAGGAACAACACTAGTTAAACAAGCGTGGAACTAACCGGTTCCTAGTAATTCCTATCTGTGGCTTAAAAGCTTCGGACTTATAATTTACCCGATCGGTTGGACTATATTCACTTGACACATTTCCACTACACTTTTTAAATAAGGTTGAAACAAGCAAGCATGCAAGCATTTCTTCTTCTCAGCACTAGCCCAGAATTTGTCCCGAAGCAGTGGTAGGTAAAAAATATATGTTGGGACGTGTATAAGTGCCCCCAGTGGGTCTACATGCATAAATAAATGACTTTTATGACTTTCATTGTGATAAAGTAACTGTGCTTGATCTGTTTAATTATTTATTTTACCTAACTGTTAACACATATTTACAAACCGAATGATCCCTAGCCATAAAGATATTATTTATTTGAAAAAATATAACTCAACTAATTAGGATAGGATTGGGATAAAACGTCGGGATTAAAAGCAAAATGCAGATAGGTACGCTGTATTAATTCCCGTATTATTATACAGATGACATACCTATCATTAAAACTTAACCTTCTATCCCTGGCGCGTTACAGTGAAAACACTTGAACTGGGTGATCTTGCTACAACTTGCACTTGGCTTTATAGTATAGTCGTTATCTTAAACGGTTGTGTCGTATAAAACAATGGGAACGAACCGACCGAACTAGGTATACTTAGCTTAGTCTAAAATAGCCATTAAGCGAACTTAACCACCGCAGGGGAAAATGCAAACCGAAATCACCTACCTACTTCTTTAGGGTACGAAATACCTATTTGGTTTAAGTCAATTATTAAAGTCTTTAGATGTCTTAAGATTAAGTTAGAGTACCTATGTTATTATTCTTGACAAAACTTCAGGATGAACGAAGAATAAATATTTTTAGGTACAGAACGTTAAAAATCCAGAAATTGGCATCACGACAAGAAATGTATAAAAAATATATTTTTTATTTCTTTTATAAATATATTTTGGTTCATCTTTTAGTAGCGATTACGTATCGGTTAATTAAACTAGTGTCTATATATATATATATATATAATATAAATACTACTTTAGACTGTTCGCAGACGAATTCCTACATCATATTTCTTTCGCTATGACAACCCGAGATTACATCTGCGTGGAAAAAGTCTTTTTATAGCTCTATTGGACAGTCTTGGGAACAGCAAAAAAGGGGACCAGGAATACTTGACGTTAATTGCATAACTTTAGTCGGGACCTTATGGAAATAGTTTCTTACTTTCGAATCGTGAGAGATGATTTGGTCGGGTCAAGTATATTTTACAGAAAATACTTGTACTGGGCCTGTAGACAAGGTGCAATCTATTCTAAAGCGAAGTTCGCTATCGCTAACAATATGTATGGAACTAACATAAGCCAACGAAACATCACGTGAATTTTGCATACAAATTTTGACATTTCGTTGGCGAAAGCGCTGAATAAAGATTGCATCTTGTCTAAGAGCCCTGTAAACAGAATCGATGAACAAGAAAACGGTGATGGAAATGTATATTATGAAATTAAAGAAAACAAGTTGCTTTCGTTACGCAAAAAACCTTACTGAACGCAAAATATTTAGTTAGGTCTTTCTAGCTCAAAAATCTTTTCTCGTTAATGAAAATAAGCAAAGGATAGAAATAGCTTTACCGAATGATGTTATTGTAGGTAACAAAATATCACTGCTGTAATATAAGAACAACAACCCAGATTCGAACAGTAATACCATATGCGAACCCATTATAAATAATACGGTAGACGATCAGATAAGTGTCCAACAATAGAAGCCAAGATATAAAGACATCATATCATTCTTTGACAATAAATTTGAGAAAGGGCGGTTTAATATAATACACAAAAGATTGAGGTTTGGACCCAAACCGTAGTTTTTCGAGTGATTCCACTTCCCTTTTGTGCAATGTTCTGGGAACAAGGGGAGTGATCAAAACACAGAATAAAGTTTTGGGTTACGTAAATTATGCGCTTTTTTTACACAAATCTTAGGCGCCTAAATACAGGGTGGATACGAAACCGTGTAATTGAAGTTTTAGCTCGAAGTGATTTTTAATTTTTAAAAAAATATTTAGGATTTCCAGATTTTATATACCTACATGATTTAGAAATGGGTAATCTTAACATTCAACTCTCGTTCTAGATTTCAGCTCATCACACATTTAAAATTTTCCTTGACAAGTTGAATAGATATCAAGAATTAATATGACCATCAAAAGTATGTATCATAACATAATAGTCTAGTGTATTTTGTGCCTAAAACCTTTTTCATCGACCGCTTAATTAAAGCAAACCGCAGCTCTGAAGTTTTAATGAAATTATTATAAGTGTAAGCTCAAACGCAATTACCTAATGACTCGATTAATAACTCACTCGTAATTATTTAACAATTTAGTGGGAAATTTTTACTAGTTTGAAGATTTTTCTTACGCCGATTAAGTGATCGTTTATAATAAGAACAATTTATTCGAAAGGCTAGCCGTTTATTTAAAGGCGTCACATTTTACTGGTGTTTCGAAAAAAAAATAACAAAGAGGACCACATAGATACAGTCGTAGATACTAAAATATTGTGACGGCATCCCGCGGCGAGATATTTGCCAAAATGTGGGTTCGTTATCAAGATGCCAGCAACCAATAGTGCAGCTGATGTCATTGTTAGATCATAAAGTGCACATTTCGTCTTCATTGTACACGCCATGTTTGCGTCCTTCTAAAATACTGACAATGTTAGTAGTTTATCATTTTTATAACCCCGGGCATTATAAAATGATTGCCCTATTCAAAAACATCCAATAAATAACTTGCAGAGGGTAAATTGGTTTAGCTTGTAAGAGTAAAAGGCATGGCGGCAGAAATAAGTAAAAACTATTTAAAAAATCATTTTAAAATAAGCACGAGTAAAAACAATTTAAATATACAAATAGCTAAATAATCAAACAACATATTTTTTAAATTATAGAGCCATTTAAAAAAGGCTATTTAATTATTTAGCTAACACAATCAAACATTATTAATATTTTGGCTAATGAATTCATGATGAATTAGCAGTAGCACAATTTGATAAATGTAAACTTGTTCCAATCGTATGTACATCCAAAAAATGTAAAAATCTCAAAGATTTAAAGAAGAAAACATACCAGAAATCATAGTCTTTAATATGAGATTACGTGTTAAAAAGGTAGAAGTAAAAAGTGTTGGTTCAGCGAATGGACGTGTAAGAATTTCTGCCTAGAGCTGTGATGTCAAGATAAAAAAAACATAATTTATGGCCCCCGTCCTATTATATCATTATTTATTTAACACGCGATCTAGACAAATTAAACGCGTAACATGATCGGCCGACGGATTCAGAGATGCATTGGATTATATTCTGGGAATAGCATGAAACATTAATATCATAGTTAACAATAGAGGACGTGGGTTAATTCCCATCATCATCAAAATAAACTTATCATTATCATAGTCAGGCGCAGGAAGTCTACTACTGAAAATGTCTTCCCCATTAATTTTCAAAGTGACTGATAAATTCAGTTCTGTAAAACGAACATTAATAGAGAAAACACATAAAAAAGTTTTGACTCCATATTTTCTGTTATGATAATTGCTATAAATAAACAGTAAGACAAGGTCGCATAGAAAAGATGAGAGACCTATTACACGGTATTACAACGGTTTCAGACGAGGAACTCAAAGTAGCCTCAATCACTCTCTAGGCCCACTTACCACACTCGACCGTCGAGCAAAAACTGAATACACGTTTTGAGCGCCCTCAAGTGTCGAGAAAAAAAACGCCAGGTGCCTACCAAAAGCGTTCATTGTTCCAGCTAAGAGAGAGATTAATAAATCTTTGGAAGGTAGTGTATCTGCGGACGATCTAGCGGGATGCGAGCTTTTGGCCAGGACGCGTTATTGCGGGGCCATTCAGATGCCACAGTTGAGACCAAACAGGGGCTTTGTCATGACAAAGGTGTCGCGCAAGGAAAAAGGGCCGTATCGACGATCTACCTTATCAGATCCAGTTCCCTTCCGAGAGGTCTCAATAGGATAGTCGGGTTTTGAATGCGGAGGATCTAATTCCCTCGCTTGTAATAGCGTACACGAATTCCAATTTAGTTGGGACATGAGTAATAAAAAAAGTCTGTGTGATGGAGGTGATTAAACAACTCTGATAGATTGTATTGTGATTTTATATTGAAACGTATTACATTAGAAAATTGTAGTTATTAATATTTATAAAAATAAAATGGACATATAAAATGACAGCTTATTAACATTTATAAAAATAGTTATTGTTAAATGGCGTAAATATTTAAAAATATATATTTTGGAATGATTGAAAATTATTGACAGCAACATCAAAACCAATCACACAAACTTTTTCAAATTTAATATAAAATCAATGTCAGGTTCATCATTTACTTGGGTTCAACGGAATTAACCTTTCCGAATAACGGTTTATAAAAACACTTCACATAGAATCGGACGTGCGGGTCAGCGCAAAAAGCAGTGACATGCAATGGACAGTCCACCTCATTACAAATATTTCCGACCAAAGAAAGATACTCTCGAAATTGGAAGATTAGCCGAAAACGACACGTCGAGATTGATTGATGCATGTCCCCCAAATTCTTGTTATACTGCACATTCTTTCTCGTTTTCTCAAAACCGACTTTAAACACAATACCAACAATTGGTCCGATCAAACGAAATATTAAGTTCGCCTGTCATTTTAACGATACTTACTTCTTGCTTCATCCAAAACGCTACATTATTAAATTTCTTTCTTAAATTTAATACTGTAGGGTTCAAAATTGTACGGTTGGTTTTCGTCTAGGAAGCGATGTGAAAGAAAGAGGTTATTGTCAGTGGCATTTTATGGGATATGATTTATGACCAATGACTCCCAACGGGTTTTACTCTCGTGATAATCTTATTCAAACCTCTCTTGTGAGGTTCACAATGCTACCTAAATTAGCTATAGGTGAACCGATGTTAAGAGGTCCATTCCGTGTGTGTGGCACTACACAAACAAGGTATGCTGTCAATTTGTTTATACATTTAGCTATTTCAAGTCATGCTTTTCATTTTTGAAATGACATCTAAACATGTTTCATTAAAATTGATAGATGTTTGATTAAATAACTGCGAATAATAGTAAAAGAAGGATAATTAATCTGAATAATCTGAACCAGAATTAATATTATGTTTTTTGTAAATTAACGTCAGAGGAATACTGGAATTCATGCAACGTATGTACCTATATTATAAATGTATTTTGTTAGAAATAAACAAATTCAAAAAAGAGTTTATACGTTTTTTCAAAAACAAAAATGGCCGTAATGGTTCGTTTTAATTATGCATTTCTGATTTTTAGTTTGTTATATTTATAACAATGTAAGCAAATTAGTCAGTAATAGATACAGCAGACTGAATTCTAAATAATCATAGAAAAAGTAAAAATACCTAAACAAAAAATACGTACTTACCTTATACGAAATATAAAAAAAATACTTAAGTTTTCTTTGTGAAAATATTATACAATCGATCCGTCATCCAAAGCTGCCACATCCCTTGAGGTCCCACTCAAATAAAATTGTAAAAAATGTCCTATTATCCAACCCTTCCATTGTGTGGGTACGTCGCACAGATTAGTCTCGTTGAGCAAGGGATAAAATCTTAACGATGTCACACGAACGGGTAGAAACTCACCATTCTTCATGCCGAGATTTTTATTGATAAGAATATAGTAGTCATCTATAAAAGTAGCTTATGAGCTCTCATAACTTATTATTAAGCACTGAATGCTGGCTACCTACGTAATGCGATGGGCTTAGTTGATGAATGTACAGTAATGCCCCTATGAACATTTACGCAAGGTCTGCTTAAGTGGCCGCTTACAATTAAGATATCTCCTAAGTACTCACGTAGAATATGATTAATAAATCTTAAGCTATAAGACGTGAAATTGTAATCTTCTTGTAGTCTGACATTACTAGTAAGTTATGAGGCTTGACCAAAATCTAGAGCTTTAAGCTTTTGGTGAAGTATAAATTGTGGTATCACTGTGTGTCTTCTTGACCAAACGTTTCGTTTACATGAATATCTAAGTTTTCCTCGTGGCATACAGGATACATAAATTAAAAGGATTCCTTTTTAAAGTCATAAGAATAATAAACGAATTTCTGAAACTTTTAAAATAACAGAAATTTTTAAAATTTCGATGTTCGTTTATTTTGACAGAAACTAGTCCTAAAATAGTTACAACAAACTCTTTCCACTGTCATCAGTCATCATTGTAACACGCTCCGCTTAATTACTTGCAGAGTAAACGGATGTCTTAATTCACCGTAAAATTTTCTTTTATAGTTAGTTTTAGTGTGTATTTTAGTCGGCACGCTTAATTGGTCAAACTCTGGGTCCATTAGACCCAGTGGTCCGCATCGTCGCCTTCGTTTGATTGTTCAATACATCCTGTGGTAATTGATTCGAACATTTTTTTTTGTTTTGTCATCCTATAAAGATTTTAAAGACAGGACAGATAATGTTAATTTGTTTCTCAATTTTACTACCGGTTTATTACTTTGGGTGATAAAGGATGTCCTTCTACGCAAAGTGACGTGCTTCGTGATCAAGTGGCTCGCACACTGGTTTTCTAGATGTCCAACCTTAAGATCCAGGGTTCGATATCTGGTCATATTAATATAAAAAAACATATTTTCTATATCGTCTCGGGTCTGAGTGTTGTGTTACCACTGTTTCTCATTTCCATAAAACTTTAGCGTGCGTAACTTTAAGTGCTTTAGCTAGTTACTTATTTTGTTGTCAAATGTATCCAATCATCAAATGAAAGATAAAGTTAAGAAAATAATTTAATGAAACAGATTTACCTACAAAAATAAAAAAAAACTTGATTTTTGATGATGATTAAAGCTTAACTTGACACTCAACTTAGGGAAAAACATCTGATCGGATTAACACAAGTTAATGTAAAACTTAAACCAATAGATAATAAGATAGAATAACAATAGCAAACTTGGAATAACAAACCTAGTTTCTAGTGGCTGATAAAGTTGTCAAAGAAACTAGAAATGGAGCGACTTTGTTAACTTTGCTGTTATGGGAACAATAATAATAATAAAGAACAACTGAGAAAAACTCGAACAACACTAATTGATTGTTGTAAACAACAACACTGAAGGTAAAGTTTCTTGCAACTACCCTGTAAATGAAATTAGGAATTGTGGTTTGCTATGTAGGAAGTGGGAAATTAATATAAAAAGCAAAATAGTTGTGCCAATCACAACCATATGCTTATCCTAAACTAAGCAGAGACTTTAATGTAAATATGCATATTGAATATCTATTGTGACTTTTCAAATAATTGAACTATTTATGTAATACGGAAGAAAAATACGTAAAGTTCGCTAGTTCTCGGAACTATCAAAGTCAAAGTCAAAAATAACTTATTCAATTTAGGACAGAAAATGCTACTTATGAACGTCAAGTTACTTAACCACTTTCCAAAAGACTTTCACCGGCAAAAGCTAAATTGTCTCTCACTCCTGAGTGACTTAGGTTTCCATTTTAAACGTTAAAATAGTGCAATTAGACGTTGCTAATTTAGTAATTACTGGAAGGACCATTAATTTAATTCGTTATTTGCAATAAACATAAAACATTTATATGACTTCCGGTTTAACTAACGCGGCTTCACAAAATCGCGTTATTTAATTTTCGTTAATTATATGTACGGTACAGTTTGTTTTCCTAGATCTAGTAACTAAGTTATTAAGCTTTAAGAGATTAGCACGATCGAATTATAAGAACTACATTTTTCATTCACACGAGATTTTGTTGCTTATTATGAGTTTATTATACCCTCACGTTAGGGGCATCATCATACAACTTGAAAGATAAAAATAAACCTAAGGAATGGCATGCAGTTAAAAAATTGTTGTGCAAAATAGTTTTGATTTAAGAATATTTAGTTAAAATGCTCCAAATAGGATTTGAGGTAAGTAAGTAATAACTAAATATTGACAGATTTATTTGTAATTTTAACTTAATAATATGGCAACGTTAAAGTTGGCGCAGTCTTGGAGGGGCCTATGTCCAGTAGTTGACTGCAAGAGGCTGATATGATTATGAATATGGCAACAAATTTATGTGTTTTGTGTTAGCAACTAAAGTCGATTAAGTGACATTATTATATACCTAATGTAACAATAATCTAATATCCTATGTAAAAATAATCCAGCTATATTACCTACCAAGTCTACTTTATTAACACTGAATTTTTTTTTCGAATCAATTATGTTAATATTATACCCATTTAGTACGTAATGATATGGAAAAGAACTCATAATTTGATAGGGAAATGTTTAACAAAATTCGTAACTGTATATCGCTGATGTCTCACATTATACAGTAGACCCTTATCGATTCAGAGATTAATCCACCCAGTTTTATCTGTTATAGCATTTTTCATATACGAATTCTAACCTTTGACTCGATATAAATCCACGCTCGGAAAATTACAAATTGCCTATATCGACCATATTCATAAACGGCTCCTACGCATTCATTTTGATGCTGGTATAATGTTCGTAAATTTTTAATGTAGGTAAAATGGAACTGAAAACAATTTAGTAATGAAAAGAGATATATACATTATTAACCTTCACTAAAACAACAATTATTTCCTTCTTCATCTAAAAACTTAGAAACTAACTGCCGTAATCAGAGACGTCAATTAATGTTAGTTCTACATTAAGTCTCGTGTAGTTAGCTTTTCTATTTCTTTGACAAAGAAAGTTTAAATAAGAAACCAAAAATTCGCATACAGGTAGGATTTGAACCTACGACCTTTGGCTAACCGGGCCAACGCTCATACCAACTTAGCTACTCTGCAGTTCAGCCAACCGTGTGAAATTCTTGGTCTCTTTTTGTCTTACGTCATTGCGTGACGGCAGCGACATCTACCCGAGCTGCATTGCTGCATTTGGTTTCTTATTTAAACTTACATAAATAAGAAAAACACTATAAGTGTTAAAAAATATTAAAAACTAATGACAGAGAAAGTGTCAGAACAAGACTTAATTAAATATGTCATGATTATGTTTGTCATTTACGTAATTTTACTTGCTAAGATCCCTAAATTAGATACCATTAATAGATATAGTCACACTCAGAACCTATTGTTAAAGCGTTGCTAAAATAAATTCTACTTGTCAATGTCAGTGTCTGAAGGTAACAAGTATAAAAAAGCAAGGATGGGCATATACATACGGACCTAAAAGTCGGTAGGCTAATCTCAAAAACCGTTTGTCGTTACGTTGACTAATGTTTTCGTACGCGTTCTTGCGTTACTGTTATCCGTTTAAAGAGTAGGCAAGCTATCAAATTCTCTACATTTGGTCGTCGATAAATTGCGTCCACTTAATATCTGGATGTGATCGTTCATTAATGAAGCATTACTTTGATACAGGGTGAATACTAAAGAGTTAGTAATTTTGTCGTCGTTCGTTGTCACTTTAATTTTTAAAACGTTAAGATAAGGGTTTTCAAAATTATCTGGACCAAATGATTGACTTTAAAACACAAATCTAATAACTTATACCTATATTTTTTAATTGTTTGCTTGAAATCTAAAATGCACTAGCTGTATATTGTTTTGAAAACAAAAGCATATTCAAACCTTGCTGCGAAACGAAAACTAAAAACAGATGCCAGAACAGCTGACGATAAACATGTGCGCAACTTAAACGACATTCGTAAATTACCAACAGGAATATCACCCTGTATATTTAGGCTTTGATGTAGATTTTCCGTGTCGAGATTAGGAACACCCACGTGTTTTATCAATAATCCATTAGCTGTACCGCAAACAATGAGGTGTTATCAGGATCTCTGGTACTGAATGATGAATGGGCGAGGAGGCACATTAGAAAATGTCAATAAATAAAAAGTAAATATCTCTACGTTCATCTACGCTCGCACTCGGCGTTTGAGATGAAACGATGTTAGCATGTGCAAGTACAGTTGGAGAAAATACTAAAGAAAGTCTACAAAAAATATATTTTGCTAAGCAGATATGATATGACCCATCTTCGACCACAACTTCGACCCCATCGTCGCTGACCATCAGGTAAGATTGCGGTTTAATGTCACTATCGAAGACTGCCTCGTCGGTCTAGTGGTCAGTACGCTGGCTGGCTTCTTCCATAAGGTAAAATCCCAGGTCAGGGAGGAATTCGTTTCTGGATTTTTTTTATTAGAAACAGCTCGGTTAGTTCTACGTCTGATCTCTTACCTATGATGTCGGCTGTGCCTGCTTACTGAACTTAGAGAGGAACGAAGGAATGTGCACTATAATATGTTCCGTGCAGTTGGTTTGTCTTAGTTGAAATTGACCAACGTAGTCTGAGTTTGGCTAGGAGGACATTAAATATCGAACCACCTTTATTTGTTTTTATTACTCTAATTTCGTTACTAACTATTTTTAACAAAAAAAATGCTTATGGCAATAATCCGCTAAAATCAATATAGCCCAACAACACTTTAAATTGTAGTTAGAATATACAAAAATAAAATAAACTTAATTAAACTTGTTCATTTGAATTCACTTTTGTCGGTTCAAGAATTCAAACTAAGAACAAAAACGTTTTTGAGACACATCCAATTAAAAGTATTCATAAGAGTACACATCACAATTAAACTTTACAGCACTTATTAAAATTTACCATCAATAAATAGTTTACAGTCAGACGAATAAAGAAAGAGAAACCTTTGCTTCTAATACACACTTAAACCCGGATTGTGAGGTTTAAGGTATTTATAAGTATAACGTTAACACAAGATGTATAAGTGATCGTGTAAAAACCCCTTAAATAATAGTTTTAAAATATCACACTCAGTTAAATTTTCAAAAAACAAATCTATATAATATACTATATGAACGAATAGAAGGTAGGTAATTTACAAAACAACACTAATATTATCAAAAAAAAACCGCATGGTAAATCCTGCTGGATTGTATTTTTTTAAGAAAAGCGAAGTTATTTTTAGTTATTAGACTAATAAAACCAACAGAATCAGAACATTTTCACAGTTAATTTATGGTTGAAAGTGTAATGGCTACATCGTCCTTAATGCTAGAAATTCTTAATTTGACAAAGGACTTATATTTCGGAGTGTGCTCAGGAACTCCGTGAATTCATTCCACCGGCTCTCTACCATCGCACTTCCAGACGCACCGCGGGATACCACCCATATCGCGTTGATATTCCAACAATACGAACTAAGCCTCTTTTCAGCATTTATAATACGCACAGCTAAGTTATGGAACTCACTAACCGCTTCAGTGTTTCTAACGGATTACAACCCAAAAACTCTCAAAGTCAGAGTGAACAGACTTCTTCTGGGCTCGCTCCACCGTCGACTCTACGCCATGTCTGGCTTAGTCTAGAGTCAAAAGTAAACACATTCAAAAAAGGACTAATAGATCAGCTACTTGATGCTGACTGTACCCGCGGAACCGGTAGCTGCGCAGTGGCAAGATAACTGAAGTTATGCGCTTAACTCAAGTTCAATACACGCCATCGCCGCTCTACGCGCACAATTTGCTCCGACAAACTACTCAGTGTGTTTGCACTAGTATTGTTTTGGTATAGTGTTTAGTGAGTGCGCCATTAGCACGGTGGAAGCTTTGCAATAGGAATGGGAGTTCGCAGTTCGATCGCTTATCGAATATTTTTGCTATGCGAAAAATAATTTTTAGAATACTAAATACTGCAGATTCGAAACCTTCAAATGGCTTGATGTTTTAAGCAAGAACATAGTATAAATAATAGTACAGTGGGCCTCGCATCAACCTTTTAAAATATGTCAAAATATCTCAAATGATATGAAACATGAGGTTAAAATATGATTACGCAATTTTGACAGATCACAAACTGTACAAATACAGTGGGCCTCACATTAACGTATCAAGAAGTATTTATTTATTAGAAACCAAAATGACCAGATTAAAAAGGCCTAAATGATCTGCTGCTCAAACGTGTCTAGTTTTTTCGAGATCCAGCTTACATTTATATTTCCTTTGACAAATTACGTGTGGTGTTTATTTATAGAGACATAAACTAGATCCTGTTTAGCACACATAATATATCTCATTTAAATACTGACAGACATTTATCTGATTGTATTCCTATAAGAAAGATAAGACGGCAGATAAAAATATACTCGTTCCCTCTTCAATTCATGTCAGCTCTAAAGTTTTCGCAGCGGCTATAATTCACTATTAAGAGAGTTAAATTCATACGCATAAACGCGTCTTATCTAGTAGCTAGAGCGGGCCATAAATTAAACTAGGTGTTCCAACATGATTTACGTTCGATTCTGCTTTCTTCCCTTCATTATATGCAAAGTGTTCGGTCACGCGCTTATTACTTCTAAGTCCTGACGCTTTAGTACTTATACCTAACAAGCTACCACTTCTAAACTCGCACATAAATTCCAGTGAAATGAGACATAAATAGGTCCTCGCAATAAAATAGAAACATCAAAGGCTGAGTTCATGGAAACCGCTATTGAACATAGTTGCGAGTTTGCTCCTTTTTTGATTCGGCGTCTCGCGATTTATTAGAAAAACCGGCCAAGTGGGAGTCGTATTTGCGCACAAAAGGGTTTGGTACCATTATCTACTTCATCTTAGTTTTAGTCGCTTTAAAGAATTTATTCTAAGTATTTTGTATTTGGTAAGTAAGTAAGTAATGTCCTCCCCGACGAATTTCGACTACGGTGGCCTATCTCAATAGAGATTAGCCAACTGCGCAGGACATATTATAGTGCACAAGTGTAATACACAGGTGCACTCTCTGTCCCTTCACTCTCATAATTCGGTGAGACGGCAGTCCGACATGACCGTAGAGAGATCAGGCGCAGGACCTACGGCTTAACGTGCTTTCCGTGGCACGGAGGTGTTAACACCACCAACTGTGGCCGAGTTATTTCAAGACAGAAAAACCCAAACACTCTCGGCCCGATCCGGGATTCGAACCCGGGATCTCGTTGATAGTACCCAGCGTGCTGACCACTAGACCAACGAGGCAGTCACCGATCCCGACTTTTCACCTTTTACGACTTTCCGACCTACTTTGCTGAATGGGATGTATTTGGTACAAAGTTATCCAACAGCCAATTTTAACGACTATTACTGCTAAAATCATAAAGTTATCTAAACCGCTATAGTTTTTCTTTAAAGTTTATAAAATGCACTATTATCATGATTTTTCAGGCCAGCAGTTAGGCTTTTAGAGGGGGAGGGGGGCTACTGGACTAAAACTTTGCTCTTAATGTTTAACATTTCGTAAATGGAGCATTAAACCAAAAACTTTATTAGAAACCCCTAAAAGATCTACTCAACAATACCCTACACAATGGGGTGGACGATAAAAAAAAATCATCCCCACTTCCCACGTAAGTGAGCTACCCTAAAACAAATTATCCAAAATTTTATTCTACCTCTTTGTCGGCGTACTAAGTATACATACACCTACACAATTACAGCTTTCAAGACCTACTAAATGTCTCGTAGCAATATCTCGGACAGACAGAGAGACAGACGGACATGACGAAACTATAAGGGTTCCTTATCAGGGCTACGGAACCCTTAAAATGAATGCAGCTAGCTAACAGTCATATTGTGATAGCTTGAATAGCTCTTAATGAATTTCCATTCAGCAAAGTAGGTCGGAAAGTCGTAATTGGTGGAAAGTCGGGATCGGTGACCGCGCCGGTTAAAGGACGCTGCAATTTTAGCTTTATTGTTTCAATAATTGCTCGAGGGAAATCTGTGAGTTCAGTCGACTCCGGTCAAAACTTTGAGCGAACCCGCTGTATTGGCCTTCTCCTACTTTCCTTGTTGCTTCAATATTTCAATTTGCTAGAGTTCGCTGTGTTGTCGTTTTTTTGGAGCTTGTTAAAAATGTAAGTATAGCTAAAATCTATGACGTGAAAAAGTTTATGGACGTCCTTAAGTCACTTAATTCAAAATCTGATGATAATTAACTGGTACGAGTATGCATATGGATTTATGATGATAAAGAAAAATCCCAATAAAATATTGTCATTGTGAATGATTGGGTGAATAAATGCGTATTCATAAGAGACCAAGAATTTCGGACGGGTTGATGGACTGCACGGTAGCTCAGTTGGTAGCATTGGCCTGGTTAGCCAAACGTGGGTTCAAATCCGACCCGTGTGCGAATTTTCAGTTTCTTATTTAAACTTATATTTTTTGAATTCACTCTAAAATACACCTCATCACATTTTCCTCAATCTAACCAAAACAAGTCAAGTCAATTATTCAAATCACGCCGACTCCAAGTGATCGACACAATACGCCGAGTGAATTAAGTTTTCAATTTCATTCCATGAGGTAACAATTTCAATCTAAAATTGGTGGCTCCAGATGTTCATGGGCAAATAACTTGCGTCGGCCGGAATGAACTCTAAATCTTCCCTGGCTGGATGGTTCTGTGCCAAGAATTGAATTTGCTTGCATTCTCTCACACGTGAAGGCTGAAATTCGCTCTTCAAAGGATTCTGGCAAACTAGAGTTTTCACGCGACTTTGTCCGTGCAAATGTTTTGTCGCCAAACTTCCACGTCCCCTTCTGGAATAAAAAATTTTTTAGACCCGAATTCACAGTTAATTTGACAGAAATCCCATACAAACTTTGTCAAATAATGCTAATCCCGCAGATTAACAATTAAACATGTGTTGGTGAACTCCAGGTCTAGTGTTAACCTTCCAAGGGTTTTGTACTATATCCATACCCTAAATCAGTGCAGCTTCCTTTGTAAACCCCTTAGAGCTGATTTCCGGGATGTTTACTATCCTTTGTGCTTCCCAAAGTGTCAAGAAATCTCCATATTAGGTACTAAATTCAATCTAAATCGGTTAAGCGATTTGCCTGAAAAGGTAACAGACAAACAGATAAAGTTATTTGCTGATTCATAATATTAGTAGGGACAGGAATAAATAATTGTTGGCATGTAGTTTATTACTGGTCGCGTTTTGATCGAGAGCGCGTTTGATATGTTGGTGTTGTGTAATGTTGAGCAATTTCATGTCTTTGAGTATAAAAGATTACTTACTCATATTATCCTTGTTTTAAGTAGGGTTGAATCATTGGTGAAGATCTGAAATGGATTCATCAGAAATAATTGGAAAATTACTCACATTATAAATATTGTACTATTTTGTTACAAAGTGCTCGCCTGTAGATCTACCGCTTAACTCATTATTTTCAAATTGCAATAGTTTTAGCTTTTAGGAAAGCAATAGGAGCTATCAAAATAGCGTCAGGAAAGTAATGAAAAATAACGATTCATATATCATTGCTTTGTATTTGCAATTGTATTGTAATCCCGATAGCTTTCAAATTACGCGGTAGGCATGCCGGTATGCGAAACAGGCACGCTTAAATCCCACCTCCTAGTAATATGAATAAAGTTTTAAATATATAATGAGAGATTTTCCTAATATCAAAAATCAGTATTTCAAAATCCGCTAAACAGTGTTGAGCAACATGAGTCACGTAGATTTGTATTAATGAAAAAGGCTGGTTTTAGTATTGATTATGGTATGATATTTATGTTTCCCATGTTTTCAATTTACGCGTACTTAAAGGTTTTTTTTTTAATTTTGTGATCATTAAGGCGTTTTTTCCATTTAAATTATTTTTAAGTACATTTTTAATCTAGCAAATTTTTGATGTAAGTTCTTCCACTGCATATCTGTATACACAATTTTAGAATATTTAGTTTTTGTTTTAAGTTCAATGATTTCGTCGCAATATTTATATAACTTAGATAAATAGCGCTATGTATCAACATAAAACAAAACTAAAATTTTTAGCTGTCAGAAAGTCCCACATTAGTTTTGATCACAAAAACTACATTCAGTTGTTACATCAGTTGTTACAAAAAAGAGAGAGCAAAA
This sequence comes from Pyrausta nigrata, assembly GCA_949316185.1. NCBI lineage: Eukaryota > Metazoa > Arthropoda > Insecta > Lepidoptera > Crambidae > Pyrausta > Pyrausta nigrata. Next base: position 13,187,274 of record OX438947.1, on the reverse strand, counting down.
TTCTTTTGTTATAGAGCAAAAGACCACAGGGAGCTTAGGCACATATTTATTAGCTAACATATTTTTACTCAACACACAGAGTAGCTCATGCAATACAACAACAATGCAATAGTTACCCTAAATTAGAAGATAAAGTCACAAAAAAGTAAACGGATTCTGCAGTTTTCTGAAATACCAATTGCACACACATTGCTCGATAGGGCGTGACGAGTGTGGTGAGACATCTGCACTATAATATAAGAGTTCCAATCCATAGCCTTAGGAGCAGGATGTCCTTTCAGCATACGTAATTATCCAGCTTGCAGTTGAGCGCTGTGAGGAATATATGGGAGAAATAAGTAAGTTTTGGATGAGCTACCTCGTCATATTTTAAAAATGCGGAATTCAAAAAACATTTATTATTATTCAGTATTTAACAAACGCAAAAACATATACATAAGTTATTGAGCTGCATTTTGAATACAAAGAATAATAAATATTGGACAACTTTACATACCTACTTACATTGATCTGATCCCAAAATAAGCCAGCCGACCACGGAGTTCGTCATTCTAAAGCGACTGTATTCAAATGATTATTTTTTTAAAAGTATTTTTAAAAGGCTTTCATTAAACTGCAAAATATGCCTGTTTATCAGTTTTTAGGGTTCCCTTATATGTAAGGGTTCCTTGTCGGACTACGGAACCCTAAAAACCGGAGACTGTTCAGGCCGTCCGATCTAGTCTGTCACAGCAGAATATCTTCTACGTTTATGGACTGATTTGCATGTAACTTGGTTCGAGGATACTTCACATATAGATCTAATTTTTAAAAATACAAAAAATTAAAATAACCCCTCTTTATTCCCCCTATATAAGGGTACCTCCCCATACATGTAAAGGAGGGGTAAATTATTTTTTGAGTGCACCCCCTTGTGTGGGGTATCGTTGAAAAGGACTATAAAAATAAGGTGGGGTTTTTATACAACACTTTTTTATCAGCTTTACCATTTGCGAGATATAGCCCGCCAAAGTCATTTACACGGTGTCCCACCCCCCTTGTAATTTCTAAAGTCTTGGACCTATTAACTTCAAATCACTCACATAAAGAAACAGGCGCGGAAACTCTTATTTAAAATTATTTCGGGTATCCTGTGATGAATACTTTTGAAATTATAAATAAAATAAAAATATATACTTTTTTTGCCCATACTGTCTAATGTTTTAAGTTAATGGTACGGAACCCTTCGCGCGCGAGTCCGACTCGCACTTAGCCGGTTCTTTAGTTCAAATCTTGTAACCTAATTTTAGACCAGTCATCATCACCCCATAGAAATTTGGCTTAAGTACTCGTAATGTGCCAATGTGGTTGTGCCATGCCTAGATCAGGTTTTGATTTTGTGAGGCGTATTGTATACTAGTTAATTGATAGTACTTTGATGTGTGTGTTGTATCAATAAATTAGACTGTCCTGTTCAAAAATTCAGTGACATTGTGTCTTTAAGTCACCATTACGATGTTAAAAAAAAAAAAAATACTATCAGTATCCAATCCAATTTCATTATGATTTTCTTTTATTGGAATTCTATAAAGAAAATACGATCTTTTTCGTAACAGCCACCCTAAGAGTCCCATCCTAGTGTTATTCTTGTAAGAAATCTGAGGAGTACCAGTCGAACTTACAATTAGATTGGTTATTTCTATTCGAAGATTATTTTAGAATAAATCACAAAGATCAATTAACTTTTCAAAGCCAGAACAGAGAATTAAAGTGCGCGATCGAAATCTGAAGTTAATTATGAACCTAAAATAACACTTCATTTGGATCCAGATAAATTGGTTTCACTTGTCCCAAACGTAGCTTGTTCATTAGCGTTTAAATAAATTCATTAATAAGCCAGAGACAAGCAGTCAACGTACTAATCTATAAATCAAATAGTAAGGGAGTGTCAGAGACAAAAGGACGATAACTTGACTGTGAGGACACACTGTTCTTAAAAATGACGAACTATAATCGGAACACTTGCTTATTTGCTGCTTGCTACCGTAAAGAGTGCTTTTTTATTTGAAATAAGCTTGCTCTTGACTCTTGGACTAAGCCAGACGTGGCGTAGCCAGAGTCGATGGGTGAACGAGCTCATCCAGAAAGTTCTGGCACTCCCATTGACTGACGGAACACAGCAATCTGCTTGGCGCCGGGCTTCGCTGGTTTACCACATTGTTATTGGAATTCACGTTATTTTATTCTTCAGTTTATTTGTTTCATATAATATTTATATTTTTTTACAACCACAGCATGATTCGATGTACATTCGTCTGTAGTTTGTCCTTGTGCTTGATCTTCATTACTTACGAAACACATAATAACTACTGCCGTTTTATAAGATATTATTACAGAAATCACAATTACCTTTTGATTTCTTTCTGATTTCAAATCGTTTTTTCTCGCAATTTTTTGCTCGCTTGCATCTTTTCTGATATTTTTTGTCAATCTACAGAGCGCTGTGTCCCACATCACTCTATATCGGAAAGCGGTTCCCACAAAGATCTTTCTTCACGTACGAGCCGCATTAATCTAGGTAACGGCCTAACGCCTTCAATCCTACGTCTATTGTCACATTGCACATTGTATGCCACTTTCTAATTAATGGTATTTTTGATGATGTCTTCATTTAAAGGGATACTGAGAAAGTTGAGCAAACTTTAAGAGTAACTGAACTAGAAGTCAGAGTTTTCATTTCATTAAATCTCAGCTTTCAGAACTTGTTAAGGACCAAGAATATTTCATTCCATTGCATAGAACGACGCAGTCTTAATTAATTAGTTACGAACTTTTTGGAAAATAAATAGTGGATTAAAACAAATAGGTCCAATGTAAACACAAACAAACATTTTCAACCGATTTGGCTATTGTCAAGCAAGCTCATTTTGTACGTTCGCAATATCTTCCCCTCAAAAAGAAAAACCGAGCAAAAAGTATCGACGTTATGTTAAAAAATCTTATCGGCGTCGCTTTGAAGACACATACAGAAGGACCCTACTCTGTACATTATGTCCGTGTTTTTGGCGTTATCCATCGCGCTCGCTTTCACCGTCATGTAGGCACGAGTGAAAGGGATGACTATAGTCAAAGATCAAACAACGGAGTAAACCTCTGAGACGAGAGAAAATCACCTTTAACCCTAAACTGATTCCATACAGGTCGTTAGGGAAGCCAATGTACCGGAGACTTCCGACCGATTTATCTACGTTAGCGCACAGCCACGCCATCTATCGGACGTTAAAATGACAGCTTCATGTTTTCGTCGCGTCACGAATATTTTAGACATTTTTCAATTCGCCCGATTTGGTACTACGACGGTTTATTTGGAGTCGTATAAATGCATAGAATTATGATGTGATGGGATTGTGTTAGACGTTATGTCAGGGTCAGGGTTAGTAAAAACAAAAAGCAGATAACATTCTGTGATTTTACTTTTATGACGGGCATTGACGTAGATATTATAGTATAATTTTATCAAACTATAGTTCGATAAAATAATTTTACGTGGACTTATGTAAATACTGTAAATCTTAAACTACAGGGTCTTGATGATATGCTAGAATTTATTTAGTAGGTAATTAACAAGATACGTAGAAAGATATAACTATAGATTGTCTAGGGACAGTGAACGACTAAACGTGTAAAATAATAAAAAGATGTGTCTGGGATACTGTACATCGACAAGTTAAGTAGACAACATGAACAAAAAACATTTTTGTTCCAAATCGCAAAAGATCTTTATACTTTTAAAAAATACCGATATCAACAAACAATGTTCTAATCGTTGATCAGACGTTATCTTGTTATAACAAGGCCTTGTTGTAATGTCGACTAAATAAAAACGCCTGTTACTCCACTGTCTGGTCAACTAGATGACAGTTATGATATCAAATTTACGTAACGGCCGCCTTGTTATCTGACCCGAGATTTAGTGTTGCCTTTTGTTACAAAAACGTGATATAGAAAGCGAGGCGGTTATAATAGTAATATCTTCATGGTTAAAATTGCAACAAAGAAAGCAATTTGGTCGGAACATCAAAAACGAAACTGAAAGTTTGCGAGCTAGTTATTGGTACGGCTAAAAATTGGTGAAGCCTGTCACAGTAACGTAGAAACAGTTCCGTAGCTTTGGTGATAAAGACATAATAATGGAAAAACTGGCAAAATGGAATGGAAAAAAAATCAAAATACGATAGATGTGTAACTTAGAGCATCTATAGATTTTTTTTTTAATTTCTGAAGAACTCTACGCTCATTATTCTAAAAACAAAACAGGTTTTTCTTATAAGCATCTGCTAAATGAATCAAAATATGGGTAAAGTTAGGTTCAAAAATTGCTTAGCCCCGGATGTTTAGACGATTTTTTTCAGCAATCATTCACATTCTATTTAAATTTTGTTCATTTTTGTCAAGATGGGTATTTCAATTTTGTCAAGATTGTCGGTAGTGGCTAGCGGGTTGCCTCTCATATCTCGGGTGCCGGGTTCGATTCCACGTGCCACCATGAGTACCAATGACTTTGCTGAGTAGATGCTCTTATGGTGAGAGAAAACATCGCGAACCATGATCCAAAACGGTCAGGTTCCCCAGTTATCAGGATTACGGAGGTCAGATGGCAGTCGCCCCACTTTAATTACCTGATCTGCCATATCCAGGACCATGGTCAGCTGACCCTGAGCCCTCACATGCGAGTGTACAACCGAGATAGCGCTAAGATGGTGGTGGTAAATGTCATCCTAACGTCATTTTGTCTCCTCATCTATATTTAGAGATCTCTAAAAATACTGGACACAATGATCACATCTAAATGGCGCGTGCAGAGTGAAAGCGTATATTTACGATCTTACACAAATGCATTAACAGTATTTACTTAAGTATCCAAATCGAAAAATTTTCACGTTCAGTATCTTGTACTGATCTAATAATTATGTGATTCCCTGTTAAAGATTTTTTTTAAATAATTACTTATTTATTAATTACATACTTATTTACGGCTAGTCAATAAATAACGGCATCTTTTTAGTAATGAATAGACAGACATTTGGACGCAATATTATTTAATACGAAAGCAACGAAGCGGCCGAGTATGGTTCATGTCTGACTTGTTATCGACCCACCCCGGCTTTGCATAGGTGCAATTAAGTTTTAGAAAAAAAGAAAGGAAGTTATATTAATTTGAGACATCACAAACGCAGAACTAAATTAAATACAAAAGAGATTACGTAAAAAAATAGCATGAAATTCTGAAAAAAAAAACACCAAATAAACCAGTCACTCAAGAAAAGCGAAGCATTCTTTATTAAGAGAGTATTCGAAATCGGTTCAGTAATTCCATAAAAACAAACATATTATGAGAGTACCAACTCCTATAACATTTTCTCTAAATTGGAAAAAACCTTGTTTGATGAAAGAAAGGAGTAAGACGCAACTAACTTAAGGTAATTTTTGACAATCACTAGGTACTACATTTCGCTTTTTTGTAACGGGAGACTACAAATAAATAAACACCTATTTAAAAAAAAATGCCTTTTTTAATTATTCCTTTCTTAGGTTACAGGGCTGTTTTTTTATGTTAATTATCAAATTTCGAGCAAATACGTGGCTTAAAGGCAGTAATTTACCTATTTTATTTGATTCGGCGAAACAAGTAATTACACACTAAACATTCCGAATTAACCTGTCATTGGGTTTCGGCCTTGATTGTAATTATAGCGTATTAGATTTTGCACTAACAAATTCACGGGTTAAAAACTTTACGCTTTATTTATTTTTTACAATTGTTAGAAACGGTGTAAAAGGTATGGTAAAACTCAGCACTATTATTATCATTTGGCAACTGAAAGCAGTGAAATCATTTGTATGCCAATCAAGTCAGTGTTATCGAGGGTTTATAGTTTCACGTTTATTGCTATAAACTCTATCTATAGCACAGTCTATAGTACCTTTATTACATACTACGTGTTACAAGCTGTACACTCGTTTTACAAGTTAATTATCGCAGCTTTAAAGAGTTGACATTTGTTAAAAATATTTAAGGTTTTGGTTTGGTATTGTTTATTAAATAAAACTTGAGCATTTGTTTGTAACACCACGGTTATTAGTATTATCTTTACCGTGGTAACGCAGGCAGGCAACGTTCTGGCTTAGTCTAGAGTCAAGAGTAAACCCATTTAAACACACTTTATTAATGCACAATTATAACTACCTGGTGGCGACAGACATTGAAGCCTTTTTATTATTATAACTTTTTGCAGTATTTTTTTTTTCTTGTATAAGTCTTTGATTTTGATACTTTTAATTGTTTTTAGTATTAGTTTGAAGTCTGTAATAAAATTGCTATGAGTGAAGAACTGATTTAGTGGTTGTTATTACTAGTTTTTTATTACTTATTAGTGTGTTTTTAACACCTAGCTATAAAAAACAACTTAGTACAACTTACCTATAGCAACAAATCTTGCCAAATTGCATGCTTAATTTTCATCCCAGCATCATTACGTATCCTTGGAGCTTTAGGCTTTTCCAAAAAATGTATAAAACTCTAGACCTCTCCAGAAACATCTATCTTAACCCTTTGAATATCAACAGTCAACCGAGGTCATCATCCCTTTTTTGTTTTTCTCACACATGATTTACGAACGGCGCAAATCCAAAGACCCTATTGGAGGAATCTTCTTGCGCCTTTGTGATTTATACTGTGAACTCAAAAGAGGTTCCGCCATCCCGTTTAATATATTTGATTTACGATAGAAACTACGCGCATATAAGTGCCAGTTCCACAAGTGATATGTGGCTCGCATGTTACGTTTCACTCCTTTTTTTGTTCGGAGAGTAATGACATAGTGTGGCGCTTTTAATAACCGTCTAGGTACCGCGTTGTGCCTTCGGCAAAAATTTTACAACGATTTATAGCGCATGGACGCAAGTGTACGGCTAAACAGTGGGAATGATAATAAAATACCGGTCGCGCAGTTTTGCTGTTGTCTTAATTGTGATGATTGTTTTTACTGTATGAACAATTTTGTTTCGTGGAATACCTACTTGTTCGGCAGAGTAGCGACTGTTTAAAGCTCGATTTCTTAGAATGTTCCACATAGTAGTCACAATAGAAAAAATACCTGTTAATTAAATATTTCTTGTCGGTTTCCAGAGAAAACAATTTTAGTCTGAGTTGTTTATTATTTAAATAAATAGATATTTATATTACCAAGTTACTTAACACAATGATGGCAATTAAGTTTTGGTATAGCAATTATTTGTTTTTCCTGTTCGAGTTTTTTCTTCCTTTGTACTCTACCTACGCGTTTTGTAACAAGCTCCGTTAAAAATAAAGTTTGATTTTCTATATTTCTCTGTAGAAGGAACTGAAAGGAAACAGCGGAGTTCGTTTATGCCAAACTTATAGCGTGCTTCCAATTTCACCCTTACGCAAACATAAACGGCAAAGCGAAAATAAAGTTTCAATACATCATGATGTATGAACATTCTCGTGACTCGCAAACAGTCCTGTGTTTCAAGAGGACAACGCAATAACTCATACCTAAGATCATAAAAATATATATGCAGTAAGCTCATTCCTGCCAAGCATAATCATAATTTGCTTGCCTTTTTCCCAATTTATTTGCGGTCGGCGCAGTATGTTTTTCTTTTCCATACAATCCGATAGGATTGACGTGTGATAACACGTCGCTGAATCATCCAATCCATGTCATGTTCTATACAGTCCATTCCTGCCAAGTATGTATACCATATTAAGTAATTGTAAGACTTTCAGCATCAAACTACTCTTGCTGCTATGTGATGCCGTTTACGTTACTTCTACAGTTAACTTTAAATGATAGAATGAGATTTAGTTTTTTTTGTATTCAAAAACCTGCATCAGGGAATGACTATGTGGTTGGGCAAGAAAACATAAAAGGCATTAATATACTTACAAAGTAATTCAGTAAAATTAAGACTTCTAATCAGTGCATAGGTCAATCAAGATCTCGAGACTTAAAGTTAACACTTACTATGAAGATGAGCATGAAAAACAAAAGCCTGAAGTAGGTATCGTTTATTCCAAAAAGACTGGTGCGTTGTCTTGTGTTTTGGTAAGTAGAATTTAAAAATATTATGATTGATTTTAAATCCAGCACGTTATTACATCTATGTATTAAATTAGAAACTCTACGAGTCGCGATAGGTCTGCGTGTTGGTGCTGAGGTTTGCCTTCCACACAGATGTCCTTGTGGTTCTGATGTCGGCTCGTTGGGACATCACGGACTCTCCTGTATTAAAAGTGCAGGCCGCTTTTCGCGTCATGCCAGCATCAACGACATCATCCGTCGATCTCTTGCCTCTATCAACGTGCCGGCTTTACTCGAGCCGAACGGTATCGCGCGTGATGATGGCAAGAGACCAGACGGGATGTCACTTGTTCCTTGGCGGATGGGTCGGGCTCTTGTGTGGGACGCTACCTGTGTCGACACACTTGCAGCCTCTCATCTGCCCGGGACAAGCCGTGATGCTGGTTTGGCTGCGAGGGGTGCCGAAAACTTTAAAAAGAACAAGTACAGGCAGATCGACACCCGGTACCACTTTGTACCGTTTGGAGTCGAAACACTGGGTTCGTGGGGTCCCAACGCTATCTCTTTTTTCAAAGAGATTTCCAAGAGGCTAGTTGACATCAGTGGTGACCAAAGAGCTGGCAGCTACCTTGCTCAGCGTATAAGCATCGCTATCCAGCGCGGTAATGCTGCCAGCATCCTAGGAACCTTACCACAAGGACACTTTTTATAATTTTTGTTTTTGTGTTGTATTAAGTAATTTATCTTAATTTTTATTAATAAGTTGTAAAGTTAGTTAAGTAGTACAATAAAATTTACATCTAATATTACACATTAAATTAGAAGAAGTAAATAAGTCTTCTGCATCTATTTTAATTTTACTCGGAGAAAGTCACCAAGTTATTTCAAAGACAAATAGTTGCAATGTAACTGAGGGCCCATCGATTGAAGAGCATGCCACATGTACGCCCTTTCAAATCCCCTCAGAAGACAAACATAAGAAAAACATGGATATTATTGTAAGCAGAGGTACAATTTTCTTCAGAACTGCTGACTAAGCTATTTTCAATCTTGTTGGGATGGTAATAGAAACGATGTTAAAAAATCGAAATGACACACTGTGTGGTTTCATTTTGAAGAACACTTTGGTTCTGTCTCTTAAATTCAAAAGTAGCAGTACTTTTAATACGTAATAGCTGGTAAATAAAAAATAGCATAGTTTCTTTTTATACATGTTTTAAAAAGAGAACTGCTGAAAATAAGAATCAAAGTCTTGACTTACGATGTGATCCCAACGAATCCTCTTTTATAGCAACTCTGAAATTAAAAGTCATGGCAAATTGGTTTCTCCAATCCATACAAACGTTACTGTTAAAATTTTAATCCTATTTATTTAGTCGACAAGCAGTCTTCCACAATCACTGTGAGAAAGTGACAATTGAAGTTATATAAACAGCAAATTGCAATGGATTGTTTATTCAGGTCTGTGCAAAATTCACCGTCAGATTAAGTCAAAATGGACGACAAAGCTCGTGTTTATTCAGATATGAGGTGCCTGCACCTAAAAAAACAAGACCTTCCTACTCATCAGAACAAACCTGTAATGCTGAATTAGAAACCAATGAGTCTTAACACTGAACGCTTAAAGCACATATTAGCGAATCGTTTTTTGAAAACGCGAACGTAATCCTTTTTGTCGTTTCGTGACGCTTGTCAATGTCGCCAATTGTTTACCACCTCTTTTAGAATAGACTGCAAATGACAATCTTTTGTGCCCGTTGTCGTGTAAGATAAATATCGTAAATTTTCTCGCTTTGTACTTTTGTCTAAGAGCTGTGCCACACAGATTGTATCTTTTGTTTAGCGTCAAAAGTACTCATAGTAAAAAATTGCGATATTGAAGCTTGAAAGCTTGGCAAGAAAGTCATATTTTGGTTCATGGAGTTATTATTGTGTATACAATGCTATTTGTTGCAAATCAAGTCTCTACTTTAAGGAAAGTGATTGTAGCCCAAAGGCTGGTAATAAGTCAGATACGGTCAGTCCTTTTAAGAGGAGAAATGTACTCCTAAACAGTCACAGTGCTTTATAGGGAGTTTGTTATCATAACTCTTGCGTATAAAATCTTGTAAGCATTATTATTGGTCAAATGTAAACAAAAAATATACTTCAGTTAATCTAATCAAAAAATATCTGAAATATACTTTTGAACGTCATTCCCAGAAAATATACCATTACTGAGACACATCCAATCCAAATATTGAGTAAAGTATCTTTTGATGGCGCCCAAAATATATTTGTTACAAGCACCGGATGTAAACAAACTTATTTATACGCCAATATCGTTTCGTGTTATCCAAAAGATTACTGTGGGCACAATGGAAATAAATAAATCATATATAAAGGAAATCGCAAGTTTTCCTCTGCAAAACTTTCTTGGAACGTAGGTATCGCAAACAATCAAAGGGTGCGTAAAACACTTTTACGATTGACTAGGGTTATAAGAAGAAAAAGGGATAGAAAGTATTGCAATCAATCCAATCAAAACATAGTTCGTATCTTCAACTGGTCTATGAAGCTAAAGAGTACGGTGAAATGTGATGATTATCGCAGTAAATGACTAATCGAAACTTTAAAAAATATATATATAAAATTGTAAACCCAACACAACACTGACAACACAGTACAAATCGAAAAAATACAGCAACCGAAATTGAAAGTTGATACATTTCGAGATATCGATAACCCAAATCTTTATGCGTCGTTAATAACTTTTTCTAGGATCAATTGCTGTGGAAATTTCGACTCTGAAGCTATTATTTCAAGAGTGCACAGGTGCTAGGGACAAATGGGTGTACATGTATTTCTTTAAAAAATCACGTTTGCATGGGCCTTCTTCGTTTTGACAAAGACTAGAATATACAGTTGATTCACTTTCTGTCCATTTAAAAGTATCAGTCCTAATGTTAACTTTGTAACATTACGTTACATTGTTTTTTACATATTAACACATATTCATTTAATGCTTTTCTAAATATATATTATTAGAAAATTTCCGTCCTCAAACACATTTCCTACTTGATCACGATGTAAGGTCCCCCGACTCTCAATCGCTATCACTGATCGGTTATTCCAATAAATCTTTCTAAACCCATACATCACCGCCGCTGATCGGAGCCTCGCATACAAATACCTGCTTTAACTATCGTTCATTTTACGAGCACTCCCCTAGATGACTGCTTCTTTATACACTGTGGTTGTGAGCCCGAGGCACTTTGGACGGTAGGAAAGAGTAATGTCCATAATCCGCTTGTGGCGAGCCTTAAGCAAAGGGTTACGGCTCCTTCCTTGCCTCTTATTTTTTATACATAAGGTATAACTTTTATATTTATTACGGCTAACAGGCGTTGACCTGTGTACGAGAAAAGCACAGCTGTAGAAACATTTAAAAGCTCTTATTTGCTCGGATTCATAAATTCGAAGATGTACCCTATAGCTTATACTGGCTGTAAGTAAATGAGATCTTCTTATTATGATATAAACCAATTTTGTACTGGATCTAATTTTTTTTTATTTTATGTTTTTTATACTAACTATAATAATGTTTACAATTATTAAACATCTTATATATCTTACCTTATCTATACCGTAGTAGTAGTAGTTATACACTATGTATAGTTGTGCATAGACTTGGATAAATCTAAAAGTACAACGAAATTGACTAAATTTGAGGTAAAATATATTATTGCCCTTGAAAATTACAATTAAAAATAAATTACTGACTTTACCATTGCTATTGTACTGGAGTACAATTATTCAGACCTAATTTCAAGCTTGTGCTATTTTAAATTTAGGCGCTATATAAAGTGTGTATAAAATGTTTCTATGCTTTTCACGTTAATCACGAAGGTCAAGCAAATCCGCAAGGCGATGGGAAATAAAAGTCGACCGATCGAAACGCGATACTCAGTTTTTTATCAGATTATACAAGTAATCTGAATATTTAAGAAGCTAAGGTGTCGGTTGTACTTTTGGTTTTAGTGCGTTAAGTACTGAAATAAATTAGGTTCTTTGGACTAAACCCATCATATGAGATGCTAATCTCTAAATATTTATATTTTATTATTTATAAAATTGCGTTGCAATGAATTCCATATCTGAGATCTTTTACGAACTCGCTAAAAATATGCTTTTATTCGTTCCCAACTAAAAGCATTTCTTTAAAAAACTTGTGCATTCTTCAGAAAAATCGTAGAGCACATACCGACAATTTGTTAGAAGCAGTGATTAATAGGATGTCTTTCGTTATTCCAATCGAGTTAATTTTACCATGAGCGCGGGTTATAAATAAGGGACCGCGCTAGACATTTGTCATTTTGAAAGATTGCGATCTGATTCAGTAGTTCCGGAGACGGCGATTCCAGACAATGTAGGTGTAACAGATAAAACTTTACCGAGGAAATTGCATTAACTATTATTAAAAGAAATACCTTTTGTGACATTCATCTATTGTGTAACAAGGTTATTGTAAGTACTTTTTTTATTTTCGAATAACATAATAATAATTATTTACACTGTTAAACACTTGATTATACATGCGACGGCTAGATTTATTTAGTCGTGTCACCTATATCTCTATGCTCTTACCTATACCTATGCTGTTAGCGATAAAACCGCCTAATTTGTACATCTTTCTTTGTAAATTGTATTTTTGTTACTTTTATGGTGTGCAATAAAGAGTTATCTATCTATAGGCCATTAATTCCAAATTAGCTATGTTATGTTTAAAGAATAATTGACATAGTTACGGTAAACTTTTGTGGTGCAACTCAGCCATAAAGTATCTAAATTACTGTATACCCACCTAAGCACGCCACTTACCTCAGGGTGCGTTTTTATTTCATCTCAATCTCAGAAGAACCGAGTTTATCCAGGTAAATGTTATTGAATAAAGCGTGTTTTAAAATAATCATTATGGAATAAATAAATCTAATCACATCAAATAAAACTGTAACAACTTTCAGCAATGTATCGATCTCCAAACAAATCACTTTTTTGTGTTCGGTTACGGATCGGTTAAATTAAGTTGGTGCTACTAACTATACTGCATAACTGAAGAGAAATAAAAGAAAAATCTTAAAATCAGAATATTAATTTTGGTTATCACTCAAATAAAAAACCTATCATGTTGATAGATGCTGATTGGGCTCTAAAAGGTTCAAAATTGAACGCATAAAATAAATCAAACCCGAAAAGATTTATGTACGATTTTCCAATTGTCTACACAGATATCGAGTTGTTTGATAACGGGGGCGATTCTGAACATTTCTATTTAAACAATGTGGACGCGAACGCCCTTAAATCACCGTTCGACGATGACATCTATAAATTCCACTCCTAATTATTGAAGAACGATATGCCCACAAATAAAGTAATTGTGAGGGCGGGCCAGATTGAGAAATTTTAAGGTTCCGTGTAAATAGTTGATAATATTCAACCCAAGGCACTGTACGTGCAAGCACAACTTTTTAAAGAAAAAACTACGAAATTTTTATGTTTTCATGTCACAATGACTGTTATAATTTTAATAATCGGGTAGGTTATCGACAACTCTTAGGCGTGAAGTCCACTATTTGTATTTCTTTGTTTGTGCAATAAAGAATAAATACATAAATAAACCCTTGTATTTTGTGAGCCGCCATAAGTCTTTAAAATTATTAATGTAACTTTATGTTTTTTAAATGTTATCACAAAATATTTGTATAAGTGACTAGACACAAGTAAACATAATTTTTGAAAAAAAAACAAAACACCCGACTGCAAAAAAATTTATATTTTTGAAATGGACTTTTTAGTGGCTTTCATTGAATACCCATATTGCCATGGTAGGGAAAAAATCAATTCCCCCCCCCCCCTCCCCCCTTTATTTCCATTTGCGGGCGCCATTTTTAAAATTTATATATCCTATGTCACTCTCACAATTTTGACAAATTCAACGACACCTCATATGTCAAAAACTGTTCAGCCGTTTGGGCTGTAGGGCGTGCTAAACAATTATACATACATACATACTCTCGAAAAACATAACCCTTCTTCCGCAGACGGGTAAAAAGAACTCACACTGGCTTTAATTATCTTCTGATCTGATAGTAGTCCAATAAGCGCCCAGATTAACAGACGGTCACAGGCGTCACCAAAACAATAGGAGTCTTATTAGACCCTTTGGTACGGAACCTTAATAAACGATAGAATAACATCGCCTGCGGCCTTCGGAAATCGACTCACTCCAACTTTATTAAGCCCTAAATTAGTTTATCGGCGACAACCACCAAAATTAACACCTTTCTACAGGTTTCGTTAAACGAAATTTTAATTAAACTTAATTTATGCGGAGACCGAATTGTAACAAAGCGGTAATGTCTGAGGTGAGCACCGGAAAAAATAACCGAATTTGTTTCCGCAAGGGACCGTAACCAAAAAATAATTTTCCTATTATAATTTTAATTAAGAAAAAATAAATACTAAACACTGTGAAGTTCGCGTACCATTTATCTGAGCGTTTTGCCTCTAAACGTTTAATTTGTACACCATTGTATCCGGAGAGGAGACGGGCAAAATTAATTACCGTTTGCTTATTTTTTAATTAAAATTAGATTTTATGAAACGGCCGTCTACGTAATCCGTAATATTTTATAAAAGATGGAAATTCTAGTGGCGCCATATTGTGAGAAAAGGCATCCGTTTCGGTAATATTTTGCATCTCTAAGTGGATTTAATTCACGGATGATTTGACCTACTTCCATGGTTTTTACGAGGCCCAGCCTTATTTAATTTAGCTACAATCTTAATTTCGCTTACTATAAATCTTACATCTTTATTGTTTGCGATATTTTAATAAACAGCTATTACTTTATCTTCTTTATTACGACTCATAAAAAGGGTTTTATTTAAATCGTGCTCGTTTAATGGAATATCTCAATCGTAAGTGAAATTTTGTTTTCTCCCTAGCAATTTGTAAACATTGCTTCGTACTTTAACTGGGGGTATTCGGTTCAAATTCAAAACACGCCGACGCATCAGGAACCCAATCACTTAGTAGGTCATATCGGCTCTCCCTTACAGTTAAATTAACATATTTTCCCTTATCGTCGAATATGGAGGTCCGACCCAGGCTTATCAAGGATGTTTCAACCGAAAATATACAACAAGGGTGAGTACTTCGGTTCGTTTTGAACAAATGCGTCGACGCCCACGGAGGAAAGATTACGGCATGTTTGGGAATAAATCGTGCGGGACAGTTGAGTTCATTCTGTGGCTAGCTACAAATAAATGTCGTTGGGTTACTCCCTGTCTGGTTTGGGCGACCACACCCCGCGGCTCCGTCTCAAGAACAACTTTTGACTTCGTGTTTACGTTCATTTTAATTTGGGTCTATGAATGCGAGAGCGCTTTTCGTGTTTTTTCTTCGCTTACGGCAAGATTCTAATGGGTTATATTTAAAAGTTCACCGGGATTCTTTAAAAGCTCTGCATACCTACGAATACGACTAAGTCCCTCTTAAAGAATCGTTAAAGTATTTTCATAGTCTAAAGCGACAAATATTCTATGAAAAAAACTCTAAAGAAACAATTAAACACTGGGAACTGTCAACATTTCATTCATTGACGAGTGTAAAAATTTAAAACAAAACACAACATTTTTCACGGCCGAGTGCACAATCAAAAACTTTTTATCGTGGGTGACCGTGCCCGGCCTTTCACAGCTTTTTGATTTATGCGTCTGACGCTTGTCCGAGATAACGTATCTCCACGCATGAATAAACCTTTCGAACTTAGATTACTTTCAAGGACCAAAACAAGTGACATTGCTGATAAAAAAATATACAAGGATATTTATAACAATATCGTCTTGAATCCCAAGAAATCAAATTCCTTTTTCCAACATAATTTTACTTATATATTTTTTTTTTAATTTATACCGATGATAATATAATTGTGATTATATTAGAGGTGAAGGATCTACCTCCTAGTGATCGACCATGGGCAACAACATCATAAGCTTCAGTTTGTGACGGCGGCTGAACGATCCTAACAGCGTTGGTAGGCTCCGTTAGGTACTGACTGGTAGGGTAGCTATCATCCTCCCACCGGAGCCCGGCAAAAAGCAGCTTGCTGTGTTCCGTCGGTGAGTGGGAGTGCCAGAACCTTCTGGGGAAGCTTGTTCCACCGTCGACTCTGTCTACGCCACGTTTAGTTTAGTCTAGTTTAGAGTCAAGAAAACTCATACCAAATTAAAAAAAGAACCCCGATACTACTACTACTCATAGCAGCATTTAAGTAAAAACAAAAGATACAAAGAAACCGCAAAACTGCTTACTCAGAAAGATAAAACTATTGAAGCCATCTGTAATGATATGTTTTTATTGAACGTTACCAAAATAGCTTCTCAAATAGCTTTTATTGCTTCAGCCGCTGGGAGAAGTTATACCTAACTTGCGTCGTCACAAAAGCAATTATTGTGACGACCTTTACCCGCAGACTCTCGAAATGGAATTATCATTGAATAGTGACTATAACAATAATTTCGTTGTGGCCAATGCAATTACTGTTCCGTTTTACACACCCCAAAATCTCATTGTCGATGATTGCATCAATTGTGTGGAATGCGGGTGGCGACAGCTTGTTGATCTCGATATAAATTGTGATAAAATTATGGAAATATCCCTTCAATGCGTTAATATTCACACTCAATAGGTACTTATTGTTCCATCCCTTCAATTGACTCATAGTTGAAATGAAATATATTTACGTTTTGATGAAGCAAAGTCTGATTTTAAGCGGCTTAAACATTAGCGGTCAAAGCAAAAAATATAATACCAAAATAATTGAAACATTCCGGTCTCCTAATGGATTAATGCTGAAATACCTCGCCGGCTTATCAAATTATGGGAGTCGTTTCTACAAATGAAATGTCTAATCTTACTGTTTTTATGGACCTCTGTCCCTTTTTAATCCTTTCATTTGAACAAGTTGGAGCAAGACACAAAATTATTTGAAGAAAAACATAATGTAGGGTTAGGAGCCAAAGGATTGGTGTCACCCGCAGGTAGATCGATAAAAATGGCTGTTTCATTAACTTCGTGTCAGACAGCACTTATAAAGACATTAAAAACGTCGATGTGGTCGTTGGGTAGCTTATAACATTTTGTATCAGCGACTGCTCTATTTTACCCAACTCAATCTCTCTCAAGCACGTAAGCAGATAGATTTAAAAAAACTTGTTTGTCGGTAGGGAATTGTCATGAGTGCTCCATAAATTGGAAACTTAGATTCGGATCAAGTTTCAGTATGAGCTTGCAAACGATAGATGGCTTCAAACTTTATCAAAGAGTTACGGGGTCTAGATTAGATACAAAGGAATATAGTGCTGTAGATACGAGCTCTAATGAGACTCAACGGTGGAATAAAACGCCGCTAAGTAATGGGACCTAAGCTAGCTACTATAAATATGATCAAACAAAACGTTCAGTGAAGGAAGTAGTTCGTTGCATAGATAAACGGCTAGGACCGCACCATAAACATAGGAAGCTAGCAATTCTCATGGCATGAAATCGAGTCGAGGGTTGCATGCTTGAACCACGTTAGCTTCGTAATTGGCATGCCGTTGTATAGCGCTGTCACTAAGCCGTGAACTGCTTTGTTTTCCAACAATAAACCCGCTTTGTTACTGAGTATCGGCGTTGCTAAGAAACAACAGACAGCACATTTATGAAAAAAACTTGAGGTTAACGTTTTTTTCACCTGTAAAAGAGTCTGCCACAACACTGATAAATTGAAAAATAAATTTAATTAAACTTGACATCAAGGATTATTTAGTAATAATGCTGAAGTGAATGCTAATGAATAACTGTCGTTAAAATTCTACATTGCTTACCTACATATTTATTTTTGATAACATATCTTCTAACATTTTTTTTTCTTTTGACAGATATCGCTGTGATGATGCGGTAGACACCAATCCTAGCAAGCATCAAGCGGAAGACTGGAAAAAAAACTGCACGATTCCGAAAAAAATACATTTTCCAGTTTCAGAGGCCATGACATACTTTTATGTCTCTAAGCACAATGGGTTTTCTCTGATGTTTAAATAATTAAATAATTATTTCCAGATCTCTTGTAGTCATTTATCAACTATCATGAATTTTGATTTAATCGAAAACATTATAGAATGCCGTACGAATCAAGCTGCCTGTTCATCTCGAGCTACGGCATCGGCTCCTTGCAAAGTCGAGATGCTCTCGTCTTCTGAGCGAATGATGAATGGTTCAGGCGTCGAGTGTTCTCTCGCCTATTTATAAAGTGTTTCTTTTGTTTTGAGTGCCTATTTAAGTTCACGGCTAAGGTCAGTTTTGATGTATAGCCCTTGCGTGTTGAATGTCACCAAAAATTGATTGTTATGCTTTTAGTTCAATGACGCAAAGCCGGGCCTTGTTAGGCAGTTTAGGTAATGAATTTACCGGTCACGTTATATAGTATTTTTATATCTTATAATTGATATCCTAATAAATCTTTTGCGGTGTTCATAAATTGATTAGAAATTTTTTATCGTTAAAATGTCGTTAGGTGTTATTACTCCGCAATTTATTTTTATTTTTCTGCCATTATTGATATTTATGACCAATTGAAGTTTGCAAATTTCCTACTAGAAACAACAATTAAAAGTTTAAAACGTCTTGCAACATTTGTGAAGATTTATAGGTACAATGAAACCAACTGAATCCTAATTTTAATAAAATCGATGACATCTTAGTATTTGAATGTAACTATTAAGGCCTGAGGAATGACTTAAGTTTAACAATTAAGATAGAAACTTAATCTTGAGCGTAACTAACTCTAGAAAACTTTCCTTAAATAAAATAAAGATGAAGTTTTGGCATGGATAAGTTCTTTTTTAAATTTACTCGAAAAGTGCAAACATGAAACAAAATTGCTGCTTCAGCGCTGATTTACAAAATACACTAAAAGAAAAATATGTGATTTGTGTTCTAATGAAATCCACTGATATATTAGTAACCAAGAACATACGTTAACTCATCAATGTAAGCAGTGCGATAGAGGTGATTTTGCAATGAATAATAGTGTCATGTGCTAGCTGTTTATTATCTATGCCAAACTTAGAAGGTAGGCAGAATTTTCAAAAAATTCAGCAGGAGAAGGTATGAAATGTGATAAAACACCTACTAATGCATGCATACCGCTTGTAACAACAGATCACTCTGGAAATCTACTAAGCCAATGTCAGCAGTGGACGTCCTGTGGCTGATAAGGATTATGATACGTAGTAAAATAATATAAAAAGAAGTAAAAATAAATCCTTATGCAAATAAAGTTAAAACTACAACAGTCTGTTCTTTAAACTATTGATATGTATCAGGACAGATCTTAATACAGATCCAGAAGCCCTGAAGCTTGCAGTCAATAATCTAAGTATACTGACCGACACTGCTGACCGCTGTCTATAACTTGGATTTATTAACACCAAAGACAATGGAGGACACGGAGACCTCACATTTTACATACATATCCCTTTAATAAATCAAGTAGGATATCGTGAAACCGACACCAGAGTCCCCGATGACGCATAAATATCTTTTCGGAACGCTTTTTAAGGTTCCGTAAGCGAGAAGACTAAGCCTCCAGTCGGTCCTTCCGTTCCGTGTATCTTTTGAACCCTAATAGGTAATGAGTACTCGTGTTGCCTCTACATGCCGAATAAATAGTAAAGACAAAATAAAGTAAGAAATTAAAGGGGGAAATATAGTTAGAGTTTTGGGCTTTTTACAGTTTATTAAGTACCTAAATTCTATTGCAACAAAAATAGAAAATAACCCTCCAGCTGCAAGTTCGACTCGCACTCGCCTAAGATTTTCTTACAAAGGTTTTTTTTTAACCATGTAACTGCAAATTGTCGGTTTTCAGATTTTTCTTTTACTGTTTTCGTAACACCTTCTTGGCAAATTTCATGATTCTATGCCTATGGGAGGGAACTACCTCAAAGGTCTTATTCCCCGGCAATATGTTTAGAAAATAAGGCTTGAATGGCAGTATCTTTGGATTGCGTCAATTTAGAAGCTTGATTTTTTAAACTTTTAAAAACCAGAGCCATATCAGTATTTGATGTTAATTTCAACTTAATACCTACACGCCTGCCGGCCAAAGGGTTTTGATAGACACACGGACAGAAAGAGATAAAAGCGATTGGGATGACGATACGGAACCCATTATGTGCGAGTTCCACTCGCGCTTAGCTGGTTTTTAGTAAGTCATTTGTTGTGGATACACGGGTTGTATATCGGGGAGTAATGGAGTTGTAATAAAGAGTTAGGGATTTCGCTAATTGGGAAACCGTGTTTTGTTAAAACGAATATGAAGGATTGTGGCCTTTTTATTTTAGGATATATAAACAAGTATTTCTTTTGTTTCGGAGTATGAACATGTTAACATTTGCAGGAATTTCTCTAAGCTGTTAACATGACATTAAGAAGGTTATCTTTTGTTATGTTTTTATATGTGAACGTACGTACTTATGTATGTTTCAGATTGTAATTAATGAAAAATAAAAGTTAGATGATGACAACTTTGATATACCTACAATTTTCACAAAGCCTCGACACACAGATAAGTAAATGAACGAATACCCTGATAGCCTTAAAATACCTTACCCTTTATGAGGGTTACACTCTAGGACAAATTGACTGCCTCGTTGGTCTAGTGGTCAGCACGCTGGGTACTATCCACGAGGTCCCGGGTTCGAATCCCAGGTCGGGCCGAGAGTTTGGTGGTGTGGGTTTTTCTGTCTTGAAATTACTCAGACACAGCTCTGGAGTCAGGGAAGCACGTTAAGCCGTTGGTCCTGCGCCTGATCTCTCTACGGTCATGTTGGACTGCCGTCTCACCGAATTATGAGAGTGAAGGAACAGAGAGTGCACCTGTGTACTGCGCACACACTTGTGCGCTATAATATGTCCTGCGCAGTTGGCTAATCTCTGCTGAGATAGGCCGCCGTAGTCGAAATCGGCTAGGAGGACATTACTTTAGGACAACCACTGTACTGAAAAAGCCTGTATTGTCAAAACCTAATGTATGTAATAAAGCTATATTAGCGGTGTAAAGACAAAAAACAATTGCCACTTCCTCGGTGATTCCTTTAATTTAGCATCTAATTTGTATATAATGACACATCACAAATTACTCATACGCCATATGTTTTACGCCTCGGTGTCACCTCCTAATTTGACTTTGATAAATAGGTCGTAACATTATAGGTTACCTAATGCTGGGACCAGTAACATTTGCTTCAAACTCGCATTAGGCTGGAATAATATTTTCTAAATTGCATTAAAAAAACCCTAAAACAAATAAGTAAGTTTATAATAACATACTCTCAAATGAATCAAGAAATTTTCAAGTAAATTAATATTTTGAAGCTCCTTCTATTCCGGATAGAATATTCAACATTTTTATAGAAATAACAATACTTACCAATTTAGCTGTTTTACTCACTCTTTTCTTAAGTATGTATCAGCAGATTTTTTTAACTCTCAGTTTATAAGCTATTGTTTTAAATTTTTCGAAATTTTTAACTTATGAATTTTTCAGTATTTTGTTAGGTCGTTCAATGGTAATGGGTTATAAAAAAAATATTTATAAGGGAAAAGCTGCACTTTGTACGTACATCACGCAGAGCTAAATAATACAATATTAAGTGGACGTTGTACAAACGAAATATATTACAAAGAAATGTGAAGAACTTTAGTAGGGGCACCGACATAATGTGGTTATTCACGCCTGTTGCATATGTTTAATGTTAGAGTGATCTTCAATTGATTGACGTGACGTCTGGTTTCTTAGTCTGAACATGTGATAGAGAATAGAAACAGTTAATTAGGACTGATGAGCCTAATAATCTTAATATGTAGGTCAGACGTGATGTCATATCTGTAATAGTCATGAATTAATGTAAATACTTACAGCCTTTTCGTTATACTTAACAAACTTTATGATTTCAATTGTGCTGGTATATATTACTTGTATTTAAAGATAACAAATAAAAGAAAAAACATTTAAATTATACCTTTACGTGTTTACCATTCATTTACAATGAAACATGAACTAAAAAAAATAAGAAAACTTTTCAAATAATAATTCAACAGTTTAATTTCTAATATCTTAGAGCGATTGTACTAAAACTAAACGATAAAATGATCCAACAAACCACATCTCAAAATCATTCCACTTATATTTTTACCTTTCCTAAGAAGCAAAAAAACATAAGTCTCAGTTGAAGGGACATCAAAAGATTTCCCCAATCGGTGGCCAGTGCTAACATGCCCCGCAAAATGTTTTTTCCAATCAATCAAACACGCACAATGGCCGTCCAAAAACGGCAATATCCCTTCGAATGCTTGCTAAAAGAGGATCGCTCGTTCACACTTAATCTAATCATTCGGCTCCCGTGGTCTCACACGTAGGTGCTCGATCTTGATGGCACACGGTGCGTTCGTTCAATTTGAGGTAAAGGGTGGGCTTTTACATAGCGGGGAGAAGAGCGAAGCGATTTTGAAGTAATTATGTAACAATGATTAAAAACCACGTTGAGGATAGCTCTGCATTAACAATATTGTGACTGCCTCGTTAGTCTAGAGGTCAGCACGCTGGGTACTATCCACGAGGTCCCGGGTTCGAATCCCGGGTCAAGCCGAGAGTGTTTGGGTTTTTCTGTCTTGAAATCACTCAGACACAGCTCCGGAGTCAGGAGGTTGATGTTGTTAACATCCCCGTGCCTCGGAAAGCACGTTAAGCCGTTGGTCCTGCGCCTGATCGCCTGATTTTTATGACGTGGTATTAAACGTTAGAAGATCTGGTTCGTGGTGGAAGATTTGATCAGAACAACAATGAATGACTTTCTGATTTCGTTACAACAATAGCTAGAATGAGTTATCGTTAAGTGTTTACACCTAATCATTTATTTACATTCGTAGCCACTTATACTTACCTACATTAAAATAAAAAACTAATAGACGACAAAAACCATTCATTCGACAAAATTATGTCCAAGCTTACATTTTGTTCCATTGATGAGCAAGCTAAATTTTACTTGTTTGAATTTCTGTAGAGATAAGCTAAACAGTTTTTAATTATTAAATCATTTAAACTCTCTTTCTTTCTGATTACCTATCCCGCTGCCTCAATCAATAAAGGGCTGCTTGGAATCAATATCTTCTTACACATATAAGTTTGGAACAACGGAGCCTCGAAACCATAATACTCATAAACTGATGAACTTACAACAACATTTTCTATTTACTTAATTACAATAAAAGAAACTCAAGTTCCGCTAAGATTATACAAGCCGAACAAAAAAAAGTTCCAGGTTCAAACTCGCTCCCGCTAACGCCTGTGTCTTATGACTTAATTTATAAACATCAATATACTCGTACATTTCTGTACAACGAACATCTCAGTACCTTCCGACTGTGGGTGGTCTGCACCTTGCACAATGCGCCTCACAGCCCATATCCAGTGTTGATAAGGTGCACTTGCAATTATGCGTAGTGCGGTCAGCAAACAAAACCCTTTTTTTCTAAGATAACTAGCAAACATGTCCGTATTTGTCCAAAACAAGATAATAATCCGCCCTTTTTACTTGTAATTTCATGTTTGTTGAAAATTTATTCTTCAACTGTAATTAAATTATGTATATTGAAATGTATCAGAGATATTACTTTTTTATAAAATGACGATAGAGGGTTCTCTAAGCAAACCAGCAAAAATATGCGAATCATAATATGCGAAACTTTAAAAGGCCATAGACAGAATGTTTTATATGTTAGATTTATGGCAATTTTTTTTTATTTAAAAGTAAAACGACAGAGAATGATAATTTAATTATAAAAACCTATTGTATTATGGGTAAAGTAATGAGAAATTAATAGATACTAGAAAAAAACACCTTGAAAAATTGCATTTTATAACAAAAAGTGAATCAGTCTAAGACTTGATAGCTATTTTTTGTGAGCCATTTGTTTTTTTTTTCATTGTAATTTATTTAGCATAATAATTTTTGCTCCACCGTAATCGACCCTTAATTCAAATGGAATCGATTTATAAATAATTGTGATCACATGACCTATGATAATAAGTTCTCGATTAAGAATATGTTCTGTTTTGTTCATACCTTTCCGATAAACATTACAAAAACAATGACGTGTCATTCATTCATCCATCTTTATCATCTTAAATAAATAACTTCATGAGGCATCGTATATACGACAATATACGTATAATTACATGGCTTGAAATACAACAAATAAAAAAAATCTACATATACCATGTATGATATACATTAAATGTATAGGAAGTGATCTCTTACATAATCTTTAAGATAAGTGTATTAATAACGAACGATATTTTTACCAGATAACATTACTTCAGCATTCTGAACGCACAAAAAGAATGTTACAAGTCAGACTTACACTATCACTCATCTTTCTGGACAATAAGCTAGAAAAATGAACACGAACAAAACTTGACTTCCTAGATAAGAAGCGAGAAACAAATCTCTATCACAAAAAGGCTTTGGGAAAATGCATTGTTGTAACTTGTACGCAAGTATGACGCGTTCAGTGTAAAGATAAAAAAGAGGACAGGCGTGAGTTTCAGTACAAAATGTTATGTTCCGTACCTACATTTCTTTACTTACATCATCAACATAACTAGTTATTCATGCAAACTTTCATCAAAAACGCACACTTATTTGTTTGAGATATAACAAAACAATGTCATTACAGTAGTCATACATTTGGGACTGCTGCATATTTATTATTAGGTCTACAAAAAGTCAGAAATGTCTATCTTTTTGGGATAGCTTTCTAATCTCACGCTTACGTCTACCGATGCGGATACGTTAGTAAAATTAATTTAATTGTAACTTGTCTGAGACGAAAGTTAATACTTAATTTATAATTGTAGATAGTAAAAAATACGTTTTCAAAACTCTTTGAGTTCATTAGAGTGGAACCTTACAGTCAAAGTAGGTATTACGACTTTAAGGCACCGACCGAATTCGTCTAAGCCCCCAATCCAAATATATAAACAAGCACTATGTGATGAATACGAGTAAATATAGGTTCTGTAACTGCTTCTTATCACCTTCCAAATACGTAATGAGATTAGCGAGATCATCATTCTGGAATGCGTATCCCTAAAAGGGCATAGAAAGTCTATTCTGTTTGTCCATTTTCACATCACTAATCCGGTGATTAGGCGTGCTAAATATTATCTTAGAGGGAAGTATTTAAACCCGGCCCTTCATTGTTCGAAGTTTTATTAACACGTGAGTAACCTAGCCCATTGATTTGCGTACTTGTGTTATGGCCTATCTCTTATTTCACACGCCTTTATTTATGACTTCATACAAAGAAGAATATTTTATGTACTTTTAGCTTTAGCTATTTTATTAACTTGTAAACTTCGTCAATGTTTTGCATAGTTACCAATAAATCGCTAAGTGCAAAATCTTTGGAGATTATCGACATTCCAAATTTTTAATACATGTGTGACTTGGAAGTAAAGAAAAAAACATTAACAGATGCAAACACAAAAAAATAAGAGAACTGTTAAAACCATTTAGTAATAAATAATGTGTTTGTTTAATTGGCATTCGTAAGAGTATATTTTTTTAAAAGCATAGGTTTACAGTTACAACTAATAAAAGCGGAAGGCATTCAAACAATATCGTTGACAAGATCAATCTCATTATACCACGTGAATATTTATAACGTACTCACAGCCTTACCTCGTGTTAACGGGTATCTGTTCAAATCGATACCACCCGAACCCATTATGATCAGTCGCCAGCCGTAAATTTCTTTAGACAACCAAATGCATTATGTTAATTCAGTTTCCTGTGAACCTCAAGCCGAAATTCCTTCGCGACGATTGCCAATTCTTCCGATTCTTCTGTCTATGTAGAAATCTTTCTCCGAAAATCTAAAGGATTCGCGAAATTTGCATACAATATTTATATCGCTACTTAAATGATATTCTAGCTCCGTACGTCAAAACATGATTTAGAACGGACCTTGCTTTATGGAGTCGTTGTTATAACTCGAAAGGGATTCTAAGAATGTCCATTCGCTCGGATGATTTAGGGATATTAAAAATTCAAATCGTTTGCTAAGAATTTCTTTTAATCCTCGATGAGCCATTAATAGCTTTTTGATTGTTAATCTCAAGTGACTAATGTGTATTCGAAGATCCAATTTTATTTTAATACAGTTCCTTTCAAATTCCGAAAAGAAACACTCGTAAACGTAACTTTTGAATTAATACGTGAGATTTTATATTCATACTAGTGGTTCCCCGCGACTTCGCCTGCAAGAGTTGGATTTTCCATATAATTTTTCATCCCCCATTTCACCCCCTTAATATATTTATATCGCGACAAAATATAGCCTATGTTCTTTTCAGGGTCTCGAACTGTCTCTATACCAAATTTCATCTCAATCGGTTCAGTGGTTTAAGCGTCAAGAGGTAACAGACAGACAGACAGACAGACAGACTTTTGCATTTATAATATTAGTATGGATTACTTTTTATATTAGCGTGGCTTTTGCCCAAACGTTATTCATTATTTCTTACTTCCATGCGATGTTAAGTGATATCCTGCAAACCAAATATCGAAAGCATCTTATTAAAGTGAAATTAAGTGCCTTCTCTGTTATTTTGCCATGCAAATTCAATTTCTACGCCTATGGCAATACGATTGGTGGTTTCACTTAGTGCTTTAGTGCTGAGAGCAACTGAACTAGATCATGTGTTAGAGAGCGTGTCAGAATGTAAATCTTTATCATTTTCTGCACGCATTTCCTCCTGCCGATCTGTTTTGTTATTATTGAAATCTTTCTTATCTGATATTTGTTTTGTGCTAGCATCGTCCTGGAAGTTGTTATAATTTCCCTGCATTTCAAATACTGTATACTGCCTCGTTATTGTGTTATTATTTTGTAGAACAGTAACCATTCCGCGTAGCCAAGTCATAAATGTTATTGTCGGACATTTACTTCATAAAAATCCAAAGCTAAATATGTTTGTTTCGTTAGTTATGTAGCTCCTGAATATATGAATCCTGAATAAGTATCCTGAATAGTATGTAGTATCAAAATACTTAATTATATACCTTGAACAGTGCAGTAACAGTTCGCACTACAAAATTGGAACGAATTTATTTACGTACCAATTTTGTATTAGTAACACACAGCAGGATTCCGTTGGATCCTCTTGTTTCTTAAACGCCGTGAGACGGAACAATGTTTCCAGATTACAAAACCTTTTATCTCCGACTATACCGACTAATATGCAAGAAAAATCGCTTAGACGTCGTGTCGTGCACGCCACGCGTCTATTCATCACGGGTCTTATTTTTTGGAAACTCAACAAAAGGTTTGACGCTAAACAGAACCATTATTCCTTCGATAATAGACAAAGCGAGTTAGTTGTAGACAATGGGCTTAAATAAAAGGTTGTCGCCATTAAATTCAACACTTTTGACATTTGTAACGGTGAGTCTTTACCGTTGATGAGGATCTTAACCTCGCTGGCGAAAATTTGCTACACAGCGTGTGTGCTCGAATAAAAAATCCGCTTGCGCTTTTCGCTTTCGGTACGACTATGTTTTTTGTCGAATCAAAATTAGTAACGCCGATGTCGTTTGTAGAAGACCGCACACCGAACAATGACGCTTATTTTGGTACCTCAATGTATTCAGTACTATAAAATATTGTTAAGACCCCACGGGAACTGTGGACCAAAGAATGTTTTTTATGTCCAAGCCTCACCTTATAATTGTGAGATACGATGTTCCCGTAATTATTTACGGCCTTAATATCTCGAGGACGTAATTTACCGTCTAGATATCGGTAAAAGCTTGTTTGACATTACGTATGTAATTTTATCTGTTTGCTTACATGGATTTAATTTTTATGTTTTTATAATTGAAATAAACTTTGTTGGTGGTATCGTAAAAGAATGGGTCTTTTGATAGTCCGTTAATCAAATTAATGTAGAATATTTTTAAGAGAAATCACTTTTTTGATGAGTAGTTATTTTGTTTCGTTACAATGACAAAATATACCTAAGTGTTTTTTGTTAAACTGTAAACACAAATCTATTATATTATAATTACTAGCGACTTTGCCCGCAAGAGTTGAATTTTCTATATAAACTTTCATCCCCCATTTCACCAACTCATTGTTTTCTTATATCGCGACAAAATGTAACCTTTGTCCTTTCCAGGGTCTCGAACTGTCTACGTACCAAACTTCATCTCAATTGGTTCAGTGGTTAAAGCGTCAAGAAGTAACAGACAGACAGACAGACAGACACACCTTCGCATTTATAATATCAGTATGGAGTAAGGATAAGTTAAGCTGATTCGGCGAAATCAGTCTGATTATAACGGACTTCAAAGAAACTCATTACTGCTCATTACTGCCGGCTCACTGGCGTAGCAAGCACTTGCAAAAATTCGTCGACTGACTAACGTCCTCCGTAGCTTAGTTGGTAAGAGCACTCGCCCGGATAGCGAAGGGACGTGGGTTCGAGTCCCACCGGATGACACAGTCGATTAATTTTTGTAAGTGAAATTTGATTTAATTTCATTACTGCTACTTTTATCTGCAATAACACAACCAAAACAGGCGGTGAAAAAAATTCGAATTCAGTAGTTTAAGATTTATTCTGAAGACGGAGACACAACATTTTAGTCACTTAACACATCAGTTTTTTAAACACATTCCACGTCCAAATATTCAAATCCTAAAGTTTCATAAGATTACCCGAACATATGACCCAGCTGAAATGCAAACCAACTTACCAATACTAGAAAGTTATAAAGCATGTAAAACTCTAGACTGTTCGTGCAAAGAGCTCATTTGTACTCGGATGATTACGAGCGGTACTGCATGTGCAACTGTAGCACATCGTAAACTGCACAACTTACTGGGTTACTTCGGCTATGGAATGTTTCGCAGCCGAGAGAAATACGGTAAAGATGCTCTTAATGCGCCCTTGTTTCAGTTTTATAATTATTTGAAGGTGAAGGATAGATGTGGGAGTCGGGATTTTAGGGAGAACACAGGGATGGTTTTAAAGTAATTTATCTTATATCTGTTACGTCTTTGAAAAATAATAAGTAATTAAAACTTCGACCCCTTGCTCACGCAGCCATCTTCAGACAAAACCTATCAAATCCTCTAGCGTCGAAACCTATCGAAACTGTTCTTATTTGAATACCATCCTAAATGAATTAGAAAATGGATTTCCCCAATAAAAGGTAATGTTTCAAGGAGTATGATGATGATGCTAATAATGCAATGTCATAGAGACAAAAACATTTTCCCTGTTATTACAAAAACTTAGTACCGGGCTTAAGCCAGGACTAAGCTATTAGCTAGCCAATTAGAAAAGCGTTTCTCTATTAGGTTATGTCACGAATATGTCATTCATTCCTCTGTTGTCGGCTTATATTTAGACCTATTTTAAACCTGGTCTATTTTTCTTGTAATAACACCGTTTAAGTTTACTTGTTGCTCAAAAAAATAATGAAGTTCTCTTTAAGAAAATATTGTCTTCAAAAGGCTATAATAGTCATCATTAGTATTTATACATGTTTTTTTCTTAAAAGATGCACCTTCTACTTTCTCTTTATCAACCTTTACCTTAAGTTAGGCTCATGAGGTCAACATAGCATCATCGATCAAAACAAGTATACCTCAGAGCGTGTCAAATAATTTTGTTTTGAAGCACAAAATCACTCATCTATCAGACAGATTTTATTTATAAGAAAGTAGTAGCTTACATTTATGTTATAAAAATCGGATTTATATACTCGATTTACCCTTTCAAAGTTAAGAAAGCAAAGGAAAAATAATTGAGAATTGCTCTTGCTTCATTTTTACATCCCGCTGGGTGTCGTTGACGAGAGCCGCTGATGTGCAGCCATCAGCAAAATTAAATCGTATTTTTCAGTCTTATTGACATAGACATAAGGGGCAGCATAACATGATTCTAGCATGGCTTACTGTACAAGACACACAGCGGCGTACAAAGCGAAGGAAACGCTTAACGCACACATTCTGGAGATCAAAGAACGCGCAATCTGTGTGAAAAAAATAACGTTTTGGTCCCAAAAGGGCAGACCCGTTTACGCGACCCAATTCACGCGAACGGCTCCAAAGAAATTGAATTGAAGTCAGACCGAACAACAAATTCAAACGCGTATCGAATTGTTTTACGTTTGACGAATTCGCTGTTCGAAATTTAAAATTCGTACAATAGACCATAATGATGCAGGTCCAATTCTTTGTCCACATCAGAATGTAGTAGGACATGAGAATTCATGATATGAAACGGTTACGGGCCTTTTTGCTATCCGCAGTCGTGTGGCGGTAGAACAAAATCAAATAAAATCGACTGACAATGTTGTTTTTACAAGATTCGTATCTCTGAATTCTTTGCATCCCTATGAGGCTATCGGTGTTTGGATTCCTAATTAATTTAGCCAAAAAGAAAATTATGTCGGAATTCATTTGATGTTTTATTTCTATCCTTAAACATTTTCGATTAGTATTCTGATAAAGTTTTTGCCCGAACAATTTTTGCATTTTATGCCCATTAAAATTATGACATATTGATATCTGCCATGTCTGAATCTTGTCACGTCTTAATAGCCTCATATTTAAATCTAATTTCGGATATGCAATTCCGTTGATGCATTATCCTCAAGAATAAATTACGATGAGTCCAGAAATACATGTTTACACCCAGCGACTGAGCTAAAACATTAATCATATCGCGAGGAGAAAATTTGCCTTCAAGATCAGTGTTCATTTTCTTGCGATGTTATCTCGCTTCCAGCTACCATTTGTTAGTGTCTTGTTTAGAAAATCACATCTGCTAAACTTTATTAGCTTGCCTTTTGACAAAGGTGAGTTGATGGAGGCGCGTAGCCAATCGCGCGATTCAACGTGCTCCTTAGCGCAGCTGGTTGGGCGAGACGAATCATTTTATTTATTGTTCACAGATCTTGTGCGTTATTTATGAAAATCCGTGGATTCGCCTCGGTGCCCGCGGTTACTGAAAGTGTGTCACCTTGCCTGGGATTAGTTACGCGTTCCCGGCTGATTCATGTTCGCTGGAGGTCTGTTTTACGCTCTGACATTGGTGAGATAGATAGTCTGGTAGACTTATCTACCTAGCTTTCTTGTGGCAGTATACTCTAGAGTTACTTTTTTAACTATCTGCTTATTTCATAGTAGGTCTTGAGGTTATGATGTGAAATATAACACATTACTGTTTACTAGGCAATCTATGTCAGTGATTTGACAAAATCCTAACTATTTTCATAGACAGTTAACGATATTTTCCTTTGACATGAAGTAGAAAATATTTTATGTAATTAAACATACCTATATTTTGATGTATGCGGTTTTTTTTTTCAAATAATATGTTGTTTCTTCCCAAAATTGTTTTATTTATGACAGTAAGTGCGTGTTCAAAGTTAAGTCTTGAGAAAAATGCTTATGCTCACAAAGTTAGTTAACTATGTATGTTATGACTTGGAAGAGATCTTGGCTGAGGAAATAGCGGGAGCTATTTAAAAAAATACGAAAATTTTAAGTGAACATTTCATTCAGTTATAATAGGTACTCTAACTCCAGTAATGTGAAAACTGAAACTTTGGTGTATACGTATCTTTACTTATGATCTAATAAAACCATTTAAGTAGTGGGCTTGATCAT
This sequence comes from Pyrausta nigrata, assembly GCA_949316185.1. Classification (NCBI taxonomy): domain Eukaryota; kingdom Metazoa; phylum Arthropoda; class Insecta; order Lepidoptera; family Crambidae; genus Pyrausta; species Pyrausta nigrata. The sequence continues at coordinate 13,155,348 of OX438947.1, read as the reverse complement.
AAAAAATATTAGAGCCTCGTAAACTGAGCTCAAAACTAATGAAATTTTAGTTAACTGCTATTTTACGCTGTGTCAGATACCAAAATACTCTCAAATTTTATGTTTAGAGGGAACGACAAATATAATCAAAATCTAAATTAAATAATTTTGTTTATTGCGAACCTTTATCTTTATTTTCTTTTAGTCTCTTTGGTTTAATGAATATCGTAAAGAAAATAATTTCGTATTATTATTTTAAATAAAAGTGCACGATAAGCAATTCAGCTGTGCCTAAATTTTCAACGCCATCTTGCTGATTTCTAATTTCTGTTTATTTTTTACAATAAAAAGGAAAGGTTGCAGTGCATCACTTAACTTTAGCTACAGTCATCCTAGACAACGCGATGCAACTACTTAAACCTTACTATGACACTGGCCACAAACACCAAAAATGGGAAAAGCTAGAAAAATAAATGCCAGTGTTAATGTTATCTACAATTTTCTTTTCTTTTTTTCTTGCATGCCAGCAATGGATATTTGCAAACTTCAATACAAAGTCTGACGTAAGTGTGCATCATAATATCTTGCCACTTTATTTTTCGAACAAGGTTTTAATGTAACGAGTTTGTAACCCGAACGGATACAATCTGCGGGGCTACTCGTGTTATTATTACTGGACGTCACGTCGCAAGTCCGGTTTTTGCTGGACAGTAGCACTGATGAAAGACAAGAAAAGAATGGATGAAAATAGGCGCAAAATAGTGGTTATGTGTCTTTATGTAATGGCTTCGCAGAATAAAAGAAAAAGTAAGAAAACATTTTATTTTAAAAACAGTATACTACTAGGTAGCAATACTTCTTCTTGGTTATGCTGGATAACTAGATCAATAAAATGATTGTAAAATGGATTTATTAATACTAAATAATATTAAATTAAATACAAAAAGGTCTGGGTACTTTTACCGCTTTTAAACTGCTAAACAATAATATATCTTAAGTCTCTTTCGGTGCTTATTAGATGGACAATGTTTCATCTAAATTCATCTGATGAATTAAACATTTACGATTTGTAACGGCAGATAGAGCTTTTGGGATACCAGAAAGTCAATGATATTTTACATACTCACATGCTCTTGTATAACCAACCTTAGATGTGTTAAAAAACGAATCGAAGACTCAATTTTCGCACCCCGCTTCTTACTCTCGTCCATCAGACCCTTTGGCGGTTTGTAAAAAACAAAAGTTTTTAATAAAACTAACCTCGGATACGATCCGCAGAGCTACTGGGTACCTTCAAGCATTACACCGACGCGATGCCCGGTTTTTTGCCGTTCGGTAGCCGATTTGATTGCTCCATTTTTTGCTCGACTTTTCAAATAAACCGGAGTAATTGTTTGTTTTAGGTCCGTAGATTGCGTCCGCTGCACGGATTCGTTACAGACGTTAGAAAATAGAGACTTCAAAACGGTTGAGTAAGCATCGATGACTGGTTATAGTGAGTGTACAGTACTGTGGTGCTGTTACGGTATAGTTTTCATGTGTAAAAGTAAAAGTTTAAATTTTTAAAAGTATTTTTAAGTTTTCGGATTACATTTTTGAGCGTATATTACACTAGCAGTTCCCCGCGACTTCGCCCGCGCCAATAGCCGGATTTTCTATACAAACTTTCATCCCCCATTTCACTGCATGATGATTTTATATCGCGACAAAAGCCTAGCCTATGTCAATTCTAGGGTCCAAACTATCTCTGTACCAAATTTTATTTGAATCGGTTCAGTAGTTTCAGAGCCTATTCAATACAAACAATAAAATGTTTCCTCTTTATAATAGTGTAGATATTGTAAGTCGCCACAGATGAACATATACCATATGTTAATGAAGAGGACTTATGAGAGAACCTTAGGCAATTAAAAGTTTGTATTACTGGCGCTTATTCTGGAACTGACTTGTCCGATTGTGAAATTTTGTCCATGACATGTTAATATTATATAATTCCACCCATATTTTATTTCAAAGGCGTAGAAACATCTCTTAAATCTTCAGCCGAAGTGTCAACACGACCTTTCCCAAAACATTTCGCTAAACGCAAACACGTGTTTTGTTTTGAAATGTGGAATTAATTATTACTATGGCGTCTGCTTTTTGCCTCGCACAGGTAACAGGAAACGGGTTGTCTGACATTAATCCCAGGAGGCGAGTGTGTGCTTTAGTGCTGTGCCACGATAATCTACTATCGATAGTCTAAGAAAAAATACTCGTACAATGTACCGATATTATTTCTATGGTCAATCGGTACTAGTTCGCTCTTCGATCGATTAGTATCTATCGATAGTTATCGAAAACACCGATTGCGCATCATCAGAACCTATAAGAGTATTGCTACTATCACTTATGTATACTTATTCAGCATGGAAATCTATAAATATTGCCTATTGTGCGTTTTGTATACTTAGTAAGTGTTAATAGTATTCAAAAGGAATTTTCTTTTTGTTTAATTTTGCACTACCATCGATGGTATGAACACTTGGCAAAACTATAACCTGGTACAATTTCCGAGGTTGACACAGTCAATCTATCGTTATTTTCACAACACTATGTGCGTGTCGCGTGTAATCTGGGCCCTAACACAATATTTTATCTTTCCCTTTAGTTGTGCTTCGGCCCCTCAAATCTGAAGATCACGGCCATCTTTCACATACGTGACCTGTGGACTATGGCTAACCATGCATTGTGGGCTTTGGAGGATATCCTACAAATAGTTTGTGTAAAAGTTGCTAGCTTAAAAGTGTATTGTTGAATGAATACTGTATACACAACAATATGTTTCAAATGTACAGTAGGCCTAAGACTACCACTGTAATGTTAGTTTAACTCCCGCACTTAGAGATGTCAATTAAATTTATATAATAATTAAGTCTCGTTCTGTCACCATTTTATCAATGAAATAGAATAGGACGGCATGAGACTTAATGAAGGATTAACTTTAATTGCCGTCTCTTAGTACGGCAGTAAGTCAAGCAATTAAAAAATTAAAATCAAATAGTATATGAAGTCGCAAAGCTGACAGCTGTCATTGGCAGCTGACAGGGATCAATGGAAGGTGTTTGGGGAGACCTTTGCCCAGCAGTGGGATGATGTAGGTTAATTTAAAAAAAGTATATGAAGTGAATGAATTTGCTTCAATGTTTATGGCGAATTTGAAGATATTGCTCTTAGTTTTTTTAAGATGTTATGAGTTGGTTAAATGTGAAATTTGCCCATTTCTTCAAACTAGGGTTGCCACACATAGAAAGGATATAACTTTATTGGCAAATCCACGTACCTGGTCAGCCCTGATTCCTGTATAAGGCGCGTGAATGTTGTGTGGACGCTTTTTATAAACTCATGTTTGAAATCCTCCGGCTATCGAGTATCGGTCGGATTATCACATTATTATCTGTCCTGCTTCTGTGGGTAGTGTAACGTGAGACGAACGATGTGCAATCTGCACACTAGAGTCACAGTTAAGAATGATCAAGCAATCCATTAAAACTGATGGCCAAAAGATCTGATCTGAAAGGATGGTCTAAATAGTTTTTATAGGTGTTACAAAAATACTTTTGTCATATAATCGCTAGTCTGAGGGATAAGAGATAGAGATAAGTTAGGATAAGACTCTTTTACCCCGATGACCCGGTTTTGCTTTCAGATTCAACACACAAAGTGGTGAAAAAATTTTGGTTCGTCATTGTTTAAAGTTACTAATTCTAACACCAGGGCTAGATGCAATCGATTCTGTAGCGAACTTCGTTATCGCGAACGAAATGTCAAAATATGCAAAAGTTACGTGAGAGGCTTACTTCAGATTCATTTTACTAGCGATAGGGAACTTCTCTGTAGAATACACTGCTTCTCATCCAGGGGCCCAGAATTGTAAGTACTGCACAACACGAAGGCGTAAAGTGAGCTGGCTGTTACTTGCCAACATCTTCTACTGCGTATAAAATATTCTAGCATAGCTATTACGGCTACAGTCGTTCATCAGACCGCTGCAATGTTAGAATGAATCTTTTTGATTTACTCACCCTGAGGCTTAGGAGTTTCTCAGGCTACCAGCACTGGCTACTGGTCCGCTTCCGTCATGTCTTAATAAGGTGATCATATTTGCGCCTGCGACTTTTAATGGGATTACTTTCATTGAGAATGAGAATGTTTGTCCTTTTTCTATTCGTTAGCGGTTTTATTCAGTTTGAACGTGCTTTTGAGAATGTGCGCTGTTTGTTAATAAGATAGAAATACTTTGAATTGTTTTTTGATTAACAAACACATGTGGTTTTAATTAGACAGACAGTTCTTGAAGAGTGTCTAGTTGTCAGACAAAGACAATAAAAAAGTATGAAATATCAAAACATTACTTTTTCTAAAATACACTATAAAATGGCGTCAGTTGAATGTTGGCTGGCGATCAACAATTTTCCAAGACCTAAGTTTGATGGATACAGTCAGCAGCAGCACGTCAGGTCACCCATGTGAACTACGAAAACAGCTTTTATAACAAATAAATAAATAAATTGTTTCAATAAACACACCAATTATCAAGCCCCAAACTAAGCGTGAGCTTGTGCTATGGTGACTAGGATAACGGATAGACATACTTATATACATTTATAAACATCCATGACTTAGGTACAAATGCTCGTGCTCATCACACAAACATTTGCCCCTTGCGGGATTCGAACCCGCAACCGCCTGGCTTAGAAGTCCGTGGCGCGAACCACTACACCAAGACAGTCGTCGATATAACGGAGGGAATAGAAGCTGTCTCAACTTCAATTGGGTTAGTCTGGCGTGTGTACTTAGATTAACATTTAAGCCAGGTAAATTATTAACTAATTCACCCAAAGGTCTCCATCGTAGATCAGTGTTAGTGAAGATAACAGTTCCGAGGAATCCTTTAAGCTTGCATGATTAAGTTCCGAACAATCGGATTCGCGCTTCGTCGCATATCGATGCCTGCAAATATAGCAACAGAGCTCAACCAAGCGAAAATTGATCAAGGATTATACTTCTACTAAGGGTTAACAGTTGCATTTACAATTTTCATTTATCAGAGTCAACTCTTGGGTTAAAAGCTGAAGGTAATTACTTTGGATTAAGTAAACGATAAATTGTAAAGAAAAATGTTGTGTATCAAATTGCATATTTAATATAGGTATTAGGAAAAATAATATACAAACACATTAATTATGACGACCGTGTATATGTAAATAATAAAAACATTTCCACATTTTAAATGAAACTCCTTAACAATAAACAAAACTGACTACATATCCTTATTAACGCTAACTGCAAAAATAATTTAATTACACTAGACATCATAAACTAAAACTGCATTAAAAAGTCCCAGGAAACTATTTAGCTAATTATACAAAAAATATACAAAAAAACTCAGGTAAAATCCGGTCACAACATTATAAACCTTAAAACGCGATTAAAAACAGGGAATGATTAGTAAATTGGCTCTAAAATATGTTTACACTATAATTAATATAATGATCGTGATTTTCGGTCAGTTCCAATAAATTCGCCTTTTTACCTGCTCTTATGTGAATCTCAGGACGTTTGAGAGTAACTGTGAGCAGAAAAAAAAATGTATTTTTTGGTTAGAAGTTTGTTAAACACTAAACCCTTTATATAAGTTAAGACTAAGTTGGACCAGGTTTGAATACTATCTCCTAAACTTACTCTGCCGTCGTCTCGACGACCGTCTTGGTGTAGTGGTTCGCGCCACGGACTTCTAAACCAGGCGGTTGCCGGTTCGAATCCCGCAAGGGGCAAATGTTTGTGTGATGAGCACAAGCATTTGTACCTAAGTCATGGATGTTTATATGTATTTAAGTATTTCTATCCGTTATTCTAGTCACCATAGCACAAGCTCACGCTTAGTTTGGGGCTAGGTAATTGGTGTGTTTGTTGAAACAGTTTATCATTATCAATTTATCTTTAGTTAGATTTTTTTTTAAATAACCTGTTAAATTGTAACATGGCCTAGTCATTGATTAAACCTTTTTTTATAACCTGTTGAATTGTAACATGTGGTCGTGCAGCTGCATTCGACTGTGAAGATATTTAGCAGCACATGATTACTATTTGTTTTCTATACCACCAGCTTTGTTATTTCAGATTAAGGCAACTTCTTGTTTGCTCGCTAGAAATATGTAGATAAGGATCGTCAACAAACCGCGAATTAATTATGTTATTGTCATGCTAAACCCTAAAGTATACAAATGTGGCAGCCTCCTATAAAGCGTGGTATACACTGAGAGCATTTTGTTTCACGATGTGTGAGTCACTAGCGAGCATTCGCGAGTTAGCAATCAGCGAAATGTATAATTGGTTAGTATGTTGAAGAAACTAAAGTAAAGCATCTAATTTTATTGTTTCTGGATATGCCTTGGAAAGTCCCTACGATGATTAGTGTCGAACAATTGAATGAATAGTTAAAAAATAGCGTCTAACTTGTTCAATTCAATCGACTGACTCTTCTGCTTCATCCAATATTAAATCTCAGTCAATTAGTGACTTTTAATAAAAAACAAATATACTATAGCAGCTGGAAATGTAATATTCGCTTATATGTATACTTACAATTCATGAAACACCTTACAATGTTTCGTGAGTTTTGACAGTTTAAATAGCACACTTATTAGTGCAATAAATGCTCCCGGTGTGTTATCATCCTTATGAAATATTTGTGTTAATAATATAATACGCAAGTAAATGGTAATAAAGACTAACGAATAGGGATTAAATAACTTGAGTTATTGTGCCTATAAATTAGTTTCACATCCATTCTGCTAAGATACCAACCGCGAACCGGTTATGCGTTGACTAAGGCCAATAAAAGGATGAAATTCTCAAAGAATCAATGTCTAAGGATCGTTTGTCATTCTTTGTGTAAAGGATTAACTATAAATTAGAAATATCGTAAGGGGAATCGCAAAAAATGAGTTTCGTTATCGGTAAGTATAAATCTAAGTTGTTTTATGTATTTTTAGGTGGTATACTCGTCAGATTAGTTGTTTTACAATTTGGTACAATAACAATCGTGTCGAATATTGTTTCGAGCAGTAATTGAATTTTAAAAGTTTTGTACCCTAGAAGTGCGAATACAGTCCCGAAGAACTATGGAAAATCTGTGTAATGTAAGATGAGAGTAATGGGACGCCATGAGAGTAACTGCTCCCTTTGCGTAATTAAACAGGCATTTTTTTACCATCATTTATCTGTAGGCTTCGACATTGTGTGCCTGAAATATCTTTAGTAAGTACACTCCTTCTCTTGTTATTTTAAAAATGCAAGACAAATCGAAAAAAAAGCAAGACTAGTGCCAAGCAAACCTAAAAATATTTTGTCAATGATTCATTCAGCTGTTCCCGAACCCCGAACTCTAAATACGGGTTGATTTCTTAGATTACGTCCAAAATTCCGTCGAAATTCCGCAGGTTCGCCCTAAAAACTACAGGTTACGACATAATGACAGCTCAACGGTTGTAAAGCGTAGTTCTACCCCGATAGTACAGGATTAATGTCGTTTTAATTAAACCTATATAATTTTGATCCCTAGTCTAGGGATGGAGATAAGGGATGTAAAAAAATGTGGATACGGCATCTAAAGAAAAATAGGCGGTCTTATAAAACTCAATCAAAAGTTAAGGCAAAGCTCATAAAAGCTTCACATAATAAAAAAAACAGATCCTGGCAAATGCAGCAACATTACTTAATATAATTTCCCATTTTCTTGAGACGTTGCAACACAGTGCTCATAAATCTGATTGGCAACTGCCATGCATTATTAAATATATAAGTTACCTTTTTGCTTGAAGAGAGATCAGTCAAAAAAGTAGCTCTGTATTGCCGAATTGCCCTTTGACCAGACTATATGACAGTAAAGAAACAGCCAATGCACAAATGTATCTCATACATAGTTTACATTGCATAGTACATCTAACGCCTTTTTGTGTTTCAATCATAATGCCGCGTCCACCGACTCTATTCTCTGGATCCAAGGTTGCGTGGGCATACCCCGAAGAAAGGCCTGTTGTAGGCGTTTCGACTTTATCAAATTACAACCTGCGCCGTTTTGTTGCCGACAAAGGGACGACCACCTTTCGGATAATTTGGTGCAGTGTCGCCGGTGCCTGGACGTCACGTAGACGCTGCAAGTTTTTTTTTTGTGGAGTTGAAATATAGGGATTTGTTACTGGTTGGTAAAATATGATGGGTTAACGATGGTAAAATCTGTGATTATCTGCAGTAATACTGGATACAAGGAGAATTAATTTTGTTAGCACAAACACTCGGAGTCGAATCAGAATCGAAACCACAGTTCATTCAAAACTGAGAAGCTTTGCTCTTGTCAGTGGAGCAATGTCTACACCTCTCTGGACTCTGCCAAAAATAGTATAAGCTTTATTAAATACTTTTTTAAAAAATAAATAGAGCATATTGTATTCTCACATGGATGATGTTTAAAAGTATTTTATCGTCATCATTTAGGATTTCTCACTTTTATTTCTTTAATATTGCTAACATTTCCTTTCAACAAAAACCCTGCCCATGACTTGCAACAAACTCCCTCTCAGTTGGAAAGGAAACATATTTGACCCTTTTTAATCAGTTTGCAAATTTGATTATTTTTTTAACCGACAGCTAACCACCACAGTTTTTGCCGCCAACCACCAGGTAGGTCTAGCGATGGGCGATTGTTCGAAAAAAAAATCGAATAAATCGGCAATCGACCATTCAAACTATCGAATGTCGATTTAGTAATTCGGAAAAAATATAATCGAATAATAATCGATAGTCGAATGATAATCTATACTCGGCCCTTCGATGCATTCGCTTGAATTGCCGCGGCAGAATTGAGAACGAATGATTAATCGACGCGACGAATGACGATTCATTCGTTATAGTATGGCCTGCGCACCGCGCGCTCTGATATTGCTCGCCGAATAATCGAAGGATAATCGAATGACTGCGGTTGCTTATCGAATACATTCGATTACAGAGACCATTCGAATAATTCGATTAATTTAGTAATAATCGCCCATCGCTAGGTAGGTCCCATAAAATGGCCATAATTTCACGAGATCGTCTTAAAATTAATACAAACAGCGCCGACTTTTAAATAAAGAAAAAACGTTCACACCCAATTCAGAGCGTTATTAGTGTAAAATTTCCAAATTCCTTATTAAAACAGAGACCGCCTACAAACGTTCTTTATACCTGTGCTATAGTTTCGACCGATATACTCAAAAAGCTTATATCTTCGGCATAAAGTTTAGTTTCGTGAATCATTCGAATTTTAATGGCGTCATTCAATATTGACTTAGTTTCATCTTTTACTTCCCGTGAAGAATTAATTCGAAGTGTGCACAAGCTTTACAATGTATACTGCTCAAACATTTTGGGAGACTTTTGACATAGACAGCACGAGTCAAGAAACGTGGGATGGGAATGATTATGATAATCTTTCAAGTGTTTATCTGTTTGCGTTTGATCAAGATAAGAGTGGTTTTCTGGAATCTGGAATTAGAAATGTACACAGAAAAGGGAAATTTCATTGTGACGTTCTTAGACTTTGGAATGACAATACAAGTAAGATATACCTAGTAAACGTCTGAATAAAATAGAAGAGGAGAAGAAGTAGACGTGGCATGCAAACAGGCTGCTGAGCTTATAAAGAAGACTGTTGAAAATAGTTTTAATAGACAAATTAAAAACAACAACTATCAAAAAAAGGTCATCACTCGTAAATGTGGTTATGCATGACCATATTTCACGTAAAATTATGGCTGCCAATGCATTGCTCTACTCATATGTTTAATTTACTATTTTTATTTGAAGGGATCATAATTTGGTGTAACAATCATTATGGCTTCTGTCCAACCATTACGTGATGTGCATCAGATAACATAAAGCATGTCAATGATTCTTACAGCTGTTGCAACTGGTATTACACATCCTGATAGACCATACCGATTGATGCAAATAGCACTTGTAAAAGCACTTCGTTTGTGTACAGAATGGAAATTGGGTTGATTTCCATTTGTTTTCATCGGCCAAGGTTACACATGTTTACGCGTAAGCCCGTTAATTGTATTTAGTCATGCGTTTCCTTACGCTATGCTTATAGATAGAAGTGCGGTGAAATACGATAACGTTACTGCTTATTTGTGGGGAACGTAGTATTACCTGTAGTTTTATGCAAGCTTTAACGTTATCAAAGCCTCCTCCGTGGATAATTATACTGTAAAAAAATATTTTTAATGAACACTTACAAAGATTAAAAGCGACAGGGTAACACAGGTTGTCAAAACTCCACACTTTTACATGCAGTTAAAACAACGTTTTTTTCTCTAACACAATCTCAACGTAATTCTTCGCCCCAAGGAAGTCCACCTAAATGGTTACAACATACAACAAAAAACATCAAGTTTCATTATGTCTTATCTGACAGCCCACATGATACGGTATTAATTAAACACCGTCCGGAATTATCAGGAGGTTAATAGTCAATGAGCTTGGAGTGATTACACAGTGAAAGGTAATGCAGAGAGCTTAGCGCATTCTCTTTTCGCTATACATCTAATCTATAATGATACAGTAAGCAGCTAAGTTGTAGGAAAAGGTAATGTCAACGATTACACAAATTCTTCAGAGCCATTGACAGGTCAAAAATAGAATGGACTTATACTAAGCTGGTGAATGTGCTTTTGATTTAACACGGTCAGTTTTTAACTGATGCATTTTTATCATTCCGTACATTGATAGTTTTAATTTTGACCTGGTAACTATTACCGTCCCATGACTAATTAAAAGATTATCTGTTGTTTCGTATCAACTATGCAAAGCTTGGTAATCCATTAGGGAACTATTATTTTCACATTAAGATGTGGAATATGGACGTAAAATAGAACGCGAACTTAAGAAAAGCAAGTTAAGTCGTACTCAGAGACGACAATTAAAGATAACCTTTCATTAAGTCTCATGCCGTCCTTTTCTATTTTATTGACAAATAAAGTGACAGAACAAGACTTAATTATAGATCAAATTTAATTGACGTCTCTGAGTGCGGCAGTAAGATAGACAGGGTGAGTAAGTGCAGAAAGGAACATTTTCTAAATTTGAATGTGGAATTTGAATTTGAATCTTCGTCAAAGTTGTCAGGTCTCGAGAAACGAGAAAAAAGTTATACAAAAAAGAGTGATCAAGCTGCAATAATATAGTCAAGTACTCCAAATACTAGTGTTTCAATTTCCGATTCTATGAAAATAAAGGTAATCAAATTGCCTGCCAGTAAGCGACATCATCTTTCGAAACACAACTTTTCTTAAAAGCTTACTGTAGTTCTATCCACTATGCCTGCCTATAATATGACTCTATACAAGCATCGAGTTCAAAGGAAACCTGCTGTACCAAAGTGTCTCTATTGTGTTTATAGTCACCAATGAGGTTGGAGTAATTATGTAGATGAAGCTCGGTGCGCGCGCGCCGGGTGGGGCCAGCCCGCGCTGCGATCAAGGTCGCAGATTATGTTATAGGTCACAGATAGGTCGATAGGTAAAAAGTTCAAAATAAACGTTTTGGGGAAAAGAAGGTACTTAGCTTAGCTGGGACTAGTAAGTGATGATAAAAAGGCGTAATCATCACAATTTGCAGGTTCTTCTAAATGATTTTTATTTTTAATGGCTAATTATAATTAATAAATTTTCAGACACTTTTCCAGATATACTGCGAGAAGGTGAGCATCAGAAACAATAAAATGACTGGGACCAACTGGTAAAATTAAAAAAGGGTAGACTGCGAAAACGATGTGCGGACAATATCACCGAAAGTGCCAGTATCAACTGGATGAAATTTGCCCAAGACAGAGAGAAATGGCACGGGATAGAGTAGGCTTGTACCAAAAAAGGATCCATATAATCAACAAGCTAATTTAACCGTAAATTTCACTTTTTGTAACTTTGAATTATGGAGAAATAAAGCTTTATAATTAATTACATAATGTTATAAAAATGTTGCAAGTGTGTATGTCTTAGTTTGGCTACATATGATCAAAACTAATGTTATTAAAGCTTGTAAGCTTGTTACTAAGTTTGCAAAAAATTACCTCGGGAACTTCTACACCGATTTTGAAAATTATTTCGCCAGTAGAATACATTAGCTACATATAGCCTATGTCACTCAGATATTGCCTATATTTTTTTCTTTGATTGCTCTCGAGCAAATTTCGAGGAAATTCGTTACAATACTAACACATAAATTCATTTGGTGTAACAGCATTTGACACATTTTGAAACTGTTGATGCATGTAGTGAATTTTTTAATGAATCAATGGAAAAGCATGATTTGCATCGCATTTCGTTGCTTCTAGACGAATGGTATCAGGAAGATTAAAGACACCTGCTTTGGTTAAACTGGACTTCCAGCACCCTTATTCACAAGCACTCGGAAAGTTTCTGTTTCGGAGCGTTGCCGTATCCGAATATCAAAACCTTTCCAAACGGATTCAAAAACCCTATTCACAAACGCGAATTCGGAAAGGATCAGGAGCTCTATTTTTGAATCACTCGCGTGATATTATTGTGGCGAATGCGACTTATTTTTCATTTAATACAGTCAGTTTTAGAGTTTATTCTATCGTTCGCCTTCTGTGACGAGTGGGTAGAGGCACTCTTTGCGGTTTCGAGCGATCGAGTGCAGTCGATCGAGTGTTTTAAAGATGCGGAGTCTCAGATGACGAACGAAAATCAGTAGACATCTGCACGCGAGTGATTCAAAAATAGAGCTCCTGACACGGAAATTTTTCGAGTGTTTGTAAATCACAGGGTGCAGCTAAATGCAGTTTTCGTTAAACTGTCGACAAGAATAGTACCTACCACTGTTTTAAGACACGTTTTGTGCCTAATTTTCTCTCATTCATAATCTGTGCGAGTAGGCGTGCCAACTCCGCGATTCGCGCATCGCTCGCGTGCGTGCTCGCCACCCAAGCGCTACCGACTCTTCGATGGGCCAGTTTGACGTAATACCCACTTTGGAGTCGTTACCGTTATGGTTACGTCTTATTAATTGTGCGAAACGAAGGCGGGGCCATCGGAAATCTAGATGGCGACCGAAAACAACTTAAAATATAAATATCAACGTATTCGTTTGTTTTATAACCCATTTAATGTTCTTAAGTCGAAAAACATTTGGCGCACATTCACAAAAAAATACTTTTTTAATGTCTTAAACCTAAGTATTTAACCTAGCCCTAAATCTGAAAATCATTATTCTTTACTAAGTACCGATCCATATCTAACAACTTACGAAGCTTGCATTTAGTATTTACAAAATTATTTTCTATTTATCTTACTTAAAAATACAAACATTACTTTTCACTTAAAATCACATTTAACTTGCAAAAAAACCTAAACATTCTAGTACCTAAAATTCAAAAACATTGTGTACTTATTACTTTGCGTGTTCTAAAATGGTTTATAATAGCAATCAAATCCAGAACGAATGCAAATGTGAAGCTTTGTTTTTTATAAATTGGCTTTATCAAAAACCCATAATCTTATTTTAGTGCGCACTCTATAATGAATAGCTCGCAAACCGAAGTATCTTGATCCATTAATTCTATAAATTATAATTTGATATTTATATTTGTTCTGAGAAATTAAGAGTTGTTATTCGGTCTGATGTCGATGTTGATGTCAATTTTAAATTTTATGTGTTCATCGATTTAGTTTGGACATCAGTGTAAACTTAATTAATGAACAAATAATTATTATTTTTCAGATTCGAACTCAAAATTTCGAGATGTTTTGTGACCCTTGATAATCCTCGATCTTATGTTCATACGGCCGCACATCAGCCTACCCTCATTTGACCTTGAGACCGTGACTATTCCCAATGTAATAAAAGCTGTTTTCATTGTTCAAATAGGTACCTAACCTTACGTGCTGCCGACTGTACCTGTCATAAATGCATTATTTCTAGAGCATTTTTATCAATTCATGATTAATTCTGGAAGTTAACCGTTTGAAACTCTACGTGATCGGATTCCATGCATGAGATAGTAACTGAAAATAAATAAGTGGACAAAAGGTACCTACATCCTAAAAGTTTGGCCTGCCTGCCTTTTTTGTACGTACATTTAAAAAAAAAGATTCTTCTAAATCCTTAGGATCGAATAGCAATTAGAAATTTGGAAACATTCTTCAGGTCCATCTGTTTAAGCAGCGCACTTTCACTGCAAGCCAGGCAATTACCGGTACTGTTTTATTCCCAAGTACAGTCAGCACACCAGAATCTAAAATTATGTTGCAAATTACCCCTTTCACGACTGCATAAGATGCTACTACTTCAGATACCGATGTGTTATCTTGCGTACCTATAAAATCCAAATAAATTCCAGCCTGTGGGGTCTGATTGGCAGCTCGGCGTGTGCTGTTAAATGGAAATGGAAAGATGACACCACGAGACAGTGGCATGCAGGCCGATTGCCAAATGTACTGGAATGCGTTTATGCATGTTTGAATTAGCACTTTAGCACTTGTGTACGATAATGTTGCATGGTTTGTCATCGATTCCTTGATGGTATTATGTGTATAATCAGTATTATTTTTAGTTAGGTTTAATTTGCAGTTGCCAGCTTAAAATAAATAAATACTTACTATAGTTTCTCGTTTCAACTGAAAAACAATAAACAATTGAACAAAATGCAAGTATACTTACGCTATATCTGTGGCTATAGCCATGACTATAGCGAGCATTTCAACCTGATCAACGGAAGCGAAATCATATAAAAAAGCATAGTAATAAATATGATAAAAAAATAAAAGTTCGTCGTACTTTTAATTGCTTTAAGGAATCTTAAGTTAAGTAACGATAACTACTAGAATATATTTTTGTGATGTTCAGTGAAAGAAACTAAATAAGTACTATTGGAGAACCTTAGATGGCAACATGTTTTCTAAACGACCCTACTAAACTAACCGAACATTAATGAAGTGAAACCCATTTTCTGCTTACATCCCATTCAAAGTGTTCGCGTACCCAACTATCAATGTCCCGCAAAGTACCGTTACACAAACTGTTTTGCTTTAACAGTAAATGAGCATTTATCACCGAGAGCGATCGCTAAACAACTCGGTAATCAATATCCCCGGGCCAACAGATCGCAGACAGCGCGTTCCGCTTAATCATAATGGCTGATTCGGTATAATGCCTTCATTGAGCACCTGTGGTCTACTACAAGCTTTTGTTGAGACGGGAGGAGCGTAAACAAAGGTCCTTCTGTGTACGATGTCCATGTTTTTGGGTTAAAAACCTCTATCTATCATACTGTTATGCTAGGACGCGGAAAACGGGCAGCTAGATTTGAAAATGCTGACATTTAACGAAGGACTTACGGGTATTCTGTGCTGTATTGCAAGCAAATCTTTTCAAAGTCTAAGCTTATAGTGATCTGCAGGAGTACCGCCTAATTAAATTGCTTTCAAATTAAAATATGCTTTTGGGGTAGTAAAGGATGTTCTTCTTCCTAGTGGTTCACCCCGGGCAAAGTTAGGTGCCGTCTGACTACCGCCCCCCTGGAGCCCGGCGCCAAGCCACTTGCTGTGTTTCGTCGGTGAGTAGGAGTGCCAGAACCTCGGGCAGACGGTGTGGGGACACCTCTGCCCAATCACCAGGGACCCTCCTGAGAGACGGTGCACTGTACACCTAGTGCGCCGTCTGGAGTGGGGGTACCTGATACCATATACGCTCCCTCCTCTGTGGAGATCCGCCCTCTGATTCAGAGGGCGGATCTCCACAGAGGGGCCGCTGGCAGGGTCGCGGGACTGACGAGATACCGCGGCCACTGCTGTCACAGCCAACACATGCGGCGGGGGTCGTCAGGATTTAGTGGGTATACCCGGATCCGGGGGAGTGTGGGACTCCCCCGGATCCGGGTACCTCACACACCTCACACACCTCTCCGTTTCCCGACGGAGAGGTACGGTGCGTAAGGCATTTCCTGAAGTAGAAAAAAAAAGGAGTGCCAGAACCTCCTGAGTTAGTTCGCTCAACCGTCTACTCTGTCTACACCACGTCTTGCTTAGTCCTTAGACAAGTCTTGAAATCAGACAAAACTATTCATCATGAATTAATAAAAATACATCACGATAGCATACTTACCTTTATAAAAATTAATACACATAAAAGTTGTAGTATGGCCCTTACACTGAGTATAGGTGGTCTAGCGTCTATGAAATGAGATTGAAGCATATCTGATAGTTTAGACGCTGTTTCAACGCGACCGGAATTTATAGAGAGGCATCAGATTGCTCATTTTCTGTTGGAGAAAACTCAATTTTGTTGTTAGTTCTTGAGCCCGGCTAGATACCCATCTGCAATTAGTTTTTAATAAATTAATTGCGTTCAGTTTACATAGCTATTTTATCAGATCGGCCGGTAATTTCGAAACATTAACAAAGGTGAATTAAAAGCTCTTTGGTATTATTAAGTTAATTATGAACATGGAAATTAACAAAGGCGATTTTTATAGACGAACGGTAAGTTTTGCTTTTACAATTTGAGTACTAAGAACTTTTACCCAATAAGTAGGTACCTACACATAACTACTCTGCATAATCCATAATCTTTCAACGATTAAGAGGAAACGCGGTCTAAGTGACATTAAAAAAATAGGTTTTTGAATAAAATGTTGCTGTCTCGATGCATGCTCGGGCGGCCGCCCCCGCACCCCGCACTGCTCTATCCTTGTGTGAGTGTGTAGCGTAAGTTAGTGTGTGTGCGCATTGGACCTCGCGCAAAACTCGCTAAAACATAGTATTTTCAAAGAAACATGATGTACTCTTTGATAAACTAAAACCAAAGATACAGTACGCAATACAAAATAAAGTCTATGTGTACACAATTTTTTTTTTAATGGAAAGTTTCTTAAAACTATGAAAACAAAGAAAAAAGAGTTACATATTCGAATTCAGGTTATGTTAGAGTTGATATTGAATAAAATTCGTGTTTTGATTCCAATATTTACGTTATTATATCTTTATAGTAGGGCATTATGCAAGATATAAATACGTTTATTAGCTACGCACTCGAGCTAATATATAGACGATCGTTCCCTCGATGTTATGGACTGTATTCTTCAAATAAAACGCTTCTTGTTTCTTTCTTCTTTATTGGAGACCGATGACCGTGAGAGCAGCGAACAAAAATCCGGCGCTCACGGCCCTATACTTATACTAATTACATAGGTCTTACTTAGTGACTAAAGCACCCTAGTGCTTACTGGCGAAAGGATAAGGATAGCACCTACGTTACTCTTTCCAACGCGTTCAACAGCCACCCTCAAAACATCGAAATACTGAGGGAGGCAACCGATGCGTATCTCCTATCTCTTTCTACAACATTTCACAACTACCTACCGATAGCCTAACAATTCCCACTCACAACATTCTACCTCTGCGGGTTTTCCTACCTACCCTCGGAATGTGCGAGATGGGGGACAGGGACAGACTATTGGTCTTACCGGTCCCACACTGCCTGAGTAGGACGACCAGATAGGGTCTCCTTCGCCCCTGTACCAAACTACCTACTTTATATTTTATTATTAGTTCCTACCTGCCTAACTTACTGCAAGTGGGAATCACCTAATAGATAACCGGTTTGCCATCTTTATTAAATAAAACAAGCCCTGAGCTAATTTACATTATTTCTTACGCTAAGCCCTATGAGAAAATTAAACTTTATTGAATCCACAAATATCTTACACTAAATTATAACATTCAAATATAAACATAAAGTAACTGATTGGGTGTCCGTAACAACGTTGCTTTTTATACAGGAGCTCGAACATGATACATCATTATATTAAAAGAAAAAATAAATGTAAATATGTGCCGTGACTGTCAGTTTCATGATTATATCCTATAATATAGTTTATCAAAGATATACCTAGAAATACGAAGGCGAGGTGACAGATGACATTTTCCGGTTTACTGTAAATGTTGTATTTAGCAAAAAATGGTTGGAAATTAAGAATGACGTAACGGGAGAGAGCGTGAATCTGGGACTGGAAGTTTGTATGGTAAATTCGACATGTGCGCGGACGAAGTCGTGGGCAACTGCTAGTAAAATCCATTTCTTATAATTCGCTTCCACCAACATCAGAAATTAGCTTGGCTGCAATCTATCGAATTCAAATGAATCTACTTACGTTACGTCCAGAGTAAGTGCACAGTAATTCTAGGAGTTAGCAACGGAACATCTACCAGCTTTTTTCTTCTATAGAAACACCACTAGTAGACTTTTAAAAGTGAAAGTCAAGAAAGTTAATAATATAAAATATAAAGGCTAATTATCAAACAATATATAACTTAATACATCGATGTCAATTAGGCAAACAATGGCGTATCGATATAATTATCGACTATAAAGCATCACTATACGTAAACATATTTGTTACGATATTCCCCACCCCCCAAACCTCTCCTCTTAAAGCAAGAAAGGGACAATTGCAGCTCAGACCAAAATTAGCTTCATAAAACTGACCAAAACAGCACTTCGTAGTCCCCTGTTTTATCGAAGGAAACTTTACCAATGATCATATTGTTTTCAAAAATAATTAATAAAAAGATGGGACTATGTTCTAATGTTTTAGTTTTTGTGTTAATGTGCGTAGATATTTTTGGCGAGTGTCTAAAGTTTGAGGTTGAAATTTGGCAATTTTCCTAATTTTTATTTTTATTTTTTATTTTATTTATTTAAGGAAACAAACAGCTCTTATAATACTTAAGTATACTAAACAAATGTTGTTAATCCATTAGCCAAAACAGTTTTCAATGTTAAGATACACATAGCGAAGACATGACTCATACCTTAGAATAATAACAGGTGTTATTATTCTAAGACTCATACATAAAATAATGTAATGTTGTAAGGCTCATATTTCCTATGTTAATTTGAATATTGGAAAAAACTAAACATAGGAGCATAGCCGTAGTAAATGCAGATATATTATAGCAAAAAAAGTTTTCAACCTAAGTCTATATCCAGGCAGGAAACAGGGGACTACGTTTATATGGAGAAATGGTGCTATTCTTTCGTCTTAAGGTTTGTACTTTGTAGTTTAATGTAAAAATACTTTCGCGGATATTCCTCAAATATTGTATTCTCCATAGATAGGTTGACGACTTCTTGCTGTAGTGATTTGCGCCCCGGACTTCTAGTTCAAAACCAGGTGGTTGCGGGTTCGAATCCCGCAAGGGGCAAATGTTTGTGTGATGAGCACGATCATTTGTATTAAAGTCACGGATGTTTCTAAATGGATATAAGTATGTCCGTCCGTTATCCTAATCACCATAGCACAAGCTCGTGCTTAGTTTGGGGCTAGGTAATTGGTGTGTTTGTTGAAACAATTCATTATTTTTTATAGTTAACTCTTTTCAACAACATTTAAATAATAACATTTGAAACTGGATTACAAAATAAACTGGGGCGAATGTCACCGTTGGTATTTTAACAGTGAACTCATTATTTTAATATCAACCAAAAGAAAGTAAGCACCGACTTTATGCGACTGTGCATTGAAATTCAGCATTCTTTCCCACAAAATAATGAACAGAGTGAAAAAAAACTTTCTCATTTTGACATCCCAATTGTGTGCCGTCGTTAAAACTTCGACTTTCGTCGATTAACAAATAGTAAATATTGGATTACGGGCGATAGAGTAGGAAGGTTCTCGAATAAAGAGACCACGTCTCGGGAAACGTAGTGTTGGACGCCCCCCTGCTAGATGGACCGATGACCTGAGGAAGGTGGCCGGTGGTGGCTGGATGCGAGAAGCGGACCGTGAAAGTTGGCGCTGTCTTGGAGAGGCCTATGTCCAGCAGTGGACTGCAATAGGCTGATATGATGACGATGAAATATTGGATGACATTTGTATACATTGCTCTGATCCCAAAGTAAGTACAGCGGCAACACGTCCGGTTACTCATTTTAACTATGAAAACAGTTTTTATCACGTAGAAAATAGAGGCGGTATAAAGTTCAAAGTGGAGTAGTATGACGTGTGGCCATATGTACCTAAAGCACTTGTGTGATCGAAATCAGAAACAACGGTGGACTTACAAGTAACTCCCAGATCCGAAACAATATAGAAAATATAGTTTACTATATTGACCCGACTAGATTGCTTTCAAATTGCAATATTCGAAGCTTTTAGGAAATCAATAGCTTTCAAAATGATAAAAACAAGGCAATACATATTTTATTGCGTTAGTATTGCAATTGCCGTCACGATAGTATTTTAGTTTAGTCTACCAAATTTGATTCCGGGACCTCAGAGATCGCACCATTATGAAAACCAGTGTGAATCACTCAACTACGGAGGACGAGTCACTTTAAGTAATTCAACTCACTTCCTTACATTAAAGATTACTTGCTTCGTTGAGCTTTTCTTATGGCATTTGAGCGATAAATTCATAAAACGTGTCTATTTCCTAGAAAACGGTAACCTCAGGCTGATAGCCACCGTTATACTGACCAGTATGTTAGACATTTGCGCCAATTGTGTCTCTTAGAAGCTAAACTTCGCAGCTTTGTTGCCATTTTAGACCCTGCAGCTTAGGTAATAGAGTTACAAGAATATTCTGTTGTATGGTGCATGTCATACCGGATTGTAGCCATACTGCGACGCAACGAGGCAATTCTGGCTTGGACTGAAGACCCTGTTAATATTGTGGTGTAATACTTACACTATTCAGCTAAAGTTTCTCAGTAAAGTGCCGGTTTGAACTCTGAGCTGCATTGCACGGTTTCAGTGAGAAGAATCTGTTAGAAATGACCCAACTTTATATGGTATTTTTTAATTGTGACTCCGTATTTGACATGTTTATGACAACTCATTTAATGCTTTATTTGACGATGGATACCATATTGAGACTAAAAGTAACGGTTAATAATATAAAAGCTAATTTCTTTTTTTTTACCATTGTCCTCCTGAAAGCTGTCAGATGAATTATTAAGTACAATATTGTCATTATTATGACAGCAAGAAGTTACTACATTATTCTACAAAAATATAGAGATATTTTATGTAACAACTTGAAAACATTTTACGAGCAAACGCCAGACGGATAAAAATACAAGACATTTTTCAATTTCAATTCAAGTGTTACCTACGTTCTTTATAAGGAATGTCTATTCGAAAAATATAAAGGGGACACAATACCCATTTAAGGTGACCCTTTACTACAGGCGTAAAGTTAAATCGTCCCCGTTTATGTAAGGCCAATATCCATTAAAAACGGGACTGCCAGTGGCTGTATAGAGAAAACTTATAGGCATTTTAAAGGGCAGGGTATCTTATCTGTATTTACGGACTTGCAGATAGTTTAACACGGAGATTTCTATGATATTGTACTATTATTTCATTTTTGATACTACATACATTTTGAGTCATAGTGATTGCAACCTTAATGTGCATATTATAGAATTACTTTCAGAATATGCAATTATTGCACTTATATCTTCTTTTCCCGTCTAGTTTTTAACTTAGATAATTTCCTGTTACAATTGAGAAAATGGGATTTGTTGGTATATTACTGAGCTAACGTATGTACAAGAATGATGTAATTAGCAAGGCTACTGCAAGGATGAAGATTTCGTTTATTAGTGTGGCAGATAGAAAATATTTTTTTTGTTTTGATAAAAACAATTATATTGGCCATAAAAAGTATGTACTTACACTACATAGTTTGTTACATTAGTGTCAACTTTTTTATGACCTCAATTAAGCCAGCCCGGACAGCTACTCATTACACGGAGGTCCTGAATATTAAATACAATTTATTGATTCGATCCGTCTTGATTCGATTTATTGTATAATTTTAGCGTTTCACCGGGCGAAATGTAAAACATGGTACCCCAAAAAACATTATTTTTTATCACTACACGCGGCCAATCGAACGACGTCGTTAATTCGCCACCCGTCATAACCGATCGTGTTTGTTATTAACGACGCGTGTTCGAACAAGAACATTGTCTTTATGCGTTCCGATGAGTGGCGGCGTAAAGCTAAAATGGTGTAACTCGAATTTATGAAATTTCAAGAATCTTTGTTATGTTTTATATGTGCTAATTCATCATATAGGTAATACTTAATATGCTAGTTTGGCGGAAAAATATGTATGTCAATAAAACTTTGTATAACAATTTTTCTTAGAAGTATTTCCTATAGCAATAGGGATTTAAGGTTTACCCACTCTCATTTTCAACCCTGTATATTTTTGGTAGGACTCGGCAGATCCTCATTTTTAGTGCTAAAAATAAGTTATAAACAAAGATTCATTGATATACATATTTTGCCTTTAAAATATGCATTTTTCCCTGTGCTATATGCTGTCGCGAGCCTATGTACGTCTCCGTCATGACTGAACTAAATTAAACCCAAAAAATCGTGAAACACGTGACAAAAATACAGCAACATCCCAAAGCTTGATCTTTTTAGCTGATGTTATTCGATGAAGATTATGAATAATAACAGATTCAGAAAAAGCTTTAGAGAGTGGAGTTAAAGTGAGAAAGCCCTGTTTCGTCAAATTCATGAATTGTAAAAACAAACCTTTGAAATCCTGGCAGAATATTGAGTTAGGTCATACTGCGTTTCGCTTTCGGAATAATCTCCTCTTGTGTGGTAATACGATCTTTGACGTCATGCAGGAGCTTTCAGAAGCGGACAATCGTCGATTGTTGTAGCCCCTACACCGCAATCTTGTGCACTCTAGATCTTCTACATAAGGTTCAAATCCGAATGGAAAATTCTACTAAATGGTCAACGGTACCTGTGTTTAGCAAAGACGCAAAACAAGGCGTTCTTTGCTTTTAACGTCACATTCGCCGGGTCTATTCGATTGTGTAAGTCGTAAATCTATTAACGATGCATTGTCAAAAGGATTTTAGTGTGAACACGGGTTTGTAATTTAGGGACATTTGTTTTATTGCGATGCTTAAATAAAAAGTACAGTTTGTTGGTATATTTTGAAATTTTCGAGATTATGTATGTTATTGGGTAATAAAAAAAACAGTTGGTATGTGTTCAAAGTTAACGTGGACGTGTGGGCCGGACACATAAGTCAAAGAGGTGATGGCAGATGGAGCAGGGCAGTCTCGGAATGAAGACCCAGATCGGCATCGGATTTCTGTGTAAAGTTTAGGGTCTAGTTCAACAACACATGTTTACTTCTTGAACAGCCGCAGTAATGTTATTTGACATATTTCGTATAAGAATTGTGTCAAATAAATCGTTAACCACCGGTAAGCGTAATTACCGGTTGTTTAATAATAGGTGAACTCAGGTATTATTATTAGTTCCAATCTGTCAGTTTTCATTTGCGAAAATAGCTATAGTCAAATTGCTACTTGAAGTTAAACACTATGTATTAGCAATATTCTGTCCACTGTTATTACTTAGTGTATTTTAACTTATGAAAGGCCATATTATACAAGCGAGTAATCGTTAATTGTATACTGAGCCGAACTTGGAATATTAAATTAAACATGACACCAGTCTATCTAGAAAACTAGTTGCTCAAGATGCAGCAAAATAATACCGGCATAATAAAACTTAAAGTAGGTTCGAGGACCTCAAAAGAACCAGTGTGTAGAACGGGATAGTTGCGCAGGAGTTACAAACCTTCTTAATAATACTCAGCCGCAAAATGACACATTAAAACAAAAGACTTACCCTTTATTCATAAAACTTATCAGACCTCTAATTGTGGTTAGTTATCCCTTTTTGACGAAACAAATGTCGAATATGACAAACAATGACATAGATACGAACTTTACTGTCAATACCACTTTAACAGTCATGTCGGACGTTTATGAATAAAACTATAAGTTTATATTTGCTTTATCTTAATGATTTAAATTAATTAATTTAAAAAATTGTAGAACTTAGTAAAAACTTAGTAATGCTTGCATCCTTTTTTCAGATCAGTTCCTAAATTCCAAAGTTTTATATTCTGTCAAAAAACTGTACTAATGAAATATCGCAGTGCAATGAAACAGAGCGATTGTTTCTCAATAAATTAATAATTTTTTTTGGATATTTACCACATTCTAAAAATTCTCCTTACCTCATCTAGGTTGAAAACCCCTGCCGCGCGTCTAGTGGCAGCGAAACACAGCAATTTCATGTCATTATAGTATTATTTATAACTAGGGATGAAGCGCGTGGCAGAGAAGACGAGGCCTGCGCGGGCGCAGGACAACAGACAGGTGTCGCCAACTGGTACTCGAGATCTTGGTATGTTTTAATTAGACTTGGAACGTCATTGGTTGTAAATTGCACTTGACATTTTGATGTGTAAAAAGTCGGTCGCTATTTCAAGATGACTGGAGTTGGCGCGAATATGTGACTTGACATTCTTACAATTCTTATTCATTTCTTAGAGATGAAATGAATAAAACTCTTTGTTAGAAAATGATCACTTTACCCAGTTTTCATTTTTATGACAGACTTAAAATTCATTATAAAACTCCTTTATAAAATACTACTCTTATTTACTTAGTATTACTTTTTTAAAGTTATTTTTTGCGTGCACATTATTTTCAAAAAACTTTCTATAGACCATCACTAACTCTATTTATTATAAACATGGAAGCTTTAGCATAGTATAAATATTCAAGTCATGAAATGGTGCAAATGGGAAATAATGGTTCCAAGTATAAAAGCCATTCAATAAGATCAACTGTAACGTGTAAGACTCTTTACAAAACGCTTTACTGTCGCCGGCCACAACTTCATTAAGTACAAAAATAACATCACATTTTTAAAAGCTCCAAATATCAGTACACAGAGTCATTTTACCCAACTACCAGACATAAACTGTACCACTCGCGTCTCACCTTCAATTAAAACAACCTCTTTGCCCGTAACGCCGGCGGCTACCCAACCTGTTTCATGGAGAGAGCAGTCATACGTCATTGGGCCGCTCAAAATTATTCCTGCATTATATAATAAATCATAGTAAACCAGTAATTAACTCAGTCATAACCAGAACCTCGGGAGCAAAAAGAGTTCTATTTTTTCACATTAAATAACCATTTCGGCTTTGCCGCGGTCTAAACGATCATTCGATAACTTTGAAGACATTTACATGGTAGGGTTATAAATGATTACCGTATAAAAAACGTGTACCGTATTGGGCGATGACGGTTTGTCTTCTCCGCTTGTTCGAAATTCAATTACTTACGCATTACAACGTTCGGAAACAAATCAACATCATTATTAGAATTTAAATACTAAAAGAAGAAATGTATTGTTTAATTTCACATCGGACGGCTTATTTTTGTGTATAAAAATAAAAAATAAGTCAGCCTATTAGATCCCACTGCTGGGAAAAGGCCTCACCTCAACTATGAGGAGGAACGAGCCATACTTCACCACGCGGGCTCAGTGCGGATTGGTGGAGGGGTGTATGTAAGGCAAGTGACAAACCTTACTGTCAGATGCTATCAAGCCGCCCTAGGGCCTCTGACTAGGCTTAACGACTATTACCATGAGATATTAGCCGGGACCAACTGCTTAACGTGCCTTCCGAAGCACGGAGATGCTTGTCATGGACGTCACTTAAATGGTCGGAATGGTCACCCATCCAATCACGACCGCGCCGTGGGTTGCTTAACTTTTGGTATCACTACCAAAGCGCTGCCGCCACTGCGCCACAAGCACCTCAATTATATTTTTGTGTATAAAATAATTTTTATAAATAGTTTATTCTTGTGCATCATCATAATCAGCTGCAGAATATCCACTACTGACCACGGCCCTTCATATATATTTTCAAAGAGACCAGTTGCAAGCGGACTGCATCCAGTGTATATGGTAAATATATTTGAGCTATGTTTTGCATTTAATAAAAACGTGCGCGCTATATGTATAAGAGCAATCTCTATATTTATCTATATGATTAAAATAAGTTTTATTTGCACGCGATGAGATGAAACATCTTGAGCCACAAACGATTTATCATAACTAATTCCAAGTCAGCGGATTGTAAAGATTTAATGATCAATTGAATTTGACAAATCATCAACAGAAAGTAACGTGACTTAAGTATGAAATTTCGAAGTCAGTAATCTGCAGTCTGGCCGATAAATCATAGAACTAATGGAGTGCAACACAGAAGCTACCATTTCTAGTAGCTGGAGTCGACGCCTACCGACTAAATGACCACAGTGTAGACAATGGTCAGTGAAATGATAAAGTGTTGTGCACTATTCTCATTGTGGAAGTTTTTGGATTTGAAAAAGATAATGAGGATGAGTAATATTTAATGAGGATTAACTACGGTCATACAAAAAAAAAGCCAAAACATAGCACAACTTTCTACGGACACAAAAAGTGACAATCGGTATCCATTACCTACTGATGAGTTACTAACAGACGATATTTTATGAGTTTTATGACATTAAAGTAAAATATTTTTACTATAAATTAGTTTGGTTCTCTAAGACAATTCTTCTAAAACCAAAATCACCTCTGCATACTGATAGTGCAGATATTACAAGGATATTTATATTTATTAACTTTATAACTATAATTTATAAACTTTTTAAGACTCCTGCATGAAACATTAAGTACTTGTGATTTTACCCAAATTCACACCATAAAAGACTTTTCCGAAGACCGTTACTCTCATTCATGTCTTGTAAAACTTTGGCTACTGAAATTTTTACTCTACGCCAAAACTTATTACACACTATATTGACCGCTCGCACCATTCCCTCGGTAATTTGCTTTAATAACTTTAAAAACTCATTAGGCCCATTTTAAGATTTCGTTTGAAACCCATTAGGGAAGAGAGAGTAATCCGTATGGTTATGTACCTATAAAGCTGTTGCGTTTATCTATAATGTTATGGGTATGGTAAGAAGTGTGACTTTTACGTTGTAAAATTTTATTAGCGGCCGTGTATTAAGAGACACTCTGTGCGTGACTAATTTGTTAGAATTTATTGTTACTGAAACTGATTAACTCTATCTTTTGTATAATTACATCATAAATGTAGCTCATCAACAAAAAAATTGTACAGTTACTAAAATGTTAGGTACTATATCCAACTCCACATCAACGCAACGTGTGTGCAACTAGATACTCGTAGGTAACCAACGACATTATTCTTAGCATCTTCTCTTCTTAATTCTATTAGGTAAATAAATGCTACTACGACTTTGTTATTATTATCCTAAATTGTTTAATATCTATTTGCACTGGTCTCAAATATGACCATTTACTTGACAGCTTTCAATGAAGTCCGACAATATCATAAAACATAAAAGCCGAACGACCGGCCAAAGTAGCCAACTTCCAAGGCTGTTCAGATCCTGAATAAATTAGTTTTCGGAACATGCCGAGCCAATAAAAGTTTTAAACAAAAGAATCATAAAACGAACGGCTCAACTTCGGTAGCAAGCAACAGGACTTCAATGATTTACGACAACACCGGGACACAATTGCCTCAAAGTTTTTGAATAAACCAGTAGTGAATAGACACAAACATGTGTTTGGAGTCGCGCATTGTTTAGAAATGTAGTTTTAATGAGGGATGCGATTGTCGGAGACGGGGAAAAAACAGACAATGGGCGAATTAAATTTTATTAGACTTACTACCGATCGGTTGGCGAGGGGATTTGGCAAAAACAGGATGTCAACACAATAAAAGTTGGTCTGTGTTGGGTGCCTGATTTAGGGGCCAAATTTCTAACTTCCCAGAGCAGATCGAAAACACAAGGTATTGAGCTATTTTCGGTGATCGTAAAAATAAATGGAGTTTGGTTATCTACCGTTCTTTCATTGAGCACTTCGAAAAAACAACATATCCGGTTACATATTTTTCCCAATCAGCAACTTTTGGTTTCAATTTCAATTCTGAACAGTACTTTGTGGACCAAAATGAATTTTCAAGACAAATAATATATAAAATATTTTTAAAGAACAACTGCATCATTCTTGATGAGATAATAAAAACAAGCTCTTAACTCCAGCTTGAGTTTTACATCGAGCATTCTGTTCAGGTCTACCGGTTACGCATGTGTGCAAAAAGCTGATTAAAAATAACCCTTGATGCTTCTTTATGTTGCGATCACCGGCGTTTCTTTCAAGTTTAACGCCACACTTGGTGATTCATTTGATAGTGAGCTAGGATGTCGCTAATTTATACAAGAAGCGCATAACGACTCTGTCCGCTTGCTGATACGAATACGAATTGAGTCTAAATAGCGGCATGAAGTAACGACTTCTATTTCTAGTTCTAGGTTTATCTTTAAAGTTGGACAACTTGCAAAGTTGGACGATTCAACAGTTGGACAACTGTTAAAATATTGTATTAGTTGCAGTGCGTACACTGCTTGAAGCTAGAACCAAAGCACACAAAGCTTTAAAAATTCTTACTTACTGGACCTGTCGAAAGTGAATTAATGTCCTCCTAGCCGAATTTCGACTACGGCGGCCTATCTCAACAGAGATTAGCCAACTGCGCGGGACATATTATAGTGCACAAGTGTGTGCGCAATACACAGGTGCACTCTCTGTTCCTTCACTCTCATAATTCGATGAGACGGCAGTCCGACATGACCGTAGAGAGATCAGGCGCAGGACCAACGGCTTAACGTGCTTTCCGAGGCACAGGGGTGTTAACACCACCAACTTCCTGACTCCGGAGCTTTGTCTGAGTAATTTCAAGACAGAAAAACCCAAATACTCTCGGCCCGACCCGGGATTCGAACCCGGGACTGCCTCGTTGGTCTAGTGGTCAGCACGCTGGGTACTATCCACGAGGTACTAAATACTCCAACGTCAGTCGTTTCTTAAACAGTGTTAAAATATTTTATTAAATTACATGCAGTGCTCAATGTGTAGGTACTTAATAATACTCGAATAATGTTACTTGAAGCTTAAAACAATGATCAAATAATTCTTACATCATTTTTAACAACAAAATATTTCGGAATTGTCTACAGTGAAGTACCTTTTATCATATTACATATCTACTACAAAAAGATGTAGGATGTGACTAAGTATCAGGATATTTTTTACTTTTATCACGTATCAGGTCAGTGTCCGAGCTCCACAAACTAATTTGAATTCAATAGCAGCGTGTTGGACCCTAAAGAATTTAAGATAACTACCTCACAAGGTATGGTGCTCTTTGCCAAATCTTTAAATTTTTTAAACAATTACAAGGACATTTCAAACAATATTACAACAACGATAATCGAGTTAACGATAGCCCGGATCTCGGGCAGCCATTGTCGCAGCCTCATTAAGGACAGAAGCTAAAATTACCATTGTTCTCCTGTCAAAACTCAGTGAATGAGAAAAAATGGGATGTGTAACAATATTGTTATAAACTCAGTAGCATTTTACGACGGACAAACGTTCCGTCGGCTACCAACTTTTGTCTTTCACGATGTTTATGGCCCATTTCGCTTGATTCCTGGAGCTTTGCCGTTTTTTGTGTGCCTTAAATAAGACGTAATGTTCTAAGAAAAGGACATTAGAATGGTCCCGGCTTTCTCTTTTTGTATGGGGCACGTACAGGACATTTTATGGTCAATTGTTTCAGTTAGTCATTGACGTGGCGAAAAGATAGACGGTGCGATGCATGACTTGATTTAGAATCGCGCGGTATTTTTAAAAATAAAATTGCTATTTTTATATAATTAATTTTGATGGCCTCGCACAATTTTTATCTCAAGCACTTTCATTAAGATACGCCGATTCCAAATGTGCTAAATTGTAGCTCATTTTTGAAATATTACTCAATAGAATTTTTTCCATAATATCTTTACACTTTTTTTGCCTAGTGCGTACGTACGTGTTGTTAAGAACCTATCACGAACAATATAAAAATAAGAAATTTTCCTTTATCACAAACTCAAAAGTTATTTCCAACTATGTGTTTGTAATAAATATTAAATTAAGCTTAGCAAACTTATTTTATTAAAAGATTGAGTAAGATACTTTTAGTGACTTTGTTATGTAGTTGAAAACAGTATAAATTAGACCTCTGGACTGAACTTATCAAGCCAAAAGAATTAATAATTATATTGTTGAGCTTAGTTTGAATTGCTTAACTTGAAATAGATTTTAATTTATTATTTATTTATTTATTCAGGTTACCAACAACTGTTACATTAAATCTTATTTTTAAAACATTAAATTAGTTGTAAATTAAATGCACAGTTACTTATAGGTAAACATAACATGCGAAGTAAAATTCGAAGAAAGAAAACTTAAATTACATTACACAATACAATAAAAACTTTAATTTTTTCTTTTAATTAGATATGGTATTTTTTATTTTTACTAATACTAATACTTAAATAACTATTTTTTTACTCATACAGTTTAAGCAAAAGAGTAACTTGCTTTCGGAAAGCGGATAGCGAACATGCGAAGACGTCAGTGCTAACACTGTGGTCGTTGTATAGTCTGCAAATGCGGTACAAAGGTGAGTTCCTGCCGTATGCTGTTCGCCGTTTCGGTGTCGCCGTGGGACTCTGAGTTTGATTTGTCGAGAGAGCGAAGGACAGTCGATGCCACTCCTGACCAACTTATGCAAAAACGTGAGGTCCAGCAGGTTGAAACGCTTAGCTTGCTCAGTCATCTTCAGTTTATTTAGTCTAGCTGCGTAGCCGGTATTTCGATTACCCAAGCCCACCGAGAACGACAGATGACGAACAAACCTTTTTTGGACTCGTTCAATTTTAAGTGAGTGGTTGGCAAAATGCGGACGCCAGACCGTACTGCAGTACTCCAGAATACTCCTTACCAAGCTATAATATAGAATTTTCTTGATTTTAAGGTTTCGAAATACCCTACCATTCCTTATTACGATTCCCATCATTTTGTATGCCCTCTTAGTTACGCTATCTATATGTGGTACAAAAGTAAGTTTTTTGTCTAAGATCACTCCGAGATCTCTAACAACATCTACTTCCTGCACAGGTGTGCTGTTGATTTTGTAAACAGAAGGCACTACAGATAGTTTGCGGGAGAATTTGATATGGGAACACTTTTTAACGTTCAAGTCCAATCCGTTCCCGCGACACCAGTCACTCAAAACGTCTATATCCTCTTGCAACAGAATAGTGTCATTACGAGTTTCAATTACTCGTCAAAGTTTTAGGTCGTCTGCAAAGAGAGAAGAGAACGAATGTCTAAAGTTAGCTGGCAGGTCATTAATAAAGATGTTAAATAGTATTGGACCCAGATGCGAACCCTGCGGTACCCCGGATGTAATAGGATATGTCGATGACTGGCTACCATTGACGACGACGTAAAAATATCTGTTGGAAAGGTAAGATTTGAACCACTGCAGCAATGCGCCATTAAAACCGTAGTGCGCCATTTTAGCGAGCAGAGCGGTGTGCGGTACTTTATCAAAAGCTTTACTGAAATCAGTGTAGATTGTGTCTACCTGTTTGCTCGCATCCATTGCTCCGATTACATGCTCAGTGAATTCTACAAGGTTTGTGCAGGTTGATCTTGCTCGAACGAAACCGTGCTGGCGCTCTGACAAGAACCTCTTAAAATAGTTTTGCACCCTAGGACAGATCAATGATTCCAAAACCTTAGCTACCACTGGAAGGATGGAAATTGGTCTATAGTTCCTTACATCGTGATGGTCTTCTTTTTTATAGACAGGTACTACTTTAGCAAGCTTCCATTTAACAGGGAACACACCTGTCGACAAGGACCTGTTATAGATGAGACACAATGGATCGACCAGGGTGGGGGCACATCTGGCGTACAAGATAGGAGGTATATTGTCTGATCCCGCTCCCTTGGAGATGTCCAAATTTTCCAGCTTTTTCAGCAGATCTTTGCGATCCACTTGTATCATCGGGTAGCAATCTCCTTGGAAACCATCGTCCAGTGTTAAGTCATAAGTAGGGCTTGCCGGACAGTAAACTGAACAGAAATTGGATGCGAATAGGTTACAAACATCGTCTGCAGTGGTGCAGGTGGTCATTCCGTCCCACATTGAAGATGGATATTTGCTTGACCCTTTGCATTTTGCTTTTAAATATGACCAAAAGGCTTTTGGGTTGTTCTGAATATTCTGTTCAATAGTCTCAGTATATTTATTGTAGCATTCAGTGGTTAATTTCTTACAACGCTTGGAAAGTATTTTTAGGGATATTAAATCAAGTGGATTTCTGTACTTCCTGTATTTGAGCCGATATTTATTTTTCTCGCGTAGACGATTTATTAAGTCGCGGGTGAACCAAGGCGGATATTTCGAATTTTTCTGTTTACTGATAGGTACAAAGTTTTGTATTGCATCAGATATAATTAAATTTAGTCTGTCCGTCATGTCATCAACGTCTTTAGCTCCTAGAAACACTTTACTCCAATCGGTGTTTTGAAAATGATTGTTCATAGCCTCGTAATCTGCTTGATAAAAGTTAGGTTTTGCACTATTGAATACTGGAAGGCAGCTTTCTTGCACCATTGTTAGTTGAAACTCTATAGGAGGATGGAGCGGGTCTATTTTGGACAGAACATCAGATGCATGGGTTGTTAGACTAGACGGACAATCAGTAAAAACAAGATCTAATAATCTATTCATGTTATTAGTTATGATGTTGCACTGTCTAAAGCTATTTACTATGCTAAAGTCTACAAGAAGCCGCGAAGGTGCATCGTTAGGTGAGTACAAGTCGGAGGAGTTTACTGCAGACCAATCAATCAGTCCTCGGTTAAAATCTCCGACAATACAGGTGTAATGAAAGTTGGATCTGTCGACAACAGAGTTACAGTTGTCCACAAAATGTTTCACTATCGATGTTTTCACCGGTGGTGGGATATATACAGCGCAAAGTAACAGTCTAATATTTGACGCGTTTGATGGCACATCAACAGATACCCATAAGTCTTCACATTGCGACTCCCATTTAACAATTCTTTGTGAATTAAGCCTCTGTGAAACCGCTATCAAGACACCACCACCGTCTTTAGTGTTATGAAAGCCTGACGTCTCCCTGTCCCGTCTATAAACAACATACCTACTATTAAATAGTTCGGAGGTTAATACACCTTCAACAAGCCATGTTTCCGTTAAGATAATTACGTCATACTCGCAAATCAAGGAATTACAATAAAATGCATGAGATTTTGTTCGTAGGCCTTTAACGTTCTGATAGTAAATATTTAGCGAATTGAATTCTGTTTTTTTAAATACTACAAACATTCAAAATACAGTATTTACTTACTACTAATTTAACTTAATTAAGGTAACTTATTTAATGAATCAGTGTTTCTAATTATCTTGTAGTCTGAGTCATCAGTCTTCCTCATGTAGATACGGCCACCTCTAACCCAAACATATTTATAACCTTTGTCCTTGGCTGCCTGTCTAGCTGCTGCATGAAGGGCTTTATTATTCGTGGAGAGGTGCTCACTTATAAAGATGGGCGATTTGGCGCCTGGTACACCGGCATGTGAGCTGTTTAACTTGTCATTAGGCTTAGACTTGTTGAATTTAATTGCCGCAGCCAAAAATTGATCTCTCATTCCAGAACCGTTAAATTTTACAACAATAGATCTTGGGCGATTAGAGTCTTTGTTTATTTTTGCGATACGCGTATATTGAGAGTCCTGAGTAACCGGGCAATTGATGGATTTTCCTAGTTCAGTAACAATGGTCAACAGGTTCTCGTCTTTTCTTTCTGGTACGCATTGAATTTCGATGTTGTTCATCCGTGCTGTTTGTTCCATTATGTTGATTCTATAAGACAAATCAGAAATTTTGCTCTGCATTGCGCTATTTTCTGTCTCCAGACCTTTTATCTTCTCGCTGGAGTTAGCGTGTTCCTTGCTTATTGTCTCGTACCTGGCGTTCATAAAGTCCATCGAATTTTTTACATCCTTAATTTCGTCCTTTAAAGTCTTTAACTCAGCTCCCAATATTTCCTCTATAGTATTACGCATTGTCTTATTGAATTCGAACATAACTCCTTGTATGATGGCTTGCATATCCTCTCTTGTAACAGGTTTATCATTGGGTGGAGAGTTTAGGGCCTGCCTTTTTCCGGGTCTGACTGTTATGTTAGGGCTATAACGGACTGGAGTATTGTCGTTGTTTCTTGTTTTTTGTGTTCCAGAGCAGAGAGGGCATATCCAAGCTGACACAGTAGGTTCTTCTATATCGTCCGTTATCGATAAACATTCAAAATGATATGCATATGCGCATTTGATACATTGCTTGTAGTTTTTGTCCTGCAATCCTACGGAACAGCACCCCCACTTGATGTCTTCATTATATTTGGATGCCATCTTTGCACTTGAGAGATAATAATAATAATAATAATAATAAAAAAAGAAAAATCAAGAAAACCCCAGCCCGGGCTTGAACCTTGAACTCCTAGTTACAAAGTCCGTACACAGTCTGACAGCGCTAAGCAGCCACAGTCGATAGCGGCGAAAACATGTATGACAGCTGACACAATGCACTTGTAAACAGTGGTCTCGCTGGAGCGCAAAGGGGTCAAAGTCCAGTCTATTGTCGCAGAGCAATATTTTTGCTAAGGTAATCTAGGATTAAATGTTATTTTACCCTCCGAATGGTTCACTGTTCTTGTAATTTAAGCACTAATATGCATTTAATTCGAAGAATTCATTTCACTGTACTGTAGTGTTCACACCGACGAAGGCTTTTATATAGTTATTTTGTCAAAATAGTTAAAGTTTACACTGTTTCTGAATATAATTGAGGAGCACCAAACATAAACGTCTACTCTCTTCAGTTGTCACAACACTTTTTTTGCCTTGTTTTGTTCAACTAGTTTGAAAATAGTTTCAATAAAAAAAATCCAAATTTATTAAATTACCTTAAAAAAACACTTTAAATAGTAGACACAAACTTAGGTAAATTGGTTAACTAGCGACACGACTAGTGCTAATCACACAAACATGCGGGATTCGAACCCGCAACCGACTGGTTAAGAAGTCCGGGGCGCGAACCACTACACCAAGACGGTCGTCTAAAACGGTACACGGTAAAAGCAAGCTATAAAGCATTATCAACCCCAAAATAGTAGCATATGAGCGATAACCCTAGAGCTTATTATAATACGAACCGTGTGTTCCAACCACAGATATTATAATGACTGCCTCGTTGGTCTAGTGGTCAGCATGCTGAGTACTATCCACTAGGTCCCGGGTTCGAATCCCGGGTCGGGCCGAGAGTGTTTGGGGTTTTCTGTCTTGAAATTACTCAGACACAGCTCCGGAGTCAGGAAGTTGGTGGTGTTTAACACCCGTGCCTCGGAAAGCACGTTAAGCCGTTGGTCCTGCGCCTGATCTCTCTACGGTCATGTCGGACTGCCATCTCACAGAATTATGAAAGTGAAGGAACAGAGAGTGCACCTGTGTATTGCGCACACACTTGTGCACTATAATATGTCCCGCGCAGTTGGCTCTGTTGAGATAGGCCGCCGTAGTCGAAATCGGCTAGAAGGACATCATCATTATAATACATGAGTAGTTCCAACAATGGTCATTCATATCATCATAAACTTAAGTTACCTTATCTAACCATTGTATGTTGATGCCGTTACAGCAGTTATGCAAAACCACAATTTGGTGTGACGTAATAATCACCGTTCATTTGTTTATGTTTTGCTCGAAAATGAATGGATTGCAAATTCGTGAGTTTCGTGACACCCGTAAAGCATTATGTCTACTCAGTACATAGTATTGGATTAGTTGTATTTTGTAACAAATAATAATTCTGCAAATATTTACGTAGGTTTCTGATACGAAAAGGAAAAATTTTACTTTTTCATGTACAGTGGACCCCCGGTAGTCCGACAAACATTTTGCAGGGCAGTGTCGAACTATCGAATTCGTCGGATTATAGAGTACTGCCTAAGACCCCCTATAGTCCGGATTTTTTTACAAAAGAGTACCTTGTAATCCGACAAATTACAGATCCAATGATAAGATTCTTTATACATACATATGTACATATATGTACTCTGAAATACTAATTATACTTCATTATGTATGTCAAAAAACTAAGCAATCAGAATCAAAACAATACCCTATGCGTCGAGCACAATAGTGATGGTGCGTACAAGTTGTACCTTGTTCAATCATGCTTAGCGAATACGTATTCAATAATAAATAATAGATCATGTCGGATTACAGGAGGCGCCGGATGAGACAGGGGCCGGACTACCGGGGGTCCACTGTATAATAAATCAATACATGTAAATATCTACGTAGTTACTAACAAAACATTTATAAACTAATCAAAACATCAATATAAGTACTTTAGTTGCATATTGATTAACAACTTTAACGCCTCGCCGGCATCCCGATAACAAATTGATTGCCTATTATGTCTGATAAACCAGGAAAACAAATACTGCCACGTAACACTGTTCTGTTTAAAAATAAAAACAGCCCGATCGAAGTTGACCCGAGCTATTTAAAAAACTATACCAAGTGGTCAGTATTCGCTCACCAAAAAACGAATTTGAAGTAAAAGTGTGGTAAATGTCTGGCATTCAAATTGTGAAAGTCGTCATACTATGCACGTTACTATTGGACCGTGACAGATCAGCAACGTTTAATGTATAGTATTAAGTTTCGGAAGCCACAAGTGAAAGTTGAGAGAAGTTTTGACAGACGTCAATGATGTGTGAGTGTGGCTAATGTGTGCAGTGTGAATGTGACAATGATTTGAGTTGATTGTAGCTGTTGCAGGTGTCAGTTTTTGAAGACTTAGAATAAAATTACAGTCAAAAGTCGTTATGAGTGATTCTAACTGATGCGATTTAAATTCTAAGTTACCTAGGTGACTGACTAACTGAAATTATACTAGCACCTCGTCCTCGAGATAAGTATCCTGAAATAAATATTAATTATTCGCACCATGTAGTAACGCATATTAGTGGCCGTCCTTGTACTAGTTGAGAGTTGAAAAAAAAGAATAAAACAAAAAAAAAAAGATGTTTGTGGCAACCCCTGCCTCAGCGGTCAGCCATCTTGTATCTCATTCGCATTTTTAGTGCTCAGCCGTTCTACACGATAATTTTCAAAATGCCGAAACGCAAACACGATAACGACTTTGATCACATCAGTGAAAAAGCGCGGAAACAAAAAGTGTCGTCGTCGTCCGACAGTGATAATTCGGAATCTAAAAATAGCCCACGAGGTATGTAGCTACTGTTATCTTTTTATCATAATTATCAAATGAACAGTGGTTTTGGTTTGCGACGAAATGCCATCGAGCTGATCATCGGACTGTCTCACTGCATAGAAAAGTAAGCCTAACCTCAAACTACCGGATGGTCTCACTGCATAGAAAAATATGCCTAACCTCAAACGTTTTCAAGCAAATACGAAAATGCATTCGAGCTGATCCTTGGACTGCCTTACCGCATTTTATATGTCGCATTTACCCTCAATAAATAATAAGACTTATTCTTGTCAAAGCTTAAATGCAACTCGAACTGATCTATGGACTGTTTCATTGCATTTAAGCTTGCTTTGCGGATGTAACCGGGCTGCTCTTTGGACTGTTCCACTACATCATCCAAAGGGGCCGATCTATCATTGGGTTCTTTTGATTAAAGATACTTACTAATGTTTTTTAAATGATCTTTTCTGACAAACATACAGTCGTTGTTCATGACACCTTACCATATTATATACATTTGGTTTCACATTTTGTAATAACTCGTTTCAGACAATGGGTTTCTATTATAGATCTAGAAACAAATGAAGACTGTTTTCAATCCGACCAAAATCTACCAGAAATGCCTAACACAGACACAATGCTGTCAAACACAGACATAGAACCGAGCAACTTAGACCAAATTTCAAATGATATTGTGAATAAGGAGTGCGTAAATAATGAGTTGGACAGAGACATCTTAGAAGTCCTGGGCGATGATCCCTCCAGTTCTACTCAGTATGGCGAAGAAATCCATAAGCAACTTGCTACCCGACTGCAACATATTACAACCACCGGCTTAACTAAAGAAGCTAGGAAAGAACTGCAACAAAAATACTTACTCCCATCAAACGCGATTCTTTTGGGTGCACTTGCAATGAATGCCGAAATTAAAGTCGCTTTACCTGAAACGCTAGTCAATAGAGATAAAGCCATAGAGACGAAACAAAAACTACTAGCTTCTGCCATTTCATGCGTAGCATCAGCAACGTCATACTTACTGGAACCCCAAAACCAAAACAAGGAGTTATTGAAAAAGCTAATGGATGCAAACCGAATGCTATGTGACATCCAACATTCTGATTCTGTCACCAGAAGAATGTTTAGTACGTCAGTTCTTAAAAAAGATGTTAAGCCCCAGATACTTAACTCTAAGATCGATAAATTCCTATTCAGCGAGAGCCTGCCGGACACACTCAGAACTGCTAAAGCAGTATCAAAATCTAGCGCTGAAATAAAAAGTGCCAACACTAGGAAAGACGTCTTAGAAAGCCGGTAATTTAAACGTAAGAGCTTAGGTGGCTAAGACCCAGAGACCACCTGTGACAGCGAGAAAGACCCAACAACCTGCTTCTCACCAGAGTCGGCCCGCCGGATCATTCAGGACGTCATCGCAGCGGCAGAAGACGACCAACTATCGACGATAGAGGAGGTAAGTTTACATAGTTATGCAGGACGCTTATTAAAATATTACAACCAATGGTTACGCATAACTAATGACAGGACAATCTTGTCTTGGATACAAGGCTACAAAATTACATTTAGTAGCCCCGTAATACAGCATTCGTTACCTAAACAACCTGTTCTTTCGCCGAAAGAGCTTACACAGCTTGACAATGCTATTTCAGAGCTCCTAAACATTGGAGCCGTTTCGAAATGTAAACCATGTCTAAACCAATTTGTCTCCAGTATATTTTTAAGACCAAAAGCAAATAGCAAGGTACGATTAATATTAAACCTAAAAAATCTAAATAAACATATTGAAACATATCACTTCAAATTAGAGGACATACGCACAGTTCTTAAACTAATTTCGAAGAATTCATTTATGGCTACGTTAGACCTGAAGGACGCGTACTTTTTACTGAAAATAGACGAAAATTCCAGAAAATTCCTGAGATTCTCTTTCAACAATACTCTCTATGAATTTAATGCCTTGCCATTTGGTCTAAACACAGCACCCTTTATTTTCACAAAGGTTATGAAACCCGTAGTGAAATTGTTACGATCAGCTGGTTACTTATCGTCTTTTTACTTAGACGACTTATGTTTAATATCTGACTCGTATGAAGGCTGCCTGGACAATGTAGAAACAACTAAAAAACTTCTTACTAGCTTGGGGTTCATAATAAACCTAAACAAGAGCGTTTTGACTTCTTCGTCAAGGTGTAAATATCTTGGCTATATTATTGACACAAATGAACTTAACATCCAATTACCCCCGGATAAAAGAATCCGAATAGTTTCTGAAACTAAAAAAATCATGAAACTGCATCAATGCCAGATTAGGTACTTTGCACAATATGTTGGTCTACTGGTATCGGCCTGCCCTGCTATAGAGTACGGCTGGTTGTACACAAAACAACTAGAGCGTTGTAAATATCTAAACCATCTAGGACACAATGATTATGACAAAACCATGTTAATTCCCACCTCTCTGCACCAAGATTTACAATGGTGGCTGCAGGCCGTTCCTCACTCCGTTAAAGGGATAAGAGACGACCACTTTAAGCTAGAGATTTTTTCTGACGCCTCAACAACGGGGTGGGGAGCTGCCTGTGGCACAGAGACTGCTAGCGGACCGTGGTCCAATAAAGAACGGAAACAACACATTAATTTTCTAGAACTATTAGCCATTCATTAGGCATTCATAGCTCTCAAAATATTTGCCAAAAGACTGTACCAACTGCAAAATATTGATGCGTATTGATAACTCCACAGCGATAAGCTACATAAACTGCATAGGCGGCATACAGGTGGGGGACCTGACTGAAGTAACAAAAGCTATATGGCAGTGGTGTGAACAACGCGGTATCTTTATAGTAGCTTCATATATTAAGTCCAGCAATAATGACGTCGCCGACGGGGAGTCACGTCGCTCTCATCCAGACATAGAATGGGAATTAAAAGATTCCGCCTTCAAAACAATAACTGACAACTTTGGTGCTCCCCAAATTGACTTGTTTTCTAGTCGCATCAATAAAAAATGCGATTAATATATATCTTGGAAAAAAGACCCGGATGCATTCACTATTGACGCCTTTACTGTAAATTGGTCATCTTTTTTTTCTATGCCTTCCCTCCGTTTTCCATTATTTTGAAAACTCTTCGCAAAATTATAACAGATGGAGCCCGAGGTATCGTAGTGATACCTATGTGGCCTACACAGCCCTGGTACCCAATGTTCAGAAGTCTCCTAGTATCTGAATTGATAATCTTTAAGCCTAACGAAAACGTAATTATCTCCCATTCCAGCAAAGGCAAGATCCATACAAACCTTACCCTGGCTGCCGGGATCTTGTGCGGACGGCGATGCTGAGACGAAGCATACCGCCGTCCTTCATAGAAATCATGATGGCATCACTAAGCGAAAACTCCATCAAGCAGTACAATGTTTGCCTAAAGCGTTGGCATAGTTTTTGTCTCCAACATAACCGTGATATCTTCCAGGCCTCAATTCCAACAATAATTTACTTCTTAACGCAACTTTTCCATTTTGGAGCCCAATATGGGACACTAAATGGTAACAGATGTGCTCTTTCCCTTTTAATTGGTTCACATATATCCACAGACGGCAGAATCAAAAGATTCTACAAAGGCATATTCAGATTAAGACCTCCCAGGCCAAAATACAACGTTACCTGGGACACTTCTAAAGTATTAAATGCTGTAAACGAATGGTACCCTAATGAAAAACTTTCTCTGGAGAAACTCACAAAGAAATGTGTTACCTTGCTAGCCCTAACAACAGCCCACAGGGTGCAAACCCTCCATAAAATTGACATACACAACATAGAATCTCACACATCCTAAATTAACATTAAAATACCAGATCTAATTAAATCTTCCAAACCAGGTAACAGTCAACCTATACTTTGCATACCATTCTTTAACGAAAAACCAAACATTTGCCCAGCTGCCACATTACTATGCTGCATTAAAAAGACAGCTTCAATCCGCCAAAAAGAAAAATTGTTTATAGCTTTTAAAAAACCTTATAAAACAGTCAGCACCCAAACTATTAGTAGGTGGATCAAGAGCACCCTAAATGATTGTGGAATTGACGTCTCCATATTCACGGCACACAGCACCCGGCACGCCTCCACCTCCAGAGCTTACCAAAAAGGGGTCAATATTGATATCATCCAGAGGACCGCAGGATGGAGCGGTACCTCCATGACATTCGGTAAATTTTATCATAGGATAGTAAGCAATGCCGATGATCAGACTACCTTAGCCAGAGCAGTCTTTAATCAGGATTAACTACTTTTTGTTATATTATGTCATAGGAGTAATGACAGTTTTGTTTTAACCAAACACAATGTGATTTTCTACTGATTATAACAAATTATAATTGTGAGAGAAGTCCTTTTTTCTGTGATAATATTGTTTAATAAAACATCGTACTGATTCCATAAAAAATATTTTATTTCTCAAGTACAATAGTCACAGTGACATTACCGAAACACACTCTCAACCTCTACATGGTGCGAATAATTAATATTTATTTCAGGATACTTATCTCGAGGACGAGGTGCGAGTGTAATTGATGATTAAACGAACTTACCAAGTGAAGTTCTATCATAATTATACGAAGCACCTCGTCGGAAGAGTTAAGTATCACCCTCCCATAGCCCAACCCAACCTGAGTTTCGGTAATATCACAACGTTACTTTTAACTCTAAACTAAATGAGATACAAGATGGCTGACCGCTGAGGCAGGGGTTGCCACAAACATCTTTTTTGTTTTTGTTTTATTCTTTTTTTTTAACTCTCAACTAGTGCAAGGACGGCCACTAATATGCGTTACTACATGGTGCGAATAATTAATATTTATTTCAGGATACTTATCTCGAGGACGAGGTGCGACTATAATTATGATAGAACTTCACTTGGTAAGTTCGTTTATTCATCAATTATATGCATAAGTAATTAATTACATTCTCACACCTTCATTTTCTAGACTGATTTTGATTTGGTTTAATATAAATATAGGTGTGAATTTGTAGTCCTTTCACATAGCATTTAGTTCCTCTAAGCTCTAGTTACTTTAAAAAAAATATATATTTTTTTAATAAAAAAAAAGTTTATTTTTTATGGAGTCTGACTGATTTTACATGTCTGTAGGTAAATGGTTTACTCAATTTTGTGTTAAAAAAGTGTTTTAACGTAGGTACACTAAAAACTTACTACAATACTCAGAGACGTCAAATGAAGTTTATCCTTCATTAAGTCTCATGCCGTCCTTTTCTATTTAATTGGCAAAGTGATAGAAGGAGACTTAAATATGTATCGATTTAATTAAATTGACGTCTCTGAGTGCGGCTGCGAATTAGAGATTGTAATGAAACTTATCGCTAATCTATTCGTAATTACATAACAATCCAAAAGTTGCCTTTCGTCGGAATATCGACCAATTTCCACATACGGCCACTGTCCAAATAAGAAAAGTTTGTTGAGCCGCAATCAAAACAAACATTCTCACGATTGAAACCATTTTATTCAACGTTAGTGATGTGCGCATACATCGATAAAGCGTGACTAGCGAATTGTGGACTTTATCTAAATAATAAAGTATTTTTCTGAGAAATTAGAGTGTTGTGTAGAGAAACTAAACTTATCCATATCCATCCAAAGGTAAATCCTCTAAGGTAAAGCTCAATTTTCTACACTCATATTTTTAAAATTATAAAGAAATATTATATTATAAAGAGAAAAGATCTGATTGTTTGTTCGTTTGCATTGGATAGGTTCCGAAACTACTGGATTCAAATCAAATTGGGTACAGAGAAAGTTTGAGACCCTGGGAAGAACATAAGTTACTTTCTGTCGCGATATAAAATTATCAGGGGGGTGAAATGGGGGTTGAAAGTTTGTATGGAAAGTCCGACTTTAGACGCAGGTGAAGTCGCGGGGAACTTAAGTTTGATAATAAGTTTTTATGTTGTAAATCAGCGTTAATTAAGTTGTAAAGGTGTTGATACGTACCTACTGCATTAAAGAGATAGAAGGTCCAAATTAAATCCTAATAAATAAGTCATCAAGGTTACAAGGTGCTCTAAAAACACACGATAATAGTACTTTTATACTTCGATGTATTTATTTATTTATTTTTTATTGCACAAACAAAAAAGAACAAATGGCGGACTTAATGCCTTCAGGCATTCTATACCAGTCAACCATTATATTATAATATGACTTTCAGATTTTAACAGACATTGCCACATTTAGCTATACATTTATCTGTCAAGGAAAATAGAGTATCTATTCTTAAATTTGGTTAAAAACTTGATGAATTATCTAGTAAATATAATTATTTTTATAATTTAAGCAATTTGTTTGCAAGTTTTTACGAAAAAAAAAAAAATTTCGCTCACAAAAATTGATCGACTTACAAAAAATCTTCGACTGACTAACGTACTCCGTAGCTCAGTTGGTAAGAGCATTCACCTGGATAACGAAGAGTCGTGGGTTCGTGTACCACCCGACGACACGGTTGATCAATTTTTGTGAGTGAAATTTTATTTAATTGTCAAATAAATTGTTGAAATATGCGACACATCGATAAATAATGGCTTCGCTCTAATTTACCATTAGCAATGGTAATTCACAACAAACATACTCGTATGAAATTGTCCTGTCAAGCGGATATTAATGACTGGATATGTAAACCTTCCAATGTTGGTACCTTAGTATGTTTGATTTACTAAATATATTATATACAAATGAACAATAAATAAATATTATAATATGATTATATATAAAAAGGGTCCTTGTGGTAAGGTTCCCAGGATGCTGGCAGCATTACCCCGCTAAAATTATTATCTTATTCATATCGCAAAACAATAAGCGCACGAATAGGGGCCATTTTATGTCATCTTAATACCTAATTAAAAATGCAATTCCCAAAAGTAACTATAAACAGAGGCAACCATCGACAAAGCCCTTGCTTGATCCAGTGCTTACAGTTCTATGCGTCATCATCATCATCGTGAGCCCTCAAATAATATTGTATAACCTGCCTTCTATTTTTGGACGTTTTGTTACTATAACCATGGACGAATATATTATACTAGACTGAGTCAGACAGTTTTGATTAAAAACTTTTAATGCAAATTTCAAAGTTCAACGTTGTTACATCACGGGATTTGCTAATGGAGTGTGACATCACTACATGTAATAGGAGATTATACAGAGGACTTTTAGGATTCAATAAAATACTATGTGTACCTTAGCGAACTAGGTAATTGTAAATGTTAAAAGCAAAAGCGATTACTATTGCTATAGCAATTCCAAACTTTTTAACATTTTATTAATATTGTTAAACTTGTCAGTGCTTTCTAGACGTCTGTTTTAAAGCTGTTTTTGGTTTTCTGAATGTTTTGAGCGTTATTGAAAGCAATTGAGTTAAGCAGTAGGCATTTTCGAATACCAAATCAGTTTTTTTCTTACAAATAATTCTAAAAAGTCATCGCTACCAAAATTTTTTAACAGGTTATTGAAAAGTTGGAGTTCTTGTTTTAGGCATCGTCAACTTTCTGGTTATCAGCTAAAAAACAATTCAGGAAAGTGCTCACGTCAAAACTTGTGTAATCCAACTATCGAAATTCCAGAACACGTGCTACCTACAATGTACATCCATCTATATTGTAAGTACAATGTCCAATGCACTGTGCTGAACTTGG
Source organism: Pyrausta nigrata (assembly GCA_949316185.1). Classification (NCBI taxonomy): domain Eukaryota; kingdom Metazoa; phylum Arthropoda; class Insecta; order Lepidoptera; family Crambidae; genus Pyrausta; species Pyrausta nigrata. The sequence goes on along the minus strand of OX438947.1, from coordinate 13,110,386 downwards.
ACAATTAAACCATTTTGACATTTGTTGAACAATACCACCACACGAGCGGGCTGTGTTACGAGTACGCTCGCGAAAAGATAATACGCGGCGCTTTCAGTAGACACACCACACACCTATTTTAGAACAGTCAGTTCACGCAAAGATAAAAATTAATAGTTGAACTAAAATGAAGTAGGTAGGACAAGAAAATATTATTTCAATTCATGTGTAGCTATATCAGACTGTAGTCGTAAGAAAAAACGTGAATCTTCTTGCTTGCATAAGTCATTTAAGGTCCATACAAAAAACATGATGACCTGTAATACAGGTATTTTATCCCTAGCATAGACATCAGACTCACACAAATACTGACTAAACCCAACTAATTTTAGTAATACCATTGTATGTATGTTGTCAAATCTGTGTAAGTAAATAAAGTTATTATTATTATTATAAAAAGAAATACTGCTACTTGTGAGATAAAAAGCTAACCGTCCATTTTATTTAAGTAAAGGATCTATAGACGTACAAAAATAAAAATACGGACAGAAATGTGCCTACAACTAGTAAATTCAGTTTATTCAGTATTCTTCAATGAGAGATGAAAATGGAAAATGTAGAATACAGGTAATAGGTAACATAAGTTACATGGAGGAGGCTAATATTATTTAGCTGTGTACACTGAATAATGGTGGTTACCAACTAAGCATTTTTATACTTTTACTATTTTGCAAAGCTTCAGCACCAACGTAACTTAGATCCATTGACGCACAGCCGCTAGAAATTGGCGTCATTTTTAGGATTGTGTGATCGATGCAACGCGATAAATTGTCTCTTCTATTCAGGCTATGATTGAACGGCACAGACATAAATCGTTATTATAACGTCTATTGTTAGTCCGGGCACAGGCTGTATGAGCTAATAGTGTATTAAGTATGCAGGTCCAGAAGTAAGTTTGTACTAAGCCGCCTTGCTCGGTCTACGGATCACGTGCTATGGACGGATGCGGTATCCGGTGGATAGCTATTAAAAAAAAGCTTGACAGTGTTTTAGCAACTGTTTGCGTTTTACGATTCCATGGCGTGACCATTGCCACATAAAAAAACTCGTTGGTTTTACTTATCAAGTTGGTTTCGTACTAAATAAAAATTATATCCCCGGAAACATATTCGCTGCAATTTGTCTTAGGTCTTTACCAAAATGAGTTCCCTCTTAACTTTACTATTGTTGTATTTTGACGCTCGTTTTTAACCAGCCTATTCATTAGTGAATTGATTCGTACTTTATCATTCCTAGCTTCAAAGAATATCTTGAGAATGTCCTAATCTGCCAGAGAAAAAAGGATAATGCCTAAACACTGCATACATATGCATGAATATGCCCCAGCCTCCATACTGGCCCAAATACATTATAAGCCTGCTCAGTCCAAGCTTACTAATAGATGAGGGTGACTCGAACATAATAGTGGGGAATCTTCGAAGACTTCCTATGTAACAGGAAGCTCAGAGCCTTTGGCGCCGTGCCAAAGTGAATTTCCGATTATGCTAAACCAGTAAGCGCTTTGTATATTTATCGTACAACTATGCTCTATTCGTACTACACTTTAAGAAATATATCCTAATAATATAATATGATCATTATTGTGAACTTGATCTATTTTGACTTATTGAACAAAACTACATTTTCTCATTTTTAAAACAACGTGATTTTAAACATTTACTCAAAGTTAGGTACTTGGACGTTTATAATTACAAATACTTACTTTTCTTTTGTACTTACTTTTAAATGTTGATTGTTGATCTAGTTTTCTTGCAATATCAAAGTTGAATACTGTCCTTTTCTTTCACCAATGGTTTTTCGATGTGAAAAGAAATGATTCTGTGCCACAATACTTATATCTCCTAAACATCCTATATTCTAGGTAATTTGTTTTCAATTATCTATCATCAACAATAAAGTGTATTTGACTATTTAAAATGTTATGTTATTCCTAAAAAAGACAACAAAATTTTAAGTTATTCTGTTGTTGTTTTTTAAGGACATTATTAGTTTATTCATTATCCTGGATCCTGGTCCAAGCGGATCCTGGGCCCTCGCGTACGAGTGCACAACCAATAACGCTAAGATGATGATGATTTAGCGTAGAAATATACTAACAATTCAAGTAAGCAAACTGTTGAATATAACAATTCAAGTAAGCAAACTGTTGAATATAAAACCTAACGCATGACTATGTTTACATGCATCAGCTGTTGACAATTTGTTTGAGGAAGTGGTAATTAATGATGCTATAAATTTTCTGAATAAAAAATAGACCATAATAAGGCCCTTTCGATTTAGATAACGTTTATTTTAGACACCCTTTTTTGATATCTGCCAACGTAATTGCTAAATAGCTTTTACTTATTTTCGTCAACTGATACGAGTATGTACTGTTTTATTGTATTGTATTATATTGTTTTGTTAGTATTGTTGACACATGAGCGGCTTGATTTCCGCTTTAATGATGTCCAAATTATATCTTAAGAGAAGTTATTAATAAATGTTGACTATAGTAGGTAAAATGTGTAATGAATTGTAAGCTAAAAATGTTAACTATATATCATCGTATATAATTAACATTTTTAGCTTATCAGCCTATTGCAGTCCACTGCTGGACATAGGCCTCTCCAAGACAATTAACTAATAATGCAGTAATGAAAATAGTTCAATCATGAAATGCAATTTTTATGTCAAAATTACTGCCTACCCAATTAACTATAATCATTTCATCTGAAACGAATAATTACAATCATATACATTAAATATTTGCTTGTTTCTCTTTGAAAACCATGAGCTTATGAAATAATGTAGAGAGGGTTTTGAAATAATATTCAAGTTTATAAATCTCCATCGCTTTATTTTTATTTGTATAAATAACGCATTATTACTATTATCAATATACTATGATCACTTGTTTTTGCTATTTACAATACTCATATACTACAGCAGTCTTTAAAATTTTATTACATAATCTATACACAGGATAACGAACAGGCAATAATAGTTTAATTACATAGATTTGGTATAGCACTTACTATCTAATAATTACAATATTTACAGCAGACTATTGGTTAGGATCTACATATTTACAGTGACTGGAAGGAAGGCGAGCTTCGCCATTCAGACTAGGTAACCTTGCACGGAACTTCCCGTGTCTACTAAAGGCGGCGGTGGTGGCCATTGCCGCATATCGCGACGTCTACCTGGGGCCATACCATGTTCTAAAGAGGAGTAATCAGAGTCAATGGAGGAGTAAATGTGATCTGAGATAGGCCTACCATCAGGCCCATACACGACACCCTGCGTCTGCCTCATAGCAGATGGCGACTGCCGCACCTCACTACTATATTCCGGCGGAGCACTCGCCCCTTGCCCACTCAACACCGGCGACTTATCAGGATACTGCAACGTACGGTTCGCCCCATTAGGCACTGATGAGTCTAACGTATAAGTATTTATACTCTTCCTATAATTATGACTTCGCCCCTTATGCCCTTTCGAATTGGGCATCGCGTACCTAAGGTTCTCCCAAAACTTTTTCTGATCCCATCTTAGACGATACCCTGTTTTCAAATATGGTCGCAAATCAGGGTCGCACATCGCATCTGGCACAACAGTGCACTCTTCTATTAGGATGAGCTTGTGAATGCACCCTTTGAGCGCATCGTGCAACCCTTGGCGGAATTCATACCGGGCCCACTCTGTTTGCATGAAGTTTCTCGTCAGTATTATTATTATTCGTTTCGAAGCTTCCGCCGCTTCTATGACTGGCGGGGCGCATTGCATGTACTGAGCCCCGTGATGTGGAATGTCTCTGTAATGTAGACAAAGATGGTACGCAGGGTTCCCACCTTCTAGCTTAGGCGCTAGGGACTGTATTACAAATTCTTCATCTTTCGGACTATAACACACATAAGCGTCGTACAACTTTTCGCTGTCTTCGAAATCCCCAGCGAACGAGAATACTCGTATACCACAATTCGTGTACAACCACACTCTTAACGTGTCTCTAAAAAGAAATAGTACGACAAGCGCCAATAAAATTAACATAAACCCGGTGAGAGTCGACACCATCATGGGAACATAGTTGGACACCAACATATTTCCGATTACTGAATTATCGGCATAATAATCGCTGCAGGCTGTGCCGTTCAAATTAAGTTCTTTTTTCTGCGGCGGTTTCGCGTCTCCGTTCCAACACCAGACGTCGGTTATGTCGATAATTTTTTGCGCACTTTCTGCCAGGTATGCAGTTAACTCCTGCAGGTAGCGACATTTGCACGACCACAAATTATTGCCAAGAGACAAGGCTCTCAAACTTGGATTATTGTTGAATGTCCAAACACCAAAGTCGACCAACCTGTTCCCATCAAGGCGTAATATTTCTAATGATTTTAGTGAGAGGAATGATATGTTGGCGATATGACTTATCAGGTTATTTTGCAAAAATAGTTCTTTCAAGTTAGTCAGTTGATGAAATTCAAATCCTTTCAGTTCTTTTAACTTATTATTACCAAGATGAAGAATTTGTAAAGCGTTGAGTCCCGCAAAAGACATATTTTGAATGCTATCTACATTACTGTTATTTACATACAAAGATCTCATTTTCTGTCTACCGATGAATACATGATTTTGTAATTCTCTTATATCGTTACCATCTAAAAATACTTCTGTTGCATCCATCGGAATTTTATGGGGAATTTCCGTTGACGATTGTCCAGAACAGTCAACAACGTTTGTGTTCCATAAGGGATCATGATAACAGGTACAGTTTTGAGGGCAAGTCATTTCACAATCACACGCATCGTAATCACAGCAGTGACAGATGGCAAAACAATGAGTCTCATACTTACAAAGAAAGTCTGTTGTCTTAAGATTAGTTAAGGGCACATGAGTTCCACTGCGAGTATTTGTCATTTTACACAAAACATTTTCTAGGTCCATCACACGCGGGTATTGCCGCATAGCAGTCATATTGTTTATGATCGGCAACCATTCCATTGTGCAGTCACATTGAAATGGATTGCCTCCAATGTAAAACTCAGGTAAACTTTTGTTTTGGGGCACTGTTGACAAACGCAAACTATTCAATTCTAAATGAACTAATTCGTTAGCGTACATGTCCACTCGCGTTAGATTTTTCTTATCGAAAAACGTGTTCACATGGATATTGTTTAAAAAATTATTATTTATAAACAACAATTCTACACTATTGGGTATCGCAATAGGTGAGATTTCCACTATGTGATTATGGCTAACATCTAAAGTCTTTATACGGATTTCATCTTGTAATTTGTAGTAGTTTCCTAAATGTTCGATGTAGTTGCCGTGAATGTCTAACCACTTTAAGTTACTAGGAATAAACGCATAGTCGAACCACACTAGATGATTTTCCGAAAGATTCAACCACAATAAACTTGCGAGCGAAGAGAAGACTCCGTTGATATCCGACAAGAAGTTCCCATCAAGCCGAATTGCCTCCAGCTGTGTATTTCGGCTGAAAGTACCCCGTTCTATTGATTGGATCTTATTCTTAGCGATGTTGAGTACTTGTAAGCTCGGTAAGTCCCAAAACATTCCGACGCTGAGATTTCCAATTTGATTGTCAATCAATCTCAGCCCAGTTAATTGGTTGAGGTTTTTGAAGGAGCCGTTTCTGAAGTTTGATATTTGATTCTCTCCCAAGTCGAGTGTCTTCAAAAATGATAGCTCCCATATAGCTTCCGGAACATCCATTAGTTGATTGGAACTTAAATCCAGCTCTTTCAAGTCGGAGCAATTTTTGAACGCCTTCCGATCGATGTTTACAAGCAAATTGTTATTGAGAGTCAATTTGCTAAGTACAAATAAGCCGTTAAATAGATTTTCATCGATTGTGTGAAGACGATTTTCGGCCAAGTTCAGTGTGTGTAGGTTATATAAGGGTAAAAAGGCGTTATCTTCAATATAACCGATAGAATTGTTCTTCAGATTCAACACTTGCAAGAAAAATAAGTCTTTAAATGTTTTCTCGCCAATCCTTGTCAGCGCATTATTTGCCAAGTTTAGAACAATCAAGCGTATCAATCCTTTGAACGTGCCGTCGTCGATATGGTTGCTAGTAAGTTGATTGCTTGACAAATCTAAGACAATTAGTTCCTCTAAGCGGTGGAACACGCCTTGTCCTAATTCGTAGAGCGAATTGTCGTTCAAATATAGCTCTCTCAACTCCCTTGCATTAGCAAATAATCCTTCAGGCAACATCTGTAGTTTGTTATGTGATATGTTTAAAACCCGTATAAGTAGGCCATTAAAAATATCGCTTGATATGTCCGTGATATTATTGTGTTGCAAGTATAAATATCGCAAACTTCCTAACTTGAGAATTTCCGAAGTTTCCGGTAATGTCTTAATCTCGTTGTTACTCAAATCCAAACTGTGAACATTCACACCACAGCCCTGCCCAAACCCAAGTTGTCCAACAGTCCTTATTCTGTTATTTGTCAAGTTTAATGTAGTCAAATTTCCTAGAGGACAAAACACGCCGGATGGAATAAATTTGATGTTATTTTGGGCGAGATCCAGCGATTCCAACTTGGGTAATCCATTGAAGGCGTTTAAAGATAACTCTAAATTCTTCGTTGGGATCCATTCGTAGTTTTTTGAGCGTAGTTTCAGCCTTTTAAGTTTGCCGAGATCTTGAAACGTGTTGTCTGGTACGTGTAGAAGCTTACAGTTGTTGATAGACAGGTCAGTTAGACCCGTCACACGACCGAAGTAGCGGGCTCTCAGTGAGCTTTCAAAGAGTAGTAAATGATTGCACTCGATAGTAAGGCGGGTCGTGTCCGAAGTCACTGATGCGATACTGTCACCGTCCGCATCAAGAGTCCGTGTCTTGCACACCACACTCTCCAAGTCCCTATCCCGGACGCACTTGTCCGAGCCATAGGGAAGCACCGCAGCGGCGATGTGCAGCAGCGCACAAAAAACAGTCGTTACAGCATACATTATCACAGATCTTTCATTTCACTACAAAATGTCTCATAAACACTCTCCGTGGGTCGATATCACCATTTCCGAAACAAAGTACGTGTTACACTTTGAAGAAAAACTTGTTAGCATTTCACTGCACTGTGGTCCTTCTTGTGTTGGAAGTCCGTTGAACACGTTCGTATTTTTGTGATGTGCCGGGGTTTGCGTAAGATGATAGTTTGTGTGATAAATGTTTGTTGCGTGTGGCGGAAGGTAGCGCGTAGAGTGGCACGACCTTACCGCGGCGCGTTCGCGTTGCGACTGTCAAGCTGAGCGCTTGACTCTTTCCCCTCGACTTGGTGCCCCCGCGCCCCTCCCCCGAAAGCTCTGCGCTGTGTTTGGTTGAGACTCGTACCGACATCTAGCGGCTGGTAGCGGAATCTGAAATACAATAAGCTCTTCTTAGAAGTTATAATGGTGAAGCTTAGAGTTCTAAACAGTGAGCGCATATAACTAGTACATACTATGTACAACATATCATTCCTTTGCACGTAAGATGTGTTTTTTATAAAGGAATAAACGGATTTGTTCTTTTAATTGAAGATATAGGAAGTGCGCATGTATGTAATTTACTTACACCATAGGTAATTATTTTTCTTTAAGTTTTGTCAAATGTACTCTATCTACATCATCATCATCATTAATATATTTCTTTACAAATTATTTATTTCAAAATAAAAGCTTTTTCAAAATACTGTTATAATAATATCAAGTTTCTTGCACTCTACAGGGCATTCTGATACTGTACTAAATTGATACTCTTAAAATTTTCTGTAAGAAAGTTGTTAAATTCCATTGTTTCCTATTTTTCAGTGTCAAAGGCAATATCTTTTACAGCGCAGCAGAATAGAAATATCATGTTTCGTGCTTTTAGGTGCAAATGGCAGAGTCCAGTGACATTATTTTATACAGAAGTAACTTTTAAATCTTACTGAAATAACGAGTGCTATTTACGTTAGTACTTTTGAGTGGGATATTTGAAGTAGATTCGATGATAATTATGTTAATCGATAAAAATAACATGGAATAAAAATTATGTTTTCAATCAAGTCTTTAAATTATCAACTCGAGAGTCGCAATCTATATTTTTACATAGTCTATACTATAATATTATAAAGAGGAAATATTTGATTGTTTGTTTGTATTGAGTAGGCTCCGAAACTACTGGATTGGTTTAAATTAAATTTGGTACAGTGATAATTTGACCCCAAGGAGGACCTAGGGTTTATGTCGCAATATAAAGGAAATTATTTAAAAGCGAATTCACTGCACATGTTTAAAGACATACTTCGAAATCCTTAAATAATATCGCTTTGTAAATACTAAAGTCGTGAAGGTACCGCAGATTTATTTTTAGGATCTTGAAGTATGCCTAATAATAAAAATTGTTATAAACTCGCATTTAAATCGTTCCTAGAATATTAAAAGTTCATAATATACCAAATATGTTTTACTTTATACGAAAATAAAGCTCTGTTAATTGCAGCTTTGAAAAGACATATAAAAAAAACTTTTTATGAAAAAAAGTATTATTTGTTTTGAGTTTATGAGTTACACATATACGATCAAGCAATGGAGCGAACATTAATGAAATCGAGGCATAACTCGAGCCAACCGCAGCCGGGCAGTCCAGCTCTGATAAACCGCAAATCACAAACTATTGGTAAATGTTTGAACCAATGTTGGTAAAGAGAAATCGAAAACGTTTGAAACGTTTTTTTCTTTCTTTTTGATTCAAGATTTCATGGATATTTTATATAATTAAATTTTTTTATCGTAAAACAAATTGTCAAAACTCAATACTTTAGAACTGCTGGACGTTTTGGCATGTTTTCAAACATCTGTTGAAGTACGACAAAAGTTTTTGTAGAAAGTCAAAATGGAAAACTTACAAGAAAAATTGTAAAAACTGAGTCTAACTATTAAGCGGTACGAAAACCGCCGGGAAAGTTAATTGGAATTTTAAAATTATCACTTAATGGCGTTTTATAGTTAAATAATTATTTTCAATGTTTTCTAAAATTATTACCAATTCTGTATTCGCTTTTCAAAAATTATTATCAAACTGCAGGAAACTAGTAAATGGCAAAATACGTGATGTACTTATTTTATAAATTACATGAAACTGTATTTTCTGATATAAATCGAAATATTGAAAAAAAAATTAATTTGAAAGACAAATCGTAGCAAACAAAACCGTATATTTCAATCGTTGGCATAAACGTCATAGAATATCGGTCATGCGAAAATTTAGACAAACATTCGCGTGGACCGATTGAATTGTACTGTTTTATCATATGACACAGGTAAAATAGATGAAGATACTAACAACTACCTAAACTTTTGAGTGCTTAAATTTAAATAAAATAGTTTTAAAATCAATTCGGTCACCGGCCTACCGCTTAATTCCAAAACTATTGTATTTACAACTACAATGCAAAAGCAATTACATATGAATGGAATTTTTTTTATTGTTTTGATAGCTATCATTTGCTTCAGAACTTAGTATGAAAGATGTAACTATTGCAATTTGAAAGAGATTGAGATGAATGATTGAGAAGAATTTTGATTATACGATAGGCCAGCAGGTGCCTTTATTTATTCAAAAACAAATCTTTTTGCCGATCGATATGAAATAGATTTTAAATCAAATATATTGTTTCATTCACTTTTACTATTCCTACCGTTGGTTTTTCGTCGCCAATTAGGGTTCAATGCATTCGCTGTTAGCTTGTCGTTGCAATTTGTATAAAATAAAAATTTCACTACGTATGCACTGACAATTTTTTAAGTTTTTATAGACAGTTGCTGCAATCGGCAAACCCGTTTAATTTTGAACACGCAGCTATGTAATATTTCGATTCATGTGGACTCGCCAACTAGCGAGATGTGTAAATAGAACTTAAATCTGCGTCAGTATTTCCTGGTTGAATGTTTTTTCTTGCATGCAATGAACTTTAGACCGAACCAATAAAGTCCATGATCCTTTTCAATATAGAACAAGGTTTGGGGAGAGCTTTGCATGAGTATGTCTCATCATCATTTGCTTCTCCCTGTCCTAAGTCATCAGTATGTCTGAATATCATATGTGATACAGTCTTACTAATTTCTACCCCTTTCGTTTGTAGCAAAATATATATTCTATTTGCTTACTTTTCAACAGATTCATTTATCTTCATCGTTATCTTAAAAATAAATCATTGATCTATTTTTAGGTTATTGGCTCAAACTTTTGCAAAGTCGTTTTACCAAAATAAATTAGGTAAGTACGAGTATTTTACAATCCTGATGTTATTTTGATTTTAACATAAAAGTAAAAATACACGTAAAACGGCTGATAAGAACGTTTAGCTGACCGCCTTACCATTTATCTTACTACGATTTGGTTATTTGGGTAACACACTTTCAAAAGAAGAATGTCTTTCTTTATTAACACCTCCGAATTGCGCGATAACGTCCGAAAACACAGACTCCAAAAAAACTTGTGGCGACAGGCGTGGTTAAAACATCCATTGTCTGTATCCCAATCCATAATAGTTCTTAACCCTCCATTAGCTATGCATCCGGTATTACACTAATAAACCTTCAGGTAGCGAGGGGCTTATCTGACCCCTGGTTAACACTTCCCCGAAATTCAATTGTTTTTTTAAAATTTCCCTTTGCGTTATGATTCACTTATTCATAACCATGAGAAAGTATTTTAAAACGTTATCGAAGCTTAAAGGTGTTGCGTGGCCATTGTGGAAAGATAATCCGCGCTTTGGGCAGATAAACAATACAATGGCTTGCAGTTGTGCACTATTTGAGTCACACTTTTACTAGAATAGGTCTACCGCATTGTGGCCACCTTTTTTAGTGAGATTTTATTTTTACGTTTTTTTTTCTTTAACAGTTGTGAAATTGTTTTTTTTATCTAAAACTACAATTGAGTAAATTATTAAAGTTGCTCGTACCTATGTATTCCTGCCAGAATCAACTGCCTAACTTGATAACGCAAATTATGATTGCAATGGGGTTGGCAAGTGAAAGCTGATCTCAGATGGCGCCAGTACTGTATGAACCCATGTCAAAACTGAGATAAACTTGGAATTTCCTAATTAGTGATGATTTCTTGTTAATTTTTAGCTTTAGAACATGTATTCCACTTAAAAATATGTGAGTTTAAAGAAGAGTTGAGAAAAGAAGGCACTTTTTTATTTAGTTACTGAATTTCTTTAGTTACTTTCCATTTTAAGGTCATTAAACTTGCTTATGGTATAATAATGCACGCTTACTTAAAACAGTTTAGTGTAATGGTAATAACAACATATCGTTCTATTAATAACTGGAATTTAGTCTTTATGTCGTGCTTAAAAGTTATATTTTAAGTACAAATTATTAAAGATATCCTTTTATATTACACGTTAGAGCCTTATGCCAAGTTTGGGCAGTCAGTTCTATTATGAAATGCAAAAGTAAATTTACCAACATTTTAGGTTATGTTTTGCAGGTAGGGATAGTTTACGTACTGTTTTTTAAGTTTATCATCTCGAGGAAGGTGACCTTTATTTTATTTACAATTTGATACACAATATTTAGGCATTTCATTTATGGCGCGATAGCCGAGCGGAGAAAACTTCACTTCTCATCCGTGAGGTCGTGAGCTCGATCCCCGCCTGTACCACTGAGTTTGTACAAAAACTTAAGTACAGACTTTTTCAAAGATATTGCTGCATCGTGCTACATCGTGAGGAAACCTGCACACTAATTGGCTAGTGTGTGAAATGGAGAAGGCAATGGCAAACCACTCCATTAAACATTGCCAAGAAAGTCGTTGTGTGTGTTTCATTCCACATAATGATTACGACCCTTAGTCATGAGGTATACGACTTTAAGGAGAATTTAGGCATTTCATCATTAACGGTCTAAATTCACTAATTTCATACAAAAACAACTTTGTTATTGGTCTTTGCGCTACTAACGCCACTTTGACAGTTGCCGGCCCCATTAAGCCGAACCAATAGCTTATAAACATTGACATAAATATGTTTGTATTATTTTAAAAGCTTTTATTAAAGTTATAGCAAAATAACGACAGGAAATGTCGTTATTTTGCTATAATTTTTGCAAATTCAAAATAATCGAGTTAAGTGGTAGGCCTGAGTGCTGCTTTGATACGATTTCCTAACTTTAATTTCGAATATTATTATTTTTATTTTGACGTAAAAATCAGCAACGAGTTTTCAGATTATATCTTATCATAACATAGCATTATTTTTGTAAGCGAGCATTTAATTTGTCAACAAACTAATCTTGCCCTCAAACCAAACATAACAAACCGCCACTGAGCAATTTTCTAAATCATAGCCTTCTCAACCCCAGCTAGTTTCAGCATAAATGTCTAGGCAAACAATGTCAAACCATTAGCGGTCGTATAAGTTAACCCAAAAATGCATTCGGGAGTTCTATTGTACCCGCTCCTGAGGCCTACTCTGTAAGAGTTGGAATTACGGACATTGTCTAACCCCTGTTCCTATGTTCTACAAACGAATTGTTTTACTTACTGATTGGCAAATGTTTCTGCTGAGCAAAGCTGAATGGCACATTGTCTTAATGATTCTAATGTTGATTTTGTAACTGTGTCGGACTTGATCAATAAATAAATAAACAAATAAATTGTTTCAACAAACACACCAATTATCTCGCCCCAAACTAAGCGTGAGCTCGTGTTATGGTGACTAGGAAAACGGATAGACATACTTATATACATTTATAAACATCCATGACTTAGGTACAAATGCTCGTGCTCATCACACAAACATTTGCCCCTTGCGGGATTCGAACCCGCAACCGCCTGGTTTGAAGTCCTTGGCGCGAACCACTACACCAAGACGGTCGTCAATGCATAATCATTGCTGAACATTTTTGGATTTGGACTTGTAAAAAACGAGTTTCATACCGAAGTATTGTCTAAAGATTTGAATAGCAGAGAATGCTATAAACATTAGGTAGATTATTGTAAAACTTTTAGTTTCGCAATATTTTTATAAAAATATGAATAAAATTACGACCCACCCCGGCTCCATATACACGAGTACAAATAAGAATAGGCAAAGTAAACTATCCATAAAACATAGACATAATATACCATAGCAGTTTTTTCTCTTCTAATAAATAAAAACAATCCTACTTACTAATAATTGTTTTGTCATATCTTAAATTACTATTTTAGATATTTATAGATTAGGCGGCATTTTTAATCGAGTCTGCCGGACACAGATGACAAACCGCATGAAAATTGGTTTATTCGTTTTGGATATCATCGCAACGTTCTATCTACGCTACCTCTGGTTTAGTCTAGAGTCAAGAGCAGACCCATTCCAAATGAAACAAAAATACTTTATTGCATAATGGACTAATAAAATAAACTTATAAGAAAATTATTATTATTAGGAGTCTATCTATATATCGCACTTTTGGGAACAAAGGGTCACTTCTGCAACTTTTTGCAAAAACGACTTAAATATGAAGAAAAAACCGCGATATTTGACTTTACACACATAGTAAAAATGGCGATAATCGCATAATAAACTTCGTTTTGAGGGCGATTGAGACGTAACATTATTTTGCTGGATTGGTCCGTTCGCTTGAAATATAACGTCACAACCGGTCAGTAGTGTTTTGAAAGCTAAAGTATGTCCTTTCGCTTTAGTAACAGAGCGGCACTATGCTAAGTTAAGACTTATTTGTTTACATATTTCTTGAAATATTAACGTTACTTCTAAATAAAAATCACATAAGTTACCAAATATTGATATTTGTCTGCTGTAAACATAACGTCACTTCTGTTTCAAAGTAACAGTGAAGCATTAGTGATTTGTAACAAAAAGACACTTTTGGGACCCTCCCTCAGTTTATGGCTTGTTTTTCAAAATCGTCATTTTGAATGGTTTTTTTCAATAGTGACTAGTATCTCTCAAGAATTTATCAATGTAAAAATGTGAGAATCGTGTCATTACTCTAAAAAAGTATTGAGTTATTTAGGAATACGTCATAAAAAAAAATTGATTTGCTCCTTCTGAAAAGTTGGAAAACATGCAGAAGTGACCCTTTGTTCCCAAAGGTGCGATATTATATCTCGCAGTCTTCTCTATATGAGCCCAGCTTGTCACGCCACCGCCTTCTGGGTCTACCACATGGCCGTTTTCCATTTAAAGGGAACCACTTGGTGCATAAGAAAATAGTAAATAAAAATTACTACGAGTCGTTTTTCGAATATACAAAAAGTATAGTATCCGTAAGTATGAGAACCGGGCATTACATAGTAGGGCCTGTCGCGACACGCCCGTAATGTGTTGACATCGTTATAGCCCGCAATAAGAGCACGACAATGCAGATAAGATCCAAACGCGGTTCTGCGTTGGAGGGTTAAGTTTCGAAGGGGACTTTGTATAGAGTAGACTTTTGTGAATAAAATAGAATAATATGACACATCACCCTTCGCAATAATTGGATGAGGACCCGTCATGTTGGCGATGTCTTGAAGCGTTACTTGCATTATTATCCTACATAATTGTTTTGGTGAGTACATGGGAGTTTAAAAATTGTGACATGTCGCAATTTCAGCGTAAATAGAAACAGTTGTCGCCGTGATATATCATGTTTCGAATATCTTTTATCATTCTTAAGGTTTTTTTTTTCTAATCAGTCCAGTCTAGTAGTTTTTGAGTTCATGGGAAAAGATTTGTAGTTTTGTTTAACAAAAACATATAAATATTTTTTCTTTATAATATTAGTGTAGATGTAAATTAAATCGACTTCGTTTAGCTGCCATAACTGACATTTAACGACGATTTTTAATTTGACGACCGTCTTGGTGTAATGGTTCGCGCCACGGACTTCTAAACCAGGCGGTTGCGGGTTCGAATCCCGCAAGGGGCAAATGTTTGTGTGATGAGCACGAGCATTTGTACCTAAGTCATGGATGTTTGTAAAAGTATTTAAGTATGTCTATCCGTTATCCTAGTCACCATAGCACAAGCTCACGCTTAGTATGAGGCTAGGTAATTGGTGTGTTTGTTGGAACAATTTATTTATTATTTATTTATTTAAGCATATGTCTAAAAACATTTATATTAAAAACTACGAGAGTCACTGAAATATTAATTCACATTTGGAAACACCCTATATAGCATTATATCACTCACATCGGAAGTACTTCCGTCGCTTGAGAGATACTGTATCTCCGCCTTTTCCTTAGCAGGGTACCTTACGCTTCGAAATGGTACGAAGAAGTAGTTATTTATTCTATTTTGTTTACCAAATATTTGAATTTGATTCCTACGCAGATCTTTCTTTATAAAATATACGAAAGCTTGACTTTTTCCTAATCTTTTTACTTTTAAACATACTCATGCCAATAATTGTTGTTCTTTTTTTAGTACGGAGTTGTAAGTCGCAAAATATTGTTTGAGAAACTTTTACTTATAATAGGATTTTCTTTCATGCCAGATATGTCTTGTCTCACACCCCCGCCCCCTATGTCTTATAAAATCTTTGCACATGTTTCAAAGGGCTTACTAACCTAATTAGATAGGTTCTCGTAGTGTAATTTGTTAGTTAATTTCAGTCTATCCCATAGAAATCTCAGCGCGACCTTTTGGTATCACAAACACACATCTTCATTACTAGTTAGGCGTACTGTCCACGGAGGCGTCATTCGACGAATGCATGCAAGTTGCAACGGCAGGCGTATTTTTTTGTATGTGATACACTAACCTGCAAAAGTAGAAAATTGCAATAACTAAGTGCTCAAGGGATATTTGAAATAAAAAGTATTAGATATAAAATTGAATATTTTTAAAACATTTTCTATAAAATAAAAAGCAGTCTAAAAAAATTAAAATATTTATTTGAATTTCCGAATTGCTCTCGGAGTATACCAGAACGACTCGAAACTGTAATTAGTAATGTACAGAATAAAATAGAATAAAACAATAGAATATTTAAAAAAATTATATAAACCGTAACATATATTTTTAATGTTGTTAGAGTGTTTTTTGTCATAATTTAAAATTGCATTTTTTTTCTTTTTAATGTTTTACTTTTACTAAATACTACTTATGTAAAATAAATAATAGTTTCTTTGAAGGGTAATAAAAATACTTTTTTATTTCACAACTCTTTCTTCTTAAGTTTAGGAAACCTTCCTTATTTTCCCAACTAACTTTTGCAGGTGAGTGTAGATGGGCAAACGTTGACAGAGTATCGTAAGTTCTACGCAAGATATAAAGAAACCGTCAAATGACGATAGCGTGCGTGGACATGGACAACAGGCCTTAGCTAGCATTAATGGCAGACGGAAGTAGAAAACCGGACATAGTACTGTACTGTACATGGTGTGTATAATAATATTGTAAAGCGATATTCGATATGAGATAGTCACGGGATTAATTTGCATGCATTATAAGCGGATTATTGCGTTGTGTAAATACCTGAATATGTTCTGAAAGACTTACTCTCGATTTTTATTTTTTGGTTATCCCAAAAATATTTGTGCTAGCTGTGCTTGCACTTGCTTGCCATCATCACCCCTTCTCCTCTAGTTGCAAAAAATCTGTATGGTGGAGGTAAGTTTCCGTTTCGGCCGAAACTGAGACCGACGCCAAACATTCAGTTTCGGTTTAAGTTTTGGCTAAAAATCGTGTTTCGGTCGGTCACTACTAGTTTTGTTATAATGGTACGTATGTCAGAGTTGTAAAAAGGTGTCAATGTTGGAGATCTATATGATTTTTTCTGCCGCATCGGCACTTACCATCAGATGTGATTGCGGCCAAATGTCAAGCATTAATTAAAGAAAATATTGCTATTGTTCTTCTTTTCCTACCGGGTCCATGAACATTTTCAATATTTTTATAAATGTTCATGCATGAATTCCCAACGGGTCCATAAGATTTTCCAAAAGTACAGTCAGTAGGAATAATTTTTTATCAGAAAGAACAATATTTTAATAAAATTCTATGTTTTAGGTGAAATTTTCAAGATTTTTCCGTCTTCGTACATAAAACAGCTCTACTATCATGTTTTTCTTACTAATCTAATTAAAAGTAAACACATTAGTTCGCTTTTTTTTTCGATAAAATTAGGTGTGAAATTTGCTTACAAAGTTTTTACAGTGGTCCCCAGGACAGATTGTGTATTCTTTTTTTTCATAGAAATATTAAACATTTATTCCTTAGCCAAGTTTTCATTGCTGACTGTATGAAACATTCTCATGGACCCAAAGGGAAAGAAATATTTACTACTTTAAAAAGTCGTGGACCCGTTTGGGAACTCAAGTATGAATTTTCATATATTGAGAACAATAGACAATGGACCTTTGGGAACAAGACGTCTATTTTTATTACCCTTCCTACATGTTACTCAAATCCATTTACACGATTCGCATAATACATAGTACAACAAGTAGGTACATTTCTCGGTAATAGCGTAGTAACTATTATATAATCATAAAAGTCATAAAAAGACATTTATTTATGTATGTAGGCCCACAGGGAGCACTTATACACGTCCCAACATATAATTTTTTAAGCCCTACCACTGCTTCGGGACAAATTGTGGGCTAGTGCTGAGAAGAAGCAGCGCAAGAAACTCAGTCACTATTGTCAAAGCCTCTTTTAAAAATAATGTTTAAAAATACAGAAATTGTTCTAGTGCGAGCTGGTCCACACGTTTACATTATTCAAATAATCGTCTACTTTATAATAACCTTTTGTCATTAGGGTATCCTTAATAAATGATTTGAATTTGTTAATTGGTAATTCTACAATATTTTTCGGTAATTTGTTAAAGTAATTGACACATTTCCCCATGAAAGAATGACCAACTTTTTGAAGCCTGAATTGTGGAATACCAAGTTTATTTTTATTTCTAGTGTTAAAATTATGCGTATCACTTTTCTTTGTAAATAAATGCAAGTTTTTACGCACAAACATAATATTTTCATAAATATATTGAGAGGCTACTGTTAATATCCTTATTTCTTTAAAAAAATCTTTCAATGAATCTTGAGGTTTGAGGTTATAAATAGCACGTATTGCCCTTTTTTGTAGTACAAAAATTGATTCTATATCAGCAGCTGAGCCCCATAGTAAAATACCGTACGACATCAAGCTGTGAAATTTACTAAAATAGACTAGTCTGGCCATTTCAACATCAGTCAAGCGCCGTATCTTTTTTACAGCAAAAGCAGCTGAACTAAGTCTTCCTGACAAGGCCACGATATGAGGACCCCATTGTAGTTTTGAATCTAAAGTAATTCCTAAAAATGTTGTTGAATTTATAGTATTTAACAGTTTGTCTTTTATCAAAACATCTGTTAAGCCTGTCTGACATTAGGCATCGTAAACTTAACACATTTAGTCTTATTCCCGTTAAGCAAAAGGTTGTTAACGGTAAACCAATGCAATACTTGTGAAAGAGTTTTATTCACATCGTCAAAAGTATCTTTCCCCCTGGGAATTTTGAATATAAGTGAAGTATCATCAGCAAATAACACTATATTACAAAGATCTTCCACAAAGTGTGGAAGGTCATTTATATAAATTAAAAACAATAAAGGTCCCAATATCGATCCCTGGGGCACACCCATGGTCAGAGGTGCTCCATAATCTGTGGTAATAGTAAAAACCTTTGGGTTCGAAAAAGGTTCGACCCATAGAGAGCTGTCAATAAAAGCGTGAACAGACGTTCAGCCTTGGCCCACATCGGAGAGTTGTAATTACATCATACAACTATTACACAACAATAGAATAGAAAATAAACAGGAAAAGTAGATATGTATAAAAATTAAATTAAAAAATATATATTAAGGTAAGGGACAGTACACAGGGCCTCACGTAACACAACCCCACTTTGACCTTGAGACCGCCTCTATTTCCTACGCCAAAAAAAATGTTTTCGTAGTTTACATAGGTAGGTGACTGTACATCAAAACAAACACTGTGGCATCTAATATAGTTGTAATAGGGGTGATTTTGCAACGAAAATGTATGTCTGTTGCCCTGTTGTACTGGCCACCTCGACCTTGTCCACGCTTACGAGTATATTAAAATATTTTTATAATTCAAGCAATTCTTTGTAAGTTTTTTTCATGAAAATAAATATTACACAGGTACAGTACCTAAAGACGGTCGGTGATTTTTTTAAAGAAATGTCTTACTTTTATATTGGAATTCTTATATTCTCTTCCATTAAGCTTTTTAGTGTTATTTTTGCGACCAAAAGTAGTCCCTGTCCTTTTTGAAGACTTTTAGTCTGATCTAAAGATGTTTTTCTTTATTTTTTTACTTACATTCGAATTTACTATTTTGTAGAGAAGTAGGCATTTCTCACAATAAAGATACTTTTCTTCACATATACGAGATACTTATCGCTCTACTTAAATAATTCCAAAGACAAAATAAGCTCTCGCCTATTCAAATTGTATTGAGTAGCAGCTACCCTAAAAGTTTAATTAATCAAGATTAATGGCTTACAGTTTAGCACTACATCCAAACGTCATTAGTTTTAGGAGGAAAACACATTGTTTCTTTTTCTACCGGTTTGGTTACTTGGGTAGCACTGGGAATTAAAAGTACTTGATTTGATTCTAGTGTATAATAAATAAAGTGTTCCAAATGTTGTGCCTTCTATAAACATTTCCTTTTAAAATTAATCCAGCTAATATAGAATTAATATTCTTTGCATTTTCAATACTTCAGATATCATGTTTTCAGACACCATAGAAAATCAATTGTTAAGAGACCGCCGGCGGTCTTCCGATCCTCAAGGGGTTTAAACTAGAACTGCATGGTGAAAGTCGAAAATCGAAAATAAACCTCTTTACCCGACTGCGGTTATGTTTTTCGACAGTATGTATGTATAATTGTTTGGCACGCCCTACAGCTCAAACGGCCGGACAGTTTTTGACATATGTGGAGTCGTTGAATTTCTCAAAATTGTGAGTGAGACACAGGCTATATACATTTGAAAAATGGCACCCGCAAATGGAAATAAAGGGGGAGGGGAGATTGATTTTTTCCTTACCATAGCAATATGAATATCATATGAAATCTAGTGAACCATTTCAAAAATATAATATATTTTAGATTTAGATATCGGCGTCGTTAATATTTTGTCGTATTTTGTTACTGAATAAAATTTTGAATAATGAATAATAAACAATTTGGGCACGTATCGTGACTACATACCTAATTTTAGTTCTTAGTAGACAAAACCGGCTTGTTAAAATTGAGTTTAGTTGGTATTTTTATTTCTTAGATAACAAAGTAGTAAGTAGCTTAGTAAAACGCTTTTTTAGTACACTGTAAAATATAAAGCAAATTTTAAGAGTCAAACTGTTCAGGATTTGCAAGGATGAAAAATTACTGTCTTGATTTTTGAAGTCAGTTTAATTGCGTAGTTTTACAAGAAGTATTTAGCAAAAATGCGATACGGGTATCGTGCGCGAGAGTTAGAAACGAGTGCCGCGCTGGTCGTCGGCCGGCAGCGCACGCGCAGTTCTTCCCTCTCCGCGCCCCGCGTCTCGCCCCTTGGCCGTCTATCGTAGCCGCGCGTACATCTTCGGGGGCGTTGAAAGATGACTTTCAAATGAAGGTTGTTCAGCACTGTTAAGAGTCGCTGATGATGATAACTTGGTAGATTGTGGTTGGGTGACTTGTCGTATCTTTGCTGGTGTCTCGGTGTCGCTGAGCTGATCAGTCCAGATGTCCAGTAACACTGTTCCAGAAGCAGTTTATGGTGTTGCAGTTGGAGTAGTGACGTCTTTGGTTTCATCACTAGCAGTAGCAGGTATAATACACATCTTATTTATCGCTCTTCGAATGGTGCCCCTATTTGTGAGGACGTCTGCAACTCTGCTGATGCCATCTGGTCCAGGATACAGACGACTGATTCGAGCCAATCGCCATTGAAGTGGAGGTAAGTGGTCTTCTTTGAGTATAACTAGGTCTCCAATCTGAAGATCTCTTTGACGTGTTCTCCATTTAGTCCTCTGCTGCAATTCGGAGACAAATTCTCGACGCCAGCGGTCCCAAAAATGCTGCCGAAGTTGCTCGATGCGTTCATATCGGTTGGGATTCTTAATCGTAACTGGCAAGCTTGGTATGGACGTAAGAGGTCTACCGATGAGAAAATGCCCCGGAGTCAAGGGAGATGGGTCACAAGGATCCGATGAGAGTGGTGTAAGTGGGCGTGAATTAAGGATCGCCTCAATTTGTGTGAACAACGTACTTAATTCCTCAAAGGTTAAAGAAGCATTGGCTGCAACACGCCTAAGGTGGTGCTTAGCCGATTTAACGCCAGCCTCCCATATACCGCCAAAATGTGGGGAATATACGGGGCTAAACATAAATTTAATACCCTCATCATTAGAAAAATCTGATATAGACCGACGACTGGACATAAGAAGCCTACCTAGTTCATTGTTAGCACCTTTAAAATTGGTCCCGTTGTCACAGTAAACAACGGCAGGTTTGCCTCTTCTAGAAATAAACCTTTTCAGTGCCAGAATAAATGCTTCAGTGCTTAGGTCGCTAACGAGCTCAAGATGTAGTGCTTTCGATGATAAACAAACAAGCAAAGGTAGCATTTAGTCGATCTACTTCCTCGGCCCTTTCGGCTAGATATCAAAAAGGGTCCAGCCATGTCTACTCCGCACGAGTAGAAGGGAAAGGTAGGGGTAGTCCTAACAGTGGGTAAGTTACCCATCATTGGTTGTAGCGTTTTACCACGGAACCTAGTGCAAATCATGCATTGCTTAGCAATACTGCGTGCCAGACACCTACCACCTATAGGCCAAAACTGATCTCTGACTGCTGCTAAAAGTAACTGTGGTCCCGCATGGAATAAACGCATATGTTCATGTTTCATAATTAACTTTGTCAAATAATGCTTAGCATCTAAAATCATAGGATGGTTTTTGTCATAATGAAATTGGGAATTGTTAATTCTGCCTCCTACTCTTAAAACACCATTTGAATCGACAAACGGATTAAGAGGTAACAATTTAGAGCAACGATGCAATGTATTTTTATTCTTGAGTGCATGAATTTCATCACAAAATGACTGGTATTGACTTTGCTTGACAAGAAGATGCAAAGAATCCATCAATTCTTCAGCCTGTAGGGGTCCTGACTGCTTTGGGTTATTTACTTTAATATTTTTAACAAATCTTAAAACATAAGCATAAATCCTTTTAAATTTATTTAAACTTGAAAACCGCTCAAATTGAATGAAATTGTTACAGTCAGATTTAGTCCCTATATGACACTGAATCGTTTTATTTGTTTTATATTTTAACTCTGGCAAGTCGATTGGTATATGATTTTGTATTTGTTTAGGCCATTCTGATGGCTGTAATTTTAGAAATGTGGGTCCTTCCCACCAAAGATGAGACGCATGTAATGATTTTGGGACTACACCTCTGGAAGCCATATCTGCTGGGTTTTCATTAGTAGATATATGATTAAATTGAAAATCTGATGCTAGTTCATTTATCTCATTAACGCGATTGCACACAAAAGCTTTTAGGTCCATTTTTTGCGACCGCAACCAGCCCAACACTACTGTTGAGTCAGTCCACAGATACTTTTGTTTGATATTGCATGACAAGGCCTGCAATACCTTTGTGGACAAGCGTGCACCCAATAACGCACCACACAATTCGAGTCGCGGTATAGTTAACTGTTTGATTGGGGCCACGCGAGCTTTTGCGCAAAACAATTTAACAAAAACCTGGTTTTCACTATTCTCAGAACGCAAATAAATACAGGCAGAATAGGCTTGCTGAGATGCGTCAACAAAACAATGGAGTTCAATCGTTAATGGTTTGTCACATAAAACACGTCTTGGAATTTGAATATTAAATAAGATTGAAAATTCATTAATAAGTTTAGACCAATTCTTAGTAAACGCTTCAGGAACTGGATCGTCCCAGCCAAGTTTTGCGTTCCATAGTCGCTGTAGTAAAATCTTTGCTATAATAACGCACGGACTCAATAGGCCCAATGGGTCAAATATTTTACATGTAGTGGATATAACAGATCTTTTAGTGATTATGTCATTTAGTTCGAGATCAGTAGAAAACTGTAAAGTGTCAGATTTTGGGGAATAATTGAGCCCTAGAACACTAGATTCTTTGTATAGGTCAAGGGATTCAGATATTTTGTCCTCGCCAGTGAACAAATCAGGACAATTCGTGCGGAATTTACGCAGCGGCAAACACGCAGATTTCAAAACCTGTACTACTCCTTCAGCAATATGCTTCAATTCTTCTACAGTATCACAGCCAGTATTTAGGTCATCCATATAAAAGTCGTTTTGAATTACATTGGCTACTGTACTGTCAGGACACTCTAAGGCTAGCTGAAGAAGACAACGAGTACTTAAAAACGGTACAGATGCAGTACCGTAAGTGACGGTATTGAGCTGCAGAATCTGAATTGGCTGATCCCTTGCCTCACGCCATAGTATCAATTGTAAATGACGCTGAGATTGATCTATTTCAATTTGCCGGTACATTTTTTCAATGTCACCTACAAGAATGTATTTGTGTTGACGAAATCTCATTAAAATAGAAATTAAATCACTTTGTATCACTGGTCCAACTAGCTGTATGTCATTTAACGATTTACCAGATTTTGTTTTACATGAGGCATTAAAAACCGTCCTTAGTTTGGTAGTTTCGCTTTTTTCTTTAATTATAGCGTGATGTGGCATATAATACCCAAAAACTGGACGATCAACCCTGCTCAAATGACCCAAATCAGCATATTCGTCTAAAAACTCTTTGTATTTTTGTTTTAATGTAGGATACCGTTCCAGTTTTTTATGTAGGTTATCTAGACACCCTTTTGCCGCATAAAAGTTGTCACTAAGTGCCCTTTCAGGTATTTCCTTGATAGGCATTTGAACACTAAAACGACCACTGGGCAAACGAGCTACTGTGTCAACGAAATGCGACTCACAAAGCTTTTCTTCTAAAGAGTGTGTTTTAATATGCGTTGGAAGGTCATCTAAATGCCAAAATTTCTCCAATGAATCGTGAATTTCTTGTGTAAAATTGCAATAAGTCTGTGCAGGGTTGGTGATAGTAACACATGACACAGTCAATGGACCAGCTACTAGCCATCCTAGCTTAGAACTCTGCAAGACTGGTTTATTTATTCCTAGTTTTATAGTTTTTGTTTCGATAATTTGCCAATAAACGTCAGCACCTAGTAAAATATCCACCTCAGCGGGGGTATAAAAACGTGGGTCTGCAAGTGTAATATTGTGGGGCAGTTGTAAATTATCTACATTGACCTCGAAGTTAGGTAATAACCCGGTAATTCGTGGAATAACTAAAAAATTGGTACTAAAATCAAACGAATTTATCCGTGATTTTATTTTAAGGGAATAGCTCTCCGTTATTTTGCAGCTAACACTATTTATACCACAAATATTTATGGGATTATTATGACGTTTACCAGAGAGTCCCATTCGTTTTACTAGGTTATCGGTAACAAACGAAGATTGGCTACCTGTGTCGAGTAACGCGCGAGCAGTGTAGTTATTGTTATTTACTACGACCTCGACGACCGCCGTACACAACAAAACTTGACCCGTAGTCACTGCAGACAAAGACACTGGTAGGGATGACGTAGAAGGGATCACAGATTCACTTGTGGGTTGATTCGATGTTGATTGTGTATCTTTATGTAACAATGTATTGTGTTTTTTCTTACATATGCGACAACTACCTTTGAGCTGACACAAAAAGGAATTATGACCTTTTAGTAAACAATTTTTGCATAACTTTCTTTTATTGACTTCTGATATTCTTTCATCTACACTGATACTTTTGAACTTAGGACACTCATATAAACGATGATCTTCTTCACACAAAATACACAACTTCGACTCCCTGTCATGAGAAACAACAAAGCTTTTGGATTGATTATTAAACCTTTGATTATTGTTTTTAAAACTAGGTCGATTATTATCTTTTTCGGAACGATTATATGCATTTTCTAGCACGTCAGCACGGCTTCGCAAAAATGTATAAAATTGATCTAAAGTAGGTAAATCAGTAAGGTTGCTTTTAAACTCCTCCCACCTTCTACTCGTGCTGATATCTAACTTCCCTGATACCATAAAAATAATAAGTGCATCCCATTTACTAGTGGGTTGACCTAAATTGTCTAGTGCCCTTAAATGCTTAGAAACATGATCGACGATAAAACGCAACGACTGATATGATTCTTTGTGGAGTACCTCCAGACTAAAAAGAGATTTTAAATGATTATTAATTAAGATATTTTTATTGTTGTACCTTTTACAAAGAAGTTCCCATGCCATTTTGTAGTTTTGTGCACTAAATACTATAGATTTGATAACCACAGATGCACTCCCCTGCAAAGATGATCGTAAGTAATGATATTTATTTATATCCGGAATGTCATCGTTGCTATTTATCATAGACTCAAAAGTATCTCGAAACTCGAGCCATTGCAAATAGTTACCATCGAAAGTAGGTAGTTGAATCGTTGGTAATTTAATGGCATTGTTGTGCTGGCTAGATTGACAACTATACAAAGAAGCATTATCTGGCTGAGAATCTGAAGGTTTTTTATAAAAAGGAGATGACTCTAATCGATCTTGTGTTTCAGCTAAAATAGAAAGAAACAAATTCTCAATTGTATCGCGTTCTAGAATCTGTTCCTCAATATTTCGATGAATAAGTTCAATTTTGCCTTGAACGTCATCAAAAGTAGATGCCATATCTTGGATTTTACAATACTTTAATTCTAGTTTTTTATGTGACACACTTGTAATATCAGATTGCAGCAATTCATCTATTTTAGCCTTATACTTAGTTAACAGTCCCTTTATGACACCACGCTGTCTTATTAATTTAGCAAGCTCAGCCTTTTCCTCGACCGATAAGGGTTGACTTTCCTCTTTTTCAGACATTTTAAAGGTGCAAACAATGCTACACTGGATTAACGAAAGTGAAAAACAAAACCAAAATACTTATTCCTTTATACTTAGGTCCTTTTATATTTAGGTCCAGCCGCCGGTACTATTTCACGATGTATCAGTCGCTCCTGCTGAGCACACACAGCTTAGGGCCGCAAGCTGGGTCAGCTTGGCCAGGTACTCACAGCGAGTCGACGGCGCGAGCTAACTTAACCGTACTTGTCTATATTATAAACCACGGGAGACCTAAGTACGCTGCAAACGTAACAAAATGTTAATAATTACGAAAAAAAGAGTGTACAAGTTTTTACGTTAATAATTTAAAACGTTAAATAGGGTAAACAAAGGCCAGCAGACAGTGCAAAGTGGTTTCCTATTTGCAAAAATGAATAAAATATTGTGGGGTAGCTAATAAAGCTGTAGGTAGGCAATAGAACGAAATAGTGTTGAGATGGAATGACTTGCTATTTCTAAAATAGTTGAAATCTCGCACACAATAATTGCAAAAAGAAGTACGTAATAAGCACGTAGCAGTGATGAGTAATAATTATAAATTAGGCTTGTGGTGTATAGCATCAGCCTAGCTGGCTTGATTAGAATAACAGAAATTGTGATAGTTACCTAACGCCAAGAAAAGCTTAGAATGCTGTTCACACAAAAGAAACGAAGGGAAATAGGTGTAGTAGTAGAAGTAATTATGGAAGAGGGCTACTTGCTGTTGGATTGACCTCCAGATGTCCTCCGCAGGCTCCGTTACCACAACCACTCTTGTATTATCCACATTAAATCTTCTTTTCGTCAACGGTCGCCATAATTCCTTGTTCAGGATTTGCAAGGATGAAAAATTACTGTCTTGATTTTTGAAGTCAGTTTAATTGCGTAGTTTTACAAGAAGTATTTAGCAAAAATGCGATACGGGTATCGTGCGCGAGAGTTAGAAACGAGTGCCGCGCTGGTCGTCGGCCGGCAGCGCACGCGCAGTTCTTCCCTCTCCGCGCCCCGCGTCTCGCCCCTTGGCCGTCTATCGTAGCCGCGCGTACACAAACGAATCTCACAGACCATGTCTTCCCTTCCGTAGGACCCGCAAAGAGCGTATTAAATTTGCATCAGATAGAATTGAAATACGCCCTTCGATTGGTTACAAGGGAAGACTAATAATGTCTTCAATCCCCCTTTGTAAAGTCACGGTGACTATTTGATTAATTGATAAATTTTACTCCCCTTTCCAATTGCTGATTGTTTTCAAAACAAAATATTTTTTTTAACTGTTCTTGTTATCTGACATTTCGAATAAAAATATTTTTTACAAAGAAACAACTATTATTTTTTCTCTTCTAAAACTGTACCTAAGCTTACATTATGTCATGTTTTATGTTCATCGCTAATTGGAATCTGCGATACTTTTTTAGATCTTATTGGTATGTTTAAGTAATTAGATATCTGTAGTAACCAACACTATGTTTTTTTCAATAGTTTCACGGTACACGTCACTTTGGGTCTACAATGTTATCAGATCTAAACTTTTTCGATTGAAATACATAAAATCAGTACCTTCGTCTGATGTCTACGTCTGATGTCTGAAATAATAAATCAAACTTGACATTACACGCAAACAGTAATCTTCGTCTTTAAAAAAGTTTCATTGTTACTAACGAATTTACGGTAATTATACCGATAGAGCAATTATTACTGGAATACTTTCAGAACGTCTGTAGTCACCCCGATTAGTAAATGAAATGTCAAACGAATCAACCTCTTTTATTATTTACACCGTTCACAAACGTCTGCCCACTCAGACTGCCCATATTTTATCCGCAAAGAAATATTCGTCCGTATTCCGATAAAAATAAGTATCGTAATATTTCAGTATTTGGTATTATCGACAACCTACATCAAAAAGTGGACATAATTGGTGGAAATGTATAAATAGCGCCGTCAGATGTCAGGGTCTTTTACGAAACTGAAGCCGGAATATTTTGCTTTTACAGTTTTTGTTCTAGGTAATTTTGTTTGTTTCCTTTCATAAATTTTTGGCATTTTTTAAGTATGAGCTGTGGTGACTTTGACAACGGATAGACATACTTATAAACTTTTCGAAGCATTCGTGAATTAGACACATCGCACACCTAGATCTAAACAGCGGTACCCAAAAAAATATTTTTTTCAGAAAAGGTGAAAAACTGATTTCTGTATCCCTGTATACTGCAAGAGGATGACATCCTAGTGGCCATCACGCAAACATTTGCCCCTTGCGTTGAATTTCATTTGCTCCTTCCTATAACGCAAGAGTTTCGAACACGCATCAAGCAAAGGCACTACGCCAAAACATTTTTTAAAGCTTTTCATTGAACGTCACTACTCTACACTTTCTCTTCTCCAAAAGTGGTCGTGTTTTTGACTCTACGAGTAATAGCCGCTTCTGCCACTCATGGAGCATGGCAAACCGATACAGCTTAAGTCGAAAACAATTATTACTGGCATTGTTCTACATAGTTATCCCACAATAGCTAGGATGCTTAAAACCAACAGATCAACGTTTTTGTAAAAAAATCTGGGTAGGTCTTTTAATTTTCATGAATCTAGTACGTAACATATAACTTAGTAGATACCAGTAGTAGTGTAGTTGGTCCCTGAGGGGTAAAATCACTTTTGTTTACCAAAGTGTTAAGTTTTGCACCGTTCCTTTTCACTCGTCTTGGCGAGGGACTACCATAAGTGCTAATTATTTGTGGTGGTAACGAACTAGAAATACGCATGACACGTCCATCACCGTATTGTTTCTGCAGACGAAAATATATTTAAACACTGCCTTAGAAGCGGCTAAGGTGAAAGTTCACTGTTACATCAAAGTGTATCATTATGTCGACCTCTCGCTAAGGTACAGACAGAAAAAGAACGTTTACCATAGAACTAATACCCTTGTAAAACTGAGTTTATTTTTAACTCTGCCTGTTTAAATTTAAAAAAGAATATAAAAGGTACTACTAAGCGTGGAGTTCACCAACACATGTTTAATTTTTAATCAGATAATTTAGCTTTATTTGACTTATTTTGTATTCTGTAACCGTCAATCTATTGTTTACCGGCTGTTTAAAAGTTAGTGAACTCGTGTCTTAATTAAATACATGGTCTAACTTTATTAACTGTACTTATTTCAGGGGGTGATCTCTATTACAACAACTGTTATCATAGAACCAACATAGAAATCTCAGAAAAAGTTGATCAGCTAATCACTTCTCAGAGATTTTGTAGGTAAATTATCAGTAGTTCGAAATTGAACTCATAATATTAAGGTATTGCACGTCCTGATTGTCTTATCTAACAAACGTAACAGGCCAATTAAATTAAATCTAACAAATTATTATACACTCACTCAACTAACATAGTTTTTAAGGAATAAACTTACAAACTATGGATGAACAGTCCGAAAAACATTATTTAAGTTGTTGAATTTGATAAGAACAAGCACCCCCAAACACAATTTCAGTGAAATATACTTACACCTTTTTATTCTAAACCACTGATCACATGTTACAGTATATAAGCGAAAATCATTATTTTTTGTGATTTCGGTATTGTTCCCTTAGTAAAAGTTGGTTTATTGAAGTAGCAGAATAACCCCAAAAAAGGAAAACAGATGGTGAAGTTAGACCTAATATAATAAACGTCTTTTAGTCTAAAACGAACAAAGAGAATCAAAATGAGTTTTACGCAGGCCACGCATGATTTACTTCTCATACAAAGTGAAAATTATAATTATTTTTATGACAAGGAATTTGTTTGCAAGTTTTTACGAAATTCAATTATATTTCGTAAAGTGAAAATTGAAAAAAAAACAAACGAGAGCTCCAACGCAATCCATCTCTATGCAACGAGTACCGCACGTGCCGCGGACGTGACGCGATGCGTGACAGACGCTTGCACAAGAAACATCTGATACGATCCCGAACAAGCTTACGTGGGCTCCGCAGAACACGTAATTGTGGACAATAATAGTTTGTTATTGTTGTTATATTAAGTTTTAAATATATACTACTGGGACTCGTTGATACCAGACAATTTAAGGGGTACTTACTCATTTAAGTTTAAATAAGAAACCAAAAATTCGCACACGGGTACTTACTCGTTTCTTACACAGATGTATCTTATTTATCCAGCAAACACACCGACATTAAGACAAACAATTGTTTTTCATTACTTTTACATTTTCTTCAATATGGTAAAACTGCCTAATCACCTTTATACTCCAAGAAAAAAAACACATTTATCAGTCCTTAAAAACATAATACATAAGGAGGTGCTTGTGGCGCAGTGGCGGCAGCGCTTTGGTAGTGATACCAAAAGTTAAGCAACCCACGGCGCGGTCGTGATTGGATGGGTGACCATTCCGACCATTTAAGTGACGTCCATGACAAGCATCTCCGTGCTTCGGAAGGCACGTTAAGCAGTTGGTCCCGGCTAATATCTGTGGTATTAGTCGTTAAGCCTAGTCAGAGGCCCTAGGGCGGCTTGATAACTTCTGACAGTAAGGTTTGTCACTTGCCTTACATACACCCCTCCACCAATCCGCACTGAGCCCGCGTGGTGAAGTATGGCTCGTTCCTCCTCATAGTTGAGGTGAGGCCTTTTCCCAGCAGTGGGATCTAATAGGCTGACTTATAAAAACATAAAACACTGTCATAGTATAGCTAATTTTCACGCCCCCTTTTCTGTATATACGCAATTACAAGATTACATTAGCCTTCCAGTATATCAGTTTCAAGTATCCATTCCAACTTCAGATTCAGTATAGAAGGACCAAGAAACCATTACAACTAATTAAGTTATAAGACACTTCAGACGTCGATAACCATTAAGACAGCAGACACATTACTTATCATCATCTACATACCCTAAAGAGCCTTTAAGACTGGACGTGACCAAACCAGGGGCGAACTCGAATGGTTTCTACAAAATATGAGGACCCAAGAGGTTTAATTTAGACTAACCTCTAGTAATTCTACAGGGTGTACCAAAATAAAGGGTTATTCAGCTGCTCTAACAGAACAACTTTTACTACGGGACTAATATCGAAATCCCAAAAAAATATTAGCTAATCACTACTTTTAAGGGTTTTGTAGGTAAACTATCAGTATTTCGATGTTAAACCGTTTATAAAAGTTGTTGTATTTGATGAGTACAAGCAAGCAAGCCAGTTGATTTTAAGTTTGAAGGTTCAAACATAAAATCAACGAAAAATACACCTTTGGAACAAATACATTTGGAAATACACTCTGACGACCGTTTTGGTGTAGTGGTTCGCACCTCGAACTTCTAAAGACGGTTGCGGGTTCGAATCCCGCAAGGGGCAAATGTTTGTGTGATGAGCACGAGCATTTGTACCTCAGTCATGGATGTTTATAAATGTATATAAGTTTGTCTATCCGTTATCCTAGTTGCCATTGCACAAGATCGCGCTCAGTTTGGGTGTTAATTGGTGTGTTAGTTGAAACAATTTATTTATTTATAACTTTTACTATCGGACTTTTATCGAAATCCCAAAAAAAATGATCAGCTCCCTTTAGGGGTTTTATAGGTAACTATCAGTATTACAATGTTAAACCATAAATGAAAGTTGTTGTATTTGATGAGTACAAGTATTTTCAAAAATACACCTTTATATTCTACACAACTGATTAGCGGTTCCAGTCTTTATGCAATTTTTTATTTATTTCGACGTTGTACCAACAGTTAAAGTGGTTGTATTAGACAGCAACAGAATTACCCCTCCTAAAAGTTGATAAAGTTAGACCTTATAGAAGTTAAGGCGGTTGGAGATATCTCGAATTAAGGCCTCATAAGGGAACGGGTCTGCAAGACGGATAGCGATCTTCGGGTAAATAATGGAACCCTTCAGATCGGTCAAGGTTACTCCACTTTGCAATAGACGAACTTACGGTAAAGTTAATATGATTGAAACTTCTGTTAACTACAAACAAAAATTTGAGAAAATTTTAAAATATTTGTGGTTAAATAAAATGAACATTTAAAGATGCGCACACAGTTGGGTTTTTTTAATTTTTATAAGGTTAAGCACTATTTAAACTAAATTAAGATTTTGTTATTTAAACTTATAAGAACTAAATAATGCTGTAAGTGTTAAGAAAATCTGTTTATCACTTGTTTATCATAATGGTTCACAGTATGGTTAGTTAAACGGTTGTACATTGTTTCGTTTATAAAGACTTCAATTTTCCCTCTATTATCTTTTGGAACGTTAAACCGTT
This sequence comes from Pyrausta nigrata, assembly GCA_949316185.1. NCBI lineage: Eukaryota > Metazoa > Arthropoda > Insecta > Lepidoptera > Crambidae > Pyrausta > Pyrausta nigrata. Next base: position 13,078,089 of record OX438947.1, on the reverse strand, counting down.
TTTTTAAACTAACAAGAGATCATCTTGTAGAAGAAAAAGCACACATATTATTGTGAAGAAAAAATGGGAGTGAAAATTCCTATGCGGAATTTAAACAAGTAGAATTTGCACATCTACGAGTATACGTGAATAATATTTTAACTAATGCGGTTTCTATGTCACAAGAAATCCTTACAAAATACCTTGTATTTTTAAATATAATAGGCGGACATTTAACCATCTTCTCACCTGATGGTAAGTAACGATGCCGGTGAGGATGGGTCAAGTCTGTCTAGAAACAGCCTAATACTCTGCCATTAATTCAATTGTTTAGGTTTTTTAAACGACCTAACGTCAAACCTGTCTCTTTGATCTAATATTATTACTCGTAACAAAGGTAATTAAGACTTTTTTTTTCTGGAATTATGAACTCGTGGTCAACGTATAACAATCGTACGTATGCCTTTCAACTAGGACTTAAAGCTAACAAGATACCTAAGCTTAGAACATATTTTAAATGCATTGACGGATTTTAGGATTAAAAATGACATATAAATAGTTATATTTCTAATATGTAACTAAAATATTATCTTGTAATTATCGAGTGCAAAGTTGATTTTCATCTACCTATGTTTGCTGCAAATATTGGTATTTGATTTTTTTTACCAGTTATTTTAGGTAGATACATATTCACAGTAATACCTGACTGATTTTGTAAACATGTTAACGCCATGCAGTGTGTTGGGATTATGGCTTTTATTAATTCAAGAAATGAAATAGGTACTCGTGGAGTATCTATGATTTTCTATATGATTTTCGGATTGAAGTTATTTATTGGTACCAACCAATAGTAGCACCAGTCCGAAAATCATAGTTATAAAAAATATTACCTAAAGTTTCATGATTTAAACTTTTACTTTATGTGTAATATCAAAAAGTCTCGAAAAGATTTTATCGTTTCGTACAATGATGATGTCCTCCTAGCCGATTTCGACTACGGCGGCCTATCTCAACAGAGATTAGCCAACTGCGCAGGACATATTATAGTGCACAAGTGTGTGCGCAATACACAGGTGCACTCTCTGTTCCTTCACTCCCATAATTTGGTGAGACGGCAGACCGACATGACCGTAGAGAGATCAGGCGCAGGACCAACGGCTTAACGTGCTTTCCGAGGCACGGGGGTGTTAACACCACCAACTTCCTGACTCCGGAGCTGTGTCTGAGTAATTTCAAGACAGAAAAACCCAAACACTCTCGGCCTGACCCGGAATTCGAACCCGGGACCTCGTGGATAGTACCCAGCGTGCTGACCACTAGACCAACGAGGCAGTCGTACAATGATAAGTATTATTTGAACAATGACTTTACAAGTTTTTCATCAATAGCAGGAAATTCAGACGTGAGTAGTGTTTTATTGAGCGTTTGAATTTTGTTTTAAGGTTCCGTATATCAAAAGAAAAAAATCAATCTTAAAACTTAGTTGTGCGCCTGTCATGTCTATTCATCTGCACTGAAAAAAGGATCAACCAAACTAGTTTTGTAAGTTGAAGGTTTCGTTGTAGGAAAGTCAATTTTTGTTAAATATTTTAAACAATCTATAATATTATAATAATAATAATAAATCATTTATTCATAATACAAAGGTAAAAAGAAACAGCAAAAGAACTTAAGTTTAAAATAGAAAAGGACAGAAATTATCATTTTAGTCTGAACTAGGTTAAACCTGTGTTTCTGACCAGAAAGATCATACAATATTATATTATCAGTAACAAGCATCTTGTGGTTATCAGTAACAAGTAAACTAATTTGTTACTGATAACTAGAAGTTCGCAAGTCCCTAGATTATGGCATACTAGTAGCCAAATTTTGGTTACTGTTAGCCAATATTTTTTTTCAGTGTGTCTGTCAAGACTCCTTTTCTCAGGAACGCGTGGATACATCAAATACTGGCATCAAATGGCTACGATCTCTAGAAGATAAACAAAAATCAACCTCCAAATTTAACGCAATCCGAAGATACGGCTATTTTAGCCGAAATTAATAACATTTCGCACGGAAATCAAACATTTCGCCTATAGGTACTCCCCTCAGGCCTAGAGTCATGAAATTTTGCAACAAGGTCTAACAGTACAAGTAAAGGGAGGAATGATGTCTGATAACTGCAAATTTGTGGTCACATCGTAGAAAACATCTTTGTTTGTACGGCGGAACCCTAAGTGCGCGAGTTGACTCCAGTTTCTTTTAATATCAGCATTGGCGTCATAATAATAGAGTAATAATATCCACTCCAAATAACTACCATTTTGATGAGATAATTAGTAGCTATTAGTAGCCAGCCCGTATGCCGTTGTGACAAAAATAATTTCGTATGTCCAAAAATAGTTTCAGTAGCTGTATCTTAATGGGATAAAAAAACGCGAACAGTGTTGATGTGTCGCTAATGAACTTTTATATTTTTGTCCTTAAAAAAAGTACCGACGACAGACGTACTGAGTGACGGTCGCTGCTGTAGGTAAGGTGAAGGGCGGCCTAATGATGCATTCCGGCATAATTCCCTGCTAGATAGACTCGACGAACTCAGTACAACACCATCCCAATCAATCCACTCGAATCCAAACCCTATCACCGAGCGATAAGATACAAAGACCGCTTTAGAGACACACCTTATTAAAAAACAAGACGGAGTCAGCTGTTCAATTCTAATGCTTATTCCGTTGCAGTAAAGACGTGTGAATTGGAAGTGAGTGGCATCACCCCAGGTTCCTGTCGCATGATTAATGCTTTCCGCTCTCATTTCAACACTCATAATTCACGAGTGTTTTAAACGCCAATCTCTTTGGACATCTGGTAAAAAGTTACCAGTAACATTATCTTGAGCACTCGCATACTGTAACTGCAATTACACACATCAACACTGTCTAGGGATATACAAAACATAGTAATATTATATCCAAAATATCCCTAGACAGTGTTGATTAGTATTTTTGGCAGTTTTTTTTTATTTTATCTTTTTACAAGTCCCTCTCAAAAAAATGTAAGGAACACTGAATATTACTAATACTAGTGGTTCCCTGGGACTTCTTTTGCACAAAATGACATAGCTCGTATCGTAGAAAAGATGCAATCTATTCTAAAGCAAGGTTCGCTATCGTCAACAAAATGTATGAAATTAATATAAGCCATCGAAACATCACGTAACTTTTGCATTCATATTTTGACGTTTCGGTGTCGATAGCGAAGTTTGCTGTAGAAAGATTGCATCTTGTCTAAGGCCCTAGGTCTCCCATATCCCACTGCAACTTTTGCATGTTTTACTTTCGAAAAAAAGAGTATTGTGTTTATGGTCCGGTATAGAAAAGCATGCACAAACACGGTTGATTTCGGTAAGAATGTTAGTAGGTACATATTTTTAAGGTTTCGTAGTCCGACAAGGAACCCTTATAAGATCGTTCAGTCCGTCCGTCCTAGTCTGTCACAGCAGAATATCTTCTACGTTTATGGACTGATTTGCATGTAACTTGGTTCGAGGATACTTCACATATAGGTCTCATTTTTAAAAATACAAAAAATTAAAATTACCCCTTTTTAAGGGTACCTCCCCATACATGTAAAGGGGGGGTGAATTTTTTTGAGTGCACCCCCTTGTGTGGGGTATCGTTGAAAAGGACTATGAAAATAAGGAAGGGTTTCCATACAACACTTTTTTATCAGCTTTACCATTTGCGAGATATAGCCCGCTAAAGTCGTTTACACGGTGTACCCCCTGTAATTTCTAAAGTCTTGGACCTATAAACTTCAAATCACTCACGTAAAGAAACAGGCGCAGAAACTCTTATTTAAAATTGTTTTGGGTATCCTGTGATGAATACTTTTGAAATTATAAATAAAATAAAAATATATACTTTTTTCCAAAAGAACAGTATAAAATTAAAAAGTTTTTTGCCTTTACTGTCTTATGTTGCAAGTTAATGGTACGGAACCTTTCGTCCGACTCGCACGGCCGGTTTTCAATAATAATTTGAGCATTTTTAATATTCGATACATATTTTAATACCAATTTCTGTGCTAATGGATTTACGGTTCACAAAATTCTTTTGCACGTCTGAATATGTGTTCAAATAGTAAATTATTACTTGGCGCTAAAAAAAATTCTAAGTAATTGCTGACTACACATAATGCGAAATGTACTAAGTTTATACAAGTTTTGTTAAAGAAAGAAAATGTACTAAGAATAGAGAAAACATTAAGAAAACAAGTTTCAATTTAACAGGTGCTGTTAAGTCCCTTAATATATCTGCTGTATTTGATTTATTTTGCACGAATACAGTTCACGAGTTTGTTTACGATTCGATGTTTTACTCCATTGATGTTGTTCTTTTTAATCTGTACGTGTTTTATTACCAACTGTAATGGCAACTGCAGCTCGATTTTATGTTCCATGGAAATCTGTTTTGTTAAAAAGAATTTCAGCATTTAAAATTCCTTACCTTTTAGCGGATTGATTAACTACCTTTAACAATTTCAAAACCTTGAAGTTAAAAACACGAAAAAAGTTATTTAATATTAATCAAGAATATCATTTGATGGGAGATTCTGACGTCTTTTCCGTCTTTAGTTAGTAGCATGTTAATATTGTAAAAGCTATTTGTAGAATAATTTATAAAAAGTTGTAGTAATAATGATTAACCGAATGTATTTATATATATTATCAAAAATAAAGGTTATTTGAATTTGAATAATAGCTTTTATTTTCGAATTATATATTACAAACAATATTAATCGCTTTTAATATTTTATTAAATATCACGTAACACGGTGCGCCTTTTGGTACAGGCCTCCTCCAAATGTTTATTGATGTCAAAATAATGTCCATTGATGTGGTCTGCCTTAATTCATCCTCCCATGTTCTTATCGGGCGTCCTTGCTTTCTGGTGCCGTCTCTTGGATACCAGAGAGTGACCTGCTTGCTCCATTGATTTTTCTGACAGTGCAGCATGTGGCCTGTCCAGCCCCACTTCACGAGTTTAGTTTTCTTTCTGACTGCTTCGTTCTTTAGTTTGTCACTTAGTTTTACACCCACCACGCTTCTCTCAATTGATCTTTGGCATTTTGCTAATATCTCTATGTTTCGCGATAAGTGACCACGTCTCACAGCCATATATCAATGAGGAAATAATGCATGTGTCGAAGGTCTTTGTTTTATATGCATAGGTACTTAAGTCTTTATTTTTTATAATTTCCTCTAGATCCCAGTATTTTTTCCATCCAAACGCTACTCGTTTTAAAAAAATGTATAAAGCCTACGTGTATATACACGTAGGCTTTATACATTTTTAAGTGCTTACATGCATTTTTAAACTATACTATTTTCAAGTGATATCACTTAAAAATAGTATACATTCCCAATGGTAAAATAATTTTCAAAATAGCTTTAGTATAGTCTCATCAGAATATAAAGTATACAAGAATGGTAATTACTCCACTTCATGATAACTATTAAAAGTTTTATACAAATTGATGTATTTTATTATATTTATTTACCAATACATGTCAAATTTTAAAATAAGGTAACATTGTGAATCAATTCAAGAAGATTTTTAAATACGAGTAAATGTTTTTTGTATGAGTGTTTACCGATCACTCAGCCAATTAGTAACCGCTTTCCTAAACTGTTTTTTCATACAATATAAAACTTTATCCCTTTTTTAGTTGCAATATTTTCACAACAATCGTTTTTTATGTAGATAATAAGTTCCATACCATTTATTGATGCTCTGCCCTATTTGCTAGTTTCATTTGCTCACTCACTGAATAAAAATAAATCTCAACCGTGACACGTTCCAAACACTCACTTTATCAATTTCATTTCCGATTCGTTTGAAGTTTGTTTTATTTTTAATTGATTTATTAGTTTATGCGCATGATATACAATAACAATTTTGAAATTGTGATGTTCAGTTTTAGAGTGGATTATGTACTTTTTAAATGACTCTTCGCTGAGCGAATTTAATATTTTTGTTTATTTCTTCAAAAATACAATTTTGTAATTATTTGACAATACAGTCGCAACTAAAAATAAACAGTTCTATACTGGCCAGCTCATTTATTATAAAAATGGTCTCTATTGCTACAGCATAAGATACAGCATCACTGTTCACCTTGATGTGCTGTCGTCTGTATTCATTTTATTAACTTTAAGTTAGATTCTTAAAATCATAAGGCGAAATTTTACAATTTCCTAAAATAAATCTTAGTACGCTAGAGCAGTAATGTAAAGTTGGTTGCTTCACGACTTAACCGCCGCCAGATACCGTTTTTTACGGCCAGATAAGTTTATTACTGTATATGACCGGTATCCCTAATTACGCGTTTAACTTACAGTTCGGAAGCAAGACTGCCTATTAAAATATCATAAGCAGAGCGAGGAACTTGTTTTAGAAGTGAACCAAAACACGCCAGACCACGAATACTTACGACAAACCTAGCATACAGACACCTAAAAGACTAACATACTGTTTGGGGACAATTGCTTTTTTTTTAAATAATTTTAACACTATTTGAAGGTTGGAATTAAAGTAGATTTTTCTGATCCCATAATGATAATGACTGCAAAAATACAGAGTGCAGCGAGAGCACTGAGACTACTTCTTTTTTCGTAAATAAAAAGATTCTGGTTATTAGTTATGTTAACAACACAGAAATTTAATATTTCGATAACTATCATTAATGATACATATTCTACTCTACTACAAATACTAAACCCTAGCACATTATCAGATAAAGTTTTCGATATCTAATTTTAATAATATATAACACCTCTCCTGTCATGGTTCTCTTGCCTCAAACTCGCTTGAAATTATAGTTGGATCATAAATCGGTAATTCTATTAAAATATTAAGATTTTTAATGTATATTTTTTATTCATTTATCTACATCAATCCACGTTTAATTCAAAAATACAATTATTATTCGAAAATCTTGTTACATTTGAAAAATGTGTAAAAAAATAAGGTGATGCGGCCTCTGTTCGATAAGTTGTCTATGTGGCAATAAAAGCGGTGATTACGGATATAAGTCAATCAACGACTTGATTGGAGGAATGTGGTATCAAAACATTTTTGATTTCGACTCATTGTTGATTAATTGTATCTACTTTTGTGTGAAATAATTTTAGTCTAATAAATATGATTAACTGCTTTATTAACATGTTTTTTATCACCGCTATCATTTAATTTTAACCGTAGTAAAATAAATACTGTCTACAATACAATATTCAAATATATTTAATCACTTTCGCATTTTTTTTAAATATTCAGTATCGTAAACTTGTAATCAGTGATAATGATTTCTTTAGCACAACAAAGGACAAGTTAAAAGTAACAGTTTCCTTATTCACACAACATACTTGTCTGTGGATAAGTACTTATCATAGAACAGTGTGTTCTTACAAATATTTCATCCAAGATGTAAATCAAATCAAACTTGGTACCGAATTTTATCATGACCCAGACATTGTTAAGTTGAGTACTTACTTCAAAAAAAGCTGTAAAAATACTTTTAATGTAACATTTTAAAGGTGATCTATCTTTATCCTATCTTCAACACTGTGCAGTGTACTCTTGGAAAATTCAAACACAAGCATTCTACTCTGTAGGTGAAGTGTCTTTTTCTAATGGTACTCTAATTCTGCAGTGGAGCTCCATTCATTTCAGTAAGTGCTCCGCCCCACTGGGGTTCATACAACACTTTATTGACTTTCGTAGTTGTAAATCTAAATTTTATTGCACAGAGGTGTGTTCCTTAGGTAATTTTAAAGTACAAAAACAGGCCGTGTACATTTTTCAAGTCATTTTTATAGCGGAAATTTCTTGGGTTGCGTTTATTTTAGAATAAGACAACCTACACGTAGTAGGAACACGATCAAGTTGCATTATTCATGCTGAAATGTTGTCTTCATTTTTGTGTAATAAAGTAGCGTATACAAGCAAGAAATGAATCTACTTACGTATTATTTTTAATCTGTCAAATCTTGATTTAATTTTCTATAGCCTCACACGCCTAGCTTTATCCTTATGTTATGGTAATCTTAATTTGCTTTTGATTCCATAACATACGTTTTTTTTTCATTATTTTATGCTTCAGCTAAACAACAATTTAAAAAAAACACTACAAAATGTTATCCGTTCTGGATAACATTTTGTAGTGTTTTTTTTTCATAAATTAATTTTCATAAAATTATTTATACTTTCATAATCAATCACCAACTTTGCCCCGAACAATGAAATCAAATTGAACAAAAGCATTATTCTGCTCATTATACAGAATCTTTAACGAATACAGTTAGTAACATTCCAGTTATTATGGCGAATCTCATTCCATCGGAGGGATTATACGTAACACCAAGATAACAGTCTCATTTAGACTATAGGTAGGAGGCGGCACTAGACTGTGTTGCCAGGATGTGATTATTTTTTACTACTATAAGACCCCACGCTGTCAGATGAGATGAGGTTACACGAGAGAAAGAGAGGCAAATATCTAGGTACTCTAGTAGTAGGTTATTGGCGCGCCAATTTAAAAATTTGACTGCCTCGTTGGTCTAGTGGTCAGCACGCTGGGTACTATCCACGAGGTCCCGGGTTCGAATCCCGGGTCGGGCCGAGAGTGTTTGAGTTTTTCTGTCTTAAAATTACTCAGACACAGCTCCGGAGTCAGGAAGTTGGTGGTGTTAACACCCCCCTGCCTCGGAAAGCACGTTAAGCCGTTGGTCCTGCGCCTGATCTCTCTACGGCAGGCATGTCAAACTCAAAGTCACTTGTGGGCCAAATGCATACAGGTCGTGGAGTCACTTGGCCGCAAAACCCAGACACAAAGAAATACAACGAATTAGGATTGTAGTACAAACAATAAAGATTACAACAGTAGTTCGTGTTTGCGGGCTGCAACTGGAGGCTGTTGTTAATATTTGATTGGGCCGCAGACAAATACGTAGAGGGCCGCATGCGGCCCGCGGGCCGCATGTTTGACATGCCTGCTCTACGGTCATGTCGTACTGCCGTCTCACCGAATTATGAGAGTGAAGGAACCGAGATTGCACCTGTGTACTGCGCACACACTTGTGCACTATAATATGTTTCGCGCAGTTGGCTAATCTCTGTTGAGATAGGCCGCCGTGGTCGAAATTCGGCTAGGAGGACACATTGGCGCGCCGCGATCACAATTTGCACTTTATTGTGTCTTAGCAAGAGTCGCTATTAACTTAAGTACCCTTGCGGAGTGGTTCTTCTGTACTTGTAGTAATAATAATATTCTGTGGTTACCGTAAGATAAGAGGTAATATAACCAACTGCAACAAGTGTATGTTTTTTTTCAATTGCTTCCATGAACGCGGAAACTTTTAATTTTATAAAAAATATCAAGAACTTAGGCTAGTTGAAGTGTTTAAAAATAAATATAATATATAAATACAACATTGCCCAACTGCCCAATTCAAAATAAGTTGCTAAGTTTCTACAACTTGAAATGATTCGAAGTTCTAATATTCCAGGAACATATTTAAAAGCAAAACAACAACTTTTATAAATATAGACTTGCTTCGAAGACCTAAAAAAACTCGTTTTTAAATTAAAATGTGCGCTACTTTTACGATATTCGTATAAAAACACGTTACTCGTATCTCGTTTAGAATTTCGTAGTAGTTCTAATATACAAAAGTTGTTGTGAATTCGCTTATATGTAATTTGACAATTTTACATTGTATTTCATCAAAAAAGTCTTAAAGAAATTTTTAAATTTCTTATTTTTTTACCTTATCTAACCCACAGAAACAATTGCCTAATTTATTTTAGCATAGATACTCAATAAACATTAACATAGCACTAATAAATCCCATAACTTCACCCGTCACCCTAATAATTTCCCCAAAACCGGGGTAAATTGTCCAAAGTTGGCAGCACAGATGGTAGCACAGACAACGAATGGTTCAATTTGCCTTCCCGTAATCGACCATTGGACGGACCAAGCGCCATGAAATTAGATGATCGCGCGCCATATTTAATCTATGACTCTTTGTAACCAGTATGTGGCCACATTTAATGTTAGATAGCATTTTTACTCACCGACATAAAATGAGAGAGAAATTTGGAAGCAGCAAATTGGCTAGCATTGCTGATGAAAGAGAGAGTAAAATGAAAGTAAGACTTTAATCAACAGGGAAAAACTTTTTGTTACCATTGAGCCTCAACCAAGCAAGTTCATATTATAAACGTTATTTCCCATCCAGTGTGATTCAAACCTACTTTTCTGTAGCATTAATCATAAAGAGTGGCTAGTACCTATAGTTACCCATTTCTGAAGTTATGGTTACGTTGGTTTTAAGTTCATATACATTTATAATTTGATTTTGGAGCTTACTTTTTGGTCTTATAAAATCATGACAAAATAAATCACAATGTTTTAATTTGCATTCATCATCATCATCATCAGCTGCAGGACATTCACTGCTAAACATAGGCACCCTAGATTTCCAAAGTGATCTGTTACAAGCGACCTGCATCCAATGCGTTTCTGCGACCTTTATTAGGTAGTCTGTCCATCTCTACGGTCATGTCGGACTGCCGTCTCATCGAATTATGAGAGTGAAGGAACAGAGAGTGCACCTTTGTATTGCGCACACACTTGTGCACTATAATATGTCCCGCGCAGTTGGCTAATCTCTGTTGATATAGGCCGCCGTGGTCGAAATTCGGCTAGGAGGACATTTTTATTTTATTTTTAGTCTGTCCATCTTGCCGGTGGACGCCCCACGCTATGCTTTCGATCAAATGGTCTCCCATCAAGAATCTATCTGGCCCAACGGCCATCAGTTCTTCGCGCAATGTGCCCTGCCCACTGCCACTTAAGCTTGCTGATCCGCAGGGCTATATCTGTTACCTTAGTTCTCCTACGTGTCTCCTTATTCCTGATTCGATCCCGTAGAAAAACACCGAGCATACTTTTCGATTTAATTTGCTTTCTTAACTTGTATTTACCATTCACAAACACGCTGCAAAGGGTTTCAAAAACGAAAGACTAAGATAAATTAGTTTGACTAAGGTTTTTGTAGTGCAAACATTTACGCAAAGTAAAAAAGACAAAAGAGTGCTTTGGCGTTACAAAAACTTGTGTAATTTTAAGTAAAAAAGTTAAAAATTTCTTTAGTAAATTCTATGACATTAACAATGAAGATTGTGTTGTCAAAAACACCATACGAAAAACCATTCTGAGCTCATATTTTTTTTTGTAATATGCAGTGTAAATGGCAGTGAGAGATAAGTTCGTTTGTCATAATTAATGTCTTTCGTATGAGTATGATACTGTGTTTGAGGCTTTGTATATGTATAAATCCCCGTGACTTCACTCGCGCAAAAAGTCAGTTTTTCCATATAAACTTTCATCCCCTATTACATTACAAGCCTTTTTTTATCCTGCGACAAAATGTAGCTTATGTTTTTCCAGGGTCTTAGAGTATCTTTTTTTTGTAAATTTCATCTAAATCGCTTCAGCGGTTGCGCACAGCAGATCAGGTAATTACAGGGGAGCGACTACCATCTGACCTCCGTGACCCAGGGGAACCTGAACAGTTTGGATCAGAGTTACACATTCAGTAAGAGCATCGATTAGAAACCACTAATGTACCTACATAACGCAAAAAAAAATTACATGGCGGCACGTGGGACCGAACCCGTTACCTCCCGCATGAGAAGCAACCCGCTAGTCACTACGCTACTGGACGCTCACATGTAGTATGAAATAAATTTCACTCAAAAAAAATACTTGACCGTCTTTTGGTGGGACTTCGTAAAAACTTTCAAAGATATTGCTAAAATTTTAAATATTAAAACAAATTACAAAACAATTATACATCTACATGTGAAATGTAAAATCAATTGAAATGAATTTTCAGTTACGTCCGTTTGTCCTCTAGACAGATTTAACAATATAAGGTCAAGAATACGAAAATAAATAAAAACGATCTAATTTAACTTATCAAGATATCATTTAGCAGTTATTAACTTATAATAAGCTCTAATTTCTCGAAAATTCATTCATCATTCAACAGAATGGGTATCCAGATATTAATTTGGGAGCGATTTCAGCAAAATTATCGCTGACTGTAATTAAATTAAGCAATGTCAAATTGCGTGATTGCTTGCTCGAGCTAAATATTTTTTTTTACTTATGCGAAGTGTTTGTTAATATATTTTTCATAAAATATTTCAAAATATGAAACTCTTTACCTTTTTCTGCTGTAATCAATTGTATTGAAAATAGTTAATTTCAAACACTTAGCAAAAAATATAAAGACACCAATTTTATCATCAGAACATTAAAACTCATTACAAATCAGGTTCTAAGCGAAACGGATTAAATACAAAATGAACACGCAGCAATAGTTCCGAAACTTAGTCCGCGACCCCACATAAATAAGGATGGACAATCACAACCCGGATCGGAACAAGACCAAAAGAGCTCCAATTAAAATTGACACCGACGGGCTCCCAGAAGGTGTCGCGGTTCGCATCACCAGCACGCGATCTCCACACCGACGCCTGTTAATCGATACCATTAATTTTATTCTGTCGGATGTTTGCTCAGAAAATATTCTCCGGTATTTTAATGAAGCGATAACGACAAGCTTACCTCCAGCCACAGTTCCAACTGTCAAACCCTTTAAATCCGCTTACTCGAGTCCCGCCGGATCAAACCTATTTTTTAACGTTCCGAATTTGAATTTTAAAAGGGGTAGATAAATATGGTGTAGGGTGCGTAATTAAAAGAGACGCGTCGTGCGACAGTCGTGAGGTGCATGGTGTCTTATCGCCCGCGTTTTAATTTGAGGCTGGCATGAGACACGCGAGGCGATCACGCGACCGAACCCATCGGCCCTCGTCGGGAACAATACCACGTTCTCATTTTGAAATTGAACTGGCCATTCTTTTTAATATCATTATCGTTAGCGGGCAGAATGCAAATTTAAAAAGTCACGATTGAAAAGAGTTTATCAATTCAACAAAACACGCGAGAGGGTTTTGTTTTTTCGATGCTTGGGACAAAGTAAACTTAGGAAATGAGATTTCACGTAACAGTTTTTTGGAACAAAGTTCTAGTTGCGTGTCGGATTGTAAATAATTAGCTCATTCAGCCGCGCCCACCGGGAAGCCATCGCCCCCATTGTTTGTATAGAAGTAAGAAATTTACGTAAAAAATATGTCTTCCTCTATCGAAGATTATGCAACAATATATTAAGGTGGCGTAATTACAGTTTCCTGGAAACAGCAAAAGGTTGGATAATAACCTTTAATCCGAATTGCAAAGATATTGCAATTGCGAACTCGTTCTTAGAATAAAAAATACTTAGGTAGGATATATTAAAAGGAATTGCAAAAGTACTTTTAAAATCTTACTTACTACCAGTAAGGTAATTAGAAAAATGTAAAACTCTGTTTGTGTGTTACGCAATTAAGCCTAAACTACGGAACCGATTCAAATGAAAGGCACAGAGATAGTTTGAGACCATAGGAAGGGCATAGGCTACTTTTTGACGTCATATAAATCATTTTTTTCTCTTGGAAAATCCGATTTTTGGCGCGGGAGAAGTCGCGGAAAACTGATAGTTATTTTATATATAAAAAACAATATAATACAAGACGCTTCTTGTTTGGTATAAATATCCTATAATAAATAAATTAATAAATAAATTGTCCAACAATTATACCAATTACCTAGCCCCAAACTAAGCGTGAGCTTGTGCTATGGCGACTAGGATAACGGATAGACATACTTATAATAAGTTTATGAGCATCTATGACTTAGGTACAAATGCTCGTGCTCATCTCACAAACGTTTGCCCCTTGCGGGATTCGAACCCGCAACCGCTGGTTTGTAGTCCGGAGCGCGAACCAATACACCAAGACGGTCGTACGTATATAACTCAGAAACATTGTTTGTTTGTATGGTTTCAAAATAAATCCAACGTCAAGATTTGAACTTTATTACGACACATTTATTGGTTGACTACAACTTCGTAATTTCTGAGTCCTTCATTGATTACCATCGCCACGAGTACTGCAAGTTTAGCAATATTCCAACCCCTTATTTGTCGCTTCATTGATTAACAATAACTTAACAAAGACAGCCTTTTAAGCGATGGAATATTAGTTTAGAAACTTGGTATTGCGTTCGGGGAGCTTAAGTCGACAATTATGGTTGATAGCGCTAAGAGCGAAACTGTTTGGCAATAAGTTAGATGAACGATAACGTTGTATTATTTGAAGTGTAAATCCTAAACTAATTTACAAATATGAAAATTGTGGTGATTTATTAGAAAATTGTTGTGTTATTTCGAGTATAAATTCTCAACTTAATTACTTTCAAACCTTTTAAATATTTATTTTACGCAGGGTAACAAGAAGTCAAATATTACAGCGACTTATCTTGCCAAACAGGTGACATAATTTTCGAAATATTTCGCCATATTTCTTTGCTTGTACCATAAAATTGATAAACAAAGGCCCTGAATCTTAGCAAAGCAGGAGTGGCGCTAACAAGCCAATACGGTGAAGATTAGTGATCCGGTGGCTTGGCCGTTAACACACAGAATAAAGTAGAAGCAGTCTATTTAGTCTGTATTTATTACAAGTACGTAATCGATTTCATTACTCACATTATTAATATTTTGTTAGGAACAATGTTTTATTTCTTGCAAAAGTGTAGGTTAGGTAAATATTGCATGGGCAAGATATTATGATAATGTTATTAATAATAATTGTCATTAAGATGTAAATCCTGAGAACGTCAGTACCTGGAACTACTCCTAGTGAAGTAAATATTGATACCAAGCAATTAGTAAATGTTGGACTTAAGAAGATTTTGAAATATTATGTATCTCACGGAAAATCGTCTGCTCAGGAAACACTACTTCCTATGGATTTCCATGAATAAAGCTTGGATGAACTTTGTCAATAATTACTTTCTGTTTTATGTAATAAGACAGTGTTTTGATTATGAAAATATATTGCGTATCCCATAAAGAGCGTGCTAATCTGAAACTGAAGATAGCTTAGCATTAGACCTTTCAGAGAGACTTTAAAAAGTATTTTGGTTTGGGAGGTAACGTCACTTTTTGACGAAAAACACCACGCCAAACTGACGCTGTTTTCTTCTATCTTTAAAGTCATAAGTCTTTTATTAGAGCCTAGTTTTTTTTTTTAAAAGGTCTATGGGTAAACTATCTCTAGCGTCAGTCTGGCACACTCTTTTAGAGACATCTTGTATATTTAGATAATATGTATCAATAACGGCATTTGCTGTCTAAAATATTATTTATCGGTTTTCTTCGCAAATCATGAAACAGTACCTCCTATTACTCTAAGCTGTGGCTAGGACCCAAAGGTGCCCGGCAGCAACGTGTCGCACATCGTATATCACACAAATGTGAATTACTGTTATGATCCCGCCGTCCGCAATACCGTAATAACCGTGGGCACATTTGTTTCTTTCTTACCCTATATGTTGCATTTGGGTCGGCTTAGCCCCGATTTCGGTTAGGTGGTCGCTGAAATGCGGTAAAAATCCAGCGAATATTTCGTTGTGTGGACGATTTTATTCTGTGACGAGATGTGTGGTACTGTGATACGAAAATCAGTGAGTCTCTCACTTGAAATAAATTTGAATAAAATAGTAGAAACGTAGCTTCAGACTCGTAAAATTTAAAGTAAAATTTTAGAAGTCAATGTCCTCATACAGAGAATGGGAGGCGGTGACCCAAAATTGTGGAGAGTGGTAAAATGGTAGGGAGGCCTTTGCTCCGCAGTGGGACACGACAGGCTCCTAAAAATAGTAACAATAAAGTCAATGTCTGTATTTATTTTATCGGTAAGAGTCAAATAAAGGTAGCGTTTAAACGTATTTTGGGTAGAAAATTTAATTATACAGAATTAATTATTGAGTTCTATAAAAGCAGACCCAATTTTCTCTTCATGAATAATGTAACTAGCTGAAACAAGAACCAGCACACTAAACAAATAAAGTGTAACCAAATAACTGTCGGGCAAAACATAAAACAGCCTACGCGGAAAACGATACTCTTCTAACGGCTAAGGACAACTGACATCTTCGAAAAATTCAATTAAACCACCCTTCTTGATCCCATCTTGTGCCAAACAGTCAACGAAGAATAAAGGCATAGAAGGTTCTCTAATCTCTATGCCATAAAAACCATATAATATTCTTTCATGGCTCAGATTTTATAAGTTAAAAATCATAAAAAACTTGATTAATTGATCGAATGATGATGAATTAAGAAGAATTGATGTAGAATCGACACTGTCAAAAACTAATATGCTTTTATAAGTAATAAGCAAAAAGTAATAGGATAAAAAGGGTTGGGAGTGAAAAAACAGGATATAACTTTTTGAACATTTTAGAAGAAACTAATCCTAATAAAATATCAAATAAAATTTATTATTATTCGACTTCTTTAGCAAACACACTTAAATTGTATTAAATACCTATATTCTAACAAACTCGTAACAAATTTCCTGTAATTTTGCTGTATGAAGGCTAAATTTGGCTCTATTTCAGAGCTATTGCATTCTACGCATTATTCGTTGGCTACAAGCAGTAGCTTATTTGTTACAGACTATTGTTTAATAATATATAGCGGGTTTGGAGGGCGGGGTTATTAGTTTACAAGTGTATCAAACGGCCCCTTGTTTATTGACTGTATTCTCGTGGGAGCGATATTACTTTCCAACTCTTTCGGAAGTTTGCTTTCTTTGTTGACATCTGCCGATCGATTATTGGGAATACGAGTCGATGTTTCAATCTGTGGATTCGGGATGTTATTAATTCGGAGATTCCTTAACTTTTAGAGATTGGACGTGAAAGAATTGAGCCATTTTGAGTCTCGTTTGAAGAATTTTGTTTTGACTGAAATATTCAAGTGACATTATTTAACTGTAATCGTAAAATTATGATGACTGTAGCGTGTTTGAACTAAGATAAAACCAAACGAATAATTATTAGTGGACTGTCTAAGTTCACTATGAACCTTCTCTATCTTATAATTTGTTTTAAAATAAATAGACTAGGTTTTTCTATTTCAGTTCATATGTACCGAAATAGAATGGTCAATTATAATTAAGTAGTGGAAATCTTGATTTTTTTCGTAATATGCTGTTTGAATTAATTCTTAACGCTGTTAAAGTTAATCAACATTTAGAAATTAACGTTATCGCTCATCTAGAATGTTCAACGCGTTTAAACTCAGCCTCAAGTCATATCAAACCTGTTGAGAGTCGCTCCCTTATCCAAGACCCAGGTAGTTATTAATTCGTGTCCAATTTTAACGTAATCTTGAGTCAACAGATGCGGGGAAGCCATATTGTGGTGTTGATACAGGACGCCAATTTGCAGGTGAGGGGTTCATTACAAACAGTTTGTAAACACCCGTTTATTGGATTATGGGGAAGTTTTGGGAATGTCCCTGAAACGTGGCCTATGGGCTCTGTCATAATGCGTATGTGCTAAAGATTAAATTACTTATTGATATATTTTTTCGTAGAAAACACAAAACCAGTTTTTTTACGTTATTTGAAACCTATTGCAGAGCTATAAAAAACCTGATTTCGCTAAAGATTTCGCCCGTGTGAATGCTGGGTTTCCCATTGTCTAAATTGTTGGCTCTAGATTGGATTACATATTTCGTATTATTTACAAAAAAATATTGTCTGGCCTTTGAACCCAGATTAAAAAAAATGGGCACAGTCATGGCCTCCTATCGACACGTTTTTTAAATTTTAATTTTCCCTAAATGGTGCAAAATCGATGTATTCACTTAGGTCCCTCTTACATAAGGCTACGTAAATCTTCGATGCTCGATTTATGTCTGGGCCTTATAGGTACTTACGCTCTTATCGTACCATCACAGGTGTAAAACGTAACCACCTTGAATCCAAATCTCACTTACAACCTATTTCACACTATTTTTTTCCTACTTTCAAATTATACCACCTTAATTTGACAAAGTTCTACGCTCCCGAGACCGCGCCTAGGGCTGTGTTACAAGTTTAATTAAACTGTTAATTCGTCAAAGCCGGCACACCCCTCATATCACGCCAGAACGCCTTCCTGGGTTTTGACAAGTCGCCCGTACAACTTACGGGATTGACAACTAGTCCAGTAGTGCGGTCAAAGGACTCGGTTTGTCTGATCTAATATAAATCCTGATCGATGTGAAAGAGACTGATTTTAACGCAAAAAGTAGTGCACAAGTGCATTTCTATTGAAGTGAGAGCATGTGTATCAGTGTTTAGGAATAGTTAAGTATCGCACTTCCATCGTCTCATGAATATTTTTAGCCTAAGTCTGTATAATGTTTTCTCGCCTAAAAACAATCCAAATTAATTTTGCTACAGAAATAACTATGTAAGGTAGTCAGCACATGGATTTTTTTTTGCGAAATAGCCTTTTACAACTGCATAAGATATCGCAGTGTTCACCCTGATGTGTTATCGTCTGTATACTTTGTAGTTGCAATTACATCTTAATCTTAGAAGGTTGGGATTCTAGATAATCCTTCAAGAAGGCTTTGAGAATTCATTACCAGGAAAAACTCTCTGTTCTGTCTTAATGAAAGAATTCAAATTGAATTTCGCTCACAAAAATTAATCGACTGTGTCATCCGGTGGGACTCGAACCCACGTCCCTTCGCTATCCGGGCGAGTGCTCTTACCAACTAAGCTACGGAGGACGTTAGTCAGCCGACGAATTTTCGTAAGTGCTTGCTACGCCAGTGAGCCGGCGTTCGATTTCATCAATACTTGGGAAATACAATAAACTGTGTGCAAAAAGTTTAAATAAATAAAATAAATAAATAATATATATTTTAATGATTCAAGAAAGTAAGAAAAAAGTTTTTTTTGTCTGTCCTGGGATGAGATCCCAGTTCCTGAACGTCTTGGACCAGCGTGTCACTAACCAAAATGAGTATGGGAAATAAATGCCATTTATATTCTGATGCGGACGAATTCATTTCAAAAAATCTCAACAGCAAAATCAAAACAACTGTTCGAAAAATCTGACGGCACAATAAAGCAATGTCGACGTTAGTAACGTTTTACTCAGCGATATCCCGGCTTGGGAACTAATCAAAGTGGAGCGGCGCATCGCAGAGTGGCTGCAGCGCGTAATAGCGACTCGCCGCACGCGACGCTCTATGAACTTGTTTGACATTTGAAGTGTTCGCGAATTTTACCTGAAATTAGTGGGGCACGTTTGTTTCTATCGATAGATCAAGTAAGGTACGTGACTGCTTAATAATGTCCTTTTTATGTAACCTAATTAATCGAAGCTGAACGGCGCATCGCCGAGTGGCTGCAGCGCGTAGTAGCGACTCGCCGCACGCGACGCACGCGCTCTATGAACGTATTTGACACTTGGTGTTCACGAATTTTACCTAAACTTAGTGAGACAGATTTGGTTCTATCGATAGTAGTATTATTATTATTTTTATAAAGCGGAACGGAACATCGCAGAGTGGCTGCAGTGCGTAATTCGCGAATTTTACCTGCAACTTGTAAAGGGTTATACTGTCGCTAATCAGCAAATTCGCTGGTCTTAACTTACAAACTTTTGAGACTTTAACATTTCTTAGCACTTTTGCGAAGACAATATATTTTTATTGTTTTTACACGTCCTATAGGCGTTTACTAAAAAAAGTTAAAGTGTTGAAAACTATGCTGTCATTTGACGCATACATTCATTGTTTCTTACGAAAAACTATTTATCGGTGCCTGAGATGCGTATACAGTAGGATAGTTATCTTTTTTTTCTATTGCTGTTTGTTGAATAGGAAAACCACCATAAACATCTTAGAAATCTTGAATATCTCTACAAGTAGATCCTAACTAATACTATAAAATATATGTGTATGTATATGTGAAAGAAACTCTATCTGTGTATAACGCAATCACGCCTAAACTACTAAATCGAATCAAATTAAATTTTATACAGAGATAGTTAAAGTCATAGGCAACTTTTTGTCGCGATATAAAACATCGAAAGTGAAATGCGGGCTGAAAGTTTATTGGAAAATCCGACTTAGGCACGGGTGAAGTCGCGGAGAACTGCTAGTACGCGCAACTGATAATTTATCGATGAAACTCACACCAAGCACTAATCCTAGATTGACGCGTTGTTTGAAGCTGCCAGCAAGACGTAATTACCTCGCAAGCAGTTTGTCAGCCAATTAAACACCTTTGCTTTATTAAGAAGCCGCAGTGAGGGTCCGTAAATAGCGAACTGAAGACTTAGCCAGAATACTTTGAAAGGTGTTTCGGGAAGTCTCTGCGGTTTTCTAAATCCAACTTGATTTAGGAAGGAAGCAATTTCGGAGCAATCACTTTAACACGAATATAAAAGTAAAGAAATTGAATGGCATTTTCCAGTTACTTTATAGGAGGAAGTGGGATACTTTGTAGTCGCAGATATATAACAGTTTCATGCAATCAGCAAACAGTACCAAATGGTCACATTTCAAATAATTAATTTGCGTTTTTCTAATTCGTTTTGCTATTACGCTCATTTGCTTTATTAAGTTTAGTTAACTCGCCCTTATTTTAATTGTCAATTAAAATAAAAAAAATAAAGACCTTGAAATGAAGGTGCAATAAACTCGAAAGTCAAGTAAGTAAATACAAGGTTATCCTTTGTCAGACCTAAGATCAATCTACAAGCCTAAGGGCTTGCGTTCTTATTATTGTTTCATTTAATATCAATCTCGTAATGAAACAAAGGGTTTTTCATACGGATATAAACCAAGGTGATTCCGCGTTAATGCCGTTTCAAATCTAATAAAACGTTCTCGAATAGTTTAGATCTCATCAAAACAGTACTTGTAATTAAGTTCAGACTTCTAAAACTGTAATCAAACGTTCAAAGCCTTAAGGTATTGCCTGTTACACCGTCTCTAGGTAGATTTATTAGTTGAACCACGTTGTACGCTAAAACACTAGACATTCAGAGATCATCGTAAAAGTTGCTTTGTTTATAATGGTTGCTATAAAACCCGGCTTGGACTAGTACAAAGATAATGAGAGCAAACGACCAAGGCTATATCTCACCGAGGTTTTATTCCTCTTCTTAATAGCGAGCAACAAAAGACATAAAATGTACCTATGTGAACGACCCACACGGGTTTTTTCGTCATCTCTCCTAGCGATATGAAGACATTGTCTATTCCATTCATACTGTCTTGAAATAAAAGGCCGTAGACGAAATGTAAAGCATTATTGTTTTAGTTTTATCTTAATCTGATGATATAAGCGGTGCGGTGTGGGATGGAGGAGGAACAGTCAATGAATGGAGCAACAATACTTAGTTTGATTTTATTGAACACAGTGAAACAACGTTATCGAGAAGATCATTTAGAAACATTAAAAAATCGTGACATTTATGAAATTAGAAGTTTGGCCTTCGAGTACAAAATCATGTTTATTGTCATTAAGGTATAGTATGTATGGTAAGGTATTGATTTGTGTTTTGTGACTTGATTTTAATAAGCAACTAGTTGAAAGAAAATGGTACTTAAATCATGTTTTAAAATACCACTTATTAATAAACAACAATAAATATTGACCCATATGGATTCACAACATCCTTTCCATCCTTTTTTGGGAGCCTACTATAACTTCGAGACACAGATGGCAAGTCCTGAGAAGAAGAGCCGAAACGATCTCGGTCACCATTAGCTACAAAAAATGATAAACATCAAAATATACAGGTAGGTACTATCAGTTTAGTGCAGGCTGGACTGTCCATGCATTATTGTTATCAAGAAATTTTATTGAATAATACCTCTTAAAAATTAGAGTAATTTTAACATGGGACTGATATCAATTAAAGGGTAGTTCTAATTTTTGATTACTTTTATCATATCATCAATTGATCCAAATATGTTTATTTTCAGCGGTGTTCTTTATGTATGTCGTGGCAGCCTAACAGTAAAAACAAAAAAAAAACGTGAAATATATTTTATTTAAAATTGTGTAAAAACTAATATGTGGTGTATGCTATTGTGAACTTATGTGTGGCGTATGCTTTGTTAGTTGTCTTTAATAAAAAATAAATAAAGTACACTGCTCCACACACGCCTCTGTGCCGGTGTCACTTCATCGCCATCGCGAGACATTTCGAAGTCTCAGTCATTAATTATACGCAGCTCTTTGTCCAGAACCTCTCGGGCCATTGTAACAATATTTGGGTCGCGCCTTTCAGAGTACCAACAATGAGGAACATAGACGGATCATCCATGGGAAGACGCGCAGGTATCTAAGGGACACACTAACGTTTATAGAGCGGGTGCGGTAAAATTAATTTTAATGTTTACCACTAATAAAACACTGTTTTAGTTTTAAGACGTTATTTTATAAAAATAATCCTATGAAATCAATAAAGACCCTAGATTCAGTTAAAACGTCAAAAATCTTATAAATGCAATCTCCAAACCGGCTTTAAATAATGCTTCAAACCGGCATGTGGTGAAAATTCAGCATAACAAGAAACAGTAGATATTAGCATGAAACGGCAATAATTTACACATAATTAGGGATTCGCTGATTGTTTCATATTTACCCTGTCATCATCATTGTTTCTTCTAGCTGTTATTCAATCCTACCTTAAAGCAGCAGTGTCAGTCGAATATAAACGAAACATAATATGGACCGACAGCTAGTGTGATCCCATTCTGGCATCTTAATAGGATTACCCAGACTTTGATTCGGGACACAAATTCTCAGGCGGACTGTACGAGTATTATATTGTCAGTTAGAAGACACGTGCATAAATATTGGTATAAAGTGATGTGGGATCGGATCATTGTCATAAGTTTAGTGTTGATAAACGTACGTTCGCTCGCCACTTTGAAAAGAAAAAATAAAAAATGTGCCCTGAAGGAAGGTAACAAAATAATATCAGTCAGCTTTCCCGTGGTTCTTAAAAAAAACCATTTTACCTACCTTACCAAGATTGCGATTACAATTCGAAACATATGGATTGACATTTACACAACATTTTGAAAGCTAGCATAAAGCTAAAGCAATCGAGATAGGCAGTAAACCTGCGGTCTTCCTCTGAAGAATAGTTCCATTTATAAAAAAATAGTATTTAGGTAAGCTCCTACTATTGGGCACAAGCTTCACCTCTTAAGAGCCACTTCTAAGAATGAAACCAGAAAATTACCAAAATGCTTTTTATAATACACAAAAGGATCGACACCTAAATCAGAATTACAAAGGCTATTTTATGATAACTACTCAGTCAGTCCTGGATTGACTAACGGGGAACTCGGAGCTTGGCTAAACAAACTAACCTACTAACTAACTTTTTGTAGGTAATATATCGATGTTTTTTGCTTTCCAGCTCTTCTAATTTATTAATAGAATATCTTTATGTTAAACAATCATACGAATTATTACTTACTTGGTTATTAATTATATAAAACAATGCCATCAGAAATTAAAAGAAAATAAAAAAGCTTAGTTATACACTGAAATAATAAATCGGGTAGGTAAGTGGTTTTGCTATATATACGTCCTACAATACTATGTCAGTAGGTAGGTACACAACATGTGTCTAATTCTGTTTAAACTATAAAAACTGTCTGTTATAAAGTTTACAAAAGTAATAAATCGTATTTAGCAGTGAATATCATTATATAAATCGATATTAATTAAAAACCTAATGTATTTCAAAATGGTGGTAATTTTACTAGCTAGCAAATAATTAATTTTTAGATTGGTACGTAACATTTTGCGCCAAGGGAATTTATTGTGCCTGGGCAATAAATTGCTAATGTTTATTAACGCTGAATATGTTAAAATCTTACTAATACATCACTGGCATTGATATCAGTCACCAATATTATGGGATCTCTCAATTATAAGGTATGACGGTTTGGTACGTATGCCTCATTTTAGTAAGTTGGTAAAGTTTTATATGTTAAACCATAGTATAATAATTTTATATAATAAAATTATATAAGTAGTAAAAAAGTCGTAGCAGAACCAGAAATTACAAAATTACTTCTCTGTGGTTGCATCTTGAATTTGTAATTAGCAGCAAATGCAAATTTTAGCAAAGCATGCAATGCAAAGTCATTCTTAGCCGCGTGGCTAAGAATTGCCTTGCGGTCTAAGAATAACTTTTACATCTTATCAAGTATTATAACGACTACGCTACCGTGCTCGATTTATGACGTACTTTGTCAGTTAATCTTTCGATATCCATACCAAGTGAAACCTTAAAGCGCTTGGTGAAAAAACAGTTTAAAACCTCATTACGTTTTTAAATTTCGCATTTTCTGGTACGGGATAGTGCAGGGGTCTAATGAAACTGGTCGTATTGTTACCCAGAGCACGTTTGACAATTAATTCGAGTTGCGACTGGGGTTCATTAGAGAGCACAATTACGACGCACCATTCAGTAAGCTAATTAATCGAACATACAGGGAGTCCTTCAAAGTTGGCGTGATTAAACCACGTTTGCATTGACACTTGTGTGTAAAGACATGACGGCAAGATCTTATTTCAGTACGTAACTAGCAACGTATCTATATCCTTTTTTTAAAATTTTACATATCTGTGTTCTGGGAACTGTAGGTACTAGTAATAGACTTGTCATCAAGAATCAAAACCTACTACTTACTTCCCATAAACCTAGATCCATGAAATTTGGCAAGAAGGATGATCTTGGAAGGATAAAAAGTGAAGTAAAAAGTGCAGAAACTTGTATTACATCAAAGAAAAATAACTTTGTTTGCACGGAACCGTCAGTACGCGAGTCCAACTCTCACTTGCCCAGTCTTAAAAGACAAGAAATATTTTCCTCGATCTCGTCTATCTAAGTGTTATTAAAATTTACAAAAAAAATTATATTCCCACCAATGCCTTTTATGTTAGAATTTTGACTGAAGATTTGTCTCCGTATATTTTTGTACAATAAACACCATCTTATCACGATCATCTTTCATAGTGGACTGGAAAACAAAAATGATGCCATCATTTTTTGATGGTGCAAACAAGTTTTTATTTAGACCAATATAACTAACGATGGATTAAGATATTTAATATTTGCTATTAGCTCAATAAAGAGCATCCTGTAGACTAGAGTGGTGTTATGCATAGTCTGTTCAATGGTGCTGCAGACAGATTGATTGATTCAAAACGTATATTATCTATGATGTGGGATGGTCTCGTGAATTCGGGCATTATTGTTCAGTCTGAGTCAATGCATGATTATGCACATTGAACTAAACATTTTGGTTGCAAAATCACCCTTATTCTAAATAAATAAGATTCTGCAGTGTTAAGCTTGATATGATAACGTATGTGCAGTCGCTGGCACATTAGACTTTGCATTTCCCCTTTTAAGTCCTCCTATTTTACTGCATAAGACGGCTCAGTATTTGGCTTAATGTGATGTTGTATGTAAAGTACATCAGGTTACCCATTTGAACTATGAAAATAGTTTTTATTACGTAGGAAAAAGAGGCGGTCTTAAAGTCAAAGTATTATGGCGTGCCGCCGTGTGTACATAGGTAAGATTATGAATGCTGCAATAATGTATGCCTTGAATATGAACACTATTGTTTTTAAAAGTGTGTGATGAAGGCAGTTATTTTTGATACTTAATTTTATAAGATAAATTGATTTGAATCTACCGTTCTACAGTTTCTGCTAGTAAATCCTCTGGGTTGTCTTTGAAGATCTCTCTAAACTAAACCCTACTGATATTTTCATCTTATGAAAATCCACCTATCAACTATGCAGGTTTTGTGTCCAAATTTTGCTTAGCTGCCTAGCTAGCCGCTACCTTGTCACATCTCATTACTTCACCAGTGTAATATGACTAAAGACCTTTAGCACCTTAACATTCCGTCACCTAAAAAGTACACCTTAGCAGCGCTGAGCACAAATTAAATCTGTTTAGACCATTTTCAAGTCACGTAGCGACTTTTGATATAAAGAGCACCTTTGTAACTAGGTCAGTTGCATGCTGGAATACAAAACGTCATAAAGACTTGCCATTAGGACTTTTTCTTTAGAAGAATCGTTAAATATATCACGAAAGTTATAAACAAATATTTTTATAGCCACTTGCGTTTCAATTTTGATGCTCGTTATATTAGTTGGCAAAGTGTGATTGAAACGTGGTTTATGAATCGTTGAGTTTTAAAGCGAGTTTCAAATTGTTTTGCCGACAAATAGTAATTTTGTTTTTGTTTTTTTATTTATTTTTAATAAAAACAACTCAGTTAAAATAGGCTGGTTCACAGTTCTCTGAGTAGCCATTTTTAAAAGTCTTTTGGCATTTCGGGTAACATTTGGCCAAATGGGTTTTTCTACTAATTAGGACTAAATCTTAAATTCTGAGCTTCCGATCAAAATTCGGGAGTGCTTACATCAAAATCAGTGTTCAGAAGGTTCGAATTAGTTAATAAAACTCATTCTCATTTGGCGTTAAATAAAACGTTACCCAAAATGCCGCTAGATCGTTATTTTGATGAAAAATAAACCACTAAAATAGATGTTCATTATACGAATATTTTGTTTGATAACGTGCTTCAGTTTTCACTGGTATTAATTATTAATGTCTAGTTGGAATTCTCGGTAAGCCGTTAAAATGATAAATGAAAATATAGCTTAAGCCACCGCTTACATAACGCGTGAAAATCTTCCACTCATCTTTCCAAAGTTACCGATAAAGCTGAGTGTTAAAATTTAACTCGACTGTGACAATAACCAGCTAAGCGATCGTTTGCACAAAACAGAGATTGCTAAATCTTATCGCTCTCAAAGACTAATCCTTGAAAACAACGGAACATCTGATGGAAGAATACAATAACCCGACACAACAACTCGAGAAATTGTTTTCGCTGGATTAAAGGAGTCTCTTATACTTACCACAATAGGTCTTAAGACTGTTTATACACTGTCAGAAGCAGCACAATGTGTCCCCTGCCTCCCTTTACCAAAAATGGTTTCAGACAATGACGTCTTATACAACACAGAATGAGCATTCCAAAGATGTCGCAGCGATATCGTTCTGTATTTGCACGGATTATTGCCATTGTTAACAAATTCGCGTTTTGTGTTTATTTTTCGGATCTGTGCCTAAAATAACGATTTTGATGAAAGGTTTGGCATTGGATCTTGGATTTTCAGAAACGAAGTGGCGGAGGTCTTTATCCAAACTTAAAATTTATGTCAATACTTCTGCTTTATCCCAAAAACTATTGAATAAGAGTGTTTTAACAGTCATCTATAAAGTAACAATTGTACTTCTGCGGGGACTATTCTGGTATAGTATAGTATAACAGTAATATTATGAACGATCATTTATAAAGGGGCTATTGCAACCCTATTGCTGTTTTTTGACTAAATTTTGTAATAGCCCTCGTGTCTACATTTATGCACCAGGTCTTACCAATTGAACTACTCAGTCCTGTTCCTAGAAGGATGCTCGCACTTATATAATTTAGACCCAGCAGCTCTAATTAAGGCCAACAGGGCTTTAAATCCTTAAACCACAGGGACATTAAGATTATCATGCTTCATAGGACAACAAAGGGAATGTTGGGTTGTAATGACATCGTGACGAAGACTCGAGGAATTTTATAACGCGGTTTTGGAAATTATCACAACGATCAGCGATGCATCAAGCCACACACGATGCGTGTCCTTCAGACGAATTAATCTCACAAATATCTATGTTTGGAGCATAAAGTCCTTGTTATTACACTTTTGTGTTCTGAGAAGGGTTTCGTCGTAAACTGTTTAGTGTTATGCGCGCAGATAGAGCTTTTAGTAGGACTGTTATCTTTATGTTGTACAAATGAAAGCATGGAAAAGGCCGTAATGTAAACGTTTTTATTTGAGTGATTCATTCAGCCTAAGCTTTCAGCTTTTACTGGGAGTTCTAAATGAATGCTACTTGTATCCAAATAATTTGGCTCCCTAGATTGCTTTGGATAGCAATCTTGGTTATATACTTTAGTAATAATTAGTGACAACTGCATTGATATACTACAGTCGTTTTTTTTCAGTAACTGTAGGTTTTGAAGACGATTTATTGCAATTCACAATCTGACCTCGCTCGTTTGAACCAGTTTAATTATCATATTTTATCATTTGCAACTCTAGTAAAAAAGAAGTGGCTTTTCCAAATATCGTACTTGCATTCACTTATAAGTCAATGCGCATTTTTGAAACGCCTACTACAGTAAATTTGATATCAGCAGCACATCTGTATGTACTATACCTACACTTTTGTTGAAAATTCGCCTCTATTAGAACTGTATGCCACCAGTTCACTGTATGGCACACACTTCAAATTTGGCACATTGACTTCCTATACGGTTTAAGAGTGCACTAAGAAAGTATTTTTGTAAATTCGTATTCGTATTATTATAAATTTGTATGAAACTCCGTCAGTTTTAGAGCTAAAACGTTATTTGATATTTAGCCATTTGGTATGGTAGCCATTAAGAATGACGTATTTCAGGGTTTGTAGACTCACTCATGTAAATCGGAAATTTGACATTTGGGCATACGAAGTCGCGGGCAACCGCTAGTCCAAAATTATTATGCAAAGAACAAGGCCTTCGTCTTGTTACTAACATTCAGCCCATATGGCTACTAGCGAGATCTGAGATGCAACGATGATAACACCTCCAAAAACCCGTAACAGACAATTGAGCGTGCCGGCTGCACTTTGGGCAGTCACAACACGTGCTCGCAAATACCGCGGGCTAGTGATGTGCCTTGACGAATACGAAAGTAGGTAAAGAAATAATGTTACTTAAAAATACAGCAAAGGTAAAGTCGTCCGGTGAGACGACACGGTCGATTAAATTTTGTGGTGTGGATTAAAATTAGTGTCGGGATTTCAAAAGACCAAACTTAAATGTGTATAAAATCTTTAATTACTGTTGAAGAGAGTTAATAATTGATCAAGGGATTTTCCAGTTGGCTCATCAAAGCTAAAGCTAATTATCATATTATTATTTAGGCACTTTGCAAGTTATTACGAAAGTGCACTCCAAAATTCATCAAGCTTATTTAGATGGGACTCGAACCAACGAAGTTGGGAAAGCATTCGCCCGGATAGCGAACGGTCGTGGGTTTTAACTCCACCTGAATTACCTAAGTGTTTACTTTAATCAAAGACTTATCTAATTTATATGCCCCACACACAAGCGATATCTTGACTTTAATAACAGAAAACGTGAATGTGGAGATAATATTTGACATCATAGACACAGTTTTTTATAATCACCGTCCTTTCACCGGCTCATGCAGTTTGAGAAATTATTTGCCGAGAGTTTCTCAAGACAAATTGAAACATAATATATAAGGCTTTTCATTCATTGAAACATAGAGAATTAGAAAATAATAATTATTTGAACTGTTCTTTTATTGTTTAATTACCAAGAATCATTATTTCATTAGATCTGTTTTATTTCCGTATGTGTGCCCTGTGGTTTACGCCTCAAATCAATGGCGTGGTAAGTATTTAGCATAATTTTCTGCTGCCACGAATTATGCAAAGCGGAGTTATTGTTAATTTTGTATTTTTGTGTAAAATTTGAATACTTGTTTTGCCAATTTTATTTGTAGTCTATTCTTAAAAAATAATTTCTGTAAAACCGTAGCATCACTATTCTAAAGATCTATGATAACTAACAAAAACATTTCTGCTTGAAAGTTTATCGGCTTCAATCTGAAATCTCTAAGCACACATTTGTGGGTCTTTGTGGTACTCTTATCAGGTGGATTAATCTGTCTTTGGGTGGACCGCAATTTTTTATACCTTAAGTAAACTTGAAGGTTTATTCAAGTGCACAAAGGTAGCGCTTAGACGAAAATTAAGGTTGTGTGTTTATGAATGAACAATACTCCATTTCATATTAAATAATAGAAATGCTGCTTTATTTATATATTCTACCGAATTTGATGATATTATTATTTTTATAATTTAAGCAATTTGTTAACAAGTTTTTACCGAGTTATCACCGGATGACTTGGTCGATCAATTTTTGTGAGCGAAATTTAATTTAATTTCGTGATATGATATATGTACGAGGCAATAATATGAAATTTAAATCACAGGGCATACTTACTCGTACTCTTTAGATATACTTGTCGTACACCTATTTTCGTATTTCAAAGAATTTCTCTTTATTATTGCCGTAATAACATTGATATATAGATAACTATTTATTGCACACAATAAAAGTAACAACAATACAATTTACACAGAAAGATGTACAGACACAAATAAACACATTAAATGCATTTTGCTTTAAATATTCTGTTTTTGTAGCTTGATCTTCTCTATTTTATTATTTACTGAAATAAAAAAAGGGTAACTCATGCTCAAGTTATTTCAGAGAAAATCTTGTAAGTTATATTTCGTAAATATATGAAATTCATTAGAAAACTTGTGGTTTTGTACATAAAGTATGAAATATAAAACAAAACTGTATAATATTTCTCAAAAGACATAAAACACTTAACCTCAACATGGGGTTTTGTTTCTAAAATCGTATTTATTTTGCGATCAAAGGATGTTAGCTTTTGTTCCTTCGACAACATCCCATCGCTGCGTTCACAGACCTTTGATATTACTGAATCAAATGAAGGATATGGATTAGGGTTGTCACATGCGATCATTTGGTAAAAATATAATAATATTTAAAAAAGTTAAAAGTAAAATATTACTTTATAAAGTGTTAACAATTAATTTACGTCCTTGTGCAATGTCTTAACATCATTTTTTCTGTAGCATCAACAAAAATAATCTTACA
The DNA here is from genome assembly GCA_949316185.1 of Pyrausta nigrata. Taxonomy (NCBI): domain Eukaryota; kingdom Metazoa; phylum Arthropoda; class Insecta; order Lepidoptera; family Crambidae; genus Pyrausta; species Pyrausta nigrata. The sequence goes on along the minus strand of OX438947.1, from coordinate 13,047,200 downwards.
AAAAACTCTCAATGTTTTCTGTATAGCTCAGTTTGAGTTACTTTCTTGATTTAGATCTTCATCTAGGTACGAGTACGTCGTCTTTGAATCATTATTGTCCTTGTTATTAAATTGTTTTCGTAATAATGGCTTACTGTATAGAATAAGACTTGATTCTATTTCACCGAACAAAAATATGCTTTATAAAAGGTTTATGGTCAGGCCATTTATTTATATTCATAAAATTTATACACGTCAAAGATGTCAAAAATGGTATTTCCTCTCACTTATACTAAAATTAAAGACAGTCAACTAAGTTAAATCTAATAATCGTGAATTGAGTAAAATAAAATAAGAGTATAGAGTCAGTAACTTAAGAGAGTAAGTTTCTGCCAACCCAACCAAACCATAGTACAAAACTGTGTATAAGGAGGCGTGTTTTATTTATACTCTGTTGTGATCACTGTACAATCGGCTCAAAAAAATAGTTCTTTGTGTGATTTGCGACGGGCAAATGTTCGACGTTCCTGCTTGCAAAAACTTTCCATTCATAAAACCCAGTGTCGCCGTAACCGAACTACGCAATTATTTATTCCACTTAAATCACAAGAATTAAGAGATTCTGTAAATTTTATTAAATGATGAATTTGAATATGGAAATAGAGTACTATTTTAGTAAAATAATTTTGATTGAAATATTTGCTTATTAAATTTTGGATAAATGTTACAATTTCAATCAATAAGTTTTTATTTTTTCTTCAGTTGGTCCAAAAGAACGTAAACATTGAATATTAAATTAATATCACTAACCATATAGAGTAGTATTATTTTCATAAATTTAGAGAGACCTTTTACCAACATACACAACAACATAACTGACCTTTTAAAAGTGTATTTTCGTAAAATTTTATTCGATAAAACCTTTGCACAACAAACAGATTAATGTACAACCTACCGCACAAGGCCAACATTGTTTCAAGAGAACGCAATAAGACCGAAACTCGCATCCATCTTCGTACAATGCACAAAGCTCATACATCAATAATCGCCTCCTTTGCTCTATCATATTAATAGAGCAAGCTCTTGCGCCGGTAATAATGGTTATTTGCCATCTATTGTCGTGTGGGCTTTGAATTGCGAACGGAGGTGGGCACGTCATTATTATGCCGTGCAATTGATGGTCGGATTCGGGGTTTGAGTTAGTGATGTCTATTTGTCGATTGGATTGAGTAACATTAAAGTGAAAATCGTTTTGGTGAAAGTTATTACTTGCTTCGTGTAGGTAGTTTGCTTGGAATTGCAATTGTTGCTGCACGAATTGGTTTAAAACACGTCACAAAGTTGAAAAGTAATATGTTAGAAAATCTAGTTTTTTTAGAGTCATCAAGTTGACGAGCTGACTTGGCTGACGTACCGCCTCAGCAAAATATTCATGGTATAATGTATATGTGTTTTCTTTTACACATTTTTTGGATTTTTAAGTAAGAAGAAATTATAAATGCGTTTTTGCTATCTGCATAGTAAAATAGATCTCAAATAACAGATTTAAATCCGCGCCTAAAACAAATATTCTGACGCATAAAAATATGTCACAACAAGACTATCAAACCAGTGCTAACTTTCCTGATTATAAGTGAAAGCAACGCTTTTATCTCATTTTTTTTAAATTTAAATTTCATAAAAATATCAATCAAATCGATAACTTGTTTTTTTTTATTTAAAAAGAAATATCGACAATTGCGTATCCTAACTAAGTGCGTCACTAAAACGCAACGTTGTTGTTCCCACATTTTTTGCAACACGAACCCGTGGGGATTATCAAACAATGACATGCGCAAACGCAGCCCACTGGGCCACACATCATATCCAACTAGAAATAAGTTTTTGCCGACACGTTTAATGGGATTCCGCAATTTATTGTAAAAAGCTTTTATGAAGTTTACGATTTTAATTTTATTGCCATTGAAATGGTTATGAAAGAACTCGAGGCCGGCCGTAGGTGATGGGTTTTATTTGGGGATAGAATCATGCTACAGTTTGTTGACGACCGTCTTGGTGTAGTGGTTCGCGCCACGAACTTCTAAACCAGGCGGTTGCAGGTTCGAACCCCGCAAGGGGCAAATGTTTGTGTGATGAGCACGAGCATTTGTATAAACATCCATGGTTTATAAATGTATATAAGTATGTCAATCCGTTATCCTAGTCACCATAGCACAAGCTCACGATTAGTTTGAGGCTAGGTGATTGGTGTGTTAGTTAAAATAATTTATTTAGTTTAACTGTTATATATATTAATCAAAGCTCTTCGATCACGTAGTATAATTAGGTTATTCCATCATTACCATTACACCAACTGACTCTAACTATAATTAACATATATATTAAACTATCCCATTGCGTCTTCGCTGCCCACATTTCGCACATGAAAATACTTATTTGGCAACTTTATAAATAAAAAATTACCAAAATGAACATGTATTCCTATAGTTTTCGTATTTGTGTACTGAGAAATAGAGAAATAAAGAGAAGACACACTTCAGGAGTATTATCTATCGAAACAAATTCCTCTAATCGTATTTCGAGATCCTTATTTACCTTAACGATGTCCTGAAGTTTCTGTAAATACGTATAGGTTTAAATCTCTTACGATCGTATTACTATCATAAAAATGACATTTTTCAACGCGCTCTTTCCACACTGAGTGTTTCATACATTTGCAAGGCATCAATCATAATATTTTGTCTTTAACATTGCTATTAGAAACCTTATCTTTATACCTATCAGCTATACTATCTTGGTAACAACAAGCACACTGCCACCAATCAATCCTGAAAAAACTGAATGAAATATGTACTTGTTTCTCTCTACAGCAAAGTGAACCATTGCCCAAAGGTTGCGATTTGGCAACCGAGGCACTACAAAGTAGGCTTTCAAGCGCGTTAGTGCGCCCGTTTCCAGATAGATGGCGGTGTAATACTTTTTTCGTGCCTTTGGTGGAACGCGTTTTACGTAAAACATCCTAACTAAATTATTTAATGCAAGATTTTATATTGAATCATCAACATTATAATAATTTTGGACACAACTGTTAGTGATCTACAAGAATTTTATTATTTTATTTAACTATAATATATCGTAAATCGTACTATGCAGAAGGAACTTCACATCGCATGTAGGTAGGGACTTTATATTTATAAAAAAAAATATATTTCCTCGTACGTTTCCTTTTAGAGATAATTTCACCCAGGTGTCTAAGGCTACAAAAGTGCTAAAAATCAAGTAAGGTCGTGATGAAAATAAATAAAATTTAATTATCTTGTTTGGATGCTAAATTCACTTTTCAATCCCAAACCCTATATAGGTTAAGAAAATTTCACTATTGTATGCGTTTTACTTTTATCTCCTTTTGTCAATTTTAAGACCCTATATTTTCCTGTGTGTGTCTAAAACAATGTCCACTTGGTATTTGCAGAAAGGAATTGTGAATTTTAAAGCGAGTTCAAATGTCCGCCGCGCGTATACTGTATTAAATTGTTCGTAGAGGATAATCATAAAGTTCACTGCGCAAATGGAGCGTAGTAAAAGGGAACATGGAATGAATTGAGTCATGTATAGGAATTCCTATGGAGCAAAAAAGGCAACCAGTCTACGGCTTTGATTTGTGTTTTTTGTTTTAATTAAAAATGACGGTCTCTATAAGTAACGATTTTGCATTTTTGTTTTTGCAACATTCTAGGTTCAGAGTTGATTGATTTTGTTATATTGTGTCATATACATTTTATAACTACCATTATCTCATGTTTGATGAATAAATTTGTTTTAACTCGGTATTTTTTTTGAAATTATCATCCATTAAAAAAAACTTTGTGAAGTTTATCTATCATGAAAAATAACTATGTACGTGATAAATAAGATTAGATAGAAGACTACAAGAATTTAAAGTTGTTTTATTTTTGTGAAGAAAACGAACCAAAACCCAATGCAAATTATGACCCAAAAAATATCATCTGTATATGTCTCCACGTCATTTCTGTCCGCCATCTTGAGCTAGCCCACCGAAGTCGCGCGTAAACCCAGGTTATTCGACGCGATAGCCGCGCGAATTACGACCGGCGCTTAACGGGATCAGAAACCCTATTCTGTGAGTTGCCCACATTATCAACTATAGCTGTTGCAATCACTCTTACTGTCGAGCTGGCATGAATGACGAGGACGACAGAAATCGAAGTAACAGACGTCGTCTCACAGAGTTGGGCTCAGTCTTTTATTGATTTAAATGCACTATGTAAGGGCTTGTGCGTTTGTATTTGCATTATCGCGTAAATCTGAGTCCACATAATAACTTAGTAGATGTTAGCTGAATATTGGCTGTAAGTTATTTCAGTAGCCATAATGTCTAAAGAATGGCCAGTACCAAAGCTCACTACTATATTGATGTGACGTTTTAAACTAAAATGGGAAAATATTTCAAACATCCATAGAGTAGTAGGCCATTACCATCTCGATTGCAGCAGTCTTCTTAAGACAGACAAATCCAGCAGTGGACTTGTATGTGCTATGGTCACACGATGAAATGATAGACGCTTTCACAGAACGAGAGTTATCAACTTCTAAAATTTCTTCTGGCAGCAGTGATGCAGTTGCTATAATATTGACAGAATAGTTAAAAATCTTGTTTTTTTCTTGTCGTAACTGTTATTAATCGTCATAGATTGTTATATGCATTTGTTATTTTATATCACTGAGAATTCTCTTTCTAAAGGGAAAATTAAAACTTACATATTAACAAAAATAACAATAACAAATACACTTGTTTTCCAATCATCTTGACGTCCATACACTTCAAATATTAAAGGATAATGTTATTTTATTGATATTTGTGTTCTTATATGAGAAGTGATTATAAAAACAGTTACAGTGGGCCCGGCGTCAAGTTACCCAAATCTGTCAAAATATCAAATGATATGGAACTGAATGTGATCACCATAAGGTTGAAATATGGTGGCGGAAACAGATCAGGGTAGGTTAATATGTGGCCTACTGTACATATACATTATCAACCAAAACCGGTAGCTTGGACACGAATAAAACCCCATACAATGTATAATAATGTTAAGAAAAATATATATAAAATTCATTAAAACACAATTTTACGGATTACTACGCGATTTATTTACATTTTATTTAAAACCTGACGTTTCGAACACTTTATCTCCCTGTGTCTTTTACTTTAGTCTCCCTGTGACCACGATCGCTGTAAAGTGTTCGAAACGTCAGGTTTTAAATAAAATGTAAATAAATCGCGAATTAATCCGTAAAATTGTATTTTAATGAGTTCAACAATTCGCGTAAACGTAAGAAACAAATATAATTATAAAATTGATAATCATTTTGGCTTAAGAATGCAGTGATTTAGGTTTTAATCTACTTATCAAATCTATTGTAGCGTTTTATGAAAATTGTTTTGACTGTAAATTCAAGGTTTTTAAAAATAAAAGCGTTGCGGATAAAACTAATTTGCGTAATGCATATCCCAATTTAAGGCTGAAAGAAGTTCTTATCAGCCGTGCGCACTGACTGAAAGATTGAATATAAATGGAATTCCTGAAGTTTCACCGCGATAAACGTATACAAATTTGGTCGTTGGGCTCCCGGAGATAAAACGAAACTTCCTAAAGGAATCGAGTTTTATCAGATTCAGCCGGCATTTGTTCGGGCCGAACACATTTAGGTGTTATCTTTGGCGAAGTTCGCTCTTTATGTGATCCCAGTTTTTAATTTAATTAAGCCTGGTAAACGACCTGTCGAACTTGTCAAGCTTTAAAGCACTGTTCAATGATGATGACGATAAAGTTGCGGGAAATATGACGGGTAATTTATCAACGTTTACGAAATTAACAAGGTAATGTAAATAAATTATAGCGTTATTTTTACTATGACATTTAAGCCTGTCAATCATATTACTAGTGGTTCCCCGCGACTTTGCCCGCAAGAGTTGGATTGTCTATATACGAGTAAACCACATATATCGCGACAAAATGTAGCCTATGTCCTTTTCAGGGTCTCCAACTGTCTCTGTACCAAATTTCATCTCAATCGGTTCAGTGGTTTAAGCGTCAAGGTAACAGACAGACACACTTTCGCATTTATAATATTAGTATTGACTAGCAATTCTCCGCGACTTCGCCCAAAATACAAACTTTCATCCCCCATTTCACGCCCCCTCCATGATGTTTTTATACCGCGACAAAAAGTAGCCTATGTTCCAGGGTCTCAAACTAATTTCACTTGAAACGGTTCAGTAGTATAGGTATACGTAACATACTGACAGTTACTTTCGCATCTATGATATTAGTTGGGGTTTTGTATTTATATTAGGTAGGCATAATACATTCATGTCTGTGAAACCATGGAAATACACATACAAAATTTCCATCCAATCGGTAAAGTCGTTTAGTAGTTAACATACAAACATCAACGTCACCTACCGGGTCCAATTGTATTTCTGTTTCATCCTAGATGGGAACCATCGAAATACCCATATACAATTTCAAACCAGCCGTTCAGCTGTTTATTGTTACATGAAAAAGATAAGTACGGAAGGATAATTCGTACCACCCGTTGTCCTATTTTCCCGTAGGAATCAAGCATGTTCCCGCGGTAAAAAGTAGCCTATTTTTATTAAGGATAATGTCATATTCTAATGGTCAAAGTAATCATTTATTGGACATAGGTACATTTATTGGATTCTCATATTATTCTAATGTTAGTCGATCATAATACTACATATTAATGTGATTAAAATATGCGTTGCAAAATTAATATTTTGCAACGGATATTTTATAATATAAGAGCTTCAACTTTTATAAAGAAGTACAGTACCCAATATAAGATCATTTTCCTTAAAGTTTTTGAAGTGTTTGAACGTTAAGATGGTTGAAAACAAAGTGCGTTGGCTGGCATTGTTTTTGTGTTTCTACTCAAGTAAGTTTAAATAGTACCTACTATTTTGTTCTGTGTTATACTTTTGCAGGTTCTCTTTATTATAAAAAATTAAAAGATTAATGAAAAGTGGTGACAAAACCTATTTTCTCTCGAACTATCATCAAAGCTACGTAATTTACTTTTACAATTATCGCACAAAGCTGCAAAGAAAATGATTCTCATCCATTTTAATATTTTACAGCGACTGCAGAATCTGTAACTGAAAACATTGAAGAGGTTGCCAAAGCTTACTCAAGCCGGGTAAAGGTATTTTTAATTGTTCAAACATTCGTCATTAATACTACAAATGTCATATACGAAGACGAAATAGTCTCTCCTAAAGCAGAAGAACCAAGAATACTGAAAAATGCAACAACAATCGGATGGAAAAATTGCAGCGGGGAAGACGGCGAGTAAGAATATTATTTATATATTGATGTTATATTATATTATTTATATCAAAATTAATAATGTTGTAAAAGCTATGTTATTTTTTATAAGTTTCTTCTTAATTTTAGTAAGACTAAAGTTGAATAAAATGTCCTTAAAAATATAAATATGTCACATTTTCAGCTATGGCGAGAATGTCCTAAGTTTCACCTTTAAGTGCCCACGTGTACTCGTCAACAACAAGTCTAAAAGTTGCAAAAAAGATATAGATGCAACAGGCATTGGAACATGTGAATTTGAATACAGTAAGTAGATAACAGGACCTTTTTGGTCTTCCTCTTTTCCTTTTCCCTTCTACTTTTCCCTCTATAATCACTCTGATTAGTTTATGGTGTCGTACCAAGTGTCCCAGCATCTTTCCTCAAGAAAGGTCCTACATAGACCAAATCAAGGAAAAGTTAGGGGTCGTGTCGTACCAGGAAGTCAAGGAAATGACACTGAATAGAGAGGAATGAAGAAGACTCCACCGACAAGAGCGTAGCTCTTAAATCATAGATAGATAGATAAGTAGATAACAGACTAAAATTATATATACCAATTATAAATTACCAGTGGGGTAATGCTGCCGGCATCCTGGGAACCTTACCACAAGGACTCTTTTTATAATTTTTATTAAATTTCAGAGACATAATCCTAATGAAAAAAAACTAATTAAAATATAAATAGTAATTTTATTTTAAAAAAAATCAGCAAAAAATTCAGGAAAATTGCATTGGGTTAAGTTTTGTAATAGGTTTAAAAAACTATTTAACTGTGTAAAAAATGTTTCCTTTATGACTATGTTCAAAATTTTGGATTGACCTTCACTTCATAGGCGATAGCGTTACCTTTCAAATGAATCATTTTCAATAAATCATAACTTTTATGACATCCAGATCCATAGAAATTGTATTTATTTTTAATAATTAAAATGGCTGCCATTTCGAGAAGGGGGAGTTAGAACCAAACATGGGGTTTTTGTCTATAACATTTGATGAACTAAGAGCCCATAAATTATCGCTAGTCGAAACCCGGACACCCTGCATATTTTTTAATATTATAAAATTTAATAGATCAAGTACTTTTCACATTTTGTAGATAATATATAAATATTTATGTATGATGGATATGTAGTTAGTTACAGGTGTATTGAATGCTTGAAAGAGTAATTTAAAAAATTAATGTTTCTTTACAGACAACATAACTGTAAAAGTTAAGGCTGAAACAGTCGAACATGAAGTAAGTTTTGAAGCAGCACGCGTGACTGCAGAAAATGTAACTATTGATTTTGAAGGTAAGTTAACTATTGTCTATTGGATGACGATGCCCGTATTTTCTTCGACTGAGGCCAATGACAGTGCATTAAAAAAGAGGTAGACATATCATCTCCTATTCCAAATTTCATACGCCGAGTTACGTGTCATTTGTCATAATATGTCTACAAAATTGAGCAAATGGCTCAATTTGAGGCAAGCAATTTTCTCGCACTAATGACACATCTTCCTATTTTTATTGACTGCAGCAGCAGCGTTGTAGCAATAAGTGTTGTAGCTAGCCTCAAATATGGAGTCCTCGTTATCAGGGGCTTTTGTACCTTTAAAAGAAATGTACTTATATACTTCAGTATCAAAATCAACTAATATTGTTGCAGATGATCTACCTCTACCTAGTTTGAAGCCCTGGCCTATTGAGAACAGATATAGAAATTCAATATTTTCTATTTTTTTGAAACAAGCTGATTTTATTATCAATTTCTTTTTCTAGCACATAAATTATTATATTAAAAGTAAGTTATTAACCACATAAGCTTAGGAAATAGTAGAGTCTGGAAAATTTATTCCTTTATTTTTAATATACTGTATTACTTAACATATAGATAAATTATAATTCATATCAAATTTCGCCCATATAAAATATTATCTAATTTCGTAAAAACTTGTTAACAAATGCTTAAATTATAAAAATAATTATATAATTTATAGTTTACCCTAAATTATGTTTTTTACATTAATTTGTCTGTTCAATTCCCAGCCAAAAGAAGCAGTTTGACTTACTTTTAAAATGATATAATGTTCCTTTCCATAGAATATTATCATCATCATTCTAGTGTTATTTATTGGCACGCAAGGGCCCAAGGTCCGCTTTGGACCATGATCCAAGATATGGCAGAACAGGTTATTACAGTGGAGCGACTGCAATCTGACCTCCGCGACCCTGTCAACAGGGAAACTTTTCCATAACATATTATCATAACTACAATATTTGTGATACTCTCCCTGCGTGTCGCATAGCCGTGCAACTAATTTTATATACTGTGAATACAATTATCTTTTCATTTGTCTTTTAAAAACCGGTAGTATCTTTGATCTTATAAGTATTATCCTTAAACTTGACTGACGTGCTGACTTGTAAGTACAGTCACAAGCAATGAAATGTATACCAATAAGTTTTTATGCCATTGTATATATAAGGTCTCAAATCGAATATGCTCGTGGCCGTACTTAATATGGTTGCCCAAAAAGTGATTTCATTGGCTTTGTTATCGTGTCACTTGTGCTTGAGTATTTTTTCATTTAATTTAATAAATATATATTGTAAACAATCTGTAATGCTTCTGATATGCCATAATTGAAGGCATTTGTTCTTCTGCATAATTATTTTTTTATGAAAGCAATATAGTGCGGTCTAAATATTTTTTGAGACCCCATATTAATTGACCGATAAGTTATACGAGTACGAGTACCGATAAGTAATAATATGGTGGGTTCCCAACAAACTGTTGGGAACCCACCATATTATTTTTATAGAAAAAGTTGTAACATATAAGCAGGTGTTCTAATTATCTTAAAATGGGATTTCAAAATGAACACATTGTATAAAATTTAATACTTATTTCTTATTATATCAATCAGATTAAGTTGTTATTTATACAAGCAATCAATAAAAAGTTGAAGCAATTATTTAGATTGATTTATACTTATTTTTTCAGGGGCGTAATCCCAATAATTGTTAACTCATTTGCTATCTATATTAAGGATGTTATTCAATTCTATTCAATATATTTATTTTAGACGAAGCCCATATCGTGTAAGTCATAAAAGAAGATGAAATTCTTCAATAGCCGACGAAATGATGAAAAATGTCACTATGACCGGCTTCAACAATTGCACTGGAAAACAAGTTTTGTAAGGATAATGTAATAATTCTTAGATTTTCCTGTTAGATTGTATGTGTAGCCCAGTATTACGCACCAGGCAGACGTGACGTAACAAGCAGATATAAATATCGTTTTAAGGTTTTATATGTACTTTTGTGGGATAGTCTTAGAGCAATGGTTATAGCTGTTATAGGCGATTACGAAGATATTTTAGACGAAATTACATGAAACAAAAACGTTTTACTAACATTTTAAGATGTTTTTTTATTATTTTCATAATTTGTTACCGTATCACTGGATTTGATTTGGATTTATTAAAATAATCCTACGTCTTACTAGATAGTACTACATGATGATTCATGGCAAGGCTCGACTAACTCAACAAACAAGAATTTGTGTTTGTTTATGTTTGAATACAAGCATTTATTATTGCAATATATAATATTTTAAAAATGTTGATTCAACGTTGTTCGTTTGATTTAAATATAGTCTTTTCTCTTTTTATCTTTTTTATTACAAAGTTCAATTTAAATTTTGAATTTAAATAGTCAAAATATTATTATATTATATTATTATTATTATTCAAGGAGTGAAATCTATTTGTTTTACTTACATAGCACTTAGATAGTCATGTCATTTAGATTTAAATATATGTAATTTGTATATTGTAAAAATTTCGGTGTTTTGTTGTAAATACGAATAGTATTGCAAAATGCACTTTTACTTAATAAGCTAGGTTTGACTTCAACTGAACAGAGTTTATCTTAGTGGCGTTTTCAGGCCCTAAATTTGCATTTATCAATTTTGTTTCAGATGAATAATGCGCATTCTAATATGTATAAACAATGAAATTTATTTTTTTTATATATTATATTTATAAGGATCTGATCGCAATCTCAACATGGACCAGACTACTGCTTTGAATACCACTTCGCTTTCAGAAGAATTCCCCCAGAAAATTGAGCCATAACTGAGTGTGCCCCCCACGTAGCTGTACCAGTGCAGTTATTTTTTTAATTATTGCAGTCTATGCAATACAAATGAGAACTCTCTCAACATGTTTGCAGAGATCTTCAGAGTGTATTTTCAATTTCAATTTATTATCAATGTTTAGCCCCAAAAATTCTGTTATAGTTGTTTTTTAAATATTCCGGCCATTAATAATTTACTCCAAGTTTTTTTAGTTAAATACCATAATTTTGGTTTTATTTAAATTAATTTTGAGATTGTTGTTTTTGAGTCATTTAATCACTGATTTTATCTATCCATTAATGTTATATTCAAGAGTGGTCAAGTTATTACATATTAGCAAATAATACTGTGCTATCATCAGCAAATAAATTCAAATGATGGTTTGACGCAGAAGGCAAGTCACAGTTTTATGAAGATCGATGCTGAGAGTTTTGTATCGAATCAAGCCCGAAGGTTGCACCACGGCCGCAATATTATGTATTAATTTTAATATCTGTATTTTTATATGTAACTTTTTTTGTATTTCTATCAAGTAATGGCTAGTGTATTAATAAAAGGCGAACATACATTGCGAGTGACCCAAAAGTCGTTTCAAGAGCAAGACAACCTTTGTGGTCCTCTTTTTTTATACCTGCATCGTAGGTGTGATATAAAAGACCCAATTAGTCATGGTTTGATTAATTCTTATTCAAGTTTTGCTAACACAAGATGGATCTGCAATTCAAGTTTAGTTTTTCGTTGTGTTGTCTAGTTTTTGTGATTGGCGCGGAAGGTTAGTTTTTGTGTTTTAATAAAGCCATATAATTTTTTAGATTTATTCATAAGTTTCACATATAATTTAAACTTAATTATGTGATATAAGTTAACTGCCTCAGGCAAAAAAGTAAGTACCTACTAAATAAGATAGTTAGTAGCTACTACTAGTAGTAGGTACCTATATTGCCCTGTAATTTTCACTTAAGTGAAACTGTGTAGTAAATAAACCGTGATGTAAATACAAAATTTAATTTAATACACCCAGTTGACTACCTCAGAAAACAGATTACCTACTAAATAATAATATGGTATAATATACTCTTTTGGAAGCCGTGAAGATAGATGCAATTTAATTTAACTTTATATTCTTATAAAATATGAAGACAATGGTAAATCTCGTCGTCGATGAATTTTTTGTGCAGTTTTACTTTCTAATCATAAACAATATATAAAAGACAACGGTTTTTATAGCAATTTTTTATTCTAAAACACTGTAGGTTTCATAAATAAATGCAAATACGAGGACAATGACTGCATACAAACGTCAGCTAAGGCTGCGTACGCGCACATGGTAGCTGGAGACGCATCGCTGGGCGTGGAACCATCGGATCCAATATTCGCTAACAAAATCGAAGGAAACTTCGCCGCTCTGAATTTCGTTTTTACCAATACGACTCTAGAAGGACTGAAAACATGTGCCGTGGAAAATGTCAAGTAAGTCGAAAACTAGTTATTTGGAAAAGTCAGTGTTTTATCACATTGACGGGCTGTGTGCTAGACACAATTGAAGTTTTATTGGTTTGACCTTAGATCTTAACTATATAACCATACCTGTAAGTAGATAATGCATTATCTGATAGCCATGGGGCTTTTTAATACCCCTTTTGATAACAGTTGAAAGACTTTAATTTAAATTTTGCGCATATATTGACGCTAAACATAAATGTTATAAATATATTATTGCACTTGAAAAAATGACCGCCAGAGGCGGGAATCGAACCCGCGTTCCTCGCATGCCGGGCGATTGCCTAACCTCTCGGCCACCCTGGCGTTGGCAGAGCCTGTCGAAATTTTCAAGTGCATCTTGACGCTGTAATGCCGCGTTGCTTTCATCAAGCTTCATCTTTCGATTGTTAAATACTTGCAAAAGTATTTCTTTCGAGTGTTGAGGGTGTAATCCCAATAACATTGATGAAAGCAACGTGGCATTACAGCGTCAAGATGCACTTGAAAATTTCGACAGGCTCTGCCAACGCCAGGGTGGCCGAAAGGTTAGGCAATCGCCCGGCATGCGAGGAACGCGGGTTCGATTCCCGCCTCTGGCGGTCATTTTTTCAAGTGCAATAATATATTTAGATTGCAAAGTGAATGCTTATCACTTAAAAAACAATAATTTATAAATGTTATAAATTATCATCTGTTGTTAATAATATACGGTAAGAAACCTCCCCTCTCTCTTTTCATAAAATCCTTTTTTAGTGCTCACCCACACTATAAAAGAAAGCATGGTGCAAAATTTTAGTTTCTAATCCTAGTAGTATGGGATGTGCGTTGATATAATTTCAGTCAGCCATTAAGCCAGTTTTAATTTTTATATATTTAGATAAAAGGTGTTTTGTTCTCTGTTCACCAACCTTCCTACATAATTTGTTGCATAATTAGCAAAGAATTAAACTTTGTTTTCCTTCCTTATTCACGTAATCGTGTCATTCATAAAGGTTTAGCGAGGTATTTTTATCCCAGTTGAAACCCGTTTTTAGAACATAATAATAATAGAAAACATATGATTTTATGTAGATCAAATATTAAAATGAGAGATTGTTTGCTACTAAAAGAACATTGATGATTTTATAAACTTCAGAGTTCCTTTCACCTACTTCATTGTAGCGATAGCTTTTTTTAACTCAATTTAATTTACTTTATTCCAGAATTAACTTAGAAAAGTCGCGTTTACTCGTGGAACTAAACTGTCCATCTTTCTACTTCTATGGAGACTATGTCATAGATGGGGTTCTCATCACCTTGCCGGTAGAAGGCAATGGGAAATGCTACATCAAGTGTAGTAAGTACTACATAATAATAAGTGTAGTAAGTCACTGTACTTTGACATTATTTGTAACACCTTTTACTCATGTGACTTGCAATAAACATTCTGATTCTGATTCTGATTCTAAGTATTTTGCTTGGTTTGCAAAACATTGCCAGTGTTACATAAAAGGGCGTGTGCCATAGCCAATATGTAATGTCAACAATGTATCATACATTTAAAATTGGTAGTATTTTATTAAACACGACACGGCCCAGACGTTGTCAGTCATAAAAGTTTTTTTAGTAACACCGGGCGTTTTGAAATGCAATTTTGTAATTTATTTGAGAAAAAAATCCTAAATATTTTCATATTATTTGTTTCTTAAGTTTACGCGAATTGTTAAACTCATTAAAACACAATTTTACGGATCGCGAAGTAATTCTTAAAATTGTGTTTTAATGAGACTAAATATTTTCCTAAAATATTTTGCGATTTTGGATCATTCTTGAAACCTGGATAAAATTGAACGAAAATATTGGTTATTACGTAATTTTTTTTATGTAACGGTCATCCACATAATACTCTTGTTTTACAGAAAAATACAAGCTTGTAATTGACGCAAATTTAAATACAGTATCTGGTGCCGACGGAGAATCTCATTTGCATATTAAAAATTTCAAATTAGATATTGACGCACAAGGGGGCGTAGTCTTCGATTTCAGAAATCTGTTTAACGGGGATAAGGAATTATGTAAGTATTTCATTAATATACTACTAAGAATAAAAGAAAATCCAATTGAAACTTGGTTGACAATTTCTTAATGCTGGTCCCTCTGTGTGTTCTATCCATCTTGGGTTTTTAGCCTTAATCACCATCTTTCCCCTTATTTACTGATTTTACACAAAAGTAAATAAGTAAGTTTATTAATGAACCACTATAGTATGAGTAGCGCAACTAATGACACTTGGTTTTGTGGCCTGTGTCAGATCTACAAGAATACCACGTTACTCGATTGTTTTCAAATCGCAATAATCATAGCTTTAAAATAAAAAAAATAATTTTGAAAATCGGTCCACAGTTGATGGAGAAATCGGACGCAGACATACATAAAAAACTATACATACAGTCGAACATAAAACTTCCTTCTTTTTTAAATCTGTTAACTCACACATGTTTTATTCTACAGCTGACGCACTCCATAGATTTGCAAACGAGAACTGGAAGATAGTGGCAGACGAGTTCCAAAGACCTCTTTTTGACGAAAACTTCAAAAACCTCGTGAAAAATATCAACAAGTTCTTGAAACATATACCAAAAGACATTTTCTTTAGGGATGGCGATCTGAGATCGATTAATCGAAGAATCGATTTTTGTAGCCAAAAAGATCGATTTTTTAAATCGATATGTAGTACTGTATCGATTCAGTAAATCGATATTTCTCCCTTGAAAATCGGTTATTTTATTTTTCGGTATAAACCAAAAAAATATTTACAATTAATTGAATATACCCGTATTAAAAGAGTGCTGCCGGTTGCCGGTTAAAGGGTTAATTATTCAAAAACTCGCGAGATGGCTGTATGTTTGGATTCCTTCGCTTCTCTTTATTAAAAAAAGTTACGTTGATATATTTTTTAACATCGAATTACCCGATTTTACTGATAAGAGATCGTTAAACTATGAATATGTATCTTGTTTTTAATAAAATAGATTTATATTACATTATAAACAAAAACTTGAGAAAAAGATCGATTTTTCAGAAATCGATCTTATTGGCCTCGATTTTTTTGTGGATCGATTTATTAGGTCACGATTCGAATCGATTTAAAAATCGATGTTTTTCGAAAAGAATCGCCATCCCTAATTTTCTTACTGTAATATTGTTAAGTTTACCGTTAGTATTGAATTATTCAATGTCATGTTATTACTAATTATGAACCCATTTGATTAAATAAAACTATAGTCTATATAGGAGCTGATTCATTTGACCTGTCATTGTTTTTTGATAATGTATTGTTACCCTATCAAACTAGCTCGGATCATTTCTATTTTTGATGATTAAATAATATATATTGTTCTTATTTAAAAGTTTTTTGTAAGTAACAAGGAATTAACACGTCTCCAGTACTTGAATTAGTTTTTTTGGGAAACCTCAAAACCATTTTCATGTTCTGTTTTCCTCAAAACAATTTTAAATAAATGGCACTTTGGGCATTCTTACAGCTTTAACGAGCTTTGCAGTTGTTTAGGTATTTTAACTTTTTACTGGGTATTTTTTAAATATTTTATATGTATGTTAGTCTGTAAAATATTGATCCTATGGGTCTGTATTACTTTGTAGTCTGTAGCCTGAAATAAATAAATATTATTATTATTCACTAAGTTTCATTACAAATTAAAGTTTATTATATTATGTCTGACTTTATAAAATAAATTTAATTTAATTATTCCGTATTCTCTGGTGATAAGTTGAACTTTAGACTCTGGACTACCTACCTATTCGCCGCATAGGTACATGTAGAGTCTGTGTATGTAGTCGCGATAGCAATAACCGCCAATTTATTAGGTTACTTCTTTTGAATAGGTCACCAGATAGCAGAAGATCTTGCCATCCAAATTTTAAAGTGTAATAAATTTTTTCCATATATTAACTATCTATAGCGATCATTTCTAGTTTCGTTGTCTTCCAAGACTAAGTTTATTTTGTACATTTTTATTTCTTTGCAATAAATGAATATGTAAGTCGAGAGATGTTAGGCACTTAGCACTTCAATAAAACGATATAAAAGCTTTTGTGTTATTACAATTTGTGGTTTCCAACTACCAGTATATACTTAAGCTTAGTTTTTTATACAACGTCATGTCTAACAGGTTGTTCATTTTGTGTTAATTCTACTCTTTGTCTTCGAAGGAATACAGGCATTATTTGTAAAATCGTGTGATAACTTGAGTGCCAATAATATACTGCTGTCTGATACATACATTTTTAAACTATAATCTCGAAAACCGAGGTATTTTATCATATTTAGGTTTCCGTATCTCACTTACCGTACATCACTTTGTTGTCCGTCTGTCCCTTTTTCTCAGGAACTCGTGTAGGTATCAAGTTGGTATTAATATCTTATGGCTTTCAATCCGAAGATATGGCCATTTTGCCGTACTTTCAAACATTTCGTTAGGGAAATCAAAACCTATAGGTACTTCCCATTGGCCTAAAATTTCGAAATTTGCGAAGGACACATCGTAGAAGAAATAACTTTGTTTGTACAGAACCCTCAGTGCGCGAGTCCGACTCGCACTTGGTAGGTTTTAATTCAAAAGTATTGTTATTTAGTGTAAGTTTTCTTTATCAGCAAGTATTTACATTCGGTATTTTATAACTGGCACATCCTGTAGTTGTTTGAAATCTGTCATGAACGTACGAAGGCAAGTAAAACGGTAAAATAAGCAAATATAGTTAAAAACATCAACAGAAGAATGACCATACTCCGATTCAAATATTGGTTTAATACTCAACGTTGGATAGCAAATATAAAACGTGAATCTACCTATTGTCATGATTATAACTGTTTTTTTGGTATCACAAGAAAATGAAGACGCATACGCAATATAAACTGTGATGAATATGTAACCTATACCAGAAACAGAAAATTAATATAAAAACAAACGTGCGACTTGGAAAACTAATCATTTGGAAAAATAATTGGTACTATTCTGAGCAAAATTTCTCACTCGGCCCAGCTCGGTCGTCTGTCTTAATTTGACAACATAATTCCACATTCAATCAAGAACAAAAGTTATGGTTACGGTAGAAGTAAAGTAGTGCAACTAGGCCTGAAGTTCACCAATCCATGTTTAGTTTTTAATAAGCCGGTTTAGCATTATTTGAGATATTTTGTATGGGACTTCCGTCAAATTAACCGTCAATTAAAGTTTACTGGCTGTTTTAAAATCGGTAAGCTCGGGTTTTAAGCTCAAATTTTAATAATCCGATACCTTGAACAGCGTAAGTAACAATATAAGTAGACCATAAGCCCGAAGTTCAGATAATTCAAAATAGGGACTGGACCTTTACAATAGAAAAATAGGTCAAGCAGAATCACTTTATGTGGCAAAATTTATTTACTCATTCAAAAGAGCATCCCGCTATCAGCTTTAAGCCAATGCACTTGATTTAAGACACATATCTAAAACACGAAAGTAAAATTAGGATAAGAACTGGATTATATTTATTCCTGTCAAACTTTATGATCCCAATATCCCAATATCATACCTAAAATGCGGTGTGAATCCAGAACCCCAGAACCAGTTGAAGTCTTAAGACCAGCGGAGCATTAATATTTTTTTCTGTTTATTATCACATAAAGATCTTAAAAAAATATTAAGTAGGTATTAACTTAGCATAGTGAAACCAGTAAGGTTTATAATTATATATTATTTATGGATGAGGCTTCTTTAATTAGGCTTACTCGTACATTGAATTAATCAATTACAACTCTAGCCTTGAACTTGTTTGTTGCTGATCTGGTTCAGTATTATACACTAGTGGTGCCCCGTATCTGTGCCCACTCATGTTACAAGTACAAGTTCGCCATACAAACTTTTACACATTATGTTTTATTCATTCCCAATTTTACCCCTGATGATTTTATATCGAGACAAAAAGTCCTTCCCAGGGTCTCAATCGTATCTCAATTCATTTGGATAGGTCTAGTAGTTTCGGAGCCTATTCAATACAAACAAAATAACAATCAAATCTTTACTCTTTATAATGTTAGTGTAGACTAGCAGTTCCCCGCGACTTCGTCCGCGTCGAAAGTCCAAATTCTTTCAAAATTGAAGCACATTTCCACCGTTTCCTAATCTGTTGGACCAAAATAAGCTTTAGGTAATATTTTTAGGTAGGTATTCATATCTACACTATAATATAATAATAATACTATAAAAGGTTTGATTGTTTGTTTGTATTGAATAGGCTCCGAAACTGCGGGTCCAATTTGAAAAATCTTTTTTCATTAGAAGCCCGACATTATCTCTGATAAATATAGGCTACTTTTTACCGCGAGAAAATGCTTCATTCCTACTTTAAAACGGGTACTAATGTTTAAAAATACATTTTCATTATTAGAAAAAAGTCTAGTCTCTAGATAATAATTTAGAGCGGATTTGAGTACCGCTCACAAAAACTTGCAAAAAAAAGCGCATTTTAAAATAAAAATATGTTGGTTGCAAAAACTGACAAGAGTACGAATAATAATCCGAGCTTAACATTTTGATTGAATCGCGAACGTTGATTTTCTTTTTGTTGGTAAATATAAAAAGTGAACTATGTTGCAAAAACTTGACAAACTTGATTTGGGTTCCCTAAGGGTACGGCTATTAAACTAGTGGACAGGAAATAAACTTGAATCGTGTAGAGAACACAGCCCTTTATAAGATCAAAAACCAACTCTTAATATCAAGGCTCTTCTATTTTTTGTCATTGTGTCTTCCATGACTTTTGACTTCTCTCTTGGATTTTTCTACTTGATCTTTGATTGATAAGCAAGATTTTCAAGATCATTGTCATGTTTAGAGTCGTAGTTGATTTCAAAGCCACAAAAGAAAGAAAAATAAACAAGGCCTACTTATGTAATAAATGAAAAAATATTGGACAACATCACAATCATTGCTCTGTATCCCTTCGATCCCAAAGTAGCTAAAGAACCTGTGTTTGGGAAAATCAGAATCAACAGTGATATCACAACATTTATTCCAACAGTACATAATGTTAGCAGTCAGGAAGGATTAAAAAAGACAAC
The DNA here is from genome assembly GCA_949316185.1 of Pyrausta nigrata. NCBI lineage: Eukaryota > Metazoa > Arthropoda > Insecta > Lepidoptera > Crambidae > Pyrausta > Pyrausta nigrata. Next base: position 13,027,095 of record OX438947.1, on the reverse strand, counting down.
GGTAAAACTATTAAGTAATATATAAATATCCTAAGCCAACAATTTACCGGAAAGCTCCATGTTTTACTAAGCGTGACGTTTCCAACTGGTTCCTCGTACAGAATTCACGTAGCTATGATAATATACCTGCTTACATACAAACAAAGTTACTGACCTTATAAATGTAAGTAGCCAAAGAAACTTAATACATCTCAAAAGTTTTTTGACCAATTCAGACGTGTGTATCTAAGATGTTTAAAATTCAATTTTGTTTTTTGTTCCTAGTAGGTTTAATTGATCTTGGGTATTCTAGTGTTGGTAAGTAAAATACTAGTAGTTTTAAAGAAAATTATTTGCACTTTAAAATCAAGTATAGTTATCATTCATAGATAGATAGATACATAATATTATTTCACAGTAAATATACAAAACAAATAAATGAAAGTGTTTTATTCCAGTGCCATACGTTACAAGATGTACTGCAGCCGACTCCAAATGTATCAAACAGGTATCCCAAGCTGTGATTCCAATATTTGCAAAAGGCATCCCTGAGTTGGGTGTGGAGCAACTAGATCCAGTGACTTTCAAAGAAACGATTGATGCCAGCACCTCTGGACTGAAGCTGCTTCTGAAAGATATCACTGTCACTGGCTTGACCGACTGTGTGATGAAAAAAATTTCGTAAGTATTCTAGTACTAACGTTTTTGGATGTGTGTCATCATCTGGCTTCTCAAATTTTGAACCTAAGTTTGCAGTGCCTTTTTGATATTTGCTGTATTATCATGTTCGAAATACACAACATTTAAATTAAAAATTAAATATATAATAATAGCGCCGGTGAAAACAAAAGGGCCATAAGAAAATAACTTGATCCATTTTTATTATACTCGTTCTACTTCGGCCAACACATCTTAATTGACCAGTGCGAATGCATTTATTAGACAATATTGAAGGTTGCTCAGTTTGAACGTATTCAAACTCTTTGACATTGTGATCTTGATCTTGATTAAATTGTAAAAACCATGCGTGCCACACGACCTTGTCTAGGTGACGAATCTTGACCGATAAATATGCGACACCTATTTAGAAATGGATTATAAAATTTCAACGTTTTCATTGTATATTTTAATTATAAAGAAAACCTTGACCGCATATCTACATGTTTTACATTTAAGAAGTAATAGAATTTCTTCTGAGTTTGTAACATGTCTTGGTCTTGATCCTGTATTTAATCCTTTTTTGGGAAACGAACCAAAAAACGCCTAAATCATAAAATTCTACTATTAAACTTTAACCGAAAATATGAAAAAATAATAATAAATATTGGACAATATCACATACATTGATTGAGAGTATCTTATCAACATCGACAAGTGAAGATACAAATGTCCATGACCGTGACCTTATACAACTCGTAAAGTAATAGGTAAAGTCAATGAGAGTGCTTTTAAAAAGAGGTAGATATGTCATTAGCTCATGGTAGTGTTGCCGAACTATCGATAGTTTGACTATCGATAGTTGACCTCGGAAATCATTTATAATATCAATAGGCCTATCGATACTATTGATAATATCGATACTATCGATAATATCGATACTATCGATACTATCGATACTATCGATTGCTAAGTTTGGTAAAAAAGTATTAATATACTGCAATACTATCGATAGTATCGATATGTCTGCGCTATCGATAGTAGGCTATGATTCAATAGTATCGCGTATAAAAATTGGTCGAGGTAGCTAGTAAATATTTTGAGGCTGTTATCTTGTTGTAACTATTTGATGTGACTTTAACGGTAAAATGTAATACCCTTATAAATCTTGTAAATTATAGTTGCCAACTTAAATCACTAAAAACAAATTATACGCAACTGTTTTACCACGGAACTTATTGGATTACGATCTAGGGTTTTACAAAGCGTCAACAGATAATAATTAATATATTATTGAAATTGAATGTTTTGTTATCCAATAGAGAAGTCATGCTCGTATTGTATATAGCAATACTATTGATGGAAAGGTCACTATCGATAGGACCACACTATCAATAGTATCGATTGTTATTGCAATACCCAGTAGCAATAGTATCGATACTATCGATACTCTCGATACTCTCGATAGTGCATTCGATATTTAGCTTCGATAGTATCGATACTATCGATAGTATTGATGCTTGTGAATAGTATTGACACTCACGGGTCTATCGATACTATCGACACTATCGATAGTATCGATAGGGCAATCGATACTATTGCTTTTGCCCAAAATATCGATAGTGGACTATCGAGCGGCAACACTAGCTCATGGAAATTGAGCAATTTGCTCAATTTTGCATTTAAAATTTCGTACAATTAAGACATTTGACACGTAAACGAACGTGTTCTCGGCGCATCAAAATCGAATCGCCGCGCAGTAGGAGATGACATGTCTATTTCTTTTTTTAATGAACTGTCATTGGGTAAACCTAAAACTCACAACTTTTTCAGGCGTGATGTAGCAAAATCAAAGATCTCAGGAAAACTAGTGTGCAATGTGGAGCTCAATGGAGATTATGAAATGGACGGACAACTGCTCATAGTGCGAGTTCAAGGACAAGGAAAGATACACGTGCTGCTTCGTAAGTACAGTCAACAGCAAGGCAAATTTTCCCAAATTTATTTCTCGACTCATTTTCATTTTAACTTAACTGGACCAAATTTGAAAGAGGTTTGATGTGCGTACAGTGTGTGTGCCGCACGCTGGGTACTATCCACGAGGTCCTGGATTTGAATCCCAGGTCAGGCCGAAAGTGTTGGGTTTTTCTGTCTTGACATAACTCGGACACAGCTCTGGAGTCAGGAAGGTTTTGCTAACTCCCCCGTGTCGGAAATCACATTAAGCCGTTGGTCCTGCGCCGGATCTCTCTACGGTCATGTCGAACTGCTGCCTTCCAGAACCGAAAGTGAACCTTTGCATTGCGCATACATTTGTGCACTTACACACATACATTTCCCGTTCAGTTGGCTTATCTCTGTTGAGATTGGTCGCTGTAGTCAAAATTCGGAAGGACATTATTATTATCATTATTATTACAGTGTGCGGGACTGGGGATTTTATAAAGAACTAATAGAACAATACTAAATAAAATAAATTATTTTGTCGTATTATCTAAGAAAAGAGATTGGAAAAAGAGTAGGAAGCCTTTTCCCTGCAGTGGGACACGACAGGCTCCTATATATTATTTATTATTATCTAAGCCATTTTCACATCATTTCGTTTTAAAATTTAGGCCGTGGAGTTTTTGATGTTTTTAAATTTACAAAAATCCAGCTGTTTAGCATTAGACGTATAGTTTAGTATTAGACTGACAACTATAACTAGCAGGCAGTTTTTTTCACGTCATAAGCAAGAATTGCAACTATCGAACTGCTTAAAATTCAAATAATGACGTGTTTTACTCTTTGAACTAAGTTCGAGGTCGACGGCTAATTCATTCGGCTCATTTGCATTTTGTTTATTATAGAATCTCATATCTGGCATAGGTAATTTCCGCCTTTTATATCTATTTAGCTTATCAAATCGGAAAGGACACAGATTATTTTTTATCCCGGAAATCACCCTTTCAGGGGTGTAAAGAGGAATTAATATCTATAAGTGGAAACTTGTAAATGGACCTACTCTTCTTCTTTATAAGATAACTCTTCGATTCTTAGCATTAAGGTGTCCGAAAATTGGTAAATAGAATTAATAATAGTTTAAAAAGAATATTTTTTTGGCTAACGAAGTCACGGTACCATACATGGCTTATTGTTTATTGGCCAGAACTCATGTTCTTACAAAAAAAACTTTTTTGGTTCCGTATTTGACAAGCAAAATAATTTTGGGATAACTGCAGTTATCCGTTATGATTTGTTTTTCTACCAACCAGCCTAATGTATAAGCGTATGTAATATCAATTTCAATTTTGATGTTATTTAAAATGTTACCTAATACTGTTTTTATTATCAGTCATAATAATAACACCGACATCGAAACATAATTAAACGCTACTAAACTTTAGTTCTGACTTTTTATAGTTGTCAACGTTTTTTATGATATAATCAAATTTGTATACCTATATTATATACACACACAAGATTTCGACAGTCTTCCGACCCAAAATAATACATAGAGTCCTACGTAGACTTTTGGGCTTGTAATTCTGTTAAAGCGCTTCTGCAGAAAATTATGATAGTAATGTATGAATTAGACATAAATCTGAATTTTAAATTTTCAGGCAAAATCTTGATCAGCTTGGAAGGTGACATGGGTGAAAAAGTCGGCAAGGATGGAAAGACTTATTGGGACATCAAGCGGTTCGTTCACACATTTGAACTCCAAGACAAGGCTGATGTTGAATTCGAGAATCTATTTACAGGAAACGATGTGATAGGTATGTTGAAAAACAACAATGACGTAAAGTGTTGAGCTGTATACCACTTTGTGTACATAAGATATTAGAAGCCTTGACCTGGACAAGACAGAAAGATGATGGCTCATGTTTTTATAGAGAAGAACATTATTAATATAAACAAGTTTTTTTGAGATAAAATCATTTACAATGAAGGACGTAAAATTTATAATTTCCAACTTCTCTGCATCACTCAGTTCTATGCAATGTATTTATGAACCAATAGTTTTAGTAAGGGTAGCATTACTGATTAGCATACAGATGCTGGTCGGTTTTATGTTTTTCTCTTTCCTACTAATCCTAGCTTGTAAGGTAATTGTATAAGGCAGACCCCACCATCAGATGGGATTAATAATGCCCAGGAGAGAGAGAGAGTAAGGTAGTTGTACACTAACGAGCGACCAGCATACGGCACAATAAATCAATTATTATTAATAATACCACAATCCAATTGCAGTATCGATAAGTCAATGAAGGTTTCAAAGATGTTATTTCCTTCTCCTCTCATTCTTGCATTAGCAAATTTGACAAAGACAGAGCGTCAACAAACTGCAATTATATCGAGAATTTAGAAACAAAATATGAGAAAAGAGCCCGCGATGCACGCCTTTATTGACCGTTTATACAAGTTAAAAAAACAAATATTTTATGACAGTTGTTTTAAGCAAATGAATAAACACATTTCAGGTCGTGCTGCCAGTCAAGTGATTGCTACCAGCGGGAATGACATCGTCCTTGAAGTAGGCCCTCCTGTGATTAAAACAATAGTCACTAGAGTCATGGGAAATATCAAGAAATTCTTCAACAACGTCCCTCCTGAAGACCTTAGCTTAGACTGAAAATATTTAATGTTTATTTAATAAGTTAGTATAGTTTTGCAGTGAACGTCTAAGACAAAAAGTTTTTTATGTAAAAGAAAATGCATTAAGCATGTCATGTCTTTGCATTGACTCATATCATCGGTATCTCGGGTCTGTTGAAAAGTTAATTAAAGTTATTTTTTTTTTAAATTACCACAAAAAGAGTTTTGTTTCGATACTTTTATAACACTGTTTATCGCAATCGTACGCAAATTTACCTCGCTGAATTAAAAAAAGTGTATCTACTTTTGCATTTTATTTCATAGTTTTCTGGATAAGCGGGCTTGATCAGTTTACCTAATGTTAACTTAGTTTTTGGCATTTAATGTCACATAAAAATATATTAATAAATAATGCCTTCACACTAGCAGGTCTGTGTATCTCCCCGCGTAGATAGCAAAAACGTACCTACGCGCGGCGACCCTTTGTAAGGGGCTAAAACAAGTTGCGTGTCGCTACCGGCCAGCGACACGCTCGCGCTTTTTATTTACCGGCGGCCGCGCGGCTACGTTGCTGGCTGGACGAGAATGATTAAAGTCCTAGAAAGAGGCGCTAGATGGCGTTAGAAGCTTCTCGTAGCAGTCAACCCTATCGCGTCGCGTGATATTACGTCACTGAATAGGTTTAGTGTATAATCATATCCAGAGTAATAAGCATGAAATTATCTTGCAATGGATTTTTGTAGGTGTCTACACGAAAATGTGCTTGACTCTGAGGCGAACTAAATTACGCCATATTGTTGACGACATTGAGTAGACATTTCTTTGAATACAATTGCTAAGTCATACTTCTGTACGAAGTACTAGTACTTATTATGTGACACTAGTATGTTATCAACTTAACTTAACTGTTAATTTCGAAAATGTTTATCAAGAAAAATCAATCAACCTGGCTCTAACTGCTGTGTTTTTATTCTTTTTCGACATGATGGGATGAAACGGAATGTAACCTTGAAAAAATCAAAGGTTGTATAAAACAAAATGCTTAGTTAAAATAAATCTAGCTTAGGCTCCGCGCAGATGGGCCTTTTGGCCCCGCGCACACTAAGGTGGTCGGTGGCCGGTACAATTAGACACTCACCTGCTAGATCTTTTGTCAAAATGGCGAGCGCAAACGAAAGTGGTCGGTCATCATCATCCAATTTAAGAGCTAGGCTCTTGTCGGTGGAGTTTTTTCTATTCTTCTCTGCTTTCCGCCCTTCTCTTGACCTCCTGATACGACCCGACATTTATCTTTTCTTTTATTTGCTGCCTGTAGCTTATTCTTGGTCGAAGGTGGTCGGTGGCCGCTAGAATTAGACACTCACCTTTTAGATCTTTTGTCAAAATGGCGAGTGGCGGCCACCGGTGGCGTGTCGCGAACACTAATTGCGAGTGGACGCCACTCGTTTCACATTTGCGGCGACTTCATATTAAACGTATTAAAACATTGTAAACAGCTTGTCGCAAGCCACTGGTTACTTGTCGGTGGCCCATCTGCGCCTTTTAATTGGAAAAACTAGGTTAACTTGTATGTCATTTATAATGTTTGAATTAGGTACTAACCAATTATTATCTCATCTTAAACCTTTTTAATATGATTCCAAGTATTCCTTGAGATAATACCTATATATTGTGCAACGTACCCTTATAAACTCTTCAAAATCACCTAAGTGTGATTACAATTTTGGTATAAAAATTATACTTTAAAAAACCAATTAAATATAATTGAAAAACTCGAAATTATTTCCTGGATAATTTACGCTAGCATTATGTTCCACAAAAATGCTATGAAAATAATTATAGTAAATTCTGTCAATATTCGTCCATGATATAAATAAGGATCAGAAAAAAATTGTGTCAAATAAAAATCAATTCTACATTGAAAACATGCAACCATAGTTAGGTTGCATTAAACGTTCATTAATAATATTATAACCAAAAATGTGGCATTATTTAGCAGCAGTTACTTTAATTACACTCATCAAAGCGGATCGAGGTTAGTGGTTTGATAAGTATAAAGGTTATATAGGGGATATATTTTTTTTCCTATAACTATTGAAATTCCGTCCCAGCGGTCCATTCAGACTTTCAGTCTCAGGTGTCTTGTACAAAGTGACAGGATAAGGAGTGACTATACAACATAAGAGGAAGTTTAATAGTGGCACTGATAGCGAAAAAGATGAAACCGTTTATCTTGACATGGGGAGAGAATGATCATACAAGTGACGAAAAAAGTGATGAGTATGCATGTGGATGGCCAGAGAGGATAAGACCGCCATAGAAAGAGATGGGTGGACTGTATGTAAATATAGTGATTGGTGATGATGAAATAGGATTATTTAGTTACGAGTGACAAGATTGTATGTAAAGGATTTTCCTACATACATTTTGCGCCAACCTCAGATGAACTAGGAAAAATAGCAATTGATTTATGATTTCAAGGGGTAAATGATATATTTTTTACAGTGTCATTCATAACTAAATGTAAGTCAAATGACGACATCTGTCTAAAAGAATCGACGACAGCAGCTATACCGACATTTGCCCGTGGCATCCCTCAATTTGGCATGGAGGCTTTAGACCCAGCTCACTTCAAACGCATAGATTCGTCAAAACCAATCCTTAGTTTTTTAGTAGACGACGCGATTGTTGACGGGTTCAGAAAATGCGTCGCTGTGGAAGCACAGTAAGTTACTATTGAAACCAATAAATAAAATATTTTGGTACCATAGGCTACAATTGCTAAGGTACAGACGGTAGCACGTCAGGTTACCCATTTAAACTACGAAAACAGTTTTCATTACGTAGGGAATAGAGGCGGTCTCACGATCAAAGTGGAGTAGCATGACGTGCGGCCGGAACAATTAAAAAAAATGTTATCATAAAGCACACGCACAATGATTATTATTATTTTTTTATTCTTCCTGTCTTCATTCTTATTAGAGGCATAATTATGCCGTGTAATTATCCTTTTAACTAGCCAAAAATATTTTTGGTTTCATTTATTTTATTACTTGGTATGTAAGCAATTGCATTCTTTATTTTTTCAGCCGTGATGTTAAAAATTCAAAAATATTCATCAAAATATTATGTGACGATGGAATATTTAATGGTCGATATATGATGACAGGTCAGGTTTTGCTTGTGGCAATTGAAGGCAATGGCAAGGTCCATGTTGATCTAAGTAAGTAAAAAAAATGGTCAAGTGTGTGTCGGGTCACGCCCAAATGTAGGGTTTTGTGGTTTCCCTTCTGTCATAGCCTATAGAAGCTTATAGATATCTAAATCAAGAAATTTAGAAATTAACAATCCTACAGTATGTTTATAAGATTTATTTAAGAATACCCCACACGATGCAGGCACAGGACAAATATATTTTACATCCCCACTTTATCTAAAAATATTTAAAAATAAAAATAAAACCAATGCCTTAAAATGTTTTTACAGATTTTATTTTATTGTTTTCTTACCGTGATTAACAATAATCAGAACAATAACAGCTTTCTAGTAAGCAGGTCTCTGGTAGACCGGACAAAAAGACAGACGGATGGTCATGGTGAAACCGGGACCGGGACTTCTTGGATAGTACCCACAGTGTCTGAACATTTGACTAACGAGGCACTTGACAAAGGCGATTTTAAATCTAGTGGTGCAACAGAGCCTTAACGAGTGTCGGTGGCGTAGTGGATGGAGGGTTGCCTGTCATGCGGGTGGTACCAGATGTCATAATCTGGATCACGGTCCAAAGTGGACCCTGGGCCCGAGTGCACAGCCGGGATAACGCTTTGATGATAATGGTGCAACAGAGACTTAAATTTCATCGTCCCCATTCATACATTTAAGAAATATTTCTTTTATGATTTTAGATAATGCTGAGGTAGGCGTTGAGTTACACATAAACAATGTAATGGGAAAAGATGGGAAAAACCACTGGAATATCAAAAACTGGACGTATACAGTCGAGCTCAAAGGAAAGTCCAATGTTCACTTTGAAAACCTTTTCAATAAAGATAACTTTTTAGGTAAGCGAAACAAGTATCTAAACCACTCATCATCATCATCATTATTATCAGCCACTGGACGTCCAATGCTGAACATATATAGGCCTCCTTTAAAGATATTCATAGTGACCTGCCTATTACAAGCGGCCCATATCCAGCGCGATCCTGCAACATTTAAAGGGCCGTCAGTCTGTAGCGTTGCCACTCGATAGTCCACAATCGATAGTTTTTCGATAGACTATCAATAGTTAAGGCAAAAGCAGTAGTATCGATAGTGTAACGATAGTATCGATAGATCCGTAAGTATAATTGCTATCGACACTGAGCAATACTATCGATAGTATCGATAGTTGCTGCAATAGTCAGAGCCTATACTATCGATAGTGATTTTAATATTGAACTACGATACTATCGATAGTATTACTGTCTGTAGATAGTATCGACCCTAATAAAGCTATCGATACTATCAATAGTTTTGCTCAGTGTCGATAGCATCGTAGCAGTGTCGATAGTAATGCTAGTATCGATATGCTATCGATAGGCCTATCAATATTGTAGATGATTTTCGAGGTCAATTATCGATAGTTTTACTATCAGCGGCAACGCTAGTCGTCTGTCCAACTAGCTGGTGGACGCCCTACGCTGCGCTTTTGACCTAAACTACTGCTTGGTTTTACGGTGCACTGACAGCGCTCAGTCATTAAAACTGCCTCAAAAACAAAAAATAACAATAGAGAAAATAATAACGTACATCAAAACATACATAAGATCCTCTTCCCTTTTCAGAGTTGGTTGAAAAAAGGGTTTAAGTATAAAATTAAAAAGATGTTCGCCATCAAAGATGGTGTTTCTATCTCTTCCTAGCAAAACGAAAATTTACATGGAGCTTATATACGTCATAGTCCATCTCAGATCTCTCTATCTAACAATCCGTGCCTAATTAATAATATATAATGCTAATATCTCCGTATTTCTTAACAACTTTTAATTTTGATTCCACTTTTTCATCATCATCTCTTCAAATGCATTTTCATATTTTACTAAAAAATTCGATTTAAATAATTATAATTTGATATTATTATTTTTTAGTTTATTTTTCAAAAGTATCAATACATATCTTTTGACAATATTCTGCCAAACTGTGTAACAGTTTGTCGGCAGGGCCCAGGCGCGGTCTCGAAATCATACACGTAACGAAGGTACTCAGACATGCAGTGAATTTAATTCGTTTCTTATTTTCACGCTAGCTTCGTTAGAGTTTTTATGAGTTTAAGACTTTCAACAAATACGGATGCAGGCCCCTCTTTGGTAAGTTGAGCCACTGTAGCAATATCACATTAATTATTTTCTTTTGCAGCCCAGACAGCCCAAGAAATGGTGGAATCGAACGGCAACGCGATCATCACAGATATTGGCAGGCCAATCATAAAAGCGATTGTTTCGAACATTGTCGATAATGTGCAGCGCTTTTTCCAAGCTGTACCATCGGAAGATTTGAGCATAGATTAACCGATTTTTAACTTACGCAATAAAATAAAATATGTTAAATATTGATTTTAAGAGTATTTTACTAAAGTCTTACACTTTTACTAATAATGGTGTTGACAGTGCTATAACACTTTAAAAAATATGGTACGGCTAATTTGAAATGTTTGTCTCCACTATGTCATGTCACATATCTGTTATTAATTCCAAACTAGCCGTTCTTATAATTACTTAATCACCACTTGTGGATTTATAGCAAATTCATTATTAGTAAGGAATTTAATGATTTCCTGATGATTTTGAGAGCATAAATATAAGAAAGCAAAGATGAGAATTTAATTATTTTAGTCTTTTCTAATGCCTGCACCTAAACTAAATCAAGTAAAGCGTTTAATGTACCTATCTAATTTAACCTTTATGAAAATGTATAAATAACAGCATAATACAAACGATATAATTGAGTTAACAAAGGAATGAGACAGATACCATAACATTGACGTCAGACACACATACTAACTTTCCCCTAAATGACCTAGTTATAATTAGCATTTGACTGTTTGAAATTTTATTTAAAATGCGTGTTAATAATAAGATTTTGTAACTTCTAATTGACATCTTGTTATCTAGATGTAAAAGCATGCCAACTCAAATCACAATTACTTATTCAATACCTACGAGCATTGTTAAGTTAATAATGCATTGTTGTACAATAAAACCGAAGCGTGTAAAGATTTTTCCTTTAAACACTACAAGATCTTCAGCCGATTTGGTTGCTAAGAAGTGAAAATGATCCGTTATTTAGTATCTGTGGTCGTACTTGCTGTAGTTATTTGTGCTGATCCAGGTAATATACAGTTATCCGGGTTTTGTCTGGCGATAATTTATGGGCTATTAGATCATCAAATGTTATAGACAAAAAAACCCATGTTAGGGGTCTAATTTCTCCCCTCTGAAAATGGCAGCCATTTTAATTATTAAAAAAAAATGCTATTTCTATGGATCTGGAGGTCCTAAAAGTTATGAAAATGATTCTTTTGAAAGATAACTATTAAGTGAAACAATAATAAATTCAAAATTATTAACCGTCATAGAGGATTTTTTTTATAAATATTACCTAAAATTTAAAAGAGTTAAATAGTTTTTTAAACCTATTTAACTAAACCCAAAAATGGATTATGGAGGATTATGTCTTTAAAATGTGATAAATAAAACCCCCTAAATTATCGATAGTCGACCCGGACACCCTCTATAATTAAATCATAAGAAGAAATAAATAAACGGAGATAAAGTATCTCATCCTGGTTACATGGAGTAACAAAAGATCACTTTGAAAGAACAAAATAATATGTGTTTCTGAGCTAAACATGTAAAATTATTTAATTAAAACCTTTGTCTCCACCTAATAATAAAAAAAAAACAAATATGATTAGCGTCGAAGACAGAAGTAATTTAGTGTGTAACTACTTCGTACGTGCAATAACAAACTGGATACAAAAGAATAATCATTTCCAGTGTCTTTCATCAACAAATGCAAGCCGGATGATGATAAATGCATCAAGCAATCTACAAAGGCAGCCATACCGCTTTTTGCTGAAGGCGTCCCAGATCTAGGGGTAGAAAGATTGGACCCAGTTTTCTTCCAAAACATAGACTCGTCATCCCCTACTCTAAAGCTGTTATTGGATAATGTCACTGTCAAAGGGTTGAAAAATTGCGACCCCAAGAAGGTTCAGTAAGTAATACATAATTGTTTCAAACGTAAATGTTAAAAGGTCTTAAAAACGTTTAGAATATTTACTTAATTTGAATTTTAACGCAAGAACAACTGCTGTCTTTGAGACTGCTCTAACTACATGCAAGGTTATGTTACAAACACATTTTTGCATCGCACGTTACATGTTTTTACCGTAAGTAAGCTAAGAAATACAAATAAATAGTTTCGACAGAATTTTGTATTCATAGTTTTCAACAGACAAATCAAGACAAGTTTAAAACATAGTTACTCATTTGTTTCATTTGCGCATATTCCAATATGGTAGAAAATCCTATCAAGATCAATTAAAACTACTTAATTTCGTTACTGGATAGACTAATAGACTTATCCTTTTAAACCGTTGAACCTTTATTGGAAGAACTCATTGGGCTGTCAAAAGGCTTTATCTATCTTTAGTCTATTTAGACAGGAATTGTATTTTTGAGAAATTATGGCCTGGAAAGACTAAGGTCTCAATGCCTTTATTTTTCAGACAGCATTGTTATAACTTCTCATGGTGCGGTGGTATCTAAAAAAATAACTTTTAAGCAACTGCAGCGCCCTTAACATTTTTCAGACAAAATTGTAATGTACTCTGTGTATACGAAAATATGGTACTTTTTCAGACGGGATCTCAATAAATCTACGATGTTTTTAAGATTGCAATGTGACGCAACTTTGGATGGGCACTATGTGATGTCAGGGCGACTTCTGGTGCTCCCAATTGAAGGCAATGGAAAGGTACATGTGGACCTTAGTAAGTGCATACAATTTTTTCTAATCTTATACCTTGCAAAGAGCAATTCTTGTTTATATATTTATTTATTTTTTATATATAGGTATTTGTGATTTCGGAAACGGCTCTAAAGATCTCGCTGAAATTTGGTTATTAGGGCTCAAAATTGATCTAGATTATGTTTGCGTGTTTTCGATTTTTTATGCGTTTTTCTTTCACATTATTTGACGCAGAATATAGCCGCTTATTTCGCCCCGCTCGGCAAGAGCGCCGTGGCCGAATGCGTAAGACGACGGATTGACAATTTCATGAGGCCAGGGGTTCGAATCTCGTTCGGTGTTAGTCACCGTTTCACATTTGTACTTTTGTGTATTTTTTTGTATCTATTTATGTTTTTAACTTTTTTAAATAAGAATTATAAAGCTTTTTTCGTAAAATAGTAGTAACCCAGGTACTAATCAATTATTAACAATGCCCTCCAACCGAATTGCGGCTTTTCACCTAACATGAGGCAACGTGCTTCGGAAGGCACGTTAAGCAGTTGGTCGCGGTTAATATCTGTTGGTCAATAACGACTAATACAGTCGTTAAGCTTAGTCAGAGGCCCTAGGGCGGCTTGATAACATCTGACAGTAAGGTTTGTCACTATTACAACCCTCCACCAATCCGGGTGCACTCTTAGTTCCCCAAGTCTTCACGCCAGCATGGCGTGGTGGAGGGCAATCTAACATGACTGGGTCAGACGCGGGGGCGACTACTTTTTAGATCAATTTTACTCATAGTTGAGGTGAGGCCTTTTCCCAGCAGTGGGATATACTCCCTGTATATCCCACTGTGTTGTGTTATGTTGTTCTGGTCAGCGCCCCCCGGCTCAGGGATGGTGGTTTGAGTTATGGTAATTAAAAAAAAAATCAAATAATATTATAATTTTTAACATCCGAAATCAGAAAACATCTTCAACAACAACGAACTCTCGCGCCTTCGTGCGTAGCTACGAACGCTACACCGTAGCTACGAAGCGCTACGCTGTAGCTAGAAAGCTACGCCATAGCTACCGATAGGTTGGTAGTTTTTCGACTCGCTCGCTAGGATCCCAATAATTAATTGATTTTGTGGGTTTAGCCATGATTATTAAGGTATTTTTTAATATATTTTTTGGAATAAGTATCGTTTGTACTACCATTCTGACCCTGACCCTGAGTCGTGGGGCGCTGACCAAAACAAGCCTGTATATAGGCTAAGCTCACACTAATGTTGTAATATTATAAAATTTAACAAACTTGTTATTTTAATACATCTGTACTTATATTATAAAGAGGTACCTAATTGTATGTTTGTTGGTTGTAAGTAATCTCGGGTAAGTTGTTAATGATTCACGAGTCTTCTAATTTTAAATCGTTTTTACATGCGTAAAATTGGTGCATTGTCTCCATGGTACTCCTGTATCCACAACAATACGTATTTAATTTACTTACAATAACAATGAAAAGACATATGCTTCTACTTACAAGAATTGATGATCTTAAATAGATACGTAATTTGCTGTTTTTATTGCAGTGCGTGTAGAAAATGCGCATCGATGTTTTTTTGCTATTTAGAGAGCCTGCCTTTGCTGCCTCGTTGGTCTATGTTTAGCACGCGCTGGCTTCTGACTACGAAGTCCCGGGTTTGCATACCGGGTCGGACCGAAACGAAATTCAGCAGGACAATTTATTGTTTATAGTTTGTCTTAAAACCTGCGCATTTGTCCACATTTTTTTATATTTTTGTGTTGCAAAAGTGATCGATTGAAATCTGCAATTTGGCTTATATCCCAACAACAAAAATTGATATTTTACAATTTTGTGTTTTGCCATCTGGGAATAGAGCTTACATTGTCTATACATCGAGTTCTACACCTGAACTGGCATAGTTAAGCTAGTTGCTACTACAACTTACTTGCACTGTTTGATTTCAGAAAAAGCTGTCATTGATCTCACTGTAGATATTGGCAGTAAACAAGGGAAAGACGGGAAGAACCATTGGAATATCAAGAGCTGGACGCACACGTATGATTTGAAAGATAGATCAAATGTTCGATTTGAAAACCTCTTTAGTGGAAATAGAGTTTTAGGTAAGTACCCAATGACAGTGTATTAAAAAAAGAGGTAGACATGTCATCTCCTACTGTGCGGCGATTCGAATCAGATGCGCCGAGCACACGTTCGTTTACGTGCCAAATGTCATTATGTATACGAAATTTTACAAAACAACAATTACAATTTTATTTACAAAACTGAGCAAATTGCTCAATTTGACGCAATCTAAAGAGAAATAACTAAGAAAAAGTTAAATAAAGCCTACTAGTTATTTATAATAACATTTGTGTTGTTCAATCGAATGTCAAATTCGATTCATGTTCATCGAAATTATAGGTATGACATGCCAAAAGCACGTGACGTCATACGAGTATATATCGATGAACAATAAATTGGTAGTTGAGATGATGAATATTCAGAATATAGTCGTCGTAATTTTACTGAATTTACATACAATAAGTACAATATGCTTATAAGTTATTTCTTAGTCGCTAGGATAGGATAAGACTACTCGTAAATATTTATTTTAAAAAAAGCAGTTTTTGTTTTTATTCATACTTGACATCAACATCTCCGTGACCCCTACAAACTCTGCCAACGCCAGGGTTGCCGAGAGGATAGGTAATCGCCCGGTGTGAGAGAAACGCGGGTTCGATTCCCGCCTCTGGTAGTCATTTTTTTAAGTGCAAAAATATATTTAGATTTCATAGTGAATGCTTATTATCACTTAAATACAATAATTTATCGTATTTGCAAGCTTAATCTTTCGATTGTTAAATACTTGCAAAAGTATTTGTTTCGAGTGTTGAGGGTATAATCCCAATAACATTGATGAAAGCAACGCGGCAATACAGCGTTAAGAAGCACTTGAAAATTTCGACAGGCAATCGCCCGGTATGTGAGGAACGTGGGTTCGATGAAAAGTGCAAAAATATTTTCAAGTTTCAAGTGCAAAAATATATTTAGATTGCGTAGTGAATGCTTATTATCACTTAAAAACAATAATTTACCCTACAAACGTCTACAATATGCCTAAACACTATAGCTAGTGTGACTTAGACTAGACTACTTAAACATAAGAAATTTTGTAGACCTAATAAAAAAAGACAAAAAAAAATTGCACACCTAGTTAAGGGCCGAAACCAGTTAGGGCTGCTTTCCACCAAAGCGAAGATGATAAAAAAAGAAGATTATATCACTCGTTCGATATTGATATTAGTCACGAGGTTTAACGTGTACCTTTTGATTTGTACCTCTAATTGTTTTAATTATATGTTGCTGCCATTTAACAAGAATCACTAGCAGAATGTCAATTTCTCAATACAAATATATCTTTACAGCAGTAGTAATAATATCCTGTAGACTTTACGCAGTCTTTGATGTTCATTTTGCGTGTTTTCCTTTATTAAATCGTAAAAAAACATTAATACCTGGTCTCAATGTTTCCTTAGAAACAATTGGAACAAAGACGTCTAATTGAATAATTATTTTCACAATCAGATGTGAAGGAAGCCATACAATTATTACGTAGTGTAATTATAAAGAAACAACTTGTTGTTTTTTCCTAATTCTACGTAACCCGTTCATAAAAAGTAGGTACCTAGTTATAAATAAATTAGGTAACTAACTACATTTTAAAGACACTGACGCTTTCAGTCCGAATTGACTGTCTAGACTTACCAAACTTAACTAAATGTATGATTCAAACAGTTTAAGTAGAGTACCTAGCTTGTAAAAAAGTACCTACCTAAGATTGTCTAAAATAATAATAAAAATGTATGAATAAAGTAAAAGTTAAAAAAGATGTTATTTAATAACTTATTTTTAATGTAAAAACGTTGTATTATAAACTTCAATCACTGATTGCTCAAATTGATTTTTTAAACAAGCTTCTATAAAAACTTGAGGCACTGATGTTGCATAGTTCCGTTTAGTAGTGCCACGTTCATGGTAGTGCATAGTAGAATGAAAATCTCTATGTGTGGCTTCATAATCAGTACCCTGGTCATAATCCAGGACCAAAGTACTTGGAAATACGAACCCAAACTCGACGGAAATACGTAGTTTTGTTTAGAAGTTCCAATGGCTACCTTCGGTTTCTATCATCAAACCAGCTTTAATAGGACCCCTTTATTTACCTAGCTTACTAATGTATGCAGTACAATTCAGTTGCAAGATTTAAACTAAACTGACAAACGAACATACTTTGCGAGTGGTCTAGGCAATCACCTGGTATGTGATGAACGCAGGTTCGATTCCCGCTTCAAGCAATCAAGTCCAATATTAACAAAAGCTGTTTAAGTACGATTACACCTTTAATTTGACCAAAGCAAAGTCTTAACCGCCCAGGAGACTGCTTATGATATGAGATTTTTCTTTTAATTTGGGCCATGTGATTGCGATCTCAACCATAAGCCTATTGTTTCAGCCCTTTTGATCATAGTTCACGTATAAGCGTTAGTAGTGACTTACACCCGTTGAATCCTGAAATTGCCAATTTTTTGGGGATGCAAGTTTAGCAATATCATCCGGGTGCATGTTATACTGCCCTATGTGGATGTGGATTTTTCTTTTGCTCATGAGCGTTCCGCCAGAGCAGACCACTCATGACCAAATAAAAGCAATTACCTAACTATCAAGATTACTTATTGTTTATATATATATTGCAGCACAAGCGGCTGAAGCAGTCATAGCTTCCAGTGGAAACGAGATCATCAGAGAAGTCGGATCGCCAGTCATCAAAACAGTCGTGGCCAAAGTCGTCGACGTCATACGACACTTCTTCCAAGCTGTACCGATAGAGGATTTGAGTCTTGAATAAAATGTTTTGAAGGGACATTCGGACTGTGTTTTAATTTACCCGATATCGAGTATTTGAAGGTTTTTTTAATAAAGTACAGGTACATCAACGTCTACTTACTATGTGTTTTGAGATATTGATTAAGTTTGTATAATAATATTTATTTACTTAAACTTTGTTGCATCAAAAAGTACTAACAACCGGCGAGCATCATGCCTTAAGGCATTCTCTACCGGCTAACCGTTGGAAGCTAATAAACATTTTAAGTGAAAATATAATGTTGATGTTGGTGTCTGGAATATTGAAGAGTGTCAAAATTAAAATGAATTTTTAGGAAGTTATTTATTTGTAGAAAGAAAACCCATAAAAATTAAAGGATTTATTACTTATATCTTTGTCTCACGATGCGGCTAAGTTGGTCGCCATTAAACTAAAAATATATAAAACTTTTAGGCTAGATAATAGGTAAATTGATACGAGCAAGTAATTGTTACCTTCCTATAATCAGAAATTCGCAAGTATTTTTAACGACAAAAGGTAGGTATTTGGGAAACCCCTTACATAATAACAATTCGGCTAGTATATTTCCACGGACATCGGATTGTGCGTGACTCAACTCATAAAAACAGTCATGTTTAAAATGTTTTTTTATCAGTAAGTTCCGTATATTCTGCGTTGATATTTGCGACTAGAGATTTCTACATAGAATAAAAAAGGGATACCCTTATATGATAAATAATGATTTCATATTCAGTTCAAAATCTAATCAAACCTACCAGAAACTCGAACAATAAATTATCAATAACGGCTTTGGTGTATCTATGGAGCATATCTAAAACATTGGTAAGTATACTATTACTAATTAATACATTCGTTTTTAACCGACTTCATATAGGAGGATCTTTTTTAATGTGTCAGTTTGGACAGAAAGACAAATTCATATACCTAGTCCCAGTTCCTATTTGTACTGATGCGCCTATATTAAGCAATACGGATAAAAATAAATAGTTATGATCAAAACTAACTACTAATGACTCAATAACTCGTAAATCAAGTAGGTACTGTGAAAATCCGGCCCCTATTTATAACTTGACCAAATCGGTGGTCTATTTAATAGTTGTTGTGTTTCGTCAAGATAAGTTGTATTGTGATTCCGTCATGTTACGTGAAATGTATTTTGTTTTGGGTTGTTATCTTTTTCTAGTGTCCTGGACATGCGTTTCCGCCGGTTTGTACTTTCGCTCTAATAATATACACTAATACACACTTTGTTTAAAATCTGTCACAATTGTATTAACCATAGTATAGGTATTTCGAATGATTTTAAAGAATAACACTATGTCTTGTTTTGTTTTTTATCGTTATTTTAATCATATCATCTAACTTTAACGTATATGAAAAGATTTTCAATTCAATTTTTTGTATGAATTTCCAAACTGTATTATTATTTTCTGTACTAATATTGATTATAATAATTGTGACAGTTATGTCAAAGGCTAGTTCACACACATCGACATACGCTTTTTTTAATTTAAAATCGTATTGCATTATATTTTTAACTTTAAAAAATACATAAGTGAATGAGTATGTTCATTTACTTATAGGTTGTCTGGAAGAGATCGCTTAATGTGGTGACTAAGAAGCAAAATTGCAACCACTTTCATACTAGGATCAACTTTGAAATCCCAAATTTTTTTTTACTTTCCCATACTAATTAGTAAATCAACTCTGTAGATTTGTATGGAAAGGTGATATTTTTGGTCTATTTTCGAGGTTCATGTAATAGAGAAAAATGTTGCAGGTGAACTTATCTATCACCTCTTAATGGCCCGACATCGGTGACGGGACACGCTGTATAAGACCGCCTGCATTGTACATATTTCTGTGTAAATCGCTGTACTTACTGTATTTTTCTGTTATAGTGTGCAAAAAAAATCTATGTCTCTGCATTTCTTTTGAGGTGTACTCAAACTACATAGTCTGCATTTTTAGGGTTCACTCAGACGTACAAAACTAAAAAACTGATTCATAAGTCCATCGGAAAGGTTAGGTACTTAACTACCGCACTTAGAGACGTCAATTAAAGTGAATCCTTCTTTACGTTTCATGAGGTCCTTTTCTACTTCATAGATAAAGAAAGTGGCAGAGCGAGAATTATTAAAGATTAAATTTAATTAACGACTGTGAGTGCGGCAGTAAGACTTTATACTTACATTTCAATCGATTTCCAGTGCCATTCGTAACAAAGTGCGCTGCACACGACACAAAATGCCTGAAGCGGTCTACGCAAGCGGTGATCCCTGTATTCGCTGCTGGCCTTCCGCAGTTCGGAGTCCAGAGTCTTGATCCTCTGACCCTTAAGTCCATTGACGCCAGCAGTGGCAACTTAAAACTGATCGTGAAGGACATGGTAGTGACAGGACTGAAGGGATGCGTTGCTACGAAAATCGAGTGAGTAGTTGTTACATATTTTTTTTACTTAGATTGTCTAAGATTTGTTGGTAAAAAACTACTTGATTAACAATTTCATTTGCAATATTAACACTTTCTGTGACAGTAACGCCTTTAGGCGTAAATACAATAAGCCTGGAGTTCACCAACACATGTCAAAATTTTTATCAGCCGGTTTAGCATTATTTGACATATTTTGTATGAGAATCCTGACAACTTACCCGTCAATAAAGGTTTACCGGCTCTTGTTTGTAAATTGGTGAACTCGGGTTTAAAAGTTTTAATTGTGTTAGTGCCTAATACTCAAACCCTTATAAATAAAAAATGCGCGACAGTCACGCGGAGATGACATCAGTATTCATTCGTAAGGTCGTTTGATACGCGTACCACTGAGTTTGTACAAAATCTTAAGTACAGCAGTCTTTTTGAAGATATTGCGCGTAATAGTAAAGGAAAACGTCGTGAGGGGAACCTGCACCACCAGTACAGTTTGGTGTACTTGGATGTTGGCCAATAGAAAGCTAATAGTGTGTGAAATGGAACATCAAAAACTCTGTTAAAAATTGACCAAAAAGTCGTTGTATGTGTTTCATTCTACAAAATCACAACACTTTTTTAACAGGTAAACGACTAATAAGAGTCTTTTACCCGTGGGATCTGCTCCGCTGATAGATAGGCCACCGATAACCACCACTGGTGGATGACGCGTGCCCTGCCCTTTTGTCCCGTGCAAACGAAGTTGGTCAGGGGCCACTACTATTGACACTCATCTGCTAGATCCTTTGACAGATGTTTTGCCAAAATAGCTCGAGTGGCTGCCACCGGTGGCGTGTCGCGATAACTGAATTGCACGTGGCCGCCACTCACTTTACGTGTGTGGAAACTCCATACAAAACGTATTAAAACAATGTCAACAGCTTGTCGCTAGCCATTGGTAGCGGTAGTCGGTGGCCGATCTGCGCGGAGCCTAAGACGTATTTGTTTATTTTTTTGATCCTACTGGCGGCACTTAGACACAAAACACAAAATATAGGGTGATATGACTTCTGAGAAGAAACGTAGAAACAAAGCCAGTCACCTATCACCTTAATTTAGCTCCATGACGTCATAATAACACATTAGACTCTTCATACTGTTAATTAGAATATAAGTTGTGATTTCATACGCAACTAGTTTTTGTACGTGACTCCGAGCGCGTAGCGTCATTAAATTACAATCAGCTTACATAATCACCCATTAAACCCTGACCTTGATTAAATAACAACAAGACAATAAGAAAGTTCAACATAGATATAAAAAAGTATATTAAATTGTACTATTTTTAGTTTTGCTATTTTAAAATCTTTAAAATAATCTGAGCTAAACTTATTGCAAAATGTATAGCTGATTTTAATTTAACCCGCTTTCACCTTACTCTTTTAATTCTGTAAATACCCTAGCAGTTACTCACCTATTACTCTACAAAATTAAGTATATTGGTGGAAATCAATATCGAATTATTCAAAACTTTAAAAAAGTGTTTCGAATCGTTTTGACTCAAATTTATCTATCTATCTATAATTTAAAAGCTATCTCGTCGTTGAAGTCTATTTCATTCCTCTCATCTCTCACCAAATCAAGAAGATGGCATGGCATACTAATGCCATCTTTTTGACTTGGTACGACACGGCACCTTACTTTTTCTTTTTTGGTCGATGTATGACCTTCTTGGCCTAGTCCTTTCTTCTTTTTTCTTTCTAATTTTCTCTCTATAATCATTCATCATCAGTCATCGTGTCGCACTAAGTGTCCCAGCATCTTTCCTCTCCTTTTCTCGATGGTCTACAGTATGTGTCTCTTCTCGCCAACTCTCCTCATTGGTCTTCTTGTCCATCCGACTAATCCTGCGCCAACACCACACTTTAAAGGCCTCGATTCTCTTACAGATGTAGATAGGAGGATTAAATAGTATATTTATTACTATTTCTCTTACAGTAATTATCAGTAAATGGTTATTTCAGGCGAGATTTGGCTGCTTCTAAGTTGATAACGAATATTATTTGCAACGTTCGAGCTGATGGTCACTACGAGATGAACGGGAACTTGATGCTGCTAGAAATTGAAGGAAAAGGCAGATCTCATGTTGAACTGAGTAAGATGTTTGTTTATTATTTCTTCAGTCAGGCTTTTTTAGGGTCCCGTACCTCAAAAGGAAAAAAAGGAACCCTTTTAGGATCGTTTTCTTGTCCGTCTGTCCCTGTGTCCTTTAAGACACTTTTTCTTAGGAACGCGTAGAGGTATCAGATTGAAATTATCATCAAATACTTATAACTGCAGTCCCTTGAAGCTGTGTAAAAATCAAGCTTTTAAGTTAACGCAATTCAAAGATACGGCCATATTAGCCGCTCTAACATTTTGTCGGGGAATCAAAACCTATAGTACTTTCCATAGACCTAGAATTATAAAATTTGGCAAGAAGTAAGGTACGGTAAGGCACAAGAAATGGAACATGTTTATACTAATTAACACATTGTTTTATCTTTCAGACAAAATACAGATGAATGTTATAAACGACATGGTAGAGAAAATCGGCAAAGACGGAAAGAAGCACTGGCACATCAAGGGCTCAACCTACACATTCGAACTCAAAGATAAAGCTCATGTTAAATTTGAGAATCTCTTCAATGGAAACAAAATTTTAGGTAAGTAAATTATAACATATACGGAACTGTAAATATAACTTTATTGATTAGATTTCCTTTAGCGGGTAATTCTGCTGTAGAGCAGCATAAAAAAAATATATGATTTTAATTTCTTTTTTTTGGATTTCGATGTTCGTCCCATATTGAAAGTTATTAGAGTGGCAAAATCCCCCTGAAAAGAATTCAGTTAATTTAGACCCTGTATAACAGTATCCAAAGACAACATTATAGTAGATTGTTATACAAGGGCTGAAAGTGACCATTCCACTCGAGGTGAGAGCGCCAATAGCTCAAGAGTGGAATGGGTGCTTTCACCCGAGTTAAACATACTTTTTTTCATTTCGACTGTGAGGAAATCGAGGGTATCGATAAACTACCGATAGTTGAGGCTAAAGCAATAGTATCGATAGACTAGCGATAGTTGAGGAAAAAGCAATAGTTTCGATAGACTATCGATAGTTGAGGCCTAAGCAATAGTATCGATAGACTAGCGATAGTTGAGGAAAAAGCAATAGTATCGATAAAATATCGATAGTATTGATAGACTATCGATAGTTGAGGCTAAAGCAATAGTATCGATAGACTAGCGATAGTTGAGGAAAAAGCAATAGTATCGATAAAATATCGATAGTTTCGATAGACTATTGATAGTTGAGGCAAAAGCAATAGTATCGATAAAGTATCGATAGACTTTCGATAGTTGAGGAAAAAGCAATAGTATCAATAAAATGTCGATAGTTTCGATAGATTATCAATAGTTGACGCAAAAGCAAAAGTATCGATAAAATATCGATAGTATCGATAGATTATAGATAGTATCGATAGATTATCGATAGTTGAGGCAAAAGCAATAGTATCGATAAAATATCGATAGTATCGATAGACTATCGATAGTTTAGGCAAAAGCAATACTATCGATAAAATATCGATAGTATCGATAGTCTACCGATAGTAATGATAGTATCGATAGCTCCGTTAATATAAATAAATACTATCGAAAGTATCAAAGTTTAATACTAAAATCACTATCGATAGCTGATACAGCTTTGACTATTGCAATAACTATCGATACTCTCGATAGTGGCCTTTATTCAATAAGTAGTAGGAGTATAAAGTAGTAGGGAAAAGCTATTTCCCACCCGGCTATCTACACATGAAAGTTTAACTTTCCGAACAGGTGAGATGAAAAATAATAATGTATGATTTCTATCTATTTTAACTAAGCATGAGCTTGTGCTATGATGACACACAGTCAACCATGACACACAATTAACCAATATTCAACCATAGTCAACCATGGGTGTTGACTATGGTTCAATATTGGTATAAAAAAGAAATAATATGTTTTAGCTGTCGAAGGATATTTACCTATATTTAATTACTAAACATACGTTTTATATAAGTATACAATCAACTCGTCCCTTTTTATTATGATTAAAAAGCAACCAGCTCTGAATTTACAAGGTTCCAAATAAAATACAGATTATACGAGTATGTGATAGCCAGCATTTTATTATTGAAAAAAATATCTAAATCAATTCAGTAGATCCAGATATTACCTACTTCCCACATACAAAGTCCCAAACTAACTTCACCTCTTCATAAAATAATATAAGTATAGCCCTAAAATCATAATGAAAAAGATAATGTTAATATGATAACGGCAATTAGGGCTAAATAATAAATAATTAGTAGCCCCTTAATCATTAATTTCTTTTCCATTGAATCCGCTAATTGAAATGTCTAGCAATTAGGATGAAATTATAAAATACTTGAATTAAATGTACAATATTTTATTAGACTTGTAATTTAATCGAATTTTTAAAACGCTCTATCAGCACAGCTGCCAAATATCTAGAATCGACTAGTTGACACGATCAATTACGTAATTGATGTAATTTTAATGAGCTGTCAAAATGTACCTAACTCTTTCATTGAATCTTTTCTATTCCAGTTTGGCATTTTTCTTCTGACATATTTTTTCAATCATTAAAAAAATGGATAAGGTTTATAGTTTCGAAATTCTTTGTGATTGATATCCACTTATCAAATAAACAATACAGGAGACACAAGACAGAGTATTAGTTGTTACAAAACAAAAAACTGTAACCAATTTGAACAAAAACATAAACAACGACTTCAAAACAAATACACAAGGAAATGTTTTTTTCATACAACATTTATTGCGGCATACTGGCGAAGATTTATTTAAGTATAGCTATGTTATTTTTAAAATGTTAATAATTTTTTATTTTTATTTTTAGGCAGGGCAGCCCAAGACGTTATTGAAAACAACGGAAACGATGTCGTCTTAGAGATTGGTCCACCTGTGATCAAAGCTATCGTCGACAAGATCATCGAAAAGGTTAATCGCTTCTTCCGAGCGATACCCATCGAAGATTTAGCTTTAGACTGATAAAGACTTAGAACTATTAAATATTCATACTTTTACACCTTGTTTTTTTAAACTTCTGAACCAAGTGTGTGTAGACACGGCAGCACGTCAGGTTACCCATTTAAACTACGAAAACAGTGTCCTTAGACCAGATGCAATCGTTCTTCGGCAAACTTTGCTATCGCCAACGAAATGTCTAAATTAAGGATGCAAAAGTCACGTTATATTTCGATGGTTTATGTCAGTTACATACATTATGTTAGCGATAGCTTCAGAATAGATTGCATTTTGTCTTCAGGCCCAGGTAGGGTGGTCTTAAGGCAGACCTGTGTATCTTCCCGCGTAGGTAGCAAAAACGTACCTACGCGCGGCGACCCCTTGGTAAGGGGCTAAACAAGTTGGGTGTCGGTAGCCGGCAGCGACAGGCTCGCGCGTTTTATTCACCGGCGGTGCGCGACACTAGGTTGCTTGTTGGACGAGCATGAATAAAGTCCTAGAAAGATGCGCTAGATTGCGTAAGTAGCTTCTTGTGGCATTCAACCCTATCGCGTTGCGTGATAGTACGTCACTGAATAGGTTTAGTGTATTATGAATCATATTCCAGAGTTATAAGAATGAAATTATCTAGCAATGTATTTCTGTATGTGTCTACACGAAAATGTGCTTGAGTCTGAGGCGAACTGAATTACACCATATTGTTGACAACATTGAGTAGATATTTCTTTGAATTTCATTGCAAAGTCGTACTTCTGTACGGAGTACTAGTATTTATTCTGTGCTTAAGGTCAATGTGGGGTAGACTAACGTGGGGCCGTGTTTACGTTCATTTTAGCAACATTCGTCAAATATTTTTCTTAATTAATAGGCCAGACATTTGACCACGATCTAACCTGATAGTAAGTACTGACTGCCTCGTTGGTCTAGTGGTCAGCGCTCTGGGTAATATCCACGAGGTCCCGGGTTTGAATCCCGGGTCGGGCCGAGAGTGTTGGGTTTTTCTGTCTTGAAAAAACTCAGACACAGCTCCGGATTCAGGAAGTTGGTGGTGTTAACACCCCCGTGCCTCGGAAAACACGTTAAGCCGTTGGTCCTGCGCCTAATCGCTCTATGGTCCTGTCGGCCTGCCGTCTCACCGAATTATGAGAGTGAAGGAATAGAGAGTGCACCTGTGTATTGCGCACACACTTGTGCACTGTAATATGTCCCGCGCAGTTTGCTAATCTCGGTTGGGATAGGCTGCCGTAGTCGAAATTTACTAGGAGGACATGATTTTTATTATTTATTATTAAGTACTGATGTGGTCAAGGATGATTCATGTCTGACTAGAAACAGCCTAAAATCACTCTTTTCTTGAAAGTATCCAGATCATCAAAATAAATATATTAGACAACATAACATACATTGCTCAGATCCTAAAGTAAGAAGATAAAGCACTTGATAGATTTTCATAACATCTAAAACAACGGTGGTACCACAACACCCAGACCGGAGACAAAATAGGAAATATGAATTTCCATACTAACCCGACCAAGGATCGAACCCGGGACCACCGAGATTGTGACACGTTGGAAACCGGTGCAAGCCACTAGGCTACGGAGAGGGCGTCAATACATATATTGCTTAGTGATAGTGTTTAGGGAACACTTCAGCTGGCAACGAATTCCACTCTCTAGCCGCTCGCAAGAGGAACGTACGTAAAATGTTTGGTGCGAATAGGTTGTATGACAACGTTACAAGGGTAGAACGTCTACGTCTATTTGTAAATAAAGATGTTAATATAATAATAAATATTTATTATTTCTATAATGTTAGTTAAGTTTGGCCAAGTAAGTTGGGGGGGGGGGGGGGGGGGGGTAGACTTCCGTTGAATTCTATCTCTGCCTATAGTAAAATTAATCATTTAGTTTTCTATGAAGCCACATATTAAATTACCCCTGTTCCAGCTAAGTTTTCTAAGTTCCCCGAGTGTTACTTTATAACTACTAAAGTACTTATCTTGACCCTGTTAGTATTTTTTAATCTATACTAATAATATTATAAAGAGGAAAGATTTGTTTGTTTGTTTATTTGCATCGAATAGGCTCCGAAACTACTGGACCAAATCAAATGAAATTTGGCACAGAGATAGTTTGAGACACTGGGAAGGACATAGGCTACTTTTTGTCGCGATATAAAATCATCAGGGGGTGAAATGGGGGATGAAAATTTGTATGGAAAATCCGACTTTTGGCGCGGGCGAAGTCGCGGGGAACTGCTAGTTTATTATACAAGGTGACTTTAGTATCAGTATCTAAATTTGAATATAATAATCTTTGATGCAAGATACAAAACACGTATTTTTTATTTTAATATCATACAGTGCAAAAAGATCAAAGAACAGTACGTGTACATCAGAAACCGTCCGAAAAATCACTAAAACGGTGGACACGGCTCAATAAGGCCGTTGCCGCCTGCACAAGGTCATCATAATAATAGCAACCCCGCGCCAATGCATCATATTGGTGCATTGACTTATCAATATCATAAATCAATGTATTTTTTTTTCCACCAAACACACCAATTACCTAGCCCCAAACTAAGCGTGAGCTTGTGCTATGGTGACAAGGATAACGGATAGAATACTTAAATACATATAGACATCCATGACTTAGGTATAAATGCACACAAACATTTGCCCCTTGCGGGATTCGAACCCGCAACCGCCTGGTTTAGAAGTCCGGTGCGCGAACGACTACACCAAGACGGTCGTTTCATGGAAATGGAAAAACAAGCATCATTGTTGATAGCTTGTTTCCCCGACGAGGTATTACAAACTACAATTCTGAAGATCTATTCGGAAACGAATAGATCTTCAGAATCTAAAAAATTCAAAAACAAAATCATAACTTGCCTATTAGTACTACGAGCACTTTTATGCACAGAATCGTTTTACCTTATCAAGCATTAGAGTAAAAATTGTGTCCTTGCAGGCAATGTCATTCACATTCGACTTTACTGGCTAATACCTAAACCACAATTAAGAAACAGGTAGGTAAAGGTTTCATTCAGATAGTTATCCAACAACAGATTATTATTACACATTATAGATTATATATGTAAGTAAGTAGTCATTACAATAACATTTTTAAATAACTTTAATTGCTTGCATAAAAACTTGAATACTTAAGCGTTTTTGTCTGGTCTTCGCAAATACCAAAAAACAGTAGACGCGTATACTGGCAAAATAGCGATTGGTAATATTGTGACACACCAACTGACTCACGGACAACTTAAAACCAAGCTGCTAAATAAAAATAATGTGAAGCTTTTTACACCGCCGGGTTTCCTATATAGCTAGAGAACCAATGCTTAGAAACTTACTGAAACTCGTGTCAGATTTACAGAAGAGCAAGAGTTTTATTCGTAAAATTCAGACGCCTTAAAAAATTGCACTCTTAGAAGAACCTTTGACCATTATTCGCGGAATATGTGAATGAAAATAATAATAGAAGAAAGGAAGAAGCGAGGAAGACCAAGAATAAGCTACATGCAGCAAATAAAAGAAAAGATACGAGTAAATATCGGGTCGTATGCTTTATTGTCTTTGCGTAGCCAAAGTCACGAGAAACAGCTTGTTAAACATTTTGGCACATGACCTTTTGCGTCGAGCTCAGATGAATACTTATTTTGATGTATTAAACAAGTTTAATGCGATCAAAGGTAGGACGAGTCACACTAAAAAGATTAACAAATAGAACTTATAAAAGATGTTGTTTTATGATTTTATTAATAAAATTGTACCATTTGCCCAAGTGTTTGACCGTATCAATAGTTGTGGAAATGTTTAAAAAGGTTTTTTTTCTTGCAATTGTATTTTGTAGTTTAGTTTATTCCGTTCCGGCGACTAAAGGTAAACCTACATTTACATTTTCATAGCTCTACATCAAATTAAAGTATTTATTTATAAATTAGTTACAAGTGGCGTAGATTTCGGTCATACATATAATTGAGAACATTCCCAATATGTAAGTGCAAAGATATTATACTTAAGTCTTAAATAATAAATAAATTGTTTCAACAAACACACCAATTACCTAGCCCCAAACTAAGTGTGAGCTTGTGCCATGGTGACTAGGATAACGGATAAAAATACTTCAATACATATAAACATCCATGACTTAGGTACAAATGCTCGTGCTCATCACACAAACATTTGCCCCTTGCGGGATTCGAACCCGCAACCGCCTGGTTTAGATGTCCGGTGCGCGAACGACTACACCAAGACGGTCGTCATCAATAATACCTTTTTTTTTTTAATATTTAAGGTTTAGAAAAAATCTTAGCTGCTACCAATTTTTTAATCTTAAAGAGATAAAGTTGAGTAATGATCCTGTTTATACATTTAAAAGTGAATATAGTCAGTATAATGCCTTATACTAACTATATTAACTTTTATGTATTAAAAACATTATGAATATCATTATGTACCTTTTGTAAAATCATTTTTACTTATTTGGAAGTATCAATTTATTTTCACAGTGCCATTCATTACAAAATGTTCACCGTCCGATTCAAAATGCGTTAAGTATAATGCAGTAAATGCAATCCCGTTATTCGCTGCTGGTATACCTGAGCTTGGAATCGAGCAGCTAGACCCCCTCATCATCACCGAGATTGATGCTAGTACACCGAATTTGAAACTGGTGATCAGTGACGGGAAGTTAGTTGGGATCAAAGATTGCCAGGTGCTTCGGATCGAGTAAGTTTTTATTGCACAAAGTTTTAATTGTCTTATTTTACGACGTAAACTATTTAAGTAAAAATGCGTGAAGAATTTAAATGTATTATGATACGAAATATACACTTATTGTAATTACAATTGAGTATGGTGTCACAATGATTTTTCGTAAAATTTTATCAAAACAGGACTTAGTTTATATAAGCTACATACTTCTCGCGTACCTGATTTGAAACAGCTATTCTGTACATACACAAGTTTATATTTTAATTTTGTACAAAATAGTAAAACTTATAATAACATATCACAACGCTTAATTTTGGCTATAGAAGATCCTAACATTGGTTATCAGGTTTATAACTAGATTCCCAAAATTCAATCAATTAAATCAATGAAAATGTTGGTACTTTGAATTAATTTTATGTGTTACGAGTAGATATCAAATTATTCATCAAGCTTATCTAAACTAATACGAATCTGTTTTTATAGGCACGATAAAGCAAATTTAAAAATACATCTATCTCTCGACTGCTCTCCCGAATTTTTCGGAAAATACGATTTGGATGGTCAAATCCTCTTTTTAAAACTCAAAGGAAATAGCGACATACATATCAAGCTCCGTAAGTTTTGATTTTTTTGGATGCCCTGTAGGTTTTTTCTTTTCTCTATATTCTTTTACTGTCTTTGTTGGGCTGAATAAAGTTCCTTCCAAACTGTTGCATTTCTTCCCGTATGGTCTAGATTGCCAATCTTACCGGTCACGGTCTAACCATGATTATGAGGGTCTGCCTTTTGAACCACGATCATTGGTATCCTACCTTCTACGTTTTGGGACCAATAATTTCCTTATATTCAAAAACACAGAGGTTGTTATTCTTACTCTAATTTTTACACTATTGTTTTTTTGTCTTAACGAATGGAAATAACATATTCATATTATTACAGGAAACGTTCAATTCAACGTTATATGTGAACACAATGAAAAATTAGGCAAAGATGGGAAACTACACTATAACATCAAGAACACGAAATATACTTATGAGTTAAAAGGCAAAGTGGATTTAGAATTAGATAACATCCTTCCTGGCAATGAAGTCCTTGGTAAGTATAAAATTAATTATTTAAAAAAAAAAGCCATCCAATTTAAACTCAATTGAAATAACTTGCCCTGCTGTGTGAACATTCATTCATTCATAAGTTAAGAGCTGCGCTCTTGTCTGTGAAACAATTTCCATTTCATTCCATTTGTCTCTCTGGACTCTGCCAGCACCTTCAAACGCCAATAATATATTGCCACCTTGTATTGAATATAAAGGTGAAAATTGATTGAGATACATTTTGGGGGGGACTTGGCGTATTGTCGACTGTACAACTTAAACAACACTGTAAATTTACTAATTAGCAGATTTAGATAAAACTTTCTTTTATTCGAATGACGTATCCCATAAAAAATTTTGGGAGCTTGATGTTCACCCAGAGCCATCTTCAACATGGCCTCCGTAGAATACCAATAGACGTTTTTTTTTGCCGTCACTGACATTGAGGCCTTTTTAGTACCAAAATATTATTTTTAAGCACTGAGTCGCCGTTTTTTTTTTGTAGTTTTTAGTGCCAAATAAATACTTCTACAAAACAGTTTTAATAATCCACGGCTTACAAACATTAAAAAATATATATATATAATTATTTTTTTACAGCTCGTGCAGCTCAGGAAGTCTTTAGCAATAATGCTAACGAAGTAGCTAACGAAATTGGACACCCACTGATCAAGGCTGTGGTTGACAGGATTGCTAGAAGCGTCAATAACTTCTTCCATGCTGTACCTATTGAAGATATAGAAATAGTTTAGACGTACATAAAGTATAATAATTATAAAATCAAGACACATTTCTTTTCGTTTTGCATTTATCGCCATATCATTTTTTATGTCTTTTTTATGTCCTTCTCTTAGCTTACTGTTATCCAATACTTCAATTTAAAGCTCGATAATCAGGATCAGAAATATTTGCCGAATAAAATAGAGAAAAAACTGATTTCATGTTATCATCTCATTAGTTACACCTTTTATTGTTAGTAATTTTAGATAAAACTTGGAATAATTATTCAAAATGCCTTAAGTTCATCATTACATGTTTATTTTTTAATCAGCCGGTTTAGAATTATTTGACATATTTTGTGTGAGCATTCTGTCAAATTAACCGTCAATCGAAGTTTACAAGTGTTTAAAATATGTCAAACATCAGAGGACCTTATTCTTAGTATATACTGACTTTATGTACATTAACAAACGAAACAAGTATCATCGTAACAAAAACATGTACCACTAAATTCTAACAAACATGCGACTAAAAAGCCAAATTACAGGACCCTATTTTATTTAACGACTTAAACACTGAAAACTGTTCTTCAAAGCGATAAATGTTATTATATGACATACTTTGTATGGGCATTCTGTCAAATTAACCGTCAATCGAAGTTTACAAGTGTTTAAAATATGTCAAACATCAGAGGACCTTATTCTTAGTATTTATTGATTTTATGTACATCAACAAACGAAACAAGTATCATCATAAAAAAAACATGTACCACTAAATTCTAACAAACATGCGACTAAAAAGCCAAATTAGCAGCACCCTAATTTATTTAACGACTTAAACACTGAAAACTGTTCTTTAAAGCGATAAATTTTATTATCTGTCCATGAAACTGTCATCGAGGTGCATGCGTCGCGTTGGCATCATAATAAGCTGTAAAAGAACTATTATATTGTGCCTTCACACGGAGGCGAAAGATATAAAAATGTCAGCGCTGTTGTGAGTATTAGAAACATATGGTATTGCATTTATTTAGGGAATGGGGGATGTCAAAGTGGAGCAAGTGCTGCTGAGATTTGGTTGGGAAATGTTTTATTGTTTGAGAAAGATGCCTTATGACTAGTGGTCGGAATTAGGTAGAGTATGTACTTACACTGATTTTATACAGCGAAAGAATTAAGTGGATATGCCTCAAATCCCGAGATTAATTTTAAAGAGCAGAAAAAATCCCGTGATTTTTAAATTAAAAGTTATTTACTTTTTATTTAAACTACTGCACGCATGACGTTGCCAAATTTACATCAATGACATAGGATGTCCGAAGTTGCAAAATTCTAATACGCGCAATTTTGCCACAATTGTAGTTCGCACAACATAGCTTGTGAGAACAAAATAATACAATAGCGGAAATGCGGAGCACTCCCTGCCTAACGAAATGTACTAGATTTTATCTCTTTCTTTCTATCTATTAGCAATAAATCGGTTTACTCATTCACACAGCTCATTCGCTTACCTCGGTTCGTCGAATGCGCTCACTTGTTTCCTATTGTGTTTTGTATGGTGAATCCTGTTTGACCCTGGCTTGTTTACAGGATTTTGGACTCTACTTAATACGGGACACGGAATTGTCCATTAGAAATCCCGGGAAGGTCCACATTAATATCAACATTTCGATGCAAGTACATAAATAACTCTACCTAATTTCGACCTCTGCTTATGACGGAACTACACCATTTTGTAAAAGCAAAAGTAGCTCTTTTCCTGCTTATATTATAATCGCAAAACCAATTTTAATAAATTTCGATGCAAAGATGATTTAATGGTAACTAGGAGAATATCATAGGCTCATAAGCATAATTGGAATATTAATCCTCGACGAAGATGGAACTGTGGAACGATGCATGTTAGGATGGGGAATCATACTATACTATATCTACACAAATGACTAGGTATACATCGATGGCTTAGAGCACACATGTTCTAATTACAAAAAGTAGATTTTTCAGTAGAGCATTTTAAAGTTGAAACATGAATAATACAAAAACTGTCTATGATATGGAATTCAAATTTCGTTTATTCATAAGACTTATTCTTTAGTTCTATGAATAAGTAAATTTTAAAACGAAATTACGTCGAATTGATTACAAAATCAGTTGAATTCCTAGCTAACCCCCCTCACTTAGTACATTTGAACCCTTAAATTTTGACATTTGAATTCACGTATGTACTAAGTGAGGCGGGGCTAGTATTCTGATAGAAAAACAGGTACTTATCAAAATAAAAGTTTTATACTCGTATAAATTTATACAGCGTGTGGCCTGTAATAGGAGCTGCATGTGGCCTGGTAGGGTGGGTGTCAGCCCAAATCACAGTATTAGCACCGAAACCACTTCGGTGTTGCCGCTGCCTTGATGGCGGCCACATAGGAGCGCAGTGCCAGGCTGAAGTGGACTGCAGCGAACTTTGTTACCGCTGCGGTCAGTCTGGCCACACTCGACGCGGCTGCACTGCTGCGCCGTAATGCCCACTGTGCACGGCTACCGGTAAGCAAGCAGATCACATGCTGGGTAGCATGCACTGCTATCAACAAAAGGGGAGCAATCGTGCCGGCATTAGGAGCCCAGCAAGTCAGCCACAGCCGAGTGAAAACACGGTAGAAAAGGTCTCTAGCACCTCTGTGGGCTAAGATGGCTCTTCGTGTTATTCAGGCGAATGTGAACCATTGTATAGCTGCTCAGGGCATGCTACTACAACACATGACATGCTACTCGTCGTAGCGATTGGGTAGCTGACCACAAGGGGCTGGTGGCCATTGTCGTATCTGGCGGGCTCCAACTAGAGCTGAAGGCCAAGGTAGACGGATACGTAGTAGCTCAGTGTGGGGGCTGTTGCTGGTAAGGGTGTACTGCCCTCCCAGCCGAAATGCTGCTACTCTCGAAGCCGATCTGGACAGACCAGGTGCCATTCTGCAGCAGCTCGCTCTTCCTGCTTTAATCTGCGGAGACTTCAACGCGAAGTCGACAGCCTGGGGCTCCCCTGCAACGGTTGCAAGAGGCGGAATCGTATTAGAGTGGGCAACAGCACCAGGACATATGATTCTAAACCGCGGAATAGTAGCTACATGTGTGCGGCCGCAGGATGAATCAATTTTGGACCTATCGTTTGCAAGCCCTGCTCTTGCCTCTCGCATTAGCGGCTGGGCGGTACGTGCAGATACAGAATCAATGTCAGACCACCGCTACATAACATTTGATGTTGCAACAACGCATTCCACAGCCACACCGAGAACGACTAACCTAACCCAACTCTTTTTCCACGCTGGAAAGTCAAATGCCTGGATAGAGAAATGGTTGAAGAAGCTGCTTTAGTTAAAGCCTGGCTGCCCATACCTGCAGGTTTGGTCAATGTAGACGAAGAGGCTCAGTGGGGGAAGCAGGCCATGTCTCACTTATGTGACGCGGCCATACCCCGGTCTAAGCCCATGCCACCGAAACGTGCCGTCTACTGGTGGTCAGAGGAGATTGCACGGCTACGGCGAGCATGCATAGCAGCGAATGGTGAGGTTTTACGGCATCGCCGTGGGCAGCAGCGCGATATAGCTCTTGATATCCCACTCTATGAAGCGTACGGACAGGCAAAAAAGGCCTTGAAAGTAGCCATTGCCCAAGCCAAAAAGAAAGCTAGGCAGGAGCTTCTGGAGACCCTCAACAGGGATCCTTGGGGGCGTCCCTACCGTACAGCCAGAGGAAAGCTCCGCTCTTGGGCGCCTCCAGTCGCAGAAAGCCTCGAACCAGCGTTGTTGGCCAGGATGGTGGGAGCCCTTTTCCCAGCCAGACCGGAACATAACCCACCATTGATGGCACCTCACCCCTTACCCTCAACAGAGGCCCCAGAGTCGGTCTCAGAAGTGGAGCTTGGCGTAGCTATGCTTAGACTCAGGGTTAAAAATAAGGCCCCCGGGCCAGATGGAGTGCCGGGAAAGGTCTGGGTTCTATCCGAGGAAGCCCTTGGGGAACGCCTGCGGAAACTTTTCAGTGCCTGCTGCGAGCAGGGTCAGTTTCCGAATCTGTGGAAGAGTGGGAGACTTGTCTTCCTTAGGAAAGAAGGGAGGCCACCAGACTCTCCATCAGGTTACCGCCCTACAGTGTTACTGGACGAGGCCGGAAAGCTCTTTGAGCGAATTATTTCTGTACGCCTCGTTTGACACCATATGTAGAATGGGCCGGACCTCTCTGGCACCCAGTTTGGGTTCAGAGGTGAGCGTAGCACAGTGGATGCCGTCTTGCGCGTCAAGGAGCTTGCTGGAAAAGCAGTTGAGAGCGGTGGACTTCTGTTGGCTGTGTCTTTGGACATCGCCAACGCATTCAATACACTACCATGGTCCTGCATCAGGCAAGCCCTTCACTACCACGGTGTTCCATGCTACCTCCAGAAGCGCTGACAATTTCGCTGAGCGTGAGGTCATGTGCGTTGACCGGGACGGACTCTTACGCCAAAGGGCTACCTGCGGTGTTCCACAGAGGTCTGTCCTAGGACCATTCCTGTGGAACATTGGCTACGATTGGGTCCTCCGCGGGCGGCTGGAAGGTGGCGTCAGCTTGACGTGCTACGCAGATGACACACTAGTAACAGCGCGTGGCTCCAATCTGGCGGAAGCTTTTACTCGTGCAACTGTGGGCGTCGCAACTGTAGTTCAGCGGATTCGAGAGCTAGGACTGGAGGTGGCATTTGAAAAATCTGAGGCCGTGTGTTTCCACGGGCCTCGACGAGCACCGCCCGCAGGGTCTCACATCACGGTCGGAGGAGTCCAGATCGAAATCGGAAAGACCCTCAAATATCTAGGGCTGGTTCTGGATGGACGGTGGCGCTTTGTGGCACATTTCGAACGCCTAGTGCCTAAACTTTTGGCCACGGCGGGAGCCCTCAGCTCTCTTCTGCCGAATGTAGGAGGGCCGTCCGCGCTGTGTCGGCGACTATAAATGGATGTCATCCGGTCCATGGCTCTGTACGGGGCTCCGGTATGGTTCGATACTATGTCGCCACCCAACACCACACAGCTGTGGAGGGCACGGAGGATCATGGCAGTGCGAGTGATTCGCGGATATCGCACGATCTCAACCGATGCAACCATAGCGCTAGCCGGGTGTCTTCCTTAGGACCTCGACGCTGTGGTCGTTTGGCGAGAAGACCAAAGGGCCCAAGAACAACGACCCGCACCGCGTGAGATTGAGGCGGAGAGGCTTGCCCTTGAGGAGACCGCAATAAGAGCCTGGTCAAGGAGAGTGGCCGGTAACCAAGCTGGGCGCCGAAAGCTCGAGGCTACCGGCGCGCGGAGCTAGTCCAGTACTCTCAGTGCTGCCAATGGCAAGATACTAAAATACGTACCCTCCCCGCGCTTGCCAATGGCCGCGAGAGTCAGAGAACAAACATACATACACACTCGCTAATTGGCTTCCAGAACGGACCCACGTCGCCCGATCACTCCGGCCCGTACAGAAATTACGCGCCAAAACGATTATTGAAAGCACACATAACTTAACATGACGTTAGTATACTTGAGCATTACAAGAATCAAAACAAAAAATAAATAAATAAATATGTGATTTTCTATAATTTTGTAAACATAGTTATTTTTTGTATCATAGCGACTTAGCATATTTGTGCACTTAAAAGGGTTGCAATTATTAGATTTGTTTTTGTAATAACTGCACAACATTTGGATTGTCTGTGATATGTAAGATTACATGTCGTAAATGTACTTAATATTCCTGAGCGCTAACATTACCGCGTGAGGGAATGTTAAAATCACTTATGAAGTTTTTGTACCAGATTAGTAAAAATAAAGGATTTTAATACTTTTGGTCATAACCGAAGTTACTTGATACAATAGTGACACTGGGTTTTTGATAGAAAGAGATGGAATATCGACACGTGGGTAAGTGCAAACGGTAGAGCACGTCAGTTAATACAGTTGTCAGTAAAAAAGTAAAAATCGCAATTTTTGTAATTAGTACAAGTGTGCTCTAAGCCATCGACATGTAAGATCTTGTATTAGGGCTTGTAGTGTCCATACTCGAAACGTTTGAAAGGAAACCAGTGCGGGCTCTATTCCAAAGTGCCCTGTCGCAGAATAATTTTAAGTTCTGTGTTTATATTTCTATGCTAACAAACAAAGAGGACAGACTACAATAATTTAGAAACGTCAATGTATTCGGATTCCCAATACCTGACCTATCGGGATATTTATCGAAAAACCTGTCAACTCTTTTATTATTTTGATAAAAAGGCGATTACAGATGCAATCTGTAACTGCTATAATGAGCCATGACTCAGCTGCACTCTACGATAGTTAATTTTAATGGCATTCTGAACTTGCGCAGACGTTCCTTGTTTGTATCATCATAAAAAATATAGGGCAATAGTTATGGGCGAAGAGAGCATTATGATGCGACGTGTTTTATTTTACTTTTATGACCACTTGGCTTGCATAGCCGCAGTCAGAATTAGACCATGCTATATTAAGTATGAATAATAATAATCTCTTACGGACTTTCGGAGCAACCAGACATGCAGAACGTTATAGTGGACAAGTGTGTGCGCAATATATAGGTTCACTCCCTGTTCCTTCACTCTCATAGTTTGGCAGTCCGACATGACGTTAGATCGGCTTAATGTGCTCTCAAAGGCAGGGGGTGACACTACCACAAACTTCCTAACTCCAAACTGTTTTTAATTTATTTTAGGAAGAAAACCTAGAAACAATTTTGACCTGACCTGGTTATTTGACCACAGGACCTCGATGGAGGTGGTAACTTTATTGGCTTTCATGGTGCAACGTGTAGTTGTACTTGGGAAGGTAAATAAGAGGTTCTCAAAAACAACTAGCCACCAATTTTTCTAGTTGATACGACTTTTTCTTTTAGCAAAAGTAAAAATATAAACTGTTTGTAAAGAATTTCATAAGTAGGAACTAGAGTCAAGGGCCCTATGCAATAGTAGCTTCTTTTATTTTTCTTTTTCACAACTTATCTAAAGCTTAACTAACCTTAAGACAGTTGATCGAGAAAAAATATACAGATATTTTATATTGGTTGTCAAGTAAATGAAGGGCAAATCTTAAACTACAAATTAGTCACATCATGCAATCTTTCAATACCTTACCATTACCATACTTACTTACTATTAATACTAATATTTACTATTACTATGCATTCTTACCATTAATGTTTTTGGGCGCTTTATTATGCTTTATTAACTACACCCTATACTAGTATAAGTATACATAGTACCAACCACTCGATAGAACCCTAGAGATCTCCACATTCATAGTATAGTACCGGCGTAGCAAAACTCACCATTATTATCGTACGGATGTATGAACGCATAATAAAACTTTCACCCCCATATCAGCTCACAAATCGACCAAGAAAATGAATTAGCTGGGGCGTACCTAACTACCAATCAATAGCAAACTGATTTATTCCCGAAGGGCGATGTTATCGTAGGAGAAATAATGTTGCAACCTGTTAGTAAGCGGAGCGAGATTAAAAATTATCAGAACAATGTTGTCTTTGACGAAGATTTTCTTGTCAAACGCATAAAAATACTTGGGTGCTTACAAATCGAGAAACCAACTAATAACAACAACAACCTTTTTGTACTAGGTTTAGTAAACAACATACATATTGGACAACATTGCATACCCACTTTGCGTTGATCCCAAAAATAAGTAGCTAAAGCACTTGTGTTACAGAAAACAAAAACAACGGTCAGTATGACAACACCCAGACCCGAGATAATATTATAGAAATCCATATTTTGTTATTTAGCCGACCGGGACTCGAATACTTTCTTAAAATAACTCAGATAAAGCTGACTCCGGCAGGAAGTTGGTAGTGTTGATACTCCCGTCGTGCCTCGGAAAGCACTTTAAGCCGCTGGTCCTACGCCTGATCTCTCTACGGTCATGTCGGACTGCTTTATCACTGAACTATAAGAGTGAATAAAATAAATTGTTTCAACAAACACACCAATTACCTAACCCCAAACTAAGCGTGAGCTTGTGCTATGGTGACTAGGATAACGGATAAAAATACTTAAATACATATAAACATCCAGACTTAGGTACAAATGCTCGTGCTCATCACACAAACATTTGCCCCTTGCGGGATTCGAACCCGCAACCGCCTGGTTTAGAAGCCCGGTGCGCGAACGACTACACCAAGACGGTCGTCAAATGAATGATCAGAGAGTACATCCTGTGTATTACGCATACACTTGTGCACTATAATATCTACCGCGCAGTAGGCTGATCTCTGTTGAGGAGATTGGCCGTATTATTAGTACTGCAATAGCAGCATTTTGGTGCAACTGACTCTACATATCACAATAACAACAAAATCTTTGGCTTTATAGTTATTGTGTAAAAAGTGTCAAACCCGCTACCGCTTATCACGCTACCACCTACCTAAACTGGCTCACGATTTGGTAAATAGCTAACGTTTTGCAGCTCAAGCCACGTTGACACGTGCCACGACCATTTGCGTGTCGGGATGGATATGCTATGTAAACTGGCAACAAGGAGAGATTGGGGTTTTACAAACCGAATATTGCCACATGCTGGATGCAGAAAAAAATGGCGTTTCCTCGGGTATTCTAGAATACACTTAGAAACTAAGCCAGTATCCAGAAAAAAGTTTTTTTCTGAGCAATGCCATACTTTTTCATTGTGATCGGCTGAAAAAATAAACATGATAGTACTAGAACATACATGACTTTGGGTCAACTCATCATCAGATATGTACATACATAATGAGAATTTAATTATAAATTGTTTTGGTGATTATAAAAGGCATTTAGTTCCTCCGATTGTTTGTATGTATGTGCGCGATGAAAACTACTAAGCCGATTTTTATGTGGTTTAATAGTAGGTATATCAATCGAGTGGTTTTTGAGGAAGGTTGAAAATAGGTGTACCTATAATTCGATCGTTCGTAAAATTGTTGAAATATGACAATGATTGTTTAAAATGTCGGAAAAATCAAGAGACGTTGCCAAATTTGTTTGCGATAACAAAACGATGTAGGTATAATAGGATTCTTAAATAGGTTCACCAAAAAGTTCACGGTAACATTAAGCCTATCATTTTAGGACAGCTTAATTTATCCATTCTTCTTCTACTCGACTCTAGCAAAGCCGAGGTAAGTCGCTAGTTAAAAATAAATAAGAACTTGAAAAACTACTTTGTATACACAACTTTGTAGAGAAGACATTATTAATAAACATTATGCTGTATTGTTGAGTGTTACACATCGCTGATTGCGCAACCTTAATAAGCCTGTTCCTATGAATAATAAAATATTTCGGATAACAGGCTGTGGCTTCTCTCAAAGCGATAAACTAAATAGAAAAAAATATATTTATCGTAAGCGTGTTGGATCAAGTTTCGATATTTTGCAAAGTACAAGTTAATAGAACTACGAGTACAACTGCTTCACTAACTGAATGGTTTTGAAGCAAAAATGTGTATGGTTTCGCTAGGTCATAGAATAGCCAATGTCACTATTAGATATTGTTGCTTTTGAACAAGCATGCATAATCGACTTTCAACTTAGAACATAGGCCCTGCGTTTGTCTTGATTAGCTAATCCGGACTGGCTTAAATTGACTGTCCGGATAAGCTAATCCAGACTCACACAAGTGGGCTTTCAACTCCACAAATAGGCCTTGAATAAGTCCGGATTAACTAATCCGGCATTGCTCAAGTGGGTCTTAGATATTTAAAGTCACATCACAGGCCACATCGTGTCTCTTACCATTAGGTGAGATTGCAGTTAAATGTCAACAACAACAAGGTGAAGCAATGATGTGCCTTCTACGATGAGCTAACATTAAAATGCAAATAAAAGTACGTACGTGTATTAACATGGATAAAGCACCAATTAAACTGCTGTCAAACATGATAATAAAAAGAATGATTGATAAAAAAGTAATTTGCCTCGCTGTAGGATGGTCGCTAACGGTCAAGGCACACATCAAAGCTGTTAATAAAACAATAAGTATTTCCTCGTGCCTTATATTAATTTAGTTTCTTAGAGAACAAGCATTTGCCTAGCGGCTCTGTAATAATATATTTTATAGTTTTGCAAAAATGTGTGCAAAGGTTTTGTTATTGTTGTGTTTTCTTGGATTTGTATATTCAACTACTGCTGGTAAACAGTTTTTCATTTACTAACTGAGATTTACTGGTTCTGTTTGTTAATCTGTAGGTATATTCAGACGCTGACTGGGTACTATCCACTAGGGTCCCGGGTTCGAATCACAGGTCAGGCCCAGAGTCTTGGGTTTTTCGGTCATGAAATTACTCAGACACAGCTCCGGAGTCAGGAAGTTGGTGATGTTAATGGACTGTGTATGACCGTTCATGTCCGTGTCTTGGAAAGCACGTTAAGTCGTTGGTCCTGCGCCTGATCTCTTTACGGTCATGTCGGACTGCTGTCTCACCAAATTATGAGTCTGAAGAAATAGAGAGTGCACCTGTGTATTGCGCACTTATGCACTATAATATCCCCCGCCCAGTTGGCTTATCTCTGTGAGATAGGATAGGCCGCTGTAGTCGAAATTCGGCTGGGAGGACTTCATGTACTGCTGGTAAACATATTTTAATTTACTAAGCCTGGAGTTCACCAACCCATATTGTATTTTTAATCAGCTGGCTTAGCAATATGTGACGTATTTTGTATGGGAGTTCTGACAAATTAACCGTGAATCGAAGTTCACCCGATTGTTTAAAAATGTGTGAACTTGGGCCTTACTGAGGCTCACTGCTTCTGTTCATTTTTTAATATCTATTCGCCACCTATTCATTATTTTAATAAGATTTGTGCCATTTTCATCATTTCAATCTTAGATCTACCATACCATACAAAGATGTTGAATGAAATGACAGAACATTTTCAAGCCCCCTTTGAAAATACACTGGGGTCTTTAAAACAACAATAATAAAAAGCGTATACCTACCCTGTCCCTGAAAGTTCAATGTTATAAATTATATGGATCTAACTGACACTTTAAGTTTACTGTGAACGCGGGGGCATCGAGTCAAGGTAGCATTGAACTTGCGTCTTATACAATGTGTTGAGTCATTGTTTAGATCTAATGCAAGGTATAACGCAATTGAGGAGAGCCAAACAAATTGGTTTTAAAAGAAATAACAAATAATATTTTGATTTTGTTAACTCTTTTTTGCGATCATTTTGTGAAATTATTTTTTTTAGTTTTTAAAGTATTTAGTTTGTGTGTATGTATAGTAAGTGTTGCATCAATTTTGTATAGAAAGTTTTGCACCGTTGTAATGTATAATCTTAGCTGAGTGGCGCCACCGTAGTTTAACCTCTAACTATAACAATAACATCATCAAAAACTCCATACGAAAAACACCTTTTTGGTATGGAGTTTTTGATGATTTTTGACGTTTGTAATAATTAAAGTAAGATGGATAAAACCCCGCTTTAGTGATTTGATTTCAAAGATATTGATTTTCCACAAATGAACTGTCTTACGTTATGAATAAGCTTCAAATCATAACCTTTTATACCGTAGTAGGTACAGTGGACCCCGCATCAACTTACGCAAATTTGTCAAAATATCTGAAATGGAACTCCATGTGATCAACATAAGGTTGAAATTTGATGGCGGAAACTTAACAGATCAGGTTAGGTTTATGTGGGGCCGTGTGTACGAGTACGTATTTATACATTTTTATTCTAGTGACCATCGCAAAATGCAAAGTCGACGACTTTAACTGCTTAAGACTGTCGGCACAAGCCATGGTGCCTATAATAGCGGGTGGAATACCAGAATTTGATATGATATCACTGGATCCCCTTCCTATTGACAAGATAGATGACAGTACACCAGA
The DNA here is from genome assembly GCA_949316185.1 of Pyrausta nigrata. Lineage (NCBI taxonomy): Eukaryota > Metazoa > Arthropoda > Insecta > Lepidoptera > Crambidae > Pyrausta > Pyrausta nigrata. The sequence goes on along the minus strand of OX438947.1, from coordinate 12,983,011 downwards.
TTTGAAACTTATAGCCACTGATGTGATTGTAACCGGATTGAAAGGATGCGACGTTCATGGTATTTCGTAAGTAAACTACATTATCATCATAATCTACCTAAATAGTACTTTATATTTAGAAACGTTAGGTTTAAACAGATGTCATTTGCTAAAGATATTACAGAATCCAAAGACAATTTAGTAGGGATGTCATTCGGTGACGACTAAAGTGAGACGAAAACACGCAAAAACTTGTAAAATTACGTACTTACTCGTAATTTGACGTTTCTAAATTATTTTAGTCTGTCACTTGTCGTTTGTTCAGCAAAAAAAAATGTATTTTATCTTTATACTTGTAACTGTAAGTTTCCCAAATATTAATATAATTAAATATTTAATTAAGTCACGTTCTGTCAATGAAATAGAAAAGGGCTGCACAAGACGGTGAAAGATAAACTGTAATTGACATCTCTTAGTTAGCAGGGCACATTGAAATCCAGCCTAGTGTCAACTCTGGAAAGCGGACTTTTATGACTTTTTAGTAGGTTAACCTAAACGTTCATCTCGCTCTTAAGAGGAAACGCGGTCTAAGTGACATTTGAAAAATGGGTTTTTGAATAAAATGTTGCTGTCTCGATGCATGCTCTGGCGGCCGCCCCCGCACCCCGCACTGCTTTATCCATGTGTGAGTAGCGTAAGTTAGTGTGTGTGCGCACTGGACGCGCAAAACTCGCTAAAATGTAGTATTTTCAAGAAACATGATGTACTCTTTGATAAACTATAACCGAAGATACGAACGCAATACAAAATAAAGTCTATGTGTACACAATTCTTTTAGTGGAAAGTTTCCTAAAACTATGAAAACAAAAAAGAAAGAGTTATTCAAATTAAGGTTATACATAATTTTTTTATATCTTTACAAACATACTAGTAAGATACGACACGGCAATCTACTTTAACAGCAAGAACGATTTTGCAAAAGCTTAATAGTTATGAAATTATAGAGGCTTTTTTTTTTTTAATTTTGTGCATACGTGGCACGGAACTTTTTACTTATGGAGACTGATTGACATAATTGACAACAATGACAACACCTTTCAACAAGACAATATATAATTGTGCAACAATAAAAAGTTGAAATCCACAATATTTTAAAGAAAATGAAATAATGTCGTTTATTTATGACAGCTAAACGGAAGAACATAATTTTCGTATAAAATGCAGGATTCATGAATACTTATGTTTCATATGCCCGACACAAATAAGACACCCTGCACAAGCATCATGTGCTTTACACGAAGCGATCGCAACGAGAGAAGCGGCTAATTATTCTAAATGACGCCAACATTTAGAATAATTAGCCGCTTCTCTCCGTACGGAAAACGACGGAATTCCTTCAATAACAGTGGTCGGAGATGGATCTTGGGCGAAGAGAACCGACAAAAGTGGATACAATACCCTCGAACAATTTCATATCAGGTGCAGGATTATGCTGTGTGTGTAGCACCTATCACAACGGATTCAAGGTTCTGCTTGAACTTTTTCGTTACTGTAGCGCATCTGCGATGTCTGCGAAAATTAGAACTGATGATCTTTACTCAATACTTCGCAAGAAGACGGGCTCAGTCTGACCAGAATGTTGTTGTTACAGTCTTAATGTGTTCGTGTAACGACATTCATAGTTGTAATAATAAAATCGTTTTTCTTTCTTTGTTTTTTACCTTAGTTTTAAAGATGATTGTAAATATCTACTAACAAGTGGTTCGCAATAGGCGCAATAAATACTGTATTATGAAACAATTTGTTTAATTGGTTCGAAGCTGGCATAAGTGTGTCCCTCCTGTAGAAAGTAAAAATAGGTATATTTCTTATAAGAATTAGTGATCTGCATCTACAGATTGTCGACAGTGTGCTTATAAACCATACAATTTTTTTAATTTTTTTTTATTAACCTACATCATCCCACTGCTGGGCAAAGGTCTCCCCCAACACCTTCCATTGATCCCTATCAGCTGCCAATGACACCCAGTCAGTCGCAAAGCTGTCCAAGTCGTCACACCACCTCTTTTTGGGTCTACCTCTTCGTCGGAATCCGTCTGATGGTATCCAACGCGTGACGACTTGGGCCTATCTGTCTGGGTGCATCCTGCAAACATGCCCCGCCCATTCCCACTTCAGCTTTGCTGTCTTCTCGCCAACATCCGCTATGCCAGTTCTGGAGCGTATTGTGGTGTTCCGGATCTTGATCGAATGCATCAATGTCGATTAGGCCAACAATGGCATATCGATATAATTATCGACTATAAAGCATCACTGTACGTATACGTATTTGTTATGACATTACCCACCCCCCAAACCTCTCCTCTTAAGGCAAGAAAGGGACAAATGCAGCTCAGAGCAAAATTCGCTTCATAAAACTAACCAAAACAGCATTTCGTAGTCCCCTGTTTTCTCGACGAAAACTTTACCAATGATAATATTGTTTTCAAAAATAATTAAACAAAGAACGGGACTATGCTCTTATGTTTTATTTTTTGTCTTAATGTGCGTAGATTTTATTTGGCGAGCGTCTAAAGTTTGAGGTTGAAATTTGGCAATTTTCTTAGTGTTTGAAGGCCCATATTTCCTGTGTTAATTCGAATATCGGAAAAAACGAAACATAGTAGCATAGCCGTAGTAAATGCAGATAATATAGTAAAAAAATTTTTGGACCTTAGTGTATATCCAGGGAGGAAACAGGGGACTACGTTTGTATGGAGAAATGGTGCTATTCTTTCGTCTTAATTGTTGATTCTTAATGCTAAATTCTAGTGGAGACCCTTTGATCAAAGGTGAAGTGTGGGACGTCCACCAGCAAGATGGACAGACGACCTTGTAAAGATCGCAGAATCGCACTAGATGCAGACTGCATGCAACCGGTCGCTGTAGAAAACCGTGGGGGAGGCCTATGTTCAGCAGTGGACGTCCTACGGCTAATAATGATGATGATCCATTGATCATTATGAATGCTAAATTAGATTTTGCAATTAAAGACTAAAAACAAAACATCCTACTATGTCATACGATCGGTTCCCATGGCAAAAAATAGCCAGTGGTGCGCAATCGTGCGTATCGGATCGTTTATCTAATTCCATACCATGCTATGCTATCAAACTACATAATCAGAATCTAACATTGTCCTTGATCTTCATCAATAATTTTACACACTTTTTATGTTGACCTGCCTGCTTTTTGTGGCAACTCCAAATTAATTGCTCCCAAGCCAGGTTTTTTTTATTATTGAAAAATAATTTACAATACACTATTGTGTATGTCAAATACTACAATGTTTTGTCAAAAACTTTACAGACGTGACCAAGGAAAAATTAATATGACTCTTCTCTGCTCACTGGACGTCAAAGGAGACTATTATACAAAAGGCAAAATATTGTTTCTTCCCGTCGATTCAAAGGGCAAATTGATTGTTTCTTTAAGTAAGGAATTTTTTTATGTTTTTTAAAAGGACTAAACTACATTATTGGTTGACAATACCTAATTGGGTATATAAATCTACAAACAAAATCTTCATGTGAAGAGGAGCCTTTACTCTGTCAATGCAATCATGTCTCTCGCTTGTTTTCCTTTTTTTATTGTTTGTAATGTCATACTATGCTTTTTATTTTGTGTAATGTGTAATGTGTAAATCAGTGTCGTGGTTAGCCCTCGGCTACCACGACTAATGCTGAGTGGGATGACTTTTCAATAGATAATTTTTATAGTTTGTAAAATTTTTCTTTGTTCACCGATCAACCAATCTCCGAATCCTGCATTTTCTTCCTTTTTTTTCTTTATGAATTGCATTGTATGCTAATTTTATGTCATAATAACTTTGATTTTGTTGACACTGCAAAAATTATACAAAATAAGAATATTTTTTTGGATAACTAAGGTTGGTAATTTTACTTTACATTTATTTCAGCTAAAGTCAAAATCAGTGTTCAATCTGACATCGAAGAAATAGAAATTAGTGGTAAAAAACACTGGGACATCACGAATTGGGATTTTGGCTACGACGTGAAAGAACGGGCTAACATCGAACTAACCAACCTTTTTGCAGGAAGCGAAGAGCCAAGTAAGTACTCCTTAACTTAAAATAAGCCCAGCTTCTTATGCTTTGATAACCTGCTCACATTTTTTTATATCTACTATTGGGAGTATCCGGACTACAAAACCAGAGATTGCGTTCGAATCCAGCAAGAGGAAAATGTTTGTGTGATGACCACGAGCATTTGTACCTAAGCCATGGATGTTTATTAATGTGTATAAGTATGTATAGCCATAGGCTTAATTTGGGGCTAGATAATTGGCGTGTTTAAAACAATTTATTTTTTATTTACTTTAATAAAACTACGCTTGTGACGGGGTCACTATGGAAAAATGGGGGAGACTTATGTTTACTCGTAGCTGAGGGCGTCCTGCGGATGATAATGGTACTTAAATCATAATTATATTTTTTAGATTGCAAAGTAAATGCTTATCACTTAAAAAAACAATAATCGTTTTTGCAAGCTTTATCTTTCGATTGTTAAATACTTGCAATAGTATTTCTTTCGAGTGTTGAGGGTATAACCTTGGGGTTAAATATTATTGGTAACATTGATGAAAACAACGCGGCATTACAGCGTTAAGAAGCAATTGAAAATTTCGACAGGCTCTGCCAACGGCCCGGTTTGCGAGGAACGCGGGTTCGATTCCCGCCTCTGGTGGTCATTTTTTTAAGTGCAAAATATATTGAGATTGCAAAGTGAATGCTTGTCACTTAAAAAACAATAATTTATTCAATGATGATGTTTCAGCCAAAGCGATGAAGGAGAAGTTTGGTGAGGCAGCCAATGAGATCGTCCGACAGGTCGGCCCACCAATCGTTAAAGCCATAACTGGACAGGTGGTAAACACCATTAACCAATTCTTCCACCACGTGCCTGTTGAGGAATTGGTTTTCGAGTAAACTGAATATAATACATTCATTTGTTTTTTTTTTCACAATTGGTTCTGAAATAGGACACGTGGCACCAATAAGGATACTGTTATGTTTTTGTTGTTGCGTGTATTTTATCTTTTGAAATTACTGCTTACTTCTCTGGCGCAGCGACCCACAAGAGAACGCCATCTTTTCCTGGCTTGCACCGCCTTTTGCCAGTCGGCAACTTGTAATAGAAATTGCATTTTTTTATTTTAATTACCTCTGCAAATAAGAGCATTCCTATTGACCTTGATACATAGTTCTTGCTCGATATTAATAACAAATTCACGTTTGAAATATTTACAGAATATTAAAGCTGCGTGTTCACTTCAAAAATAAATAATTCAATGAAAATATAAAAAACAAAGGGTCTCATACAAACGTGATTTTTTTGACGTTTTAAAGCTAAAATAATCTCCTAAGCGCGGATCGGGCCGACGACGATCGAGTCCGACGCCCAATCCCCCGTTTTTCTCTTACTATTTCATATACTCTTCTCTTACTATCGATAACAAACGATTATAAACAACGGTTGCGTTTAATTTCACGCCTACAATAGAAATGAAATGTCTTCTTTGTACATGGGAAATCTTATTAGCTAGAATATACGCTACTAAATTAGACACAGTAAACTCAGTCCTACAGATCTGTCTAGATGTGGTCTAGATTTATTTAATTTACGTAGGTTGGTTATTAAATAAAAATGACATGTCAATTATATCTGTGTATTCCTTAGACATAAGAAGAACTTTATCAAATAAATTAAAAATCGCAACAGCCAATTCAAAAATTGTTTTAAAATGTTGAATGCCCTTAGAGACCTCATCTTCATATCAAATATCGTCAAACTTTCGATACGGTTTTCGACGTTCAATATATTCACCAACAAGCTATGAAAAAAAGGCTTCGGTATCTTTTTTAAGACACTTTCATCTATTTAATAAGACCTACTGGCAATGTCTGTACTATGAAAGAATACCAATTTCAATTTGTAGGTATATGTGGAGTGTGCGGGGTACAAAAAAGGAATGAACTACTTAGGATTCATCGTGTCAAAAGTTAAAACCTTTTGACCAACATCAAAGCTGTTGGCTTGCAGAATTGCAGTACACGCGGAAAACACTCGAAGATATTATGTTGCAGAATACTTATTTCTGGGAATATATCATGAAATTCTTTCCACATACAGTCTTAAAAAGTTGGTTATTCTTTATTTATATGGAAAATGTATCAATTTAGTAAATAAATTACCACAATAGACTATATAATTATTTTTAAATTATATTTTTGGAATTCATTGTCTATTAATTAGTTTATGATGTATTAAAAATTATTATGTTAACTACGTTTTTCAAAGTATTATGATTTTGACAATATACTACTATACTCTTTTTCAAACAGCAAAAATTTGCTCATTTTGAATCGAACAACATATTCAACTATAACATATTTTTATTTAAAATTACCTAAGTATGTACGGAACCATTAACACTAAATAACAACTAACACTCAACCACATTTTTTCCTAGCTCAGATATTTCTACGCTTGCCCATGACTTGTTGGATTTTTTGCTTCTTCGTGATTTGATGTAATTTAAAAGATTCAAATGTCCGGTTAATCTAATGATTAAATAGTTATTAAACTGATAAAACTTAATTGAGAATGTTCAATACGTAGAAAAAACGTATTAAATTAGCTCATTGTGATTTTTAACAGTCTTTTTGAATTGATTTGCCAAATCTATTAACGTTCTCTAAGTAAGCAAGGAGTAAAAACTTAACACTGAATAGAATAATATTATAACATCGAACGATAAAAAGTTAGTAGCAGAAAAACATAAAATATGCGACGGTACACAAATGGTGGTTGTCGTTTACGAAAGGGTCTAAGTGAAAGTGAACTAATTACACAATTCCATCGATGGTCTGGACAAAAAAAGAAAAAAGTCTGACAGCAAAATATTCGTTAAAACTCTAATTGCTTCCGAAAATGTTTTAAAGCCGTTAATTTGATTTTAATTAGATATTTATTTCGAAATGTTATTCGGACGACACGCGACGACCCTCAACCAAAATGTATACCGCTTTAAAATCCGCTTTAGCCTCTTTGTAATACGTGTCCATTTTGAATGCACCTTTTGAGCTGTTGAGTACACTCAACGGCATAATTGCAGCCTGTCACAGCAGTGCATTTCACGTGCATTAGGACACGAACATTGTGATTAAATTTTAAACGTGAAATATTGTTAGAACTAATTTTCGAGCGTAGTGCAATGGAATATTACACGGAAATACCGTTAATAGTGAACTTTGGGAAAATATTGTGACAGCTAGGGGAAAATTGGAATATGTTTTTTTAATGAAACGTATGTGGACAGGATAAATGGCATTATGTAAAGGGGCTCAACGCTCTTTTAGAGGTTTCTAAAGCTGACGTAAGCAACGAATGACGTTCGTCAAGTGTCAGTATTGATATAGACGAATTAAGGTATAAAATGTGTATTTAAATGCAAATAATTATAATAACATCAAAATAGTGGCACAACTAAGCTTTATACACACAGTTCATCACTCTAACGTCACTATCTAACATTTGGCATTGATTGAACACATGATTGTAAGGCCTTGTTCGCACTGGTTATTTATTTTACGCATATATTTATTTTATAAGATTAATTCCCTTCCTTGCCAAACTTACTGTTCAAGCTTCAAAATGTACTGGATAAACGGACAAATAATATTATTAGCTACGCACTCGAGCCAATATATAGACGATCGTTCCCCCGATGTTATGGACTGTATTCTTCAAATAAAACGCTTCTTGTTTCTTTCTTCTTTATTGGAGACCGATGACCGTGAGAGCAGCTAACAAATTCCGGCGCTCACGGCCCTATACTTATACTAATTACATTGGTCTTACTTAGTGACTAAAGCACCCTAGTGTTTACTGGCGAAAGGATAAGGATAGCACCTACGTTACTCTTTCCAACGCGTTCAACAGCCACCCTCAAAACATCGAAATACTGAGGGAGGCAACCGATGCGTATCTCCTATCTCTTTCTACAACATTTCACAACTACCTACCGATAGCCTAACAATTCCCACTCACAACATTCTACCTCTGCGGGTTTTCCTACCTACCCTCGGAATGTGCGAGATGGGGGACAGGGACAGACTATTGGTCTTACCGGTCCCACACTGCCTGAGTGGGACGACCAGATAGGGTCTCCTTCGCCCCTGTACCAATCTACCTACTTTAAATTTTATTATTAGTTCCTACCTGCCTAACTTACTGCAAGTGGGAATCACCTATAGATAACCGGTTTGCTATCTTTATTAAATAAAACAAGCCCTGAGCTAGTTTACATTGTTTCTTATGCTAAGCCCTATGAGAAAATTAAACTTTATTGAAATCCACAAATATCCTATACTAAATTACAACATTCAAATATAAACATAAAGTAACTGATTGGGTGTCCGTAACAGTCTCCCCCCGGTGAAGCGCTGCGAAGTGCGAACCTCTTCATTCCACCGGCAGGACAGCCAATCTTGACGTCGGTCGACGAAACACGCCGCCCTTGGTCCGAATCTCGACGTTCCTTACTGCTCCGTCAGGTCCGGGATGTACTTCAGTGACGACTCCTCGCGGCCACACATTGCGTGGTAGTGTGTGGTCCACCACGACGACTACGTCCCCGGGCTTGATAGCGACCTCAGTGACGTCACGAGCTCCTCTTCTTGGCACCAGGTTCGGTAGGTATTCTTTCAGCCAGCGGCGCCAATACTCGTCGGCTAGCGCTTGTGCCGCCCTCCACGTCTTCTTCGACGCCGGCTCGCACGGCCCGGTGATGGGTAGGCCGCGCGATCCCCCCAGGAGAAAGTGGTTTGGGGTAAGCGCCTCCGGGTCGTCAGCGCTGACAGGCACGTGTGTGAGCGGTCGGGCGTTCATAGTGTGCTCGACCTCTACCAGCAGAGTCTGTAGAACCTCTTCCTTCGGTGCTTTCTCGTTCAGTGTTACTCGTAGCGCGTTCTTGACTGAGCGTATGAGTCGCTCCCATGCTCCCCCCTGATGCGGCGCCCCCGGTGCTATGTAGCGCCAGTCGATGCGCTGGGTGAGCGCGAAGTCCCGTAGAGCGGGCTCCCACTCATTCATCGCTGCTCGTAGCTCCTTGTCTGCGCCCTTGAAGTTCGTCGCGTTGTCTGAGTACATTACTTGTGGCCACCCTCGTCGCGCTCCCATCCGCCGCAATGCCATGATAGCTGAGTCGGTCGACAAGCTTGCTACCAGCTCTATATGGACGGCTCTTGTAGTGAGGCATGTGAATAACGCCCCCCACCTCTTCTCGTGACGACGGCCCACGGTTATTATCATGGGACCAAAGAAATCTAGACCACAGTTAGAGAATGGTCTGGTGAAGGCTTCTACTCTAGCGCGCGGCAGGTCTCCCAGCACTGGTCTCACTGGTTTCGCCTTCCTCATTCGACAAAAGGTGCACTTGTAGGCCACGGCACGTACTGTAGGTCGCAATCGTAGGATCCAATACTTCTGTCTCACGTCGTTAACGACGCGTTCGTTGTGGGAGTGGTGGGCGCGACGGTGTTCCCGATTGCACAACAACCGCGCATACGGGTGGCTGCCGTCCAATATTACGGGCGTAGTATCGGGGGCAGACGCACCCGCTGCCCTCGTTCGTCCTCTCGCCCGCAACACGCCCTCCTCGTCGATAAACGGATCCAACAATTTGAGGCGACTTCCTGTCTTCAAGTTTTGGCCTTTTCCTAGGCGCTCTATATCTTGTTGAAATGAGTCGGCCTGCGCTCGCCTTATCAACCATCTTTCTGCTCTATCTATGTGCTCTTTGGTCATTACAGATGCGCGCCCACGACATTTATCTATAAACAACAACACGTATGCCATCGCTCTCACTAGGCGCTCGTGGTTAGAGAAACGCCCGGCGTCTGGCACGCTCCATTTGTCTTCTGTCGTGACGCTATATATTATCTCCTCGCTGCTCTCTGTGCTGACTGGAGATGGCCATGAATCTTCATGTTGATACAAAAACGACGGCCCTGTGAACCATCTGTCTTCTTGACATTTATTTTCTGTGACGACTCTCGTCGCGTCGTCTGCTACGTTTTCTTGCGTCGGCACCCACCGCCATTGATTGGGACTTGAAAACTCGCTTATCTCTCTCAGTCGGTGCGCTACGTAGGGGGTGTAACGCACTCTGTCGTTCCCAATCCAATATAGAACGGTTGTAGAGTCCGTCCAGTATGTAACTCTATCTGGTTGCCATCTGTGCTCTGTCACTATCGCCGACGCGAGCCTCGTTCCTATTAAACACGCTTGTAACTCTAAACGTGGTATCGTTTGAGTCTTCATCGGGGCTACTCTAGCCTTCGCTGCCGCTAATACAACACGTCTCGGCCCATCTTCGTACTCTATAAGCCAGTAAGCTGCCGTCGCATAAGCAGACTCGCTGGCGTCGCAGAACACGTGCAGCTGCTTTCTAGTCACTCCCCCCGTTAAAGAGTAGAGACGGGGTAGACGCAGTCTGCTAAGTGAATCTACGCTACGTAGCCATACGCCGAATTCTCTCGCTATTTCTTCAGGTAGAGCCTCGTCCCAGCCGGTTTGTAGGCGCCATACTTCCTGGATTAGAATCTTCGCTCTAATCGTGTAGTAGCTGAGCAGTCCCAACGGATCGAAGATAGACATTACTGCGCTCAATGCTTCCCTTTTGGTCGGCGTTCGCTCTAACATCTTCACCTCCCGCGGCACTCTAACTAGGTCGGTGTTGAAGCCTAGCTCGTCTGCGTTAGCGTCCCACACGAGGCCCAATGTACGCCCCTGCTGATCCCCACTAGAGCAGAGCTGTTTCGGTGCGGTTGCACGGCTTTCTAACGGCAGCTCACGCATGACGTCAGGCCCGTTTGAGTTGAAGGCCGCGAGCGTGAATCCTGCCTGCGCGTGCACGTGAGTTACGTCTCTAATGACGTCACGGGCTTCTTCTTGTGTATCGAAACAGTCTACCCAGTCGTCCATGTAGTGGTTCTCTGTTATGGCTTCGTACGCTCTCGGGAACTCTCTTGCGTGCTTCTTCGCGTTGTGGTTTCTTACACTGTGTGCTAGAAAGGGTGAGCTCTTCGCGCCAAATATCATCGATGTCATTTTATATTTCTTCGGTGGTGCTGCTCTGTCATCGCCTCTCCACAAAAACATCTGAGCCGGTTGGTCTTCCTGTGCTATCTTTACTTGTAAAAACATCTCTCTGATATCTGCAGTTACTGCGATAGCCTTCTCTCTGAATCGAAATAGAATTCCGGCTAAGTCTCTAAGCAAATCGGGGCCTTCTAATAGCGCGTCGTTCAGGCACACCCCGTTGCTCTTCGCTGCGGCGTCAAACACTAGTCTTATCTTCTGTGGCTTGTTTACATTTACCACGGCAAAGTGTGGTAAATACCAGAGACGTGGGCTCTGTGTATCGCTCTCTCGGCTCTCTTCTGCGTAGCCCTTTTTCAGCATACCGTCGATCTGAGCAGTGTATTTACCTTTGAAGTCTTCTGATGCGTCCATCTTCCTCTCGACTGACATGAGCCTCCGCTTCGCAGCATCGTAGCTTGGCGGCATAACTGTGTTAACCTTGCGCCATGGCAATCCAACTTCGTATCGCTGATTGACACATCTCACTGTAGACTCGAAAGCTTCTAAGGCGCGAACATCTTCAGGATTTTCGCGTTCCTTCTTCTCTATGCCCAGAGAATCGATCTCAAAGTATGTCTTCACCATATTGTGTAACTCTTCGTCAGGTTGCGTAGACCGAGCCTTCTCATGGCCGTCGACGAATAGCACCGTATCTCTCTCCCTTATGATCCGGGACGGCGCTAGACCATGTATCACCCACCCCAGTCTGGTGAGCGATGCTGCTGGCTCGTGGCGCTTGCCTGTCAACAGCTTCCTGCTTACTATAAGATGCCAATTATCCGCGCCTATGAGTACACGCGGCTTGACGTTTACATAACACACGTTACTCTCGTTCAGGTTACGCATGTGTCCATAATTCAAACAGCTTCGATCTACCGTTTGACTATTCAAGCGGAGGTTCTCCATGGTTCTCGCTTTCACCTTATATTCTTCCTTGTTACCGGCGATAATTCGAACCTCTACTTCTCTGCTTGCGTGTGGTACGCTCTGCGTGTTCACACTACATATGTGTAAGTCTCGAACCGGGCCTTCTGCGCCGACGTAATCTGCTAAGTCCTGATCTATCAATGTTACGGTGGACCCTTCGTCAAGTAGAGCGTGTGTAGTTACTCTACCCCGTGGCCCCTCAATGACGATCGGACACACCTTCAACAGCACCTTGGCTGCCCCAGCAGTGTGGTTAACTGAGGCTACCACTTCCTGGCTTTGTTGACTTCCGCTGTTATTACTCTCTGTGTGTAACAGCCTGTGGTGACGTCGGTTACAGCCATTCTCATTACACATCTGCGCCTTACATTTAAACCGCCTGTGTTTACTATTCAAGCATAGAAAACATATCTTTTCTTCTTTTAACCAATCCCATCGCTCGCGCACCGTCATGGTTGTAAACTTCTTGCATTTCGGTACTTCGTGGTCCCCGCCGCAACATAAACAACACGGTTTCTCTTGTGACGCCATCGCCTTCTCGTCGGCTGTGGCGTACACCCCGGTGTTTCTTCCTTTCGTGTTTGCCTTCGGTTTACCTTGTACGACTTCCTTCTTGGCTGCGGAGCTGCTAGGTTGCGGTACGTATGCGAAACGAATTGCCTTGTTAGCTTCTTCCATTAAAAAGTGCGATAATGTAACGATCTCTGGCTCCGAATAGCTTGAATACTGGACCGCGTAGTCGCACCATCTCGCCTTCAGGTGTGGGCTAAGCTTCTCGACTATGTCTCGTATCAGCATCGGATTTCTTAGGTAACTTCTATTGTCTACAGAGTCCAGTGTACACACGATGTTTTGTACCTTTATAGCGAATATGTTCAACTCACTGGCTGTGGTACCCACTCGCGGCAGGCTCCTCAGGTCGTTCAGTGCTCGATCTATAATCACTTCCGGTCTTCCGTAACACTGTTCTAGCGTCCGCATGATTTTATCGGGATCTGTAGCACCGTACAACAACGCCGCCACTGCTTCCTTGGCTTCTCCCTTTAGACAATTTCGTAGTCTAGCCAGGTTCTCGGCCTTACTGAAGTTACATGATCTCGTTGACTCTTGCATCGCAGCTTTAAAAGGCAACCACTCATTTGGATTTCCATTAAATATCGGCAACTCAATAGCTTGACGTGGGGCCGGTCGCTTTGACATAATCCTCTCTAATGTAGTAGCAAGTCGTTCAACCCCGTCCATATCACCTCGGGGCCCTGCCTTACATTCATTGTTTTCGTTGATTAGTCGCTGCTCATTATGTTCACAATTGTTATTAACTTGATTTGGTTCTATGCTTGGCGAGTTTAAATGTCGGTTTCTGTCCATTTCCATATTACGCGCCTCCTTTTCCTTGCGACGCGTAAACATATGTCTGTCTCTTTCATTCCTCTCTTCTCGGAGGGTAGGAACGCCGAAAGACATTTCTGTTGTGGGTATCTGCACATTTTCGTCGTGACGCCGGGACTGGGTTCTGTCCAGCCAGTCATCCACCCTCGCTTGGACTTCACCGGCGGGTAGGCTCTCACGGTCACGATCCTCTTCATCGGTCTCCATAATCGTAGCTATTTCATATTCCAATCGCTTTTGAATTAAATTCTTTTCTATCGCCATCTCTCTTCGCTGTATCTCCGCGAACTTCTCGGCTGCTAGTAACTCCGCTTGTTTCAAACGAGCGGCGACGCTTGAACCTCTCGACGACGGTGGCCTTGTCCTAGGCGCGTCGGCGTCGGCGTCGTGACGCCTCTCCACTGGTTCGATACGTCCGCTTTCTGCGGGTACTACGCTTGTTTGGGCTTGTGGCATGCTTGCGGTGGCTTGCACTGACGGTGATGCGGGTGGCTCTTCAAAGTTGCGTTGTCTTGAGTCTTCCGTCTCTTTCCTCCCAGCTTGGCTTCTTGTCGTCGGCATCTTCTTTCTTGCTGCCCCTACTCCTATCAATCTCAAACAGGTACGCTACCAAGGGGAGCCTGTTCGAGGATGGATGGTCGTGCAGGATCGGAAGGGAAGGAACCGCCCAGCAGAGAATGTACGCATCCGCGGGGTGCTCAGTCGCTGGCTGGAATGTCCAGGACCCTCAGCAGTGCCTACAGTCCGGCCCCCACGCTTACGCACACCGTACTGGCGCGGTCGGACTAGTTCACAATCGCTTGCGCGATATGTGGCAGCTCGCCCGACAGACTGCACCGCCTGGAAACGGCGTTAACTCGCGACAGACACCGTTTGGCACCGTTAGGTGGTGAATGCCGGAGCCACGGTACACCCGTGTAAATGTGATCGTCTCTCTCACAGGAGTAAGTCTTGATCGCGGCTTCGTTGATCCCTCGTTGCTGGTTACACTTTCTTCACACACGAAGTCGATGCCGCGATGCTGATTTCTTCTTATCCGGCGAGCAATGGACCAGACGATATTAGCTACGCACTCGAGCCAATATATAGACGATCGTTCCCCCAATGTTATGGACTGTATTCTTCAAATAAAACGCTTCTTGTTTCTTTCTTCTTTATTGGAGACCGATGACCGTGAGAGCAGCTAACAAATTCCGGCGCTCACGGCCCTATACTTATACTAATTACATTGGTCTTACTTAGTGACTAAAGCACCCTAGTGTTTACTGGCGAAAGGATAAGGATAGCACCTACGTTACTCTTTCCAACGCGTTCAACAGCCACCCTCAAAACATCGAAATACTGAGGGAGGCAACCGATGCGTATCTCCTATCTCTTTCTACAACATTTCACAACTACCTACCGATAGCCTAACAATTCCCACTCACAACATTCTACCTCTGCGGGTTTTCCTACCTACCCTCGGAATGTGCGAGATGGGGGACAGGGACAGACTATTGGTCTTACCGGTCCCACACTGCCTGAGTGGGACGACCAGATAGGGTCTCCTTCGCCCCTGTACCAATCTACCTACTTTAAATTTTATTATTAGTTCCTACCTGCCTAACTTACTGCAAGTGGGAATCACCTATAGATAACCGGTTTGCTATCTTTATTAAATAAAACAAGCCCTGAGCTAGTTTACATTGTTTCTTATGCTAAGCCCTATGAGAAAATTAAACTTTATTGAAATCCACAAATATCCTATACTAAATTACAACATTCAAATATAAACATAAAGTAACTGATTGGGTGTCCGTAACAAATATCTTATGGTATATAAGTACTAAGCTCGCCCGATGTATTTTTGTGACATCGTTATTAATATAAATAAAAGTCTTCAGAATTTCAAGATGCATATGCTTTATTGCACAACGGATGTTTTGTACAGAAAGCGGACTTGATGCCAAGTAGCATTCTCTACCGTTCATGCCTTTAGGCTAAGCAGGAATGAAAGGTGGGCGTTGCAACAAAGGTATTTTAGCTAACAACCTGTGCTTAGAATTTTTCTAGTAAAAAATAATACTTAGCTGTGGATTTCGTAAGTAGCAAATTTCCTTTTAAATATCAATCCATTGTGTATCGTGTAAGCGACAGGTTGCGTGTTGATACACCGCGAGATAGAGTTTGATAGGAAAGCAATACTTTACGCTGTTTTATAGCATTGATAAAAGGCTCTACGGATTTTACTACCGCGTTACGTCATGCTTCGCTGTGTAATTTACATATCAGATAGTTTTCATGGGCAATTCAAATTTAAATATATACTTATCTTTTGTTTAAATAACATATGATTATTAAAGATTATATTTTATAAAATACACGCGGCTAACCACCTAATATGAAGTGATAGTGTATATAGAATTTCAGTGTATTTTATTACTAGAATGAATTTATCGACCTCTATAATATACCCTTTTGTTGTATTTTTCTTAATTCGTGGGCAGCGGCATGAGTAACCAAATGTAAATTGAAGACAACCTAAACACATTCACAAGATAAAATACTCTCTTGAATACAACAAATAAAATGTTATACGAATTTAACACAATGTTTGATATCGACAAATAATTTTTAAAAAAAGTTTTCGTATTTGTGTTTGAAAACAATGAATACCCCTATTACAAATATATATAAATCTAGTGTTTACTATGAGGTGATGTCGTCCGTATTTCCGCAGCGGTCGTTGTGGCGTACGTAGCTAAAGATGTATAGCGCCTATTGTATTCGAGCGCGGCTATATCTATTCTATAAGTATAGCTAATACAAATATTTGTTTACGAACTATAACTGCTTTTTACGCGCGCTCTTTAAAGTCATCCTGTACAAAATGTGAGCCAAATGAATTTCGGGGACTACGATCTAAAAAATCAACATCCAATTCCATTCCGGGACTGTAGTAACCAAAAAACCGGTTAAAAAAACGTTGTAATTCCTCTAAAACCAAAGCGAATATTTTCTAAAGTAATGCATTCTGTTTAATTCGGTACACACTGACGATAAATACGAATACAAAATACCTAAACACCTCAATATATTTTACTAACCTAAACCTATGACTAACTGCTAACAAAACTAAGGCCTGAGAAGTATTTTTGTTTTTTTAACAATGTATCTAAGCACAGAATCCATTGTATAGTCTACAAATCACGCGATTAGGTAGTCTTTACATCCAATTAGGCTTTTACATAGGTCAGTGTGTTCATGTTGTACCTACGTTACAACTTACCATGTTTATTAAAAACATATTACCTACTGACGACAAAAATCATACCTCTGTATGGAAATTTAGTGCTAAATTTACCGCGCGACAGCCCTGATATTGGCTTAGGTTTTGTTCGGAGAGTGTAGTAGAGTGAGAGTATTTTTGAGTCGTCGCGCTCGTTCGCACTGACATGCTGGAATATTACGTACCTATGACAGGGACGGCTACAGCCAAAACTACCGATATCGTCTTACTGAGTAGTTATCCTTTAGTTCTAAAACATTTTCAACTTGTTATCAAATAATCATACTTATCGTACATAAATTAAAAAGAATGTGTGAAATGAAGTTAATTTAAAAAAAAATGACAAAAATAACTACCAAAAAAACGGCAATAATTTGTCTGAGAACGACATATTTCTTTTTTTTATTTAACAATTATATTAAACACCACGTTATGGCTAATTAAAAGGTCCAAAACGAAAATATTTTCAATAAACAGTATAATGTATAAAAGTCCAGCAGATTTTAGATTAAGCGCCATCTATTGTACCTAATTAAATTTACTACGTCATCTAGTCTTGTCTGAGGTTCCAGTTTGCAAAGTGTTGTTAAAAATATGCATTCTATGAGCGATTGATACCCCTATAGACATCTAGTGAGAAACAAATGAACCAAAAATCGGGGAACGCTCTTTTGTATGGCGATTGTTGGTCCTTATATATTTCGTCCATGATAATAATAATGTCCTCCTAGCCGAATTTCGACCACGGCGGCCTATCTCAACAGAGATTAGTCAACTGCGCGGGACATTTTATAGTGCACAAGTGTGTGCGCAATACACATGTGCACTCTCTGTTCCTTCACTCTCATAATTCGGTGAGACTGCAGTCCGACATGACCGTAGAGAGATCAGGCGCAGGACCAACGGCTTAACGTGCTTTCCGAGACACAGGGGTGTTAACACCACCAACTTCCTGACTCCGGAGCTGTGTCTGAGTAATTTCAAGACAGAAAAACTCAAACACTCTTGGCCCGACCCGGGATTCAAACCCGGGACCTCGTGGATAGTACCCAGTGGGCTGACCACTAGACCAACGAGGCAATTAGACAATATAGACAACGAAACACGCTTGTAGGGAAGCCCCCCTTAAATATATTTTTTTTAATTTTTATTTAATTATTTATTTTTAAAGTGAAACACAACATAATATTCTGTGAATATTTTAATCACCTGCCATTATAAATATGAAGCAAAAAGTCAGCTCACCGATAGCCACATCTTTACACTAAACTTGACCCAAGCTCGCGCAAGCATGCCCCCGTTTGCCACTCGGCCATAGATCACCGAACATTCTATAATGACGTGGGATCAACGAACTGGCTTATAAATGATGCTTTCTCTATCCCGTTCATATAACACCCATTTGGTAAACGTAAGCACCGGTTTCAATGAATTAACACTTGGTTTTAACAGTAGGTTTTGATGCGTAAGTTGTTTCGGTTAAAGCCCACCGGATTTTCTGTGAGGTGAAGAACACACTACAAGACTACTCAATGACTATTTTTTATTTAACTTTTGCCTCTGCTGTCTCCCATTCCCTGAAAAGTGGGTCAATAACATAATTAAAATATAAATCATAGCCCGTAATAAGAATGAACCTTATCCTAATTAAACTCAAATGATTACCTTTTTTATTTGGCATTATAACCATGCCAAATAAAACAGTGTTTGTATAATACACACCGTAATTCCTCTTAAGAGTAACCGAGTTTAAATTGAGAATAATTAATTGTCTTCATACATGTACCGCCTTACTGGTATAATTATACCAATGTTATTTATAACATTTAATAAATGTGAAACGTCTATTCAGAATAATTGACAGATAGGTCACATGACATAGTGGAGATAAACATTTTATGCAGATAATTATTTGTATAACTTCAGCAATTATTTTGCAAGTTTCTACGAAATCAAATTGAATTTCGCTCACAAAAATTAATCGACTGTGTCATCCGGTGTGACTTGAACCCACGTCCCTTCGCTGTCCGGGCGAGTACTCTTACCGAGCCACGGAGGACGTTAGTCAGCCGACGAATTTTTGTAAATGTGCTACGCCAGTCAGCCGGCGTTCGTTCGATTTCATCAATACTTAGGGAATGTACCCGCATGTATCCGATAGAAATATTTTTACTTTTTGCTTACAAAAATTAATCGACTGTGTCATCCGGTGGGACTCGAACCCACTTCCCTTCGCTATCCGGGCGAGTGCTCTTACCAACTGAGCTACTGAGGACGTTAGTCAGCCGACGAATTTTGTAAATGCTTTCTACGCCAGTCAGCCGGCGTTCGATTTCATCATTACTTGGGGAATGTACCCGCATGTATCCGATGGAAATATTTTAACAAATTTATTTATTTTATGCAGACACAAATAAGCAGTCTCATAACGTATTCAAGTGTTTTAACAATGGTTTTATTTAATTATTAGTAAGGCTAGTAATTTTTCGTATACAAAGAGACAACTAATCCATGAGATTTGCAAGGGTCATCTTTCTTAATCCTAGCCTTAATTATTTCCCCAAAAGTTACACAGTGGTTCTCCAAGTTACCCTCTTTACATTGCATTTCCTGACTAATAAGAGGTCAAAAAGGGGAAATTACAAGCCATCCAACTAAAACTGACGACCATGAGTATCCCGATCAAGGAGATTCGAACCCAAATATATGGGTCAAGGATAAAAAATAAGATTGAAGGGGAAAGTTTCATATATGCAAGATATTCGACCTCATTGTATTAGTTAGTTACCTACTGCGTTAGTAAATATGTTTTTATTAAAGAGGACTGTCTTGTAGGTAAGAATAATAGGTTTATTTCAATTTGGTTAGTGTATTACAATTGCCAAACATTTTCATAAAAACAATTACATATGAATTTGGAAGTGTTTGTAAAACGTACTGTCAGATCTAATTTATCTCGTTTCAGGTACCTTATATAGGTAGGTTCTGTCACTTAGGATAGCCAGAATTTTTACGTTTTTAAGCAAGTATGTATTGTTTTTAATTAGATTGGTACTATATTCTTTAAATACTTACTTTTGCAATGATTACACAGTTTAATTAATTCTAACATTCAGCATATAAAAATTACGCAGTCGGTAAACATTGTTGAATGCAGAGTAGCATATTACCGGTAATAATAATTAACATTCTTATCCGACTGCACACACAGAAGGTAGTAACAGTATCGTTTTGTATCGTTTCGTACAACCATTGGTTGTCTTGTATGGATTGGTAGAACATAAGAGGTAGCGGATAACTCACTCGCTCAATGGCTGGTTTAAGAAGTTACATATTCTTGTCGATTGTGCCGATACGATTAAGTTACGACCCGACATCGTGTAGGCAGATTAAAGGATGAAGTGATGATGAAATTACATTTATTTGACTCGAAAATTATATTATGACTACTTAGGTAAAGTACATATCATAGATCAAGTGTGTGTCAAAAAGGTCCCTGCTTAGCATAAATCATGACAGCACGAAGCATGTCACGATACTGATTTTCAGTAGGAATCTTCGGCCCCACCCGGGATTCGAACCCGGGATAAATGGAGCGAGGTCAGTGTGCTAACCACTGACACACGTCTTCGTTCGTTAAGCGAAAATAAGCGAAGGACAGCACAGTATCTGTTTGGCCAATCCTGTTTCCAAACATGAATATGTCATCCACTTTCTACACAGGATTAAAACGTGGTCTAAACTCTAAACGTTATTTTATTAAGCAATCGACTTCTTACTCCTACAAATCCTAATTAATATAATAGAAAGTCAGTAATAGTTTTTAATATTTTGTAACCCTTACAGTGTTTTTCTTTATATAAGTTTAAATAAGAAACCAAAAATTCGCACACAGGTAGGATTTGAACCTACGACCTTTGGCTAACCGGGCCAACGCTCTTACCAACTGAGCTACTGTGCAGTTCATCCAACCTTGTGAAAGTCAGTAAGTCATTTAGCTGCCTTTTTGCTCCCAAGTACATCAGGTACTTAAACACTATTTTTTCCAAAAATCTTGACTCTTGCACCCGCCCTCGCTACCGCTTATGCCAGACCAAACTTAGTGAACCGCTTATGAATAGCCAAACCTGTACCCATATGAAATATATGTTTTGACAACAGTCATTAGCCCAGCTAACTGCCCACAACTATCGTTAGTGGAGCGTTTGCGTCTCATATCATAATCATTACGGGAGACATTTTTCCCTCGGGATGTTTGTGGAGTCCCGAACAAACATACTTTAGAGGAGTTTAGAGTTGTTCCATGGTGAAATGAAGCGTATAGTAAGTTTTGCTATAATTATAACTAAGTTATTGTTATGGTTCCTAAGAATGAAGTACTTAGTGTATAGGCCTGCGTAAGACTGCTAGGCTGTATTTGTGTTAATAAAACTGTAAATTGCTGTAAAATATGTATTTGGAAAGTATGACATAATAGAAAGATGAAAAACATAGGAGTAATAAAAAAACATTGTGACATCTTGTCAGTTAATCAAAAATAAGGTATTATGTCGTAGACATAAATTGCGCCCGCGCATGAATACATATAACTTAAATAATGTAACTTCATTAACATTTAAATAAGTAAATTAAGATAAATATAACTTAAAACTGATCAATTGAATCAGTAGGTAATATAACGATTTGTTATAAGTATCGCTACAAGCTTTGGCGGCAGCTTTATTGAACACAGAACATGCTGACTTTACAACTGAAAAACATATTTTGAATCTGTGACCTGTATAATGGAATTAAATTTTATGTACTCGTGATGAGATTATGTACAGTTCAGTTTATGAAAAAAAATGCGTTATTAATGATGTATAAAATATGAACATGTATGACACATAATACATAAATCAAGCAACGAGACTTCTGAAAAACTTTCGTGCAGCAACGCGTTAGACTTAAACTCAGATAAATTAAATTGCAAAGCATTACAAAAGTCAAGTGGTAAACTTATCCTAGTAAAAACGAAATCATTTAGGAATTTGACATCTGAAATGAACAAGGCATATAGAGGAACATATCTAACCCCTTTGTGCCGGATGACACTCGTTCTGGTGTGGTGCAAAGAGGAGGGAAGCCAGACACCCGTCTGCTCTGGTACGAGGGGCGAAATGATAACGCCTATGTCAGGTCACGGTAGTAAACAGCCAACCCAATTTTCTATCGGTGGACTGTATTATGTACGGTAAGGTGGTTGTTCAGTTCTTCCTATGTGCAGTGTTTTCTTCCTAGTGTTCTGGCTAGGGCTCTTCCTTCTTCTTAGGAGAGATGTTTCTTCTTTGCTTGCTCTGGATCGAATGAATTTCACCGGCAACCTGCCTCTCTTTTATATCGTATTTTGGCGGGAAAATTCCCGCCAATTTGGCGCCGAGTGAGCAGGAAGTCGGTGCGAGCGAGAGGGGAGATGCAGCAGCAGTCGGTCTTCGACCCACCTAAGGGCGGTGCGGGCTTCGGGCTCTTGCCCCTTGCCCGGGTGGAGCTCCCCTACTGTCTAGCAGGGGGTGTATGGCCTCCTTGTACAGGATACCCTCCCTTGGTGCAAGGCGCTGCCCTCGGCGCAGTGCGCCCACCGGGTGAGACCTCATTCTAGGAGGCCCAGCGAGCGCCGCGAGCGGGCTACGGCTTACTTGCGGAAGAGCAAGGGAGGGGGGAGGACGTGTCATGTCGATGGTATTGATGGTAGCTACAATAACAATTATTTTGTACTTACCTACAAAATAATTGACATTATAACAACCATCAATATTTAAAATGAATGTCTGTCCTTGTCTGTGTCTGTCTGTCTGTAGCGTCCTACCCAGGGCCTATCTGCGCGCCGGATCGAGATCCGAGCGCAGCAGACAGGTCCTGGGGTCGCCGGGGACTAACCTGACCCTTGGGACGGGTCCGGGACGAGGCTGGGGACAAGAACTGGGCTGTGAGCGTATTGTGTCTGAGTGTGCGGCATGTCGTGAGGTGTGTTGTGGAACATCTTCCTCCGCGTACTGTGGGAGTAATAACTCCCAGGGCAGGGCACGCCCGGATCTGTCCGGCGGCCGGGCGTGGAGTGGCGCGATATTACAGAGATGCCTTTGTGGGCCATTGTCCGCTCTATCGTACATACGACGAGCGGAATGAACCACAAAGTCCTCTATCGATTGCAACTTCACGTCCCGGGCGATGACGTCATTCCTGACGTAGCGACCCGCCCCTGTGAGGACGCGAAGGGATATGTTTTGCTGGACTTGTATGCGTTGGCGTGTGTATTGTGTACATAAGCCATACCAGGCCGGCATGGCATATGTTAGCCTACTGCGAATGTAAGTCTTATAAACAGCAAGTTTTGTGCGTAGTGGAAGTCGTGACGTAAGGACCGGTCGCAACACCGCGCGTGCCGCCTTCGCCATATTAATGGCGTGGTTGGCCTGGGGCACCATACGCAGCGACCGGTCTATACGACACCCTAAGTATGTGACATGGGTTTTCCACTCAATCTCCTGCCCGCGAAGTTTGAGTGGCGGCACCGCTTGCCTGCGACCGATAAGTAGAGCTACGGTCTTACCCACATTGACCGCCATGCGCCACTTATCTAGCCATTCCGGAAGCAGGTCTAAAACCCTCTGCAATCGGTTGAGTGTGAATTCCAACTTCCTGGAGGTCGCGAAGAAGGCGCTGTCATCAGCGAAGAGAGCGAGCATTACATCTCGCTCTCCCTCCCTCCGGTGACCCTCAAGAGTTGGAATGTCGTTAGTGTAGGCCGCGTAGAGGATTGGGCTGACACAGCTGCCTTGCGGCACGCCGGCCTGGATAGGATAGACGGGTGAAACCGCATTCTCTACTGCTACATAGAACCTGCGGTTTTGTAGGAAGGAGTGAATGAGATGGATGATGGCGTGATGTGGTGGGGGGTCGAGTTGGATTAGCTTATACAATAACCCCGGGTGCCATACTCTATCGAAGGCCTTCTCAATGTCGAGAAAGACTCCGCCAGCGACTAGCCCCCGGTTCTTTGCATCAGCCAGGTGGTGGAGAACTCTAGTAAGTTGGAGCGTGGTAGAGTGGTCACTACGGAAGCCGAACTGTTCATCCCGAAGGTGAACGAATGGTCTTAACCTCCGTAGGAGCATACGCTCGAACAACTTAGCTAGGTGGGAGAGAAGGGTGATTGGCCGATAGCTACCGGCAGCTCTACGGTCCTTCCCAGGCTTGGGAAGGACTATAACTCTACCGGTTTTCCATGACTCCGGAAAGTGTCTGGTGCGAAGGATACTGTTAAACAGTGTGGCCAACGCTACCATACACTTTCTGGGCATGTGCTTAATCATCATTGTCATTACTTTGTCATCACCAGGGGCCTTCCGCTTGGGTAAGCGGAGTATGGCTTTGCGCAGCTCGAAGGGGGAGACAAACTCGTCCCCCCCGAGCACAGGCACTGGCTGTGACAGGTATCCGGCAACGTGATTTTCGACCTGGGAGTGGTGCTCTAGGATATGAACGGGGGTGGAGGGTGGTATGGGGTGGGGGGTAAATTGGAGAGAAAGGTGGTCGGCAAGGATTTCCGCCCTGTCACTCGCCGCGTAGCAGAGACTGCCGGCGGCGTTGATCAGGGGGCATACGGGGGCGGGCGACTTTGAAAGCTGTCTGTTGAGAGTGGACAGGCTGACGGGATAGTCGGAGGCCAGGTCGAACCGGGCCTCCCACTGCTCCCCACGCCACGTCTTCATGTCATCAGACAGCTTCGCAGACAGCTGGTTCAGCTCGCGCTTGAGCGCGGGGCAGCGGGTCTCCTGCCACAGTCTGCGAAGTCTCCGCTTTTTGGCCAGCAAATCTCGCAGTTTCACTGGCAAATCGTCCCGTTTGTGAGCAGTATTGTGTGTGCAGGGGAGATGGCGCGCGCGTGATTTTCGCGGTCAAAAAGCAATACCGTGGAGAGAGCCGCGCGCCATCTCGCAATTAGAAAGAGAGGGAAATAGAGCGGGCTTGAATTTTGAGTTGAAAAGTCAATACCGTAAAGAGAGCCGCGCCCTATTTCCCTATGACCTAATTATTTCTAATTCCTCATATACGAGGGTGTGTACCTAAGTTATTTGTGTGCCTAATCCCCCCCGGCTGTTACTTTATTTATTTACAAACACATACGAGGGTCAAACTGAAAGTTCTTAGAACTGGCCACTTATAAACAATATAATAAAAAAAATATTCTAAAATTTGAAAATAGAACTCTTTGCCAATATTACTGAGTATATATTTCATTCATTTGTCATTTGTTTTACGACTTGGCGGCAAATTGAAAATTGTCTGTGTCACGTCAAAATGAATTTAACACGAGAAAATTTTCGTGCAATGATTTTTTATGACTTTCGATGTCATTTAAGTCAACAAGAAAGTTATGATAGACTACGATTGGCCTTTCACGATGAAGCCCCATCTCGTGCGACTGTTTACAACTGGTTTAATGAGTTTAAACGTGGTCGCACTAATCTCACTGATGATGTACGTGAGGGACGGCCTTCTACGGCGACGACTGAAAATAACATCTGTGTTGTGCGGCGTATGATAGAGACTGACAAAAGAGTGACCTATCAGCAGATTCGGACAAGCTTAGGCATCGGTATGAGTCAAGTGCACAAAATCCTCCACGAACATTTAGCGGTCAGGAAGCTTTGCGCCCGGTGGATACCTCATAATTTGACTAAGGCTCAAAAACTCCATCGTGTGGATTGGTGCCGTAAAATGATTGAAAGATTTAACGGAGGTGACTCAAATGCTGTGTTCGACATACTAACAGGTGACGAAAGCTGGATTTACTGTTATGATCCTGAAACCAAAAGACAATCTGCTCAGTGGGTGTTTCCTTTCGAGGAGTTGCCAACTAAAGTGAAGAGAGATCGAAGTGCGGGAAAAAAAATGGTGGCCTCGTTCTTTGGAAGGATAGGTCATTTCGCAACAATTGTGTTAGAGGATCAAAAAACAGTTTCTGCAGAATGGTACACTACCAATTGTTTGCCACTTGTCTTGGAAAAAGTTCGAGAGAAACGACCTCGCAGTAGGATCCTCCTTCACCACGACAACGCCTCGTCGCACACCGCCAAGCGAACGATCGACTATTTGGCGACATCAAACGTTGAATTACTGGGTCACCCGCCGTATAGCCCCGACCTCGCGCCTTGTGATTCTTATTTATTTCCAAAAATTAAAGAAAAACTTAAAGGAAAGCGGTTTATGAATGCTGAAGAAGCGGTGGCTGCGTATCGCGATGCCATTGAAGAGACCCCTAAGGACGAGTGGGCAAAGTGCTTTTCCCAGTGGTTCCATCGCATGCAGCGGTGTATTGACGTCAATGGACAATATTTTGAAAAGATATAATAAAACTAATAACTGGCTAATGTAATCAGTTTTTGATTTTCTAAGAACTTTCAGTTTGACCCTCGTAATACATAATACAATTTTACCACAAACAGAACAAATTTCAAACTTATAAATATTTACAAACGGTCATACCTACAAATCTATAACAATAACAAAACAAAACAATACTATCTACTATCTACATCGTGGACGCCGTCCTGTACACCCTTTATGTCTAAAATCCGAAGGTACAAATGTAATAAATGTATATTATAATAATGCAGAATTGAATTGAATTGAACATACTTATTTTAAATCAAAATATCAGAGAGATTACATTGTATAAAAATTAACAAATCTTTGCAAAGAAAAGTTGCAAATCTGGGCACCAGCTTGAACGCTATAATAACTAGCACGTGTAATTAAACGGACATATTACAACATCTTAAACTGAACCAGATTCAAAACTCTGAAGAAAACCTCGGCAACCAGAAAAAGTGCAACTGTATCTCGTCTGTGTAACATTGAAATCTTTATCAGCAAGTTTGACAAAACTTGAAATTGAAAAGTTTGATATATCAAAACTACTTTGTGGCAAGCTAATTGTAATCTTGTCCACAATGGAACATGTAACGGCAATATCAAAGTTTTCTGTAAGATAATGTAAATGTAAATTAATGCCTTTGCTTACTTTCTTGGCATTCTCTCCTAATGTAACTATATTTTTATGTAATTCAAACGTTTGAATACCTAGCTTTGATGCTAAAGATATTGTACAAAAAGAAGTTTGACTTCCTGAGTCAAGTAAAGCTCGCACAATGTACTTGCTGTTATGGACATCTGTTATTAAAACTTAGATAGTAGGCAACAGTACCTACATTGTGCTTACTTGGTTTTACAGCATGAAAAACGTGATATGATGTACTTCCCTTGTAAATGTCTGTCCCGTAAAATTAAATCTGATAAGCATTTGATATCATGTATAACTGAAATCTGAAGGTACATATGTATCAACATCATCTGAAACATTGTATAATAATGAACCTACTATAAAATTTTAATTAAAATATCAGATATTACAAACACCTTAATAAATAAAAAACGCTTGTCCCTGTATTAGTGGATTAACCATTTCATATTTTGTAAAATAATTAACTTGAAATGTATGAATTGAAGAAATAAATAATAGAATATTAACAACAGAAAAGGATTTGAAAGATTGTAAGTATATTGATCATGATGATCATTTGAATTATGCAAACTATCAATCACATTCATTCTGCAATAAAAATATGTGTAAAGATAAAAAGAAAAATATCAAAATGTATAACAACAAAAAGTTACATAAGAATAATGTATATTTGTACAAAGTTTCGTTCTATGAATTTCCATTTATATGTATCACAATTAAAATATCAATAAATGTATATGAATAACTTCTTAAATAGCAAGTATGTATAATTTCTCGACATTGGATAACTGTACTGCATAAATTGTAATATTAAGTACATGAAAACGCCATAAATAGCTGGATAAAAAACTTAAGTTGCAAAGAAAACGAAGAACTAAGTATTTACATGATCCAAGAAAGTTTATCCGGGCGAGAGCTGGAACACAATACCACCTTGTACTTCTCGTCACCAACTGACACGCTCAGATCCTGCAAATTCATCGTCAGCATCGTCTTGCATCTCTACATCTCTTGTTAACTGTGTATAATATATGAGAACGGATGCAGCTTTCGGCGATAGGTAGGACTTCTTCTCTTGGTGAAACCTCGGTAGCCATACTGCAAACACGTACCTATCGTAGAGGTACGGGCGTTCGACTCCAAGGAAATTTACTTCACACACGAACAAGTCTTTCTCCGCTGCTGAAACTTGGGTAGCCATACCGCCAACTAGGCGTCCATACTGCAATTTCGGCGTTTGGCCCCATGGATAAGTTAAAAGGTTCAAATACCGTTTCGGCACCAAATTTTTTCTGTAAAATTATGTAAATGTAAATTATAATAATGCAGAATTGAATTCAATTGAACATATGTATTTTAAATCAAAATATCAGAGAGATTACATTGTATAAAAATTAACAAATCTTTGCAAAGTAGGTTTCGGCACCAAATTATGAATAGGCCTGCGTAAGACTGCTAGGCTGTATTTGTATTAATAAAACTGTAAATTTCTGTATAATGTATTTGGAAAGTATGACATAATACAAAGATGAAAAACATAGGAGTAATAAAAAAACATTGTGACATCTTGTCAGTTAATCAAAAATAAGGTATTATGTCGTAGACACTTAGCTAGGGATCATACCTACGATAAGACAGTAGGTTAGTTCAATTGTTCGTTTACGTTACACAACAAGTTTAACTAATCAATAATAGGTAAACCCAACAATTAACGCAACGAGGCAAGGGCTCTAAACATGTGATTAATTTAAAATACTCAACGATACTCGACACGATGGGGTAATAAATGTTGAAAAAAAAAATCATCCCTACTCATACTTCACATGTAAAAGAGCTACCCTAAAAAAAGTATTTTCCAAAACTTTATTTTACCACTTTGGCGACGTAATTGGTATACATACACCTAGAAAATTACAGATTTCTAGTAGTAACGGTCTCTTAGCAAAACCTTGGACAGACAGACGGACATGAAAGACTATCAGGGTTCCTTGTCAGGACTACGGAACCCTAAAAACACATTTATTTTATGTTTTTTGTTTATTACCATAGATTGTGATAAAAAACTAGGTTGCGAACGAGTAATAATAAGTTCGTAACACTTGTCTCGTTTTACTAAGCTATTAATAACACAAAATGAAAAAGATTACATTAATATTTTTTCCTACAAAAAGTAGCTTACTTAACTCAACGTTTCGGTTGAGTTGACATCAATTTGTTCTGTATCAGAATTTTGTTTCAGTTATCGCCATTATGTCGTTGGTTTGACAATACTTTTTATGTACTTTAACCGTTTACTACTAAGCAAACAGAAAGCGTTCAATTACGTAAAGTGTCTAGCTAACGGTTCTTTTCTTTTAGAATATAATCGAGTATTTTTTAACTATTATCTTATAATGACACTTACCGTTTTAGCTAAATCGAAATCGATTTAATCTCAAATTACAAGGGCACAGAAAAAAGTCAACAAAGTAAACCGTAATGACAAAGCGAAGTTTTTGTAATTTTAACAACATTTTCAGACGTTTAATAGTTAAGCTTTAAACAAAGTCAAATTATGCTTTCGCATTGTAAGCAGCTATGGAAGCATACATTTTTAGGCCTAGAAAACGTTCAACAAACATCGTCCGCAACGAAAACTAACTGCCGTACTCAGAGACGTTAATTAAAGTTAATCCTTCATTAAGTCTCATGCAGTCCTTTTCTGTTTCATTGACAAAGAAAGTGACAGAGCAAGACTTAATTACATTTAATTGACGTCTCTGAGTGCGGCAGTAAGGGAGCCGTTGCCTGGCACAAACTTTAACATAATCAAATACCATAAAAGATAATTTGTCAGTATTTCAGATTCTAGACATTTATTGTGCTTAGCACAGAATATGTTATAGCAAATTATATTATACTGGTTATTATTAGTATTGTAAGAGCGTCGGTGGCGCAGTGGCTAGCGGGTTGCTTCTCATGCGGAAGTTGCCGGTTCGATCCCATGTCGCCATGTACCAATTACTTTTTCTGAGATATGTACATTAGTTGTTTCACTAACCGATGCTCTTACGGTGAGGGAAAACATCGTGAAGAAATGTATAACCATGATCCAAAACTGGTCAGGTTCCCTTGGTAACAGGGTCACAGAGGTCAGATGGCAGTCGCTCCACTGTAATTACCTGATCTACCACATCCTGGAATGATCCACGACCATGACCACACTCCATACATGCTGACCATGAGGTCAGCGGACCCTGGGCCCTCACGTGCGAGTGCACAACTGTGGTAACGCTAGGAGGATGAATTAGGAATAGTAAGGCCAAGAAAAACATGCACACAGCAGTTGAATGAAAAAGCTAATGCCATGACGTATAAGGAATTAAAGGTACTGGCAGTATCCAGAGAAGCGTGGAAATTAATCCACCAAAAAGAGCGTAGCCTTTAGGTTTTAAATTTGGTACCAAAATATTAGTTTTAAGCACTAAGTCGCACTAAGCTGTTTTGTATTTTTGGTGCTTAATAAATACTTTTCTTTCTTTCTTCTTTCTAATGAATGAATAGTGAGTATAGTGTATGTAAATGTCAAAGTAGCCAAAAATCGTTAGTATCGC
Source organism: Pyrausta nigrata (assembly GCA_949316185.1). Lineage (NCBI taxonomy): Eukaryota > Metazoa > Arthropoda > Insecta > Lepidoptera > Crambidae > Pyrausta > Pyrausta nigrata. Next base: position 12,952,582 of record OX438947.1, on the reverse strand, counting down.
GAGGCGTTTAGCCGTGCAGTCATTGTTCCCTGTCAAATGCCGTATGGGGCGTGCAGTTCGCAAGTTTGCAGCAATCGTTTAGTGTAACTGCGCACTGTTAAGCTCGGGCCACACTGGAGGCGAAGAGATGCAATGAGTCTGCTCCGTTAATCCATTCACTTAATGTCTCCGTTTTATGGTCCGACAAGTTTGTGCGTGACCTGCGGACGGAAAGAGGTGCAGCGGGCGTGCCAGATGTTAACGGGGACGTTCAGTGTTGCGGAGAAGGTGATTTCCTGTGACAATCGCGTGCAATTGGCACTCCCTCACCCCCGCAAAAAAGTAGCGCATTAGCTTGTCGGATTATAAAGGATCTTGACCACAACTCTATAGAAACTTGGTCCCCTTTGCGTCAGCATGCGTCTTTACAAAATGTTCGGATAAAATATATGAAAATTTGAAAGAATAGACACAAAAAATATTTTTGAAAAATAAACATAACCTCAAAATGCCTAATCTGCACTTGAATTCCTCGTAAACCCCTTACGAGGAATTCAAGTGCAGATTAGGCATTTTGAGGTTATGTTTTGTGATTGCAGAATCAATTATGTAAATAATTTAAGAATTTTGTGAATAAATGTTACTTTTAAACCCCTATTCGTTAGATTATTTAAAAAATACCAGTGCAATTATAATTCAAAACAAGATTTTTGAAATATAAACCACAAAGACGCAATCGGGCCCAGATTGATTGGTTTAGGTCATGTCACAAATAGTTTTACTAACAGATTGTCTTACTCTAAACGTCTATCAACAAGAAAAGATTTTCAACACTTGTGTTGAATGAAGCCCAACATAGCCACAGATATGACACTTTAATATCGTTTGCCAATATTTCTCTACTACCTACCACGCTAAAGCCTTCCAACTTTAGTTGAAGTGAAGAAACACTTCGATCCGTAATCATAAAGATTCACATGTCTAAGTTACCTAATCAGTATAAATTCGACTGCCGTAAAAAAGAACGTAAAGTTTATTTAGTACCAAAAATACAAAACAACTTAGTGTGACTTAGTGCTTAAAACTAATATTTTGGTACCAAAAAGGCCAATAGTGTGACCTAGGCTTTACTTGCATGCGGCGCGTTCAGTCAACTGCTACGCTAATGGGATCATTTGTTGTTTATTCTTGATGGGCAAAGTTGCACTCTGGTGATGTTGCCTACAAATAACTTATTTAGTTATTACAGCAACCGATTATTCCTTGCAAAGTTTAAGCATTGAACTAATTCAAAAGCACTGTCAGCTAAAGGTTGTTCGTTCGTGGATCACACGCGGCAGCAACAGACGACATGTCTCCGCGACAGTACTGGTTACTATGTACACGTATTTCTATGAAATACCGTTCACAGCTACAGACACGAAGATTGCAGTGTAGGTTACGAACTTGACGCCTAAAGCTACCATGAAGTTTGGGCTTTAAATACTGCCTGAATAATAAGTATACACCACACTACAGCTAAGTGACCATTTCTATTATAAGCCAGACTATCATTAGACCGACCCTGTTAGTAGGACTCACTTTAATTGTTGTTAAAACTCGAAATTATCCTGACTGAAAATGGAACACACCTATTTTTACTTATACATAATTATATTTTCGAAAAAGATTCTAACCGGCCAGTCTCCCATATATAAAAACTTTTTTTCGCAATACTATCTGAGTGACCTGGTATATAGAAGATTTTTATTCCATACGGCAAGCATCAAAAGAAGCCTGACCGATTGACCGATGCATCATTTGTTTTCGCGGATCAAATGAGCCCCAAACATGGTAATCGTTTTGTTATATAGCTTTGCATTGTATTTAGAGCTTAATAATATCGTATTGTCATAAGACAGTAAAAGTATTGTGTATTTAATTACTATCAGCTTACACTCTTAATGTAGGTTATGAATAATCAGACGGGGTATAGACTTTCGTGCAGTTTGAAACTTAACGTAGCCTTCATGAAATTATCATGATAGGTACAAAAAACATAGAAAAAAAGAGAGATCAGAAATATTTAGGCTCCACCTGATAAAATGGCCAGCACATTATACTATCATTTTACGTTGCAAAATCGCCTCTATTGAAACTGCATGAGATATCGAAGTGTTAAGGTTTGTATGCTGTCATCCGTACTTCTTAGGACAGAGCAGTCTACAGTCTACTTTATCTAGTAATGTTCGTATTAACGGCATTGATGAGTCGACACACAATAGAAAGCATTTGAATCTTGATCAAAACAGAATTTATATTCGATTTTCCGTCTATAAAAATAGAGCTCATGTTTGTTTGAGCGCCTTACCAATGACCGTGCTATCGTCCCGAACAATTAATGTTGATTTGGTATCCGTTATTTGATTTGTATCTTGGTGTAACTGTACGTGAGACTATGGGAATTGCGCCAATTAAATCGCTATAGAGCAATCAGGAGCTGTACTTTGTATTGATATCGTTTTTTCGAATATACCCGTCCTTGTCACTGAAAGGAGCACGGAGCATGATGGCTAGAGTAGAAAATAGGTGAGACTTACAAAGTCAAAAGTAATTGGTCGCGATCAGCCGATTGTCGATAGGACGTGTTGAAACAAAACAATGCTAAGATAAATTGGTCTGCGTGTGGGCTTCGTGGGCTGATGGTTGAATGTCAAGAAATGCTGATAGCATCGGATTTTTTGGAAATTAGAAAGTGTCGGCTATCTAATCTGTCTCCTGTTAGTTCCTTACACAAACCAAAGGGATAACTCGAGCGAAATTCAAAATATTTTGTGTTACGATGATTGCAATTGCAATTATTTGCAATGATAATAATCGCGATTGACGTATTGCATTACTATCAATGATCGGAGTAGGTAGAGCTATTATTTGTACTTGCGATCCGTGGTCGTAATATGGACACTCCCGGAAACCGTAAATTAAAATATAATTTTTAGTCAGAGAGCCCTGCCAATGCATAAGATAAGCTTTCTTTTGTCTTTGTTAATAAAAACAAATCTTTTCAGCAATTACTACCCGGGGTTTCGGTTAGCACTTCGGGTGCATGGCCATATTATTGTTAATGTTTGCGGTCGTTGAACCAAAATAGCTCTACCTACTCCGATCTTTGATTATTGGGCATTAGTTGAAGCAATAAATTAATGGCATTCCATTGCGATTAGACCAATGCGCGATTTTTACTTTCTTGTTTTTCAAAAACACTGCTAAACAAATAATACATACACCATTTAGAATATGACGTTGAAAAATAAGCTCTGCGGGTAAACGCAATAGAGACTTAACGCAGTAGGCTTACTTCTTTTTTCATCGACTCCATACAGCAGCCGTCTTTTTATGTAACCAATATCATAATATTTGTTTCTTACGTTTACGCGAATTGTTGAACTCATTAAAACACAATTTTACGGATTACTTCGCGATTTATTTACATTTTATTTTAAACCTGACGTTTCGAACACTTTAAAGCGATCGTGGTCACAGGGAGACTGTAAATATCATAATTCCAACAATTTTTTATGCGATATCTTTGACGTTTTACTCGTGCTAAATGTTGTAGAGTTGCATTGTGATACTTGATGATTTACCAACGGTTGTAAAAAAGTATTGATTGTTCATAAAGTGTGTTTTACTGCATTAGTCTGTTGCAGTAAAAGCTTTTTTATAAAAAATGCACGTAAAGCAAACAACCTTGGTTTTAATAAATAAACGTTTTTGTTAGTCTCTGGCTTGCATGACGGCGGTAATTAAAATCACAAGTTCATACTTTTGATATTAATAAAACAACACTTTACATTTTTTATGCACGTGCTAGCTTTAAAACAAAATCATTCTTTGTTAGCTGCTACACACAAAACAAAACACAAAATATTTTGCCACGAATTTTTAATAAAGAAAACACAATATGATTTCGCAAATAAAACACACATTGCACTTGTACACTGCAAAGAGAAATACTTCGTTTGATTTTCTCGTTCTGTCCCAATTAATTAAAGTTATAATTTGCAATTTAGGACTTATTACCAATGATTAATGTTGCTTCTTGGTGGTATTAGCCTGAGTACAGACATCGAATTAGGGTCCGGTAGTAAATGATGAAACCTGGGCCATTGCTCTTACAAAATCTTGAATTTTCTTTCTATGATCCTAAACTTCAGTCAGTATATCTGTAAAAACTAAAACTACATAGCAAAGGTGTTTTTTTCAACAAAACCAAAGTAAGCAGACTGACTGCAGATACCGAAGGTTTTCGAAAGTTACTAAAAATGCTAAATAACATGACAAGTGGATTCGGGTACCTTATGAGACCTTTTCAACATCATGTTATTAGTTTATGGATCTACCATAGCATTATTACGAACTTTCAGTTATTTTGTGACGATATACCTTCTTATTTTGCACCCTGACTAAATCAGTTCACGCTTGACCACTTTTATTTATTCGCACCATGCATCATACGGCCGGCGAACGCATTAAAATATTTGCCCGACATATAACTCATATGCAACGAAAGATTTCTCGGTAAGGACACGTCGGTGACACTACTACGAGCTCTGCGAATATATTTCACGAGTAAAATTTCGAGAATTTTCGAGAAAAGATATATCGTTTTTTTTATCGGGCGCGCTGATACAATGCAAAGAAGCGAATATGACAGTTTGACTCAATCGGATTGACTAATCGTGCCATCAAGTACCTACATATTTTTTTTTACCATTTTGATTCCTAATCTGGGAATCAAATCTAGAATCGACGGTTCAAATACTCGTACAGCTACCAAATTATTAGGTCACGGTAAAAAAGTGTGATAAAATAATGACATAATAATATAACGTTAAATTTTTCTCTCTTATACTATGAGCTATTATATTGCTCTTCTAAGGAGGCCAATGCTTAACGTTTGACAATATTTGCTTATGTTTATTTTTAATGTCGAGTAATTAAGTTAATAATATACAATTTATTCTTAATTATAAGATTTATACATCAAAGTTTTTTTCAGTTTCACATAGTAAAGGAAATTCTCTGACACCGCGTGACAAATAGTCTGTCGTCGGTTTTCTGTTGGATTCTTCTCACGCAAACAATATCGATGGCCGGTGTAGAATGTTTTAATGTAACGTGATGTATGCTGAACAAACAAAATAGCTTTTTAAAACTATCGGTTTGCCCATTGATAGTAGAACTCTGAAAGTAGATACATCAATTCAGACAAAGGCTATGTGTGGTATACACTGACCAATAAAAAAATATAGTTTAATTTATTGTTTGGACAAAATGGGCTCACAAACAAAAGCCAAGGCACTGCAATAAATCTGTCAAAACTAGTGTTTGAGAGTGTAGGCAGTGGATTACACGTGGAGGGCGACAATGATAGGTGGAAAATCAGTCTGGTCTGAGCTCTTATAGCTAGGTACTTGCCACATCAGAGTTCAGGTATCACTTCACAGGCCACAATCACTCGAAATGTCTGTAAGGAGCTTCACAGGATTCACACGCGGCGAAAGCGCTCTGGTCGGTCTAGTACATGTGTCATAGGTAACGTCTCGATGTCGACTGGGGCTCCGGGGTTCTCACGGTACGTTTTAAACAAATAAAAATAAGGCAGGTAGGCGTGTGAGTGTGCGCGGCGTAGTATCAATAGGGTACACAAACAAATCAAAATATTGTAGTAAACAACTAGCAATTATTGAGAAAAGGGTTCGAGTTTTAATTTTAATTCCACGCAAAAACACGAGTGGTATTAAACTGTGTCATGTGTACCATGTTTGTATTTTAGTTTTTTTTTTTAAATATGTATAGCAAATGTGATCTTGAACTATATCAAGTCAGTGTCCAGAATAGTTTTGTTTAAAAAATAATATCATTTTTCAATTAAACCAGTCATTTTATTTACTTGATGAAGGTTCCGCACAGCATGTTTTGACACAATTTTGTCTTTCTTGTAAAATTAGGAAATTGTGAGTTACAGCTTAATACTTCTGACTTACAGAAATGAGTTGTGCGAGATGCATAACTCATTACTCACACACATAAACACTGTTTACGTAGCAATTGAAAAATATTTATTTGTCTAAGTTGATCTCAAAATAAGTTCCGAATATATAAAATGCCATTATTTGCTACATACATTGCCTTTATAGGACCTTATCTACTGTAATGACAAATATTTGCCTACCGATGCATTGGTGAAACACGCTGAGCTTTGATTGTCGATTCCTTAATAATTCTATTATGTACCGTGTTTTATGCAAATAAATTTTATTTCATTTCATTTCATTTAAATAAAATATGAGTTGTCCGAATAGTAGGGCCTTGCTCCACTTATAGGTATTACTGGTACAGATTCAATTAAACTTCTTGGCACACTAATAAATTGGATTTAATCACTGGCATACGCTAAAAGCAATACGGCGATCGGACAGCGATAAATAGATTTTGCTTATCGTAGCATCGTGCTAATTAGAAAAGTCACTTGTAAAATATTTTCACAGGATAAAATTACCGCCTCATTTTGTTAGATACCGTATTTTTAAATTGGTTTCCTATTACATACTAGACGAAGCTTACATACTAGAAATTGCGTTAATTTATTACCATCTGTTTTACTTAATTTAATACAAATTAAATAAACAAGCCTGTAAAAATATGAATTCGCGTTGCATAAAACACGATTATTACGTCTATTAAGACTCGAATGCTTCACATTTATAAAGTCATCAAGCTACGAGTTGGTACACGATATTTTTAATTTAACGTTTTGTACTGTATTTTCTTTAAAAAAAGATTTATCATAATTTACTTTCGCAATCATAAGATGCACTACCATTATATCAGCCCCATAATATTTCATAAGGTTGTCACCCACAACACGTTTAAAGCTATTGAAGCCAAGCGGAATCTTTGAATAACCTTCTAATGATGACAATAGTCAATTTTTTTTTCTCTAATCCTATTCGTTCGCTTTGTATTTTTAGCTTATACCCGTGAATCTTTGTTCCTCCGTAATCCTTTCATAACTATGATCAGGTTTTGTCTGAAGGATAACAATAGAAACATTAAATTATATTACATGTTAAAGTTTGATAATGCAACCTACGTCTTTGTATTTATAGCTATCGCATCGCTTCAACTGTAGTACCATACTTAACGGTCCCTAAGAACACCCTTAAATTACAAGCCCTACCCACCCTCCGTCACTTCATGATACCCGGTAATAAATGACAAGAGGGATGATAAGGCCTGGATTTGCCGAATTGGGAACGTTGATACCTTTATGACATTTTCATGAGTAAGGGGGTACCTTACTCTCATGTTTCGAGAGTAATAAGGTTTCTTTGTGTTGTGCATCAAAATATCGTGTTCCTTTTTTTCTTATCTAATTTAAACTGGATGTAATCATATCGACGGCTCCCGGACTATTTGTAATAAGCGACATTTTGTAAACTTTACACCAGAGCTGTTTAAAGTTTTGATTTTTGAAAAAAAAACAACTTCCGCAATTTGTTAAATTTTGAAAAAAAATAAAGATATTTATTGATTAGGTTACATACTCTGCATAATCTGATTAGGTTTTTTTCTGATATTCCTATTATTAACGAAGATACATATCGTTTAATACAAAATGATCCTTTTTTTTTTGTTCCAGGCTATATGATTTAACCGCCTAGGATAAGTATTTGTTGTTCCTAGCTACATGACTTATCCGCCTAGGTTTATTAATTCTTGCTCCAGGGCCCTGTTTAATAAACACACACACATTACAAATTGTAAATTGTAATTGTAAATTACAGGCTACAATTCTACAAGTTTCTGTTAAATAAAGAATACATATTACAAATTTACCATGGTGGAAAATCTACAAAATTGTAGAATTGTACCTACAATTTTACAAGTTTCTGTTCAATAAACATTTTCTCTCTACAGGTGACAATTTACATATTTGTAGGGAAAACGGTTTTATTGAACGCATAATTGTAGTAACAAGTTTACATATTTTGTAAATTGTATTACAATTCCGACAGGTAGACTCGCCTTGTGTCAGAACTTTACAATTCAAGAACTTTACAATGATTTTAACTGTTCAGCAATGTCTTTCCACTTTTTTATTTTCATATCGTAAGTAAGCGTTTCTCTTAACCTACGGAATAAATATCCTTATTCTCATATATTAGAGACAGAATCAATATTTTGTTACTATGCTCCATGACTTACGTTAAACAAATAAGAAAGTACTTTATAAAGCAATTATGCTACTAAATATTTATGAATCCACCCTCGTAAATGAAAAAATAATTGTCAACAAAATCTTACATTTTATGTAATTGTAACTTACAATTACAAATTTGTAACTACAATTTTGTCATCGAATTCTACAGGCGTTTTCTACATATGTAAACCTTTATTAAACAGCGTTTATAATTACAATAATTGTAAGGTTTTTACTTGTACATTTTTTACATACTTGTAAGGTTTATTAAACAGCACTTGTCATAAAACTTAACAAATATGTAAGTTATTTACAAAATTGTCGGATTGTAATGTTTATTAAACAGGGCCCAGGTTAAATGACTTTACCGTCTAGTACTGAAAATAGTAGCTCCAGGTCAAATGCATGAAATTGAAGAGTTGTTCATATTTCATACCTGACCTAATGATTTAAATGCCATATACCATACAATTTCGTGAATTGCCTATTTAGTTTAAGCGCCGATTTCTTTTTTACTAATTTGTTTCTAAGCGTGCCTGAGTAATGAAGTTTTCTGAAATGGGCTGTTAAATCATTGTTGAATTTAAAGATACCTAGGAATTATTATCTTGTAAATAATTAAGAAATGAGAAATAAAACAGATTGTATTGCTCTTATATAAGCTTAATGTTTGAAGTTACAACATCTAGCAAATTCAAGTATCTAGCTAACTGTATTATCCGACATTCTTATGTATTTATAAGGTAAAGCTAATTGTATGAAGCGACATTACTATGTATTTATAAGGTAAAGCTAATTGTATTAAGCGACAATCTTATGTATTCATAAGGTAAAGCTAAATGTATGAAGCGACATTTCAAAATATTTATAAGGTGAGGTAATTGTTTTGACGTACATTGTCTGTAAATTGTTGATCCAGGAAAGAGGGTTTAAATAACTCTCTGGTGTTTCATAGTGAGCTTAAGTACACAGTTCCTAAATTTGTCAAAATTTTGTGTCGGTACATACATCGCAGTGAAAAATGGGCTCCGAAAATGCGATAGTATTAAGCGACAAAAAAAGTGCTCAGATCGTCACCAAACCCAACTCAAACGACGCGGAAAAATTCGCTGTTTCCAAATATGTATATAAGTCAATTTCGCCCAAAATGTCGCTTCATACAAATAGCCCGTGAACCGTCGAATCTTATACAACACTAAGACGTTGTATTTTTTAAATCCTAATGATGGTCCCGAACAACGTAGTAAGTGGTAATTAAAGTACTAGAATTACATTCGGCATTGTTAAATGTTGTTTTTTTTGTTTTTTTTTTGCTTAAGCTAATTAATTGATACCAAAGTTATTTATCTTATTATCTAAATATACTCGTATAGGTAAAAGGAAAACGTCTGACTACTGACATCACCGCACAGGCCAAATTACTAGGATTAAAAACTTGAAATCTTGTACCATGCTCCCTTTTACAGTGTACCTAGATGAGCACTAAGAATGGATTTTAAAAAATTCGTCTCTTAAGGAGGTAAAAAGAGGGAAGTTTTTTTGAAACTATATTTAAAAAACCGGCCAAGTGCAAGTCGGACTCGCGCGCGAAGGGTTCCGTACCATTAACTTTAAACATTAGACAGTATAGGCAAAAAAATATTTAAATAAGAGTTTCCGCGCCTGTTTCTTGAGTTGTGAGTGATTTGAAGTTTATAGGTCCAAGACTTTGGCGGGCTATATCTCGCAAATGGTAAAGCTGATAAAAAAGTGTTGTATCAAAACCCTTACCTTATTTTCATAGTCCTTTTCAACGATACCCCACACAAGGGGGTGCACTCAAAAAAATAACTCACCCCCACTTTTACATGTATGGGGAGGTACCCTAAAAAAGGGGTAATTTTTATTTTTCGTATTTTTAAAAATGAGATCTATATGTGAAGTATCCTCGAACAAAGATACATGCAAATCGGTCCATAAACGTAGAAAATATTTTGCTGTCACAGACTAGGACGGACGGACTGAACGATCTTATAAGGGTTCCTTGTCGGACTACGGAACCATAGGGTTCCGTATTGGGAAATCATAATATCGTATCGTTATATTACAGAATACATTCAAATGACTTGCTTAATAATCCAGAATTTGGAGCGTTAGTATGCCTTTCATAAAGTCCAATTTATTTAAATCCAATTCCAGATTAACATTTGGCCAACATCACACTCCGTTACTACATGTGCACTATGTAACTTGCACTGTCACTTGACACTCAGAGAGAATAATTCTAGCGACCCGCAATTACTGGATTCCTAGAGTGTGGGAGAGATATTCTACTTACATTACGCGAAGCTCTTTATGAAGCCCGCTTCCATGAGAAAAATGCACGTAATTTTCGCAACATTTTAGGCATTGCACGTGTTCAAGCTTTAGATTAGTTTACATGATTCGACTTTCTGCTTTTACTTCTGCCCTGTCAATAAGTGTTAAACTTTTTATTTAAGCGTTGCTGTGTGCCTCGCCGAAAATTTACAAGAATATTTTAAAAGTTATTCGCCCGTTTGACTATAATTTGCATGTTATCATGTTTGATGACATACATCATCATCCTCCTAGCGTTATCCCGGTTGTGCTCTCGCACGCGAGGGCCCAGGGTCCGCTGACCATGATCCAGGTTGTGGCAGATCAGGTTATGTATTACAATGAAGCGACTGACCTCCGGGACCATCTGACCTCCGGGACCCTGTTGCCAGGGAAACCTGATATATGTTTGCTGACATACAATTTCGATAAAAAATAAAGATCTTGATTGGCCTCCAAAAAAATATCAAACTATCTGGCGGTCATTTTTTCAAGTGCAATAATATATTTAGATTGCAAAGTGAATGCTTATCACTTAAAAACAATAATTTATCGTATTTGCAAGCTTTATCTTTCGATTGTTAAATACTTGCAATAGTATTTCTTTCGAGTGTTAAGGGTGTAATCCCAATAACATTGATGAGAGCAACGCGGCATTACAGCGTTAAGAAGCACTTGAAAATTTCGACAGGCTCTGCCAACGCCAGGATGGCCGAGAGGTTAGGCAATCGCCCGGCATGCGAGGAACGCGGGTTCGATTCCCGCCTCTGGCGGTCATTTTTTCAAGTGCAATAATATATTTAGAATATCAAACTACTTGATTCATCCCGAACATCCCGTTTTATTAAAAAACTTGCTTTTGTCCGTGACTTCTTCTGGGTAAAAATCGTCGTCCAGTTATTATGACCTCTGGTTTGTACCATGTAATGTAGTGAAGAGAGGTCATCCTATATCTTTGGATGTTCTAATTGTTCTATTATAAAATAGAGCCTACTAATACTAATAATTACTTTACTGATCTAAACTCAGGCCCGGGTGTTATTCTTTAAATCAATGTAGGTAAAGAACCGATTTTCTCAAGTTTTAGTAAATGTACAACGGCAGCACATCAGGTTACCCATGTGAACTACGAAAACAGCTTTTATTACATAGAGAATAGAGTCGGTCTCGAGGTCAAAGTGGTAGTCTAACGGGCTGCTATGTGAACCCTATAGATAAGCAGGCAAGTATATCTACCTAGACGAACAAGGAACGACAAAACGAATTTCATTTTTATCTATTTCCCAAGAGATAGCAGAAATAAACCTTAAAGCTGTACAGCAAACACAGGCTTAAGTCTGACTTTAAACCCTTTAAACCCTAGCACGCTCGCCAGTCGGGATTAAGGTCGTCCAATGTAAATCCCACTTTACGATTGTCTTAATTGCGATTGCATTTAAAAATATTTTTATGATAGTTTCGCATTAGTTCCCTAGGTTTTGCGTTATAATTTTAGTCGTTAGTGCGTTTATTCTTTGGGCTTATAAAGCGTAAACTTCTGCGGTAGTTTTTTAACCGGATGGGCGAAATGGAAAAAGTCGAATTACACCCTCGGGTCCGCGCATTCGTCGAAAATAGTTAAGCTGCATAGTTAGTGCTAATGTATCCCGTATTTTGAAATTTTAAAATATCTATTAGGACTTCCTTCACTGTTTTTAAATAGCTTTTTACCCGACTGCGGAACGAGGGTTATGTTTTTCGAGAGTATGTATGTATGTATAATTGTTTGGCACGCTCTACAGCCCAAACGGCTGGACAGTTTTTGACATATAAGGTCTCGTTGAATTTGTCAAAATTGTGGGACTGACATAGGCTATAAACATTTAAAAATGGTGCCCGGAAATTGAAATAAAGGGCACCCCCTTTATTTCAAAAAGGTGGGGGTGATTGATTTTTTCCGTACCATAGCAATATGGGTATCAAATGAAAGCCAGTAAAGAGACCATTTCAAAAATGTTATAATTTTTGCAGTCGGGTGTTATGTTTTTTCTATAATAATTATGTTTGTTGTTAACTAGCGTGTGCTCGGTTGCCACGAATCAATGCTTAGCCTGTGTAAAGAGATGTAAAAGTTTGTATGGGAAATTCGACATTTACGCTGTGAATTTTCGGCATTCACCATTGAGACTTTTCTTGTATTGTCTTCCTTGATTGTAAATGTTGTTTGTGTGATTGTCCAATAAATGGATAACTTTCTTTCGTAGCGTTATATATATATATATATATATATATATATATATATATATATATATATGTTTTCCAACTTTTTAGGTGGAGCAAATCATTTTTTTTTATGACGTATTCCTAGATAACTCAATACTTTTTTAGAGTAATGACACGATTCTCACATTTTTACATTGATAAATTCTTGAGAGATACTAGTCACTATTTAAAAAAAAAACATTCAAAATGACGATTTTGAAAAACAAGCCATAAACTGAGGGACGGTCCCAAAAGTGTCTTTTTGTTACAAATCACTAATGCTTCACTGTTACTTTGAAACAGAAGTGACGTTATGTTTACAGCAGACAAATATCAAAATTTGGTAACTTATGTGATTTTTATTTAGAAGTAACGTTAATATTTCAAGAAATATGTAAACAAATAAGTCTTAACTTAGCGTAGTGCCGCTCTGTTACTAAAGCGAAAGGTCATACTTTAGCTTTCAAAACACTTCTGACCGGTTGTGACGTTTTATTTCAAGCGAACGGACTAATCCCGCAAAATAATGTAACGTCTCAATCGCCCTCAAAACGAAGTTTTCTATGCGATTATCGCCATTTTTACTATGTGTGTAAAGTCAAATATCGCTGTTTTTTCTGCATATTTAAGTCGTTTTTGCAAAAAGTTGCAGAAGTGACCCTTTGTTCCCGAAAGTGCGATATATATATATATATATATCATGCTATTACGGATAAAAGAAAAAAAAGTTGTGCTTGGATTTAATTTGTAAACAATGAGTAATATGTACTTTGTTACCTACTCGTATAGTATATGTGATAATACGAAATACTAGTACTTATTCTGTGGTGATAGGTACCTCATTATATTACATTTGCCACTGTCAAATTACCACGTAATACTTATCTTGTACCTATTTAGAGCGTAAAACTTAATTTCCATAATTTCAAGCCCGGAAGTTATGAAGAGGATGTAAGCTTGAGCCGTATCACCCGCTTATCCCTATATTTTTGTGTTTATGAGGTACATTCGTGTCCAAAATACATTGTTTGGTTTGGGGAGAAATAATGATTTCCGTATTTTTAACACAGCTTTGTATAGTGTGTATCGAATTAAAGATAATAAATAGTATTTTGCCTAGTTGTACGTTACGTAAATTAGGAATCAATCAATATTAACAAAATTGCTGGACGTATGAACGTAATAGGTGAACATAATATTTTTATGTTCACCTATTACGTTCATACGTCCTTTTTTATTTTTAACCTTATTAAATTTTTCAATTCCAATGCTATAATTTTCAAACCCAAAGTAATGATCAAAACTTTAAGCACACTAACAATATCAACGCTTATATTACATCAACCCAAAGCGGCCCGCATTCTTAGCTAAGTCCTCGGACGGAGGCCGGGGCCATATTTCGTAGCGAGTTTAATTCCAGCGTCCTTCCACCTGACTCGCGTAATATTGGGAGAGTAAATCATCCTGACATCTGACCTTAAGGGAAAAATCGCAAGATAGTTCAGGATCTCCGCCGGCCTACTGAACTTTACTCATATTTCTTTTTTAATGGTGATGCTTCGAAAGTCTGGAATCGACCTACAGGCCCATCGCCATCTTAAAAGCTATAGCGATTGCTATTGTGAATTGTATTTTCATTTATTTTGTTCATTGCTTACGTGACGTTAATTTAAAAGCTGTTATTGCTATTCTAAAAGTTTAATTATTGCAATTTGAAATAAATATATGTATATTTAGTATTTATTGAGCGTCTAGTTTAGTATTTTTAAAATCAAAAGTAGTTTTGATTTTTTGAACCATATGACACAGAAATAAAAAAGTTCTTGTTTACAAGTATAATAGATATTTATCATATCCAGGCTATTACAAAACTTCATCTGGTAACTGTCGGCTTGCTATGTTCACTTAGTATAAAAGTTTCAAAAGAATTTTTAACTTAAATTAAAAATCTTGGCCGTAACAAAAAGAGGATTTTCCAGTTCATTTTAAACTCCGTCATAAAAATAAGATCACTAAAAAGTTCAACGGGCACTTTCTCAAGCCAGATAATTGCGTATATAAGTCAGCCTATTAGATCCCACTGCTGGGAAAAGGCCTCACCTCAACTATGAGGAGGAATGAGCCATACTTCACCACGCGGGCTCAGTGCGGATTGGTGGAGGGGTGTATGGTATGCAAGTGACAAACCTTACTGTCAGAAGTTATCAAGCCGCCCTAGGGCCTCTGACTAGGCTTAACGACTAATACCACAGATAATAGCCGGGACCAACTGCTTAACGTGCCTTCCGAAGCACGGAGATGCTTGTCATGGACGTCACTTAAATGGTCGGAATGGTCACCCATCCAATCACGACCGCGCCGTGGGTTGCTTAACTTTTGGTATCACTACCAAAGCGCTGCCGCCACTGCGCCACAAGCACCTCAATTGCGTATAATTGAATTAATTACCAAAAAAAATCTATTAAGATAAATTCTCATATAATATTTTCCCTACTTAATGAGCCAAATACCGTCAAATGAAGTTTTTGTACTGTACTGAATAAATAAATGTTAATATGGCAATAAACTTCACCTATTAATGCCTCAAGATGGTAGTAAAAACTTTTTTAATAGTATTCAAAGCGTGGCGTACCTTGCTTCCATTGTGGCACTGTTTTACGCTTTATGATCTTTTAATGGTCTTTATATAATAACCACACCTGAATAGAATACTGTGTGAAGCGGCAATAGAGTCAAAAGTAACGACTTATCAACATATTTAAAAGAAGATAGAACATCTGCCTGCTTAACTATAAAACTATGACTCGTACAAGCAGCCATAGTCAAGAGGAGAAAACAACCGTGAGCTCAGTTGGAAGAGCGATCGCCCGAATAGCGAGGGCTCGTGGGTTTTAGTCCTACCAGAAGACGATCGTAGAATTTTTGTAAACGAAATTTATTTCGTAACAACCGTGAGGTCACACAAGACACTGAGTTTGTTAAAAACTTAGAACAGTTAGTTTAGAGTACAGATATATTTTCACAAGGAACTATTCCTTGTATTTTATTCACGCTTTACTTACACATCAACTTTGATCCAATTTATTTATTTAAGAGCTTATCTCTTGTCAGTGGAGTCTTATCCATCCTTCAATTACCTCCTGGTATAACCAACATTATCTTTTTCTTTAATTGCTGCATTGCAGCTTATTCTTATTCCTTCTGTTATAGTTTTGATGAAATCGTCGTGTCGAATCAGGTGTTCCAAAATTTTAATTATTTCCATCAGTTTCCTTTTTTCGCTCACTTAATACAAAGCTAAAACAAAACTTGCCTTATAAATTAGCCAGATCTTTTCACCACAACATCACATTTTGCTATAGGGAATAGCCAAAGTTAACCAAAACTTGGTTTCGACAATTAGATAACCTTACGAAAAAATAAATCGCAAGAATAATCGATTGGAAGTATTTTTTGGTTACATTATTACTTAATAAAGAAAATCCTATCAGCGACAGGCTTCTTATTTATATTACATTTTTGTTTGATTAGTTAAAAAGTCGTTACATATCGTTTTCTGGCGTTGGTTACCAATGAAAGAAAAAGGACAGAGCTTATAGTAGCGCCATCCACTCATTGAATGTAGCTGTTTGGACTGTTTTATCTGAGCTGTATAAATTCGTCATAAAGCCGAGATATTGCCGACACCGACGACGATTAATCATTTGACACTACGGTAATTTATAGGCGGAATATCTACTATATAACGAATATACCCGTTTTAAGATCCGCATAAGACTAATGACTTTTGTGGTGTAGATATTCTATTTGCTAACGAACGGCAAGTGATTGATATGACAAATTACTAACTAGCAGTTCTCCGTGCGATTGTCTTAGCTAAAAATATATAAGTAAGTAGTGAGAAACATCTGTCACTTTTTTTTAAAACTATTTTGTCGTTCTGTTCATTATGGCAAGACTTGGATGAAAATTAACAATTGACACTCCCTGATGATGATGCACATGGTAAACTCTTTTTATGCAGGTAAGGTAATACTACCCTACCTAATGATATAAATTTTCAAACACTTAAAAACTTCGTCTATGTTTTAGATGATTAAGATTTTCATATTAGAGGTATTACTTGCTGATAACTCATCCTAAATTTCATTTCCTAATTTAACACACCCTCGTATCTGCCACTAAAAGATTTAAATCCTCAATAACTTAGTTCAGAAAATCCCGTTTCCCATTTCTCTCTTGAAAACCTAAGAAAGCGTTAAACATCTAACCTAGTTCGTAATAATTAATTAGAAGATCCATTAGCGCGATAATCTTTATGGGCAACGGTGGTGCCTTAAATCACACGGAACCTTAACTGATCTTATCACCTACCCACCCTAAAGTCGTCCTTTAGTCAAAATATCACGTATTTTGGTTGATAGTGATGTTCCTTGAGTAATGATACACTTAGAGTGTGAAGTAGACATTTATGTCGTCATATCAAGAAGGAGGAATTATTGGCTGTTGGGTCACGAGTGTTTAATATTATTTGTTAGTTCTTGTGGGCTAGAATAGTTATTATAGCCCACAAGACTATAGTTTCAGACTTTATGAGGTGCTTAAAATATTTGGCAAGACACGAGCATAATTCTAATGTCAAACCAAATGGTGACACAAACATTTCTTGATCACTAAGTAGACAATGAAAAAGACTTCAAGTTACTTTAATCTTTATAAATTTTAAAAATATCTATGAATCATTCTGACGGCCCACATGCTTAACTTTTTACTATTTATTCTACAGCTTTCAGTAAAAACATAATGAATGTTCATGCGATAGCTACGCAAGATAAGCGAAATGTACGCACGTACTAGACTACGTGGTTCGCAAGAAATGAAATGAATGGAACTTGCTTCCGTGTTTGTACACATATTAACTTAAGCTCAGGGTTGGTTTATACTACACGATTAGTTAATTCGAACACATTACCTACAGAAAGACTACTAAGTCTTTTTCTATGAGGATACATTAGGCGTAGTTAAGTAACTATCTAATTCAAATCAAACCAAAAAAAAAATCATTTATTATAGATGAACTAAAGCTTTTTAGTATACTATTATAATCGAAGTTTGTAAGTTTGTTTGTAGGAACTAGGATCCTATAACTGGAACTGCTGAACTATTATTTTTTTCAATATTGTAGAAATCTACGTAATCACTGACCGACAGATGCTTTCAATATTAAGAAGAGTTACGTAATTTTAACCATGATTTTACGTAACCTACATGGATTAACAGAATCGTATCAGTGAATAATATTAATAATCAGTTGTTACTACTAATGTCTAGGCACTGGTACGATATGCGTTATACTCACTTATCGCGTTTCGTGGTATGCTGTTGCTGAAACCTATTTTCGAAAATCGCCCGGTCTAAAATATTTTCAGTTCCTTTTTCAATCACATACACAAATGCGTTCGTTGCGTTCTTTTCAATATAACGTTTATCGTACCGGTGACAAGGTTCCAACAATGGAAGCCCCAAAAGATAATAAAGGTCATTACTCACACCTTACTTGACGTGTAAAGTGACCTTTATTGTGGCATATAATACCTCCACGTACAGAGTTGGAGATGGGGAAGCGCACGTATTACGGGTTCCGTACCCAAGTTACTGATATTAACGAAATAAGGATTAGAATTAGCCGTATCTTGTACAGGACATTTTTTGTAGTTTGAAAATAGTTCAAAGTTTATTCTGTTAGGGACACAAAATGACACTTATCGACGACAAAATTAATATTGACCCATATGGTACCAGTTAATGTCTTTCTATTTATTGGGCCCTACTATAGCGCTTCGAGATGAGAGAGAAAAACAATCTGGCAAGTGTTGATATAACTTAACTGACGGACAGACAATACAAATGCCTAAAAACAGTAAAAACTAAACCAATTTACTGAGTTAGCGCTGGATGCATACCAGACATTTTGGAAATTGATGCAGGCTTAGCAGTAAACGTCGTAATCATACGTTACCATATTTAAATGTGGTTTTCCTAAACTTTATTTTTCCAAAATTTAATAAAATCACATGGATATTAGTTAAGTAATGATTACTTTAATTATTACTTCAGTAATGATAAAAGCAAATTTCAAGAGTTTAATTAAGCGGTGTAGGTGCCCGGCCCTAGCTTACTAAAAAAAACACACTTGAAAAGTATTTAGGTTCTTAATCAGTTTCATCTTCATTTATCGTTTCTTTCGTCGACTGTCGTCTTGGTGTAGTGGTTCGCGCCACGGACTTCTAAACCAGGCGGTTGCGGGTTTGAATCCCGCAAGGGGCAAATGTTTGTGTGATGAGCACGAGCATTTGTACCTAAGTCAAGTGTAAATGTATATAAGTATGTCTATCCGTTATCCTAGTCACCATAGCATAAGCTCACGCTTAGTTTGGGGCTAGGTAATTGGTGTGTTTGTTGAAACAATTTATTTATTTATTTATTTATCTGACACAAATATTCGGACTTCTAAATGGCATGGAGTAAAGTAAGGTTTGTACATCTTTGTAGGAGTATAACGTTACCGGCACAAAAGGAACTGAGGTACATCTTTACTAAAAAGTGTACAGTAAATTTAAGTTGAAGATGCTTAAAAGGAATTCCAGCTAATTTGAAATTTCCCAAATAAGATAAGCAGTGAGATATTCCACTCGTATTTACGAATTAATATTGCTCTCCAGTATTTTTAAATTCTTCCTCGCTCTGAATCAGCATACCAATAGCATTCAAGATGCATTTATTTTATTTTCAAGACTTTATTAATTGAACAAACCCATTTAACCACCGTGAAACGACCAAAAAGGTTTTGATCGCTTTATCAGCGGTATCTTTTAAAAGTAAAAAAGTGTTATTAGGTCCCAATTAATAAAGGCGAAATATCCATCGGTTATCGGAGAGATAAGATGTTTGTTTCGGAGCTACTTTGTATACTCTCGGTTTTTTAATGCAGTGGTTTTGTTGGGCAGGTGAGTCAAAATGGTTGAAGAAATAAGGTTATGGGAGGCTGATGTTGATACGGTCAAAGCGTGAAATGACTTGCACCTGTTGTGACAGGATGTGACAAGCAAGTGTCGTCGTATGCTGGACAAATGCTGCAATAATAAAATATTTAAAATTAAAACCGCATCCAAATAAACTACTTACACTAAAAAGTCAAAAATAA
This sequence comes from Pyrausta nigrata, assembly GCA_949316185.1. Classification (NCBI taxonomy): domain Eukaryota; kingdom Metazoa; phylum Arthropoda; class Insecta; order Lepidoptera; family Crambidae; genus Pyrausta; species Pyrausta nigrata. The sequence goes on along the minus strand of OX438947.1, from coordinate 12,932,573 downwards.
CTTAAGGCTATAACAAAGAAAGACAGTCAAAACATTTTTTTGGAGTAGATGCCATCCTCGTTTTGTAAGAAAATTTTGCTCAGCGTAGCGGCACTAAGTTAGGTTGACATCGCCTTGAAAGCAGGTATTTTCTCAAATCTATTTACCTAGTTCAATAGGTAATCACATTTTTGTCTGGAATGACTTGAGGAGCTGCCACTGACTTCTATAATACAAGTACGCTGGACTACATACTGTCAACCTAAAAATGAAGCCATTTGATTATCGCCATTTTTGCGCTGGTCACTACACGCTTACTACAGCCGTAGTGAGCGTGTGGTGACCGTCCACGGAATTAATGAAAGTTAACATAAACATATGCAAATTACTCTATTTTAGTTCCCCAGACACTCAGTGGGGGCGCTTTGATTCGGTACAAAAATTATTTGTCATTCATTTCTTAGAGAATGCTTAGTCCAGCGTACTTGTATTATAGAGGTCAGTGGCAACTGCTCACTGCACACATGTGACAATAATGAAATATCTATTTATTTTATTCTTCAAATAGTCTGAAACAATGTAGAACTTTCCCACTGTGCGCCAACAGTGCACATAGACATATTCCGTCTTCATTACCAAACCTCTGTTGGCCCACCTTGCCCCTTTGTTTCGGGATTAATGTGTCTGCTGATACCGATATCCGACGTTACGCGCCATTGGCTTACAAAGGTGATTTTGACAGGAGCATTTTTTGTCCGCGGCTGAACGGTTGCGTACCCGTGGGTATTGTCATAGTTGACATAGACATCAGTAGGTCTATTTCCTAATTAACTAAATAAGTAGAAAAATACTTCATAATAGAATCATATTATCAGAATAGAATAGAACCCAGGCCTGGCGCGCGCTCCCTATGGTTAAGATACGAAGCTAAAAGTGTATACTTGTAGCGATGGTACAATACATTGTATGGATGGTGTATACTTGGACCGTATGGGCGAGTTAGTATGTGCAAATCTATATTAAACCATTCACGTATCATGTTTCCAGACACAATATAAAATTATTGTTATCGGCCCGCTTGCGGGTCTTATGGAGTTTGTCTTAATATTGTAAATGGAAAAAAAACTGTCTTTTATCTATTCACGCTTAAGCCGCTGAACTGATGTAGGTAAAATTTGAATTTGCTAAGATAGTTTTAGACCTTAGGAAGAAGATAGATTACTTTTTGTTGCGATATACAAACAAAGGGGGTGAAAAGAAAAAAAGTTTTTGAAGGGTGGGTGGGGACCGAAATTTACGCGGCGAAGGCGAAGTCACAGGGAACCGCTAGTTTGTACCTACGCCAGTTCTTAAAAACTAAATTAGCTAACTACTGCTCTCGGATTACGGCTTCAAAACATTTTAGATCTATGTAGTAAAATATTTTTTTATTGATAATCCGTGACTTACTGACAAAATAACTAATGCTTTGATTTATTCAATTTAGTCCATTACAATATTCCTCAAGAAGTCCTACTGCACCATCATGTACTTTGGCGTTTCAGTGGCTCAACGCGGCATCTTTGATTATCGATGCTTTTTAGACTATTGATGACATCATTATAGTGACGGTTAGTTTGATAATTGTGGTTTTCGTGGCACAAGTGGACAAGCCAAGGAGCTGGAAGTAAGGGGATAGAGATCATGATAATCAGTGATCACATCGAAAAGGTCTTGTGTATCGATTTATATAGTGTCTTTAAAAATGCCGATACGAAGAAAAATAAAACTTATTTACGTAACATGTTTTCTTACTTTACTACAGTACATTTGGAAATATGTTCAGGTTTAGTCTGACAGAGTCTCAGAAGAACAACCATTTTGTTGCTAGCTGAAGTATATCCTAAACGCTATGATCTGGTGATTATATGATTCCTATAAGAAAAGAGTGAAATAGTAGATTATTCACCAAGGGGGTAAAGTGATGTCTAACGTCGCGGGCGTCATCTTAAATCTCGAGCGTAACGAAGGATTCGAGAGTTAACTCCCGAGCGCAGCGAGGAAGTTAAGTGTTTACTCCTGAGCATAGCGAGGGAGTTAAAAGTAGAATCCTGAGTGGAACGAGGGATTTAAGCTCGCCCAAGACGAAGACATCTTTATCCCCGAGGAGAATCCTCTGCTTTTCACACTTCCTACTAGGCAAAAAAAGAGTACTACAAAAACTTATTTTATCTATAAGTACTTTGACTTTTCTGACAGTAAATTATTATTATTAACAATACCAGCAGCTTTACATCTAATGGACTCCGGTGTCATAAACTTCTTCACTCGACAGTTTTACAAAAACATTGTTTGTAATTTCTTAAAATAGATAGGTTTTTTCTTTATTTATTTCTTTTTTTAGAAGTGCGCGCTTTTTTTTTCTTTCCGTTCGTGCTAAAATTCTTGGCTGCCAGGTTCAAATTTCAAATACTATGTTCTCTTTGGTACGGGACGGGCTGGTGTGATCAATCATACCTAAGAACTCTTATCCGAAATTCAAATCACTTTGCCTCAGGGGCGTAATGAAATTTCATACAACATTACGTCCGGGATGCAATGACTCACTTTGAATCAGGTTTACTTGATGTGTAATTGAACATTGCCGAGTAGGTAGTGTGAAAAGGCTATTTTCTAGTCTTGGTAGCATCGTCGCTTACTATCAGGTGAGATTGCGGTCAAGTGTCTGCCTATTAAATAAACAAAACGTATCGTAGCTAAGCCCACTTCATCGCCATTTAAGTTAAATACTTACACTCTTCAGAGCATATTGTACCTCTTTCTACACGTGTAGCCTGTGGAACACCTATACCCAACGAGCCTACAGCGCCCTACAAGTGCAATACAACAACGCCCTTAGGGTGCTGTTGGGGCTGCCCCGCTTCGGTAGCGCCGCAGAGATGTTTGCAGAAGCACGCATAGACTGCTTCTATGCGACAATGCGTAAAGGATGCGCATCCCTGGTGCGCCGGGTGCGGACCAGCACCAACAGTATCCTGACCGTAGTTGCGGACAGGATGGAATGTGCGTACATGAATCGCTGCAGCGCAGTTTCTCACGAACTTGCGCTGAAGTGAGTCATGTGTTTTTTTAAATTTATTTTAGTCTTTAGTTACTAAGATTATTGTGACTAACACTATGGACTTTGTCTGAAATAAATATATATTGAATTGAATTGAAATCAATAAGTTAAATGTTGAATGTCAAATAAATGGTTTACAATTGATCGATGCTTCTTTTTGTGCGGTTGCGATAGTAAGCACTAAACAAGTCTGTAAATTGCCAAAGCAATATGTAGATAGTCGGCTCACAAACATCATGGTTGTTTTAGTAGGAAAGCACTTCTTTAAAATATGATTAAAAAATATTTGCACCGCCGCTAATTTTATTCGCATCGCACATCGTCAACATTTTAATATTACCTTTTGTGGTGACATTAATATTCAAACCATTACTTTCACGTTTCTTATAAAAAGTAAAAATCACTCAGCATTAATACCACATTCTGCATTCTTGGTGTAAAAGCATGCATTTATTGTCTACCATGATTTTTTGACAAGAAAGTGGACCAGAATGTGAAGAACCGTGAAGGAGCTTACACCAACCCCAACTCTTTTGTAAATGTTAGGGGTGGCGGGTTATAAAGAGGTCTTGTTCGCTGGTTTTTGAGTCTGGGAATTCAATATCAAGATTCTAAGCAGGTGTGTTTTAAGACAAGAGACGCCCTTACGAGCGTTACACACAGAATAAAAGGACGTCGAACCTAAACAATTTCATTGTGATATTACACGTACAGATAAATGTAATTAAATTACTTACTAAATTCAGATGTTAAAACACTTTTTGTATTGAATTAATTACAAAACAAGAATTAGTGTAAAGAAATTAGAATAATATTTCAAATAATACTTATATCCAAAAACCCTTTTTCTATATAAACTGTGGAGAGAGAGGGCTATTATTTTGACGTTGAGGACCAATGACAAAGATATGAAGACAAGAACACAATGCCCAAAGCACAAACATAATAATGATAGGGCTGACTAGCATATAAACACGGCCCAAGTTTCAAGTGACAGTTTTTTATCCATTTTATCTCGTCCAGGTGCATTATATAATGGATACTTATTTTGCTCATAAGCGGTCCGCATGAGCAGAGTATCATGATGATACGCGCTTGACAACAGATACAAATGCATAAAATTGGACGTTAACGCGCTAATTTATTTTAGCTACAATACACACGCAAGATTGGATGCTAAGCTTGGAGTTTACCAACACGCAAGATTGGATGCTAAGCTTGGAGTGTATAGAAATCTGTCAAATTAACCGTCGATCGAGGTTTACCGGATTGGTGAACTCAGGTCTAATTCCACCACAACGCAGGTTTGCCGTGGCCGTCCCTAGCACTACGATGCAACATTTACGGTTGATCGAAGTACCTTCCAGTAAATGCTCATCATCCTCGCGAGCTGTGTGTCCGTGCATCACCGGAAAAAACTTCTGGTCGCCAGCAATGTCGCCACTTTTGTCGGCACTTTTTGTCGCGACGCCACGACCCGTGACTGTTTTAGTAATTGGAGACTGATCTGTTTAGCGAGCCCGCTGTCAGGTAGCGATGAAGTAATAAAACGAATGGTAAAAACATTCGGAAATTAATTTCATAATTTGGTGGACGTGGTCCGTGCTGATGCGACTTTATATTTTTTTTATTGAGAAGTCAAATACAAGATGAGATAAAACTTGATACGACAGAAACCGTATATTTAGAGCAATGACGCGTAGTTGAGAGATTAAAAAGGTTACCGGATAGCTTGCGGTATTTGATTGAGCTCCTGAAGTGTTGTAGCACCACCAGGTGCATCCCAAAATGAGCTAACTTGGACGACAACGGCTAGCGTTAGTCGGCCAAGGGGGGATGATATCCCGTGGGAAAGTGATGGCTTTTGTGCATGCCGTTTTTCACGTCTATATAGGGTTACGAGCGAAAAGAAAGTACAGATGTAAGTCAGAATCGGTTGGTACGAGGAACGTACAACGTCTGTCTCCTAGCATTGTAAATCGTAGGATGAAAAGAATTTCGAATTTACGTTCATGGCTTTTTATACTAAACCACAGATTAAACATTATTCGGTGTTGCCAATTTGTCATGTTATCAATACCTATTACCAATGCGTAATTAATAATTATTTTTTTAAATGCTCAATTATATGAATGAAGAGCAACAACATCATACACAACTCATAAAATAAATGCCACCTGATTTCATTAAATTTCTAAAGAATTTCGAGATTAAGACCTATTTTTCTAGTTTTAATGGCTATTTTAGGTATTTTGACTTCGACTAAAACGTGATAATTTCCAAAGTAAGTTATTACTTAGGCTTTATAGACACAATATAGTAGGCTTTACCCGTTAGTCAGTATATCAGTTAGAAAGTCAGCCTTTAATCAAATGTAAATTTGCTAAACGACCCAAAACCAACATCTTTTCCAGTCTTTAGAGTTTTCGCGAGTTCTACATCATTGTTTCCTTAGCAGCACACAGAACAAAGATTCCCAGTTCAAAGTAAACGTGGTCTTTTGTTAAGATTATCAAGGACAAGGCGGAGGGCTCTCATTAACATCTTTAACCGAAGCAAAGACAACACTTCATTATAAAGGGCGAGATCAAATGCGTACCGCAGTTTTGTGAAAAAGCAAAAGCGTATAAGTTCTTTGTTAAAGCGGTTTGGCTCAATTTCGGAAGCAAAGTGGTGAATAAAGCCCAGGAGGTTAAGTTGAAAAATCGACGAAAAGCACCGTTAGAACTCATTATTATTAATCGTTTTTTTACAGATTTGTACACCCTACGCAAATATTTAATACTAGCGGTTTCTCTCGACGTTATTTGCGCAAATTTCGAATTTCCCTTACAAACTTCCAGCACCTTTTTCTCGCCTTTGAGGATGATAACTGGAATAACAATATTCTATGTCATTTCTTGGGACTCAAATTATCAATGTAGAAATATTTCATCTAAATTGGTTCAGTAGTTTAATCGTGAAGAGGTTACAGAAAGAAACATATTAACGATTAATATAAGTATGCATTCAATACTACAACCGCTGAAACAACGTTACGCCATCTACTCCCAGTTCGTAAAACTTATTATTTCTGCTTCTCCGATTTTTCATTTATTTTCAGACTGATGGCGCGCAATGCTTCTTATTTAAGTCACGCAGTATTGATTCCGAGAGAAACATAAAAAAAAAGATAAAAGTATTACAATCAAACTCCAGTAAAGGTCGCAAATAAAGAATTGGAAGGAATTTTCACAGATTTTCAATAAGTGCACCGCGTCGAGAGAAATGTAAGCAAGACAAGGTGTTTGAATACAGCTCAAAAATTACAGTATATTCATTACTACTAATTCCAGAACAAACACAAAATTAATGTTACTGAAATCTAACTTATAACTCCCACAAAAAATTGTTTTTAATATTATTATTTTAGAAAAAGTAATCTAACATTTTTTCATCTTCTTCGCAACCTCACTTACTTTTTTGTTTGGCCTGAATTTTATCCATGGAATCCATTTTCACTGAGAGTCTTTCGTAAAAACTGCAAAGATATTTAATAATTTAATAATGATATACTAGTCAAAACAAAATAAGAGCAACTTATTTATTTCGACATCTGGAGCTATTTTAATAATTTCTAACTGATGTTAAGTACCTACCTTTTTTGTGATGTTACCTTAAGTGTTAACGAACATCGTGAGAGTTTACAGCTTGCATGTTTTTTTAAGTGGGTGACAGTTTATAATTTTTTTTGTAACCACTTGAATTTACCCAATTTTTTAAACAAAGTTTTAGGTCATTCCAACTGTGAATACGTGCGCGAGCAGTTAAATTTTGCTAAGTTTAAGTGTGAATAAACATTTTCAAAGAGCAATGCCGAGAAATCTTAGATATATGGACGTGCAAGCTGCAATTAGAGCCATAACATTGATACAAGAAGGGCATTCGCAGCGTTTTGTAGCTCTGCAGCTAGGATTTTCACGAAGAGCCATCCAGAATGCTTGAAATCGATTCCAGGAGACTGGAAGTGTACCTAGAAGACGGGGATCTGGAAGAATTCGAGCAACCACAACACAAGAAGATCGCTATATACGCTTAACTGCGCGCAGAGAGCGATTCGTCACCGCTCGCTTCATACAAAATCGCTTGCGCCAGGCGACGGGTACTCGTGTTAGCGACCAAACGATTAGGAATCGGTTACACGAGGACCAACAATTCTCTAGGAGACGTGTAGTGCGAATTCCGTTGACAAGTGCGCATCGTGCGAACCGTTTGTCTTTCGCAAGACAACACCAGGACTGGGTCACAAATGATTGGAGCACAGTATTGTTCACTGATGAGTGCAAAGTACAATTTTTAGTGACGATCGTCGCATCAGAGTTTGGAGACGAGAGGGTGAGCAATTTTCGGATGCCTGCATCCATGAAAGTGACAGTTTTGGGGGTCCCAATGTAATGGTGTGAGGCGGAATCTCGATGTCCGGTCGAACCGAGCTCGCAGTTCTCAATAAAGGTACGATAACTGCTCAACGATACATTGAACCAATTCTTTGTGCCATTTGCACAAAGAATTGGTGCAGGATTTAAATTAATGCACGACAATGCTCGCGCTCATACAGCAAGAGCCACCCGAGGAGCCCTAGAGGAAGCTGTTATACAGGTTTTACCGTGGCCCGCCAACAGTCCGGACCTTAACCCAATCGAGCACATGTGGGATTTATTAAAACGAAGTGTCCGGAACACAAACCAGCCTGTGCAAACGAAAGACAGCTCATTAATGTGCTGAAAACTAGCTGGGAACAAATTGCACAAGAAACAGTTCGCCACTTGGTAGAGAGTATGCCCTCTAGGCTTCGAGAATGCATTCACAAAAGAGGAGGGCATACACGGTACCAAAAAAGTGAAAAAATGAGAAAAAAAAAAATTGTTTTAATTTTTTTTTTTTTCATGTAGTGTATATTGTATATAGTGTATATTTTCATGTAATTTTTAGCCAAAATTCCTTTTTTTTCACAAAAATCAAACATTTAAAATCTTCAAATTTATCTTATCAACCCCTAAATATAAGACATTTATTGGAAAACTAAAAAAACGTGGTGGCCCCTATTTTGTTTTGACTAGTGTATAAAAATAATTACAGATTATACAATTAAAAAACGCAGGTTTATTGTTCACTAAGGGTCTAGTTCACCCAAACATGTTAATTTTTTAAACAAAGCGGTCATATTGTTATTTAAGATACATTTTGTATTGGAAATGTGTCAAATTACCCGCAAACTTACGTTTACCGGCTGTTTAACAATTGCTGCACTCTGGTCATTATAGCTTAGCCAAGAGCTAAACTCGTTAAAAAAGTGTCAAAATGTATCTGTGTACTATCAATTTTCATTAAAAGCAACAGATAAAAGTAACCAAAATTAAGACATCTCCCCTACTGCTAAGACAGCGTCGATAGAATATTAGTTCAATGCCAGTATTTTAGTATATAGGCCAAATGTCAAAATTGAGCCATTTGTTCGATTAGTAGAATTGACGTCGCACTGAGGTCACAGAAATAGAACCGTTTTCCTTTAGGCTGTGGTTTTATTGTGAACAGCATGGATGGATCGGGAAGGATAACGCGTTCGTCCTTTATAAAGTCGCCTGCGGGACCGGAATGCAGTGACCACCCTTTCAGGAGACTGACACAAATCCTCTGTAGATTCACGAGTGGACTGCAGACTACAAGTCGGCTATTGAAGCTGCTTTGATTTTATTAGCTAGATAATTATTTTTAGGGTTCCGTCCCAAGGACCTGTCTGACAGATACATGATGTATTTCTGTTACCGCTATAACAACAAATACTAAATATAGAATAAAATAAATATTTAAGGGGGGCTCCCATACAACAAACGTGTTTTTTTGGGCGTTTTTTCTTGATATTATTAACGGCAACTGGTAGACGCTAGAAATATTTACAGAATATTATGTTGTATATTCACTTAAAAATTTATTGTTTAATTAAAATAATAAACATATTTAAGGGGGGCTAATAAAAGGTCATATTATAACATTCTAATGTTGTATAGCTCATGGTACGAAACCTTCGTGCGCGAGTCCAACTCGCATTCAGCAGGATTTTTATACTAATCAGTACGGAGTACAGATTTAATTCAATCTTTTAGGAACCTAAAAAATTTATCAAGAATCTAGTAAACAACAGAACACGACAAAAAAACTTACAATAACTTCATATCAACTACGTTACATACTTGTTATACACAAAACTGCGTTAGTTAGTCCTTTATTTTATAAACTTCATGTAATTTTGGATTAAGTTAATACCTAATCATTTTCTCTACCACTCTTAGTATACGATATTGGTATGAATATTTAATTCCACTCACGAGTATTTACGTTTTGGTAGCGTAGGCTCAAGATAAGCCACGAATTTTATAGAAAATATTAAGTACATTAAGTTGGCTCTTAGGTTTGTGGCCTAAGTTGAATAAAAAGCTTTGGTTTCGAGAATTTATTCAGAGAGACTAACATGAAAAGAATGATTCAGAGAATCTGAATAGAAACAAAGAGGGAAAATTAACGTTGTATAAGCCCTAAAAATCTATCAAAACTAAAGTTATATTTTTTTTTACATACATTGCTCTGATCCTGATGAAAGTAAGTAAGCAAAAGCACATGTGTAACAGAAATCAGAATCAGATCGACATGTTAGTGCGCGACCTTCCAGTGGGAAAAAGACGTACGGGAGCGACGTCAGCAAAGGGGTGATGTTGCCAGGATAGGAAATTTGGGTCCCTGCTGAAAATCAGTATCGTGACATGCCTCGCGCTGTCACGATTTATGCTGAGCAGGGACCTTTTTGGCACCAGTTGGTGTAATATGTACCACCTAACATTCATTTTATCTGCGTGCCAAATAAATGATTGAATTTGAGTTTGAAATTTCCATGACAGTCGCGTGTGATTGGCGTTTCCTCGCCCCCAGCAACCTTATCGTTCCGCTGAAGGGTCGCGCATGAACTTGTTGGCCTAGAAATACCACAATCGAACTTTTTAATTAAGTAGAACTAAAAAAAATAGAAACAAAAGCAAAATTTGAACTAGGAAGTTCATGACCTTTTTCAACATTAATGCTGTATAGAAATGATTTTTTACAAAACCGAAAAATAAATGGTGCTTTTGCTGTGCAGTAGGTACCTACATAAATTTTGTATGGAAGACGAGTTTTTTTTTGTATTGATCGTACAAAAAGTGGTTCTATGCACAAAAACCATCCACTTTTGGATCAGACAGAGATTTTTCTATAATTTTTAGGCGAGTTAATTTCCGTTTTTAAAAACTGCGCATTACCTACGCATTGTAAATTCTAGCCTGTTGACGAATGGAGACTCCTAGGCGCCATGAATTCCAAATTTAGCCTGAGCCTAATCGATTTTCTCTCTTTGTCCACTCCCAACCTTTTCCACAGCCACCATAGCCATTGGCAATATTACATTGCGAGACCCGTTCAAATCCACGCCATCCCATCATCCCGACTCCTTTGCCTTAGACTGATGTTTACCTTATATCTCCGAATTACTTATTCAAATCTCGATCCCAACCTAATTTTGTACCATGTACCCATTTTCTGTATTGTGAATATCGATTGGCGTATTCAAATATTTGGCCAACATTTGTTGAGGTGTGGGACTGAAATATACAGCTATCGGCTTTCTGATTTGGGTACGGTATCAACATAGTGTATATATTATTTGGTATCAGCATGCAAAATATATTGTACTCTGTCTGTACTTATCCACGTGTCATTACTCCAACGAAATAAATAGAATTATTAGTTACAAACGCTTACAATAATTCGTTGACCGTCTTCTTCTGGTGGGACTCGAACCCACGACCTCTCGCTTTACACCCAGATATTCACCGGAAGACGTTCGATATTTTTTTGTGAGCGAAAATGGTTTATAAATTATTAAAACAATTATACTTAGTTGCAATTAAATAAGTAAATTAGGTAGGCTTCAAATGCCATTTGACATTTACTACTAGTCAACATAGAATAAATATATGAATTGTTTTAAAAAACACACCAATTAAAACTAACCGTGAGCTTGTGCTATGGTGAGTATGTGAGTCGGATAGACATACTTATATATACATTTATAAACATCCATGACTTAGCTCGTGCTCATCACACAAACATTTGCCGCTTGCGGGATTCGAACCCGCAACCGCTGGCTGGTTGACACCAAGAAGGTCGTCATAGAATGCAGAAAGTACCTATAATCCGGGATGGAACATTAATAAAAACAGTTGAATTTTAGTTAGTGGTCCATCCTATACAGGATGCTATTGTAAATCATATCATTTAAGAGGATAATGGCCATCAATACTTACAAATTTTACTATGGGGTCATGATGTTAACTAAAAAAAATTTGGTGTTCCATACAATTAATTCTGCTACCTCGATGGCATTTTTCGGGTAATGATGAGACTGTAAAAATAAATACTATTACTTACTATTGAATCATTCAAAGACAAAAAGCTAATCCGTTTGTATGAATAACCTAAGAAACTAAAGTATTTCCGAAACCAATTTGGACGCTATTCTACAGGCTTAATAAGCAGCCGTCTATCTGCCTTATTTGTTTCATTAAACCTAGAACTAGATTTATCATTTACTAATTCGAAGCTTAGAAACTCTAATTTAAGATAATAAAAGCAAACAGAATTGGATACCATTGACACATCAAATTAAGAGCTGTCGATATTGTTGTAATAAACTAATACTTCTGGGAACCGAGCACAGGACACACTCCAAGGTCAGGGTCGGGAAATCTTACTTTTAACCCTGAACCACTTGTTAAACTACGTAAGTTACGTACCTACGTACGTACGTTAAGTTAAAACACACAAGTTAAACCTCATTAAGGTGAATAGGTAAAGATTTGCTCAAATTATCCTCATTTAGAAATCGTTTTACTAGAAAAGAAAGATTTTGAACCATGATCAGAATTAATTCCTGTAGCGTTGCACACACAAATTTAATTCTCTATTATCAAACATTTAAATGCAAAGCTCGAGGTAGAAAGTAATTTTGCTCAAGGAATGCACTGAAAACATTCTTAATTAAGAGGTCATTTCTTATTTTCACTTATAATCTCAGTTTAAAGCTGTAGGTGCTGTTGTTCGTATCCCTACATTAGAGATGTTGGATGTTGAATGTAGCTTGTGGTAGGTAAGGTAAGACGTCAGGGGATGTTGTAAGTAAAACTTTGTCTGATATCGTAGCGAGCGTTTTTTACATTAAAAGAAAAATGACAAAAGAGTGTATTAGAAGGCGTTTGCCGCTGAGGTTTCGTCGCTGTCAGCAGTTTACATGTTTATATTGAGCGTGCTCGTACAAAAGCTTATTTGAGTGGAATTTTTACTATAGGGTGAGACCTACAAATAAGTGATATCACATCATTTTGATTTAAATTTAGATAGCTGTGGGAGACGACAACAAGGTTCAATACTCTTAACAGCACGAATCATGTTTTCATCGAACTATCAGAGCGATTCACACTTGTAATGTTGTAACCTACCGGAAAACAGTAAAAAAAAAATATTTCATATCATAAAACAACAGTTTTTAGATCAATGCAAAATGCCATATTAAAACCTACTCTTGACAAAAGACACGTGGGTTATTAATTTATCTACACCGAAAAAGTTAAGTGATCATCTACAAACCGATGAGATTTATTTAAGCTAGTGTTAGGCGGAAAATCAATCACATTGATTATAATACTAGCGTATGATGGACATCACTAGAACTGTCATAGGAGGAGAGGAAGACACTATGGATTGTCTCACGCAGATGGCTTTTACTATAATTTTCTTTAAAAAAACTATGAAAAAGGTGATTATTATTCAACAAAGTGTTATATATTGTTTTATACTAGATATAAGAATCAAAAGCTAGGTAAACAAACTCTCACACAAACTTGAAATAATAACGCTATCTGTTGACAATCATTAAATACCGAGGTTTAGTATTAATGCTGTCAAAATATTTACTCGCCAGGTAAGCAAGCAATTAGCATTCTAAAGTAGCACAATAATTATAACTGTTATTAGTCCGGTCGACTTGCTCTGGACTAAAATAATGTTTTAATTAAAGACTGCGGGGCACTACTTTGCATAAGCAATGTGGTATTATTTTTTAATTTAAAGTAAACGACTTTTCTGGTATTACTTTTCGCGTAGAAACAATTTTACCTGTGGAATAAAAAGTACTTTTTTTTTATTTTTGCAATTACATTTAACAGCTATGTTTAATGAGGTGCTTGTGGCGCAGTGGCGGCAGCGCTTTGGTAGTAATACCAAAAGTTAAGCAACCCACGGCGCGGTCGCGATTGGATGGGTGACCATTCCGACCATTAAAGTGACGACCATGACAAACATCTCCGTGCTTCGGAAGGCACGTTAAGCAGTTGGTCCAGGCTAATATCTGTTGGTATTAGTCGTTAAGCCTAGTCAGAGGCCCTAGGGCGACTTGATAACATCTGACAGTAAGGTTTGTCACTTGCCTTACAGACACCCCTCCACCAATCCGCACTGAGCCCGCGTGGTGGAGTATGGCTCGTTTCTGCTCATAGTTGAGGTGAGACCTTTTTCCAGAAGTGGGATCTAATAGGCTGACTTTACATTTAACAGCTCAAAACAGACCTTATACTACTGGTCTTACATTTTTACTTCTTACTATTCACTTCTTCATTAGTAATTTTGTAAGAAAAATAAAGATTTTTCTTTATATATATATTCCCCAAACGCGCCAATCCAAATTGAGTAATTCATTTAAGAATCTAAATCCAGTATCCAAGGCAATTAAGTTTAAGATTGCTTGTAATAAATTTTACTTGTATTTTCTCTTCGTTCTCTTCATAATAACAATATCACAAACAACCGCCTAATTTTCAAAACTGCATTTGACGACCGTCTTGGTGTAGTGGTTCGCGCCACGGACTTCTAAACCAGGCGGTTGCGGGTTCGAATCCCGCAAGGGGCAAATGTTTGTATGATGAGCACGAGCATTTGTACCTAAGTCATGAATGTTTATAAAAGTATTTAAGTATGTCTATCCGTTATCCTAGTCACCATAGCACAAGCTCGCGCTTAATATTAGGCTAGGTAATTGGTGTGTTTGTTGGAACAATTTATTATTATTTATTTATATTTTTATTTATTTATTATTTCAAGGTTATATCGCCTTCTTCTCTCTTCTCTTGCCCTTCAACGTGTTAATTAATCAATTATTCGATTACTGCCTTATCGTTATTGATACACTTATCGTGAGATCCGACGTGTCGCACTGATTGAACAGGATAAATACGTGATTGATAATCGAGTGTAGTTTATAGATGTTTCCTATACCTAGGCGCATGGAGGATGATGCAGACTGGATATAATTGCAGGGATAAAAAGACGAAAGTTCACTGCACGACAACTTGCAGTGGCTGTGGAGTAGCCAACCTTTTATGCATTTACAGGACTGCCTTGAATACACATTTTCTGTCAATGAATCTTGGTATTTTTCCTCATTTTGATACTATATGCATGCATAGGGGGCCATGCCTACTCAGACTTTATGGACCATAAGAAGATTCAATAAAACAAACGTGCCCGTTGTTTGAAAAAAATAATAATAGGCAATCATCATTAATATACGCCGAAAATATTATAATAAGACTAAAAACATAATAACATGACCCGGATCTACCGCGTTATATGAAACCTAATTCAATAACGATTCCAATTCCGACTAACGATATATGATTGACATTTTCATAGTTTTGAAAGCTACAATTGATTTTCAGACATTCCTGAAAGCTACAACTATTGTAATTTGAAAGCTATTGAATTAGGCTGTAGACCTGCTGATAAATATTTTATTTAGATGGCGTATGGTCCGATTCACACCGTCTAAGCCAATGTTGTCTTAGCATTGTTATTTTCATTACTTCACATTTATAAATTATTGTCCGGGGTATATTTTTAAACAAGGTCACCCTAAATGCTATGAACCAGATATACCAGAATAGCTTCACTCATTTTATTGATGGCCAGAGGTGATAGCATACTTTGCTTTCCAGCGTACATATACTGCACTATAATAATTAAAGTGGTCACATAACAAAACGTGGAGTATGTTATAAAAATTAAAATTGTCTCTCTTTTGGAGTCAGTTGTAAAAGGACAAATGGTTAAGTTTTACTTTTTTTGTTGTTTTTGATTTTTAGAACTCCTGACTGGAATTGAAAAAGAAACACATTTTTTTTCATTTTAATAGGCAAGTCAAACTTACTTCTAAACTTGTTATAAGGTTTTCATAACATGTAACTGGCCAGCAATTTTTTATAGCACATAAAATCAACTTATGTCAATTCATCACATCATCCCTAGAATAAGAGGTAACAAGATTTTTCGTAACCATCATGGTAAATCTTGCTACCTCTTATACTAACAGTATATTCGCGGCATGTTTTATTCAGTGTGTTATATTGCGTTGGTATCAGAAAAAAATATGCCGAAATTGATCCATATACAATTTGATACAAGCCGTCTTTAATGTGACAAGCAGTATTTTTCTCAAAAATGTTTTCATTGTTATAATAATGGAATATATTTCTAGAGCCTTCCATAAAATTGCAGACACAAGCAGTGACCAAGGTAGAGCCTCTTAAATGTCAAATTTCAGTCAGCGAGAGGATCTATGAGTACGATTTATCGATCAGTTATTTAAAAAAAAAGCTAAGAAGATAAAATAAAAAAACATTTACAGACTTAGAATGACCGTTACCAATAAACATATTTGTATGTTTTCAAGTTAAAAATAAAAACATTTTACCATACATTGACCTGCATCCATAGCTAAGGAAAACTACACTTTTAGATAGAATATAGATGTAATAACATCTACATTATTTAATAAAAGTGCTCCTTAATTTATTTTTATTTTATGATTATGATCTTATATTACTTTAATTAAAATATCTAGTTAATTTTTTTAATGTAAACAGATACGTTTTATAGGCACAATTAACTTTCAACGTTAAATAAAGTAGGTCTAGTAACGAAGCCTTTAAACGAGGTCTTATTAAACCAAACGAGAATATCGGTACTATAATCTTGAGACTAGGCATGAAATTATTATTCAATGTAACATTTCATAGAACTAAGATAAAAAATTTATGTCATAATTCTTTAATTAAACTGTATAACCATTGTTTTTTTCTAATAAAATCAGTCGGGGATTCACGTATTATAAAATTTAAGTTTAAGCTTCCAAAACTGTCTAAAATTTCTAGAAATTTATATTTAGTACAATAAAATAATATTGGTAACGAAATGTGGTGATATTACATTCAATTTGTATTTACTAATAACTATACTATAAAGTAACATATATACAACTTATCTGCTGGCAGCAGTACCGCGCTGGATAGCGATGCTTTTACGCTGAGCAAGGTAGCTGCCAGCTCTAGTACAATTACAATTAGTACAAATATTTGTAATGTTAAAGATCTTTATCTCACTTTACTTTGTACGAGCGATAAATAGAAAAGAACCCAAGACATAATGATAATTTTATTTAGGAAACACATGAGTAAGTAAAGAAAAAATGATGTCCTTATAGACAATGTGACGTTTTGTTTGAGTAGGTTTACAGCTGGCAAGTGTAGGTACTTGACTTGAAGACTTATCAAATGTAGCTTGCTAGATTCCAGCACAATAAATAGGTATTCGTTACTACAAAATTTCAACTGTAACGTATCTATCAGGCTTAACGATTTATCGATCAGTTCCAGAATAATCTCGAGATCGTCCAGTAAACAGTCAATAGCTCTCGTTCACAACACGCGATTTATAAACTCGAGCACTGCAGTCACGAGCCGTTGGAGTGCCATCATCATTCACTCGTTCTTCCATTCACCCGTTCATTCATTCCGTATTTAATTTGCAGAATCATGCACCGCTTTGTGTCGAGTAACATTTCGCCTATCATTCTTTGTAATCTAGATTTGAAACGTAAGTATACGTTTACTTTGGGGTTAAAACTAATGACAGTGGCTATTATAACGCAATTGTTTATTTGGATAGTTCATCCTATCCACCCTAGATTATCTATATCTAGTTGGAAATATTTTCCCTCTTTAACTTTTCGGAATATTTACATAAGAATGTAGATATACAAAATTAATAAAACTTTAAAAAAACAATATTTTTTATTCGATTTGGCTATTGCACAAAGAGTATCGTAAAATATCAGCAGCTGATGAACTACTTTCTCGACTTCATGGTAGGTATCATGAAGTCGAGAAAGTAGTTCATCAGCTGCTGATATTTTACGATACTCTTTTTCGCATACCTACCTAACAGTGTTTCGTTCTGTAGACCTGCAGATAAGTCAGTCACATTGTAAACTCCAGCTAAGCCAGCTGGGTCTAAATTTATTATCTGTGAAGCGAGATGTCTAATTCGAAGTCGGACGCATTTTGTTCGCTATAACGGGGTAGTGAGATTTACTGGATCCCAGTGGGTGGCCGGGTTTAACCCGTGCCCCTATTAGGAACTTTGAACGCGACTTAACCAATCTCTATTAAACAGTTGGATTTCTGTATTTTATTGTGATAGGCATAGCAAACTAACTGAGGTTCCGAGGAACCTCAGTTATGCAAATCAATAAAAATGCTTTTTACCCGACTAGGTACATAAAAACAGGATGACCTTCTGATATATTAGGTTCATACTCTTAATTATAATCAAGTCAATTTTTGTGCAAAAATTTACTTGATTTTAAAAAACTTGTAAAAAAATTGCTTAGTTATAAAACAATTATACTCTTAACTATTTTTAACAATAAATAAGCGCTTATTTACAAATCTTTCGAATCAAACATTATTTTTTAACACCCAGCAATCAAAAACTTTTTGAAAGTTGCTCGTGACCTGAGTTTGCCCTGCCACAAAGCGGTTCGACCACCTAAAAGTGCCTAACTACTACATATAAAATTTCAAATATTTTTTATTTTATTTCTTCTACCCCTGTAGTATTTCTGCCTATTATACCATAACGTAATACAGAGCCCGTACGTCGCGTAATAAAGCACGGAATTATTTACTTAACAAACTTCGTGCTGTTTTATCTTACGAGATTTATTGTTTAATCACTTAATTTACTTATGCTCTTACTCCGGTAGCTAAGAAGAAGAGCGAACTTGCAAAAAAGGTTATAAAAAACTTTATACCATTTTTTCTGATAGACAGACATTTGACCGCAATCTCACCTGATGGTAAGCGACGATGCGGCCGATGATGGGACATGTCTGTCTAGAAGCAGCCTATTCACTCTTTTCTAAAATAAATCCAAATCGTAGTGTTTAGGAAACTCTTCAGCCGGCAACAAATTCCACTCTCTAGCCGTACGCAAGAGGAACGAAGATTTAAAACGTTTATTGCGTATTAGTGGTATGTCAACTACATAAGGGTGATCTATGTAGAACAAGTCTTAGGTGAAGCATGTTTAATTACCTAAAAATAAAACGATACGGCTGCCTGTTCCTTTCTATCTGGAATACACTTATGCATAATTAATACAAACTTGATAAACTCTGTCTCAAACTTTAAGAACAGGAGTACTACTTATCACTACTACTAGCCTTCATGTGTAGAGTTGGCTATCCCACGAATTGGTAAAGGTATTTACATACAGTACCAACAACACAAGGAATTCTTGCTATGGTAATGACGACCTCATCAAATTACACACCTTAAATGCAAATACACTAATAAGAGCTAGGTCATACCCACCACAGCAGGATCACAATTGGTGTAGAGCCAGTAAGCGTATTCCTTCCATCCAGGGACTGCACTCTATCAACTGGGTCCTATTCTACAAAAGGGCGTAAAAGCATAATGTAACTATAACCCCCCCTCCTCCTTATGGTACTTAAGATAAGCCAAGTAAGCATAAGAGATATTATAAATGCACAAGTATATGAACAATTCACATATGCACTTTTCCTTAACTCGCATAAACCGATGAGACGGCAATCCAACAAGACCGTGGAGAGAAAAGAACAATGACCTCACTTTATCTGATCCCACTGTGAACATACAAAAAGCACAATACCGTCCTATGAATTTATCGCGTGCATAAATTTAAATAGCTTTTAATTATTTCCATCCACAAAAGACAGAATCAGTTCAGACGTTTTGCATATATTCTCAGGCGCTCTGTAATTATACCTACCATCCCATCAATAATGCTGGCTGGTAATTTTATGTCTTTATTTTCTCCGAGATTTTTTACGCGATGCTCTTATGGTACACCATGACCGTTAATTTGGTAATGAAAGTGGAGTAATTGTAACCGTTTTATCAAAGTAAGCATTCGTAATTGTGGTATGTTTTTGTAGGCCGGAATGGTAAATGTGAAAACTCCGGCAAGTCTGTTATGAATGGTTGTCTAAAACGCTTGCGTAGAGGCCACAAAATGCCTGCAATGTTTGCTATTCTGATTAAAAAGTTTTTTGGAGCTTTAGACCGAAAAAAACTTGCAGACTGCCGTCATTTTAGGGCTTTTGGTTCACGATAAAAATGTGTTCTTCTTTGTTTTACATAATTCTTTGTTGTAAATAACACTACACATACCTAACACATACCTGCTACATAGTTTATATCTAGTTTGACAAATAAAATTTATCAACTACTTATTTCGTTTGCTAGAGCGCGGCACACGGTACCTTTTAATATAAAAATTCCATGAAATTGAACCAAGTAAAGCTGTTTTCTTTCCTAAGCCAAAATCTTTATCCAATTCGGAAGCCTAAGAAGAAAACTCGTTAGAATCTACCAAATCTCTTGCAAATCCGTACCCAATATACAAGAGTTAATATTCAGTGTGCGTCCCTAAATCCATTATCATTGACAAGCTACCAGCGCGATATCCGACCAACGTCCCTTGCACACAAATTAAATTCGTATTCTGATCATGTAATCAAGATAGACACTTCGTTGCACATCTGCGCCCAAATGAATGTTATTACACATGCAAAATTAGACCCTAATACTTAAACAATAGAAGCAATAATGAAAATGAAAGAATTCCAACGCTTAAAGGATTTGAAGACCACACGGAGATGAGTCGAACATTACTTCAGAACAATTCTGGTCTCATTTGTCGGAGTGTTAGTATTAAATCGCTGGAGTGAAATAATTTTGTCAACTCAAATACTTGGGAATTCGCGCTCATGAATGCTGAGACAAACGGGGTGTGCTAATTTGTTTGTCTAAAAATTGCAAAGATTCCACTTTAGCTCATGTGATAAGGGAGTTCAATCAAGTCTATTTTAAGTATTTCGAATGACTGCATATATTTGTATTTGTAATCTTAGGTAGACTACTAACCTTTGAACTTTGAATTAGTTAACATTTTTGATATCAATCACAAATTTTGTGTTTATTTTCGGGTTGACACACATTTGCTGATTCTGTTCAAATTCTGGTCTCATTTGCTCAATGTAGTCGTAAGTACAAAATGTCGTTTACTATAAAAGGGGTGTCTAAGCCGTGGTTTGAGCTGTAACAAATGGTACTGTAAATCTCTCTGACAGTTTAATAACTGCAACTATGGATTTATAACCCCAGACAATTGGTTGACACTTTTCTAGCAACACAACATTAAAATCGGACTGTGTAGTGAATTGGTGAAGAATTTTATTTTACAATTGTTACCTTTGAATGCAACAAAGATTTAAAGAATACTATAATTTGACAACTTTTCAACGATTTTAATAAAGGTTGCGAATTTAAGATAACCCTTCGTTTATCTCAGAACAAAAGCCTGGTACAAAACAGACGAAGTGAACAAACCGGATTTCAACAAATCTGTCAAAATAAAATACAAAATGTAAGGCTAACTGCGTACACAACAGGCAATCCATTAAAAATGCCATACAATACGACATAAAGAGCCAGTAATTGAATTAAAGAAAGATTTTTTTCAAAACCTAATTATCTACTCGAGTTCCAAGAACAATCTAAATATAAATAAAAGTGCATCAAACCAATGTTGGACAAAGCTTAATAGACTATTCTATCAAGTTGAACTTTGTTCAAATCGATCTTCCATAGAACTTGTAGGAAGCAATCAAACTGCTCCGAACCCGATATTGGATAAGATCGTCTTATTGTCTTTAAACCTATATCTAGGACTCCAATTAATCAATCACTATAACGATCCGTGCTATTAATCTGAGACGTTTTTTTCTTTATTTCGTGCCATTGCCCAAATTGGTCAGCCTAGCATTCTATTTCAAAACGATTTGAAGCTCGCCGAGTTTGAAAGTTTACTTATTATTATGCTTGGGTAGATTAAAGTATCAGTGGCTAGGTAATAGTATTGTTACATGATAGTTGAAATAACAACTAGCTGTGTGACACGCCCGACAAATAATCAGTCTATTTTATAAAGTCCACAGATTGCACTGAATTCTGGTCGCTTGCAATCATTGCAATCGAAATCAACGGGAGAGGTCTGTATTCGTTCAACAGACACGGTGTCGTGAAAAAGTAAGATAACGATGTTGAGACAAGAGAGTTACATAGGTAGTAATAGTTTTCGTAAAAATCAAAACTAGTAATCTAAAGAGGAAAGATTTGACTGTTTGTTTGTATTAAATAGGCTCCAAAACTAATATACCGATTCAAATGAAATTTGGTACAGGAATAGTTTGAGACCCTGGAGACTTTATGTCGCGATATAATATCATCAGGGGGTGAAACGGGGTATGAAAGTTTGTATGGCAAATCCACTCTTGGCGCGGGTAAAGTCCCGGGGAACTGCTAGTATTGTATATATTTGTATCATGTTGTCTTATTTAGTTTTTCGCTTCTTCTGCAATCTGATCTGTAACTTATTTGAACACCGATTTACCTTGATTAATTTGAAATTTTTATCACTATCATCATAATTGGCTTGCCCTTTTTACGATGTTTAAATAGAAAACAATTTTTTAGTGTCATTTTATGAAAATTAATATAATATAACATGGCGGTTTTCCTTGGGCTGTGACCGTATTTCAACAAACAATAGCCTACGTTGCATCTATCAACACATCTAAATCTCATCTTGATACATCATAATCAAAACAGCTACGGCAATTATGTCGGGCAGTAGTTGGCGAAAGCAATATCAGGTTGGGCCAATCTAACTCGTCCATCTTAGACCAAGAACAAGGGAGCCTTTCAATTCTCACACTTTTCAACTAAATGATAGTCGAGTTTCCTTATTCAGTATGGGACAAGAGCCTTAGATCAAATTGTACTTGTAGATATTGCAAACAGCCACTGCCGGGGGACAATTACATGTCCCTCTTTGACAAAATGTAGTGTACTTTAGTAGTAGATTATTCACCAAGGGGGTAAAGTGATGTCTTACGTCACGGGCGTCATCTTGAATCTCGAGCGTAACGAAGGATTCGAGAGTTAAGTCCCGAGCGCAGCGAGTGAGTTTAGTGTTTACTCCCGAGCATAGCGAGGGAGTTAAAAGTAGAATCCTGAGTGGAGCGAGGGATTTAAACTCGCCCAAGACGAAGACATCTTTATCCGCGAGGAGAATACTGTGCTTTTCACACTTCCTACGAGGCAATAAAAAAATGTACTACAAAAAACTTATTTTATCTATAATAATATGTATATCCTTTGACTTTTCTGGCAGTAAATTATTACTTTACATCTACTGGACTCCGGTGTCATAAACTTCGCCACTCGACAGTTTTACGAAAACATTGTTTGTAATTTCTTAAAATACTTTTTTTTTTCTTTATTTATTTCTTTTTTTAGAAGCGGGGGCCTTTTTTTCATTCTATTCGTGCTAAAATTCTTGTCTGCCAGGTTCAAATTTCAAATAATATGTACTCTTTGGTGCGAGACGGGCTTGTGTGATCATGCCTACGAACTCTTCCTTGAAATTCAAATCACTTTGTCTCCCTAGGGGCGTAATGAAATTTCATACAACATTACGTCCCTAGGAATGCAATGGCTCTCTTTGGGTCAGGTTTCTTTGATGTGTAATTGAACATTGCCGACTGATTTCCGCGACTTCGCCTGCGCAATGTCTTTAATTATTATTTTTTTAAATACAAGATATATATTTTTATACACGTATTTTTGTATGTACCTACTTATGTATGTTTGTTCCTTATATATTGAAAATATGCTGAATCACCATGCATAGTCTAGTGCTAGTCTAAATTCATCTCAATAGGAAAGTGTGTGTACCTACTTATCCACTTCTAATATTAACTACTCATCCAGAGATATACGTATAGTGTGACCTTTTATCACCACTAATAAACAATAGACGATCGCAAAAGAACGTGCCCGTAATCCAGATATTGGAGTTTCGTTGTGAAACCTAAACACAAGTTTGAAATCTGTTTCACCACTACTCAAACTAACCGAATAAGATTTCTCATCTTCAACTAACTTTCTTTGTACGTTCGCATTTCTTTGATCCAGTTACCTTTCTAGTGCCCGCGGTAAATGCTTCGCTTAGAAAGATAAAAGTTCCTTTGACTGAAACTCGGTCAAGTGACTTCGAATGTAATGAAAATCTTTAAGAGTTCCTGGAATTTATGACTTCAATACCTAACTTTGATGTCGTTCAATTTTCGGGCTAACAAAGTTGCAAAATTAAATAAGCATGAGACTAAAAATCAAGAATGACGAAACTAAATCTCATAAAACTGTTTTATTCATAGTAGAACCAGAATCATGGTTGTAGCTCAGATTATATAAGTTGTTGTAACAACAATTTTCTTCGTGATATTTTTTTTAGACCTCTGAATTGGTGATCTGGCAATGTAATATGTACGTAATGGATGCTTTAAATAGTTACGTTTACATTACTACTCCAA
The DNA here is from genome assembly GCA_949316185.1 of Pyrausta nigrata. Lineage (NCBI taxonomy): Eukaryota > Metazoa > Arthropoda > Insecta > Lepidoptera > Crambidae > Pyrausta > Pyrausta nigrata. The sequence goes on along the minus strand of OX438947.1, from coordinate 12,908,553 downwards.
TAACAACTCGTATACAGTAGTTCTATGAGAATTTAATCTTTGATCCACAAGAACAGTAGAACTGTTCAACGTCCAGACTATTTCAGAACACCTCACAGGATACCATTCTAGAGCTCTACTCCGTAAAACAATGATGATTTGCGACTCTACATTGAGCCTGATTCCAAAGAGCCCCCTCTTAGATTTAAATTCATTCTCTCTTTTTTGCTGCTAAGCAAACGAAAATGTCAAATTAAGTCATGCAATTTGCACGTATTTATATAACTCGTCTTACGTTGTTTCGTCTAACTTTAGTCGTCATTCTTTCATGTCCCGACAAAATTGTATACGGATTTTGTAATTTCTTAAGCAACTGACAGCTATTTAGTTTGACTTTTTATTGTAGTCACTCTCTTCTCGATTTTTCAGTAGAGAAATAGACGGAATGAACTTAAAATTAATCTTTAGAGGACTATCGGTAATCAGGCCCTGTCTGTAGAGTTAGCATGATGCATGGGTAGATTGATAATACTTACCATTTTTTTGCCAGACAAGTCTGGTAGGAGTAGGACCTCTATATTAATATGAATAGGCTTCGAAGCGATTTTGATAGCGGACGGGCATACATTGTAAGCAGCAGAACGGTCAACTTCGGCAACTCGCCAGGAAACTCCGACAGATGTATGCAAACTGATATTCCGAGTCAATATGATGAGGAAATGAATCATATAGGTAGGAAAGTATGCAAAAGGCATTCTGTGTTACTTTAGGAAAACCCACAGCAAGCTTACCGCTTATTTTATACCTACCACGATTTCGATTGCAATTTAGAGAGTCGTCGATGGCGTAGTAGCTAGCAGGTTGCCTCTAACGCCAGAGATCCAGGGTTCAATCCCACGTGGCGACATGTACCAATGACTTTTTCCGAGGTCTGTAAATACATTAGTTGTTTCACTAACCGATGGTTCAGGTTCCCCTGTTAACAGGGTCGTGGTGGGGGTCCCCTGTTAACAGGTAGCAGTTGCTCCACTGTATTAACCTGATCTGCTGTATCCTGAATCACGGTCAAAATCCGGTCCGGTTGTGCACTTGAAAGGGCCCAGAGTCTGCACCCTGGGCCCTTGCAAGTGCACAACCGGGGTAAGATTAAGAAGAAGGAGAAGTATGTTACTGTCTGCAAAAGCTTCCTGTTTTACAGTTTACTTCATTAATTATTATTTATTTATTTATTTCTTTACATTACACTATCATTACAGGTTGACTTAACCTAATTGACTTAATCTATACTTATCCTATTTACTTGTAACTTATTATATTTATAATGCAGTTCTTGCGAACTCACTCAGAGAACACGAAAATATGTGTACTTGCTCATGAAAATTTGTCATATGCATGAAAATGTAGGTGCCTTCACCAGGCCTGCACCTAACTTGAAAGCTGTCGATGATTTTGATTGCAATACCAAAGCAATTATAGGATAATAATTGTCATTTTATTAAGCTTAATAGCTATCAGTGCTTTCCTAACGTTAACTTGAAAGCTATTATTGCTTTTCTAAAAGCTTTAACTATTGTAATTTGCGGCTATTGAGTCATTTCGATACTGAAAACTAAACCTTAGCAAGTATAAACTGATTGTGAAAACTGAAGCTAAAGCATTTATTTCGCTATCCGATTAGTAGGAAGCCGGAGTCAATTCAGAAAGAAGACCGGCCGGGAACTAAAATGTAAGTAAATCGGATCTAATTTGTTGCTAACTTTGATTAGTTCCGATTTCCTATTATAAGCGCTTTATTATACAAACACAATTTACCTCTACGCGTTCCATCCCCACCCCCGCTCGAAAGCTACATTATTACGATCTCTGATATTTTCCCTCAGTTGTGTTTTTGCGGTGGCGGCGTAGACATTACGTTGAATAATGTAACTCGATCAATTTTCTCGGCTTGTTTTCCTTCTGACCTCGCGTCGCTATGTTAGTGTAATATTGAAATAGCTTTCTGAAGGAGACGTGACCAGTATTTGAACAACGTTGGCCTGTATTCGCAGACAATATGGATGGGATGCGAAATTGTATCAGTGGTAGCTGATGTATGGATTCCCGTGGTTATTTGTCACTGTTACTTTGGCAGATTTTGTGAAATATCTCGCAAAATACAGATGCAAATGTGTTTATATTTATTGTATTTAAAAATTGTACGATGCATTAGTATGAATACACGGAACACGTTACCAAGGCAAAGCAGATCTACAATTGGTTTTTATTTATTTAAATTGTTTCAACAAACACACCAATTACCTAGCCCCAAACTAAGCGTGACCTTGTGCTATGGTGACTAGGATAAAGGATAGACATACTTATATACATTTATAAACATCCATGACTTAGGTACAAATGCTCGTGCTCATCACACAAACATTTGTCCCTTGCGGGATTCGAACCCGCAACCGCCTGGTTTAGAAGTCCGTGGCGCGAACCACTACACCAAGACGGTCGTCAAAATTTTGATGTTGATATTGTATTTTTTAATCCAATGGTCCTTGCCTACTTATTAGAAAAAAAACTGGACAACTGTCGAAAATTTTACTATTAAGTTCTCGGTTTAACGTAAATTAAATACGTAACAAATAAGTAATTTTACCGGATACGAAAAAGCTAATCTGACGTGCACGTGCCTAAAGTTGATGCTCTTTACAGAGCTTATCTTCAACAGCCAGCCTAAACAGTGAATAGCCTACGAACGCACAAAACCACAGGACATAAGTCATCGACAGCCTGCATGGTAACCTCAAATAAAACAAGTGAAACGAGCTATTTTTAGCAGGAATAGTTCGTAAATCCGCAGCATGTTCGCCGCGAAGCTTTGCCCTTAAATTCGCGCGACCACAAATATCTAAGCCCACTTTGTTGACATTGACCACACGATTTGTCGGAACGGCCCATCACGCTATGTGGTCGACATGCGTTGTGAAATGAATCGTGCAACGGGCCACAATGTAGGTAGACACAGTATTAACAAAAGTAAAAATTAAGTTTAAAACTTTTTATCCATACAAGAGTCACAATTGTCGTTTGTTCTTTGTACGGCATTCAGTCAGAGCCACAGGTTAAGGTAAGGCAGTTAGACCTGTTTTACACTGCAAACAAAATGTCAACTAAGCTAATACCAAACAGCTTTCGAAGTGAGGAACTTCGAAAGCTCATTATAACAGCTTCCAAATCCATCATACTGAAGTTTCTAGGTCAACTTGAATTTCGATTTTCTTGTAACCTTTATTGAAAACTGTCAAATTATATGTCCACCAAATGACACAAAAGACACCCATCAATTGAAATTTCCAAATATAAGTCATATATTTATATTTGGCGGGGCCATTTTAACTTGCAAAAAAATTCCTACCTATTTCCCGAGCAAGGATTGCACGAGTAATTACGAGCTTAACTTGCATCTGCACTTACCTAATCTGTTACAATAAAAAAAACTTTTAAAACTATGCAAAAAAATACCTTTAATTTGTAATATTTCCTATTCCTGTAATATTTTTTCCGTGTTCTCGCTGCAATAACCGTGTACGTTCTGACATTACTGACCATGCATATTTTGTGCATTACGTTGAGTTTGCGAATGTTTTGTTACTTTAAACTGCGGTCGCCCGCAGTTATGTCAGGTGTGCACTGTTTTGAGTTAAGTTTTAAATGGTTCGATTTATTTAACGCTTTTACGGTGACTATTGCATGAGTGCTTTTTAAAAGAAAAAATAGGTTTCATGCTTCAATTTAATTTACTGGGATGATGACCTAAAACTTGAAAACATATAGCATTGGTATATATTTAGGGCCCTATGACAAAAATATGAACAAGTTATTTACTCTGTGACACAAGTTGTAAAGTAAAGTCAGCTTCAACTATGAGGAGGTCAACACGCGGGCTCGGTGCGGATTGGTGGAGTTATGTAAAGCAAGTGACAAACCTTACGGTCAGCCGGTCAGGTTATCAAGCCGCCATAGGGCCTCTGACTAGGCTTAACGACTAATACCAACAGATATTAGCCGGGCCCAACTGCTTAACGTGCCTTCCGAAGCACGGAGATGGTTGTCATGGACGTCACTTAAATGGTCGGAATGGTCACCTATCCAATCATGACCGCGCCGCCACTGCGCCACAGGCACCTACACAAGTTGTATCAAGTTAAAATTTTCTTAGTTGTATCATACAAAAAAGTAAATTTCGTAGTGATGAGAGCAGTTGTAGTAGTCGTAAATCAGTTCGTAGTGGTGAATATGAGTAGTCCAACTCATACTGTTTAGTTAGGTAGACAAAATCTGAAACAAAACGATTCAAAGCAACTCCTGGTAGGAGTTTCAACCTGGGTGATTATATATTCAGTAGGCCATCTAATCTAGCTATATTCCCAACTGACAACTAGGTTGCAGCACCTGCCAGTATTAATATCTAGATACTCTGGAACCTATTGCTATATTTAACTATTATCTGTCCCACAATCCATTAGAATATTGCATTTTGCAATATTACATTTTAAAGTCATCAAAAGAACGTTACGTTCGTTTTTTAACACCTGTTTGAGCTCACCCCACTGGATTTAAGTCTTTTGTTTTAATTTCTAAAGAGGGGAGACACCCTTAAGAGTTTTGTTTTGCATGTCTTTTATTTTAAACTTTGTTAGTAATTTGAAGATATACACGCGTTACAAAATCCGAACTTTAACATAGCCAAAGAACATTTTAATGGTCTTTGAACATGGCACAACTTTGAACAGACAGAAACTTCGAATACCTAACAGTTAGTTATCATACAACATATTGTAATTTATAGACAACTATTTATAGATTTAAAGTCCCGCAAATGTTGCTGAAGACATGAAAACGTCCCGCGGCTCTTATTTTCAGCTTAAATATCTGATCTAGCAATGGTTGTCCCTTAAAAGTTACAAGTAGCAACAACAGATCAGTGTTTTTGAAATGATTATCATTTTTATTAATAGGCAGACATTTTACCGCTATCTTACCTGATGGTAAAAAACCGGCCAAGTGCGAGTTGGACTCGCGCACGAAGGGTTCCGTACCATTAAAATACGAAAAAAACTATTTTGTTTTAAAACCCCCCTAAAATATTTATTATTTTCTGTTTTCAGTATTTGTTATTATAGCGGCAACAGACTGTCTAGCTATCACGGTTCACGAGATACAGCCTGGTGACAGACAGACAGCGGAGGCTTAGTAATTGGGTCCCGTTTTTACCCTTTGGGTACGGAACCCTAAAAACGATGCGGCCGAGTAGGACGTGTCTGTTTAGAAACAGCCTATTCACTGATTTCTTAAAGAAATCCCAAATCAAAGTGTTTCGGAAACACTTCATATTGTAACTATAAGTGGAAACTTGTAAATGGCCTTATTCTTCTACTGTATTAAATATTCAATTCCTAGCTGTAAGATTCCCGAAAACTGTTAAATAAAATAAAATAATACAATCTATGCACAAATATAAACAACAATCTAACAATTCCATTGTATTAAATTGTTAACCATTTACTCGACTACGATGAACCCCAAAGGTAAATTAAAATAAAAATGTACACGAACGAAAAATAGGTAACTTATTCAAACAGAAAATTTTCACATTTTCCTATTCTTTTGTGCTCCTTCTCCGTTGTCATAACAGATATGCGTACGATTTCCATATCACAACGTTTTATTTATGGTAATCAAAGTCTAAGCTATAAACGACGTAGGTACGTCAGTTCAGCCAAAACGGTCTTCCAAAGCCGGTGAAATAGGTGAATAGAAACATTAAAGTTTCAAACTTGAAAAGAAAAGACTGAATTCTACAGATAGCTTTCAATCTAGATTCTATTTGTAAGTCGGGATCGTAAATTGCGATCGTTTGGCAAGATTACCAATCGGGTAATATCTATCAGTTAAGTACCTACCTCAGTCTTTGATTGGATTTTGTGTAGAAGTCTTTGTAACGATTTTGTGTCAGCCCCGCGATGTGTTGGTATACGAGTAGGTATCATATGTATTGGTTTATATGTTTTACCACATTTTGTAATCACCAGATCTTGTGTGTTTCTGTTGAGCAGCAGGCTGACCAACCAACTGCTTTTAAATGGGATTGGGTATAGTTTTCTCTTCTTCTTCTCCAGTTGGTCCCTCATTACTTAGGAACATGGTCACTCGAGCCTCGACGGAGGATTTGCCTTCAACTATTGCGGTCTGCAGCAGCCTTCACCGTCTGGTAGAATTTGGATGGAGAGGTTGCCTCCTTTATTTGGTCGGGTCGGTAATTGACCTCGTAATCCCTCGGTATTGCTAAAATTGACCAGCTTCTCGAGGTTGCTATCCTTTTTATACATCACGTGGCCGAAATATGGTAAATAGTGTAATGGTGGTAAATTGTCAGGTCTTTATGCCGAGTTGAGAAAGAATAAAAACATTTGTACATTTGGCCGTCAAAGGTATTTGAGCACTCGCCTTCAGCACCACATTTCGAATGCATCTATTTTCTTTATCATTCTGCTAGTATTGTCCAAGTTTCCTCTCCATAAAGGAAGATCGGGAAAATTTAGTCTCTGACTAAGCGAGCCTTTGTTTTGTAACGATTTTTTCCCGATTATCCGGAGGCGTGTCTTTGCATCTTTCGCCATAGCTATTCTATTATAGCTTTCAGGATAGCAATAAAAGCTTTCAAACTAAAAGCAAGTCAACAACTTAGTTAGCTGTAGGTTGGCTTGCAAAAATGGCTTTCGAACCTTCGAGACCTGTGGAAAAGTGTTATAGCTTTTAAAATAATTAAATAATACAATTCATATGCCATTATGTTGGAATTTTTTGAAATTGCTTTTAAGTCAAACGGTAGGCCTGCTGGAGACATTATCTTTGACTGTGCAAAATTTTAGCTATTGATTTAAATATTAGCTGACGACACCTTTACTAGTCATAATTTCAGACTTTTCATCAGATCATACAGATATTTACAATGTACTATGTGCTTAATTCCTCCAACCAGCGCTAGAATGGAGGAGACTTATTCTCCTACTTTAGCGCCTAGAGGAGCATCTTTTAGTGCAACGTGCCTTGTATATTTATCGCTGGGATCCGCGTAGACCGTCAAATTCGAAGCAAGCAGCTCTGTGACTTGCAGATAAAACGCTTAGTCGGAATAGCTGCGGTTCGACGAAGAGAACTCAGAGTTTGCGGGCGAGAATCGCTCTTCAAGCCTGAAAATAGGTGGCGCAAGTCATGAAAAAACAGCAAGTAATAAACTTTAAAAAAATGACCTGAAACTCCTACCAGGTAGGAGTCAAGATTAAAAAGACCGCTAAAATTTTAGGTTATATAAAAGACTGGCTTACTTTTTGGACTGTTTAAGCACATAAACAACAAATGAAACCATAATCAAGCAAACATTATTATTAAAAAAACAAAACACCTGACTGCAAAAAGTATAATATGTATTTTTGAAATGGTCTTATTACTTTATTTCCATTTGCGGGCGCCATTTTTTGACAAATTCAATGAGACCTCATATGTCAAACTGTCCAACCATTTGAGCTGTAGGGCGTGCCAAACATTTATACATACATACAAACATACTCTCGAAAAACATAACCCTCCTTCTGCAGTCGGGTAAATACAAATCCTTACAAAATCCTACATACGTCAATGTTTAGCTTGAAAGGCTCTTATCAGCATCGCTATAATCAAAGGTAGGCGAACGACTATTGCTGAACAAAGGTATCCCCCGTAGATTTCCAAAGTGACTTGTTTTAAGCGGCCTGCATCCAGTTCGATCCTGAGACCTTCTCATATCCTATTCTGCGTGAAGTTGTAAGTATTTTCAGCCTTAGACGTCTTTCTTACTCACACTCGGATGCGTGTCTGAGTATGTAGGACGGCAGAAGTAGAAAATAGAAGTAAGTAGGGCCTTACCATACCAGATGACAATGTTCGTATTTTTGTCTGTACCATCGTCATCATCGTCATATCTGTTATTCGTGCCAGCATGAAAGCGCGAGCGAAATCTTTTTCTTCCTCGGTCCCTCACTGATGAGGATCACGACCACAGATTGCGGTAATAGGCTGTGTAGACTGCACGATGCAAACTTGCGCCCACCGTCTTCATCACCACGTCTGACCATCTCGTCGGTGCCCTACTCCGATCACGTCTGATGCCTTCCATTTGACTAAAATGGAAGGACTAAACTCGAAAGGTGTGCTGTCGCATATCACCATCCTTTTATCCCTTGTACCCTCGTCGGCAGCTCTTTACTCGTAACAGCTTTGTTGGCTCGTTACGTCTTTCGTGCAGCAAGCGAATAAAGTTTTCTTTGACGTATTTGCATACGCCATATTGCTGAATCCCTTTAGATTCCGTGCTGGCGATTGATAACTTTATAGCCGCTTACGGACGGCGGAATTTGTTTGTGAAATTGATTTTCGAAAAAGTTGCAGTGCGCGATTGCACTGTGTGCTTTAGTTTTGATTGTAATAATAAAACTTTTCGTGTTGTGAATCTTTCGGTAACTTCTTTTTTCTGCTCTTTTAATTTTCAGATGTCTGCCTACATCCAGTTGGCAAAATAAGGCGATTGCTGTCAAAATGAGGTAAGCAGCATGCAGGCACCGATGGATGGATATCATGGACAACCAATGATACGATTCATTGATACAATGTAGTTGAGTCGTGTAAACATCGGCTGTCGGTTGGTGCGATGATACGTCAAGCGCGCGCGCAACACAATACAACTGTTTCCTACAGGGTTATCAACAGCTTTTGTTATTATTTAATAACATCAAATAATAAATTCTTCTTCTTTACTCCCTTACTCACTATATTAGTGAAGATATTGTTATGGTGAAGTAAGACTAGTTTATCCGACTAATTCTGAAACACGATATGTTTTTAATACGCCATTTATAATTAGTAAATTTTCAAATTGTGCTACTCAAATTTCCTGTTCTTTCCTTATGTAATCCTGCATTCCTGTTTTATGTGATTAAGATTAGCAGCCTACCGCCTAAACTGTTTTCAAATTGCACTATTATAGCTTTCAGGAAAGTAATAATACCTTTCAAACAAACATTACGAAGGCAATGATAGCTATGAAAATAGTTCTACGTTGAATATTAAATTATTTTAATATTTAACAAATCCCAAAAATAAGGTGTGATTTAGTTGCCTCAAATAAAAATCTGATTAAAACTATTGTTTTAATTTCTATCAAAGTTAGAGGGCAGCCCTAACAAAGCACTAACACCACAGAATACTAGTACTTCGTACAGAAGTATGACTTAGCAATTGTATTCAAAGAAATGTCTACTCAATGTCGTCAACAATATGGCGTAATTTAGTTCGCTTCAGAGTCAAGCACATTTTCGTGTAGACACCTACAAAAATCCATTGCAAGATAATTTCATACTTATTGCTCTGGAATATGATTCATAATACACTAAACCTATTCAGTGACGTAATATCACGCGACGCGCTAGGGTTGACTGCTACGAGAAGCTTCTAACGCAATCTAGCGCCTCTTTCTAGTACGTTATTCATTCTCGTCCAGCCAGCAACTTAGCCGCGCGGCCGCCGGTGAATAAAACGCGCGAGCGTGGCTCTGGCCGGTAGCGACACGCAACTTGTTTTAGCATCTACGTAGGTGCGCCGCGCGTAGGTACGTTTTTGCTACCTCCGCGGGGAGATACACAGGCCTGCTAACACCCAGTGATTACACGGCCACGAGCGATAGACATGCCCTCGCACGCGGCCCCGCCCGCCGTCAGTCCGGATCAAGTTGGCATCCTAATTTAGAGATGTTAAGGGCTGCGCCAACTTCACCGAAACCACCGGGCACATAACCACATAACGAAATGTCATTCATTTTGTATCAGAAACAATCCGTCAAAATCCCTTTGCACTGAATGCCTCCGTTCTTACTTCAACAAATTTTGTCAAATAAAATCACTTATTTTTACATATTTTACATAACAGTGCTGTTTAAAAGATTGTTATTTTCTATCAAAACCGAAATATCTCAAATTTATAATATCGATTACAAAATACACGCTCAATTTTACATTTTTTGTATCAGTACCAAGCACTGATAAGTTTTGGAGAAAATCGCGCTTACTTCGCCTCTATCTTCCTCGATAACCGAAACATACCATCGGGCCAAAATAAAGTTTTAAAGAAAAGTATGAGTCGATGCCGAGTCATCACCGTCACAGAATAAGTACTAGTACTTCGTACAGAAGTATAACTTAGCAATTGTATTCAAAGAAATGTCTACTCAATGTTGTCAACAATATGGCGTAATTTAGTTCGCCTCAGAGTCAAGCACATTTTCGTGAAGACACCTACAAAAATCCATTGCAAGATAATTTCATACTTATTGCTCTGGAATATGATTCATAATACACTAAACCTATTCAGTGACGTAATACCACGCGACGCGATAGGGTTGACTGCTACGAGAAGCTTCTAACGCCATCTAGCGCCTCTTTCTAGTACTTTATTCATTCTCGTCCAGCCAGCAACGTAGCCGCGCGGCCGCCGGTGAATAAAACGCGCAAGCGTGTCTCTGGCCGGTAGCGACACGCAACTTGTTTTAGCCCCTAAGTAAGGGTCGCCGCGCGTAGGTACGTTTTTGCTACCTACGCGGGGAGATACACAGGCCTGTCACCGTGCATGTTTTTGTTTCCATGTCATACGTTTAGCCCAGTCAACGTATAATACTCGTACGGTGTAGTGGGACCTTTATTTCTGCATTGTTTTGTGTGGCTAGAGCTTCCCATTTTCGCGACTTCGGGGCAATTGTTGATGTCAAGTCAAGAAGTGTACAAACTTTGGTGTTATGTTCAATTCAAAATGTAGATTTAGAAATATAGAATAAGTTTATACGAAATAATTTAATGAACATAAATTCAGCGCAGCGAAACCTAAACTACGCAAGGGCGTAGGGTTAATGATACTCAGCACCCAGTGTCTGTCGTTTAAATCTAAAAATAGATTACTAATGAAAACTTAGACACGTAATTCTATGTTATGTGTAGCTAATGAATATTATTATTTAAGTACCATGTTTAAGCATATAAATAATTTCATTTCATTTCAGTTAGATTTAAGTTATTCCAGAGAAAAATTATTGGTAGGAGATAATCTATCAGATTAAGCTATAAAAGTATTTGACTCTTAATCCTTCTGTTTCTGGGGCTCGTCGAGTCAAACTATTATTACTTGATACTTTTACAAATGCTGATCAGAATTGTCTCGTAAAACTGTGAATGATCAGCACTTAATTCGATGAGAAACAGACGAAGCAAAACTATTGGCTGGCAGTTTAAGCCTCAGTAAATAACTTGTACAAATGGAACTAGCCGAAAAAAGACTCAAGGAGAAATGTCTCAAGGAAAAGCGTTGAGGAAGAAAACAGATTACAAATCGTTACAAATCGCCACGGAGGCAACCCACAATACCTCATTCAAATCTAAGTACGGTCAAAAGAGGAAAAACTCAAACACTCCCAAACGCGTTGCTAACTAAGAAAACCTCTCCACTGAAGCAATCTTCATAATGGACTTTTCGGGTTAAAAATTTTACCTTGAAAGTAAACAAATCCTAACAAAGAGTCGCTACTCAAACAGTGTTTTGGATTGTATCTCAGAAATTCAGATTTGAGTCGCAAAGTAAGTTAAAAGATCTTGACCAAAACTCTATAGAAACTGGGCCCACTTTGCGTCAACATGCGTTTTTCTAAATTTTCGGATAAAATATATAAATATTTAAAAGAATACACACAAAAGATATTTTTGAAAAATAATCTGGGGTTTACGAGGACTTCAATGGCAGTTTTAGAGTATGTTTTGTGATTGCAGAATTAATTTATGAATTTTGTGATTACAAAGATACAATCTGGGCCCGGCTTTGGTCAATATCTTCTAGGTCTTCCCTTGCTTGCTCGAGATTACTAGCAAAACCATGCGAGGAAATTTATTTGTCTTTCATACATAAGAGCAAATATGCCTCGTGCCAAATAAAAGTTCCATACTTGCGTATATTTACTATTAGTATTCTGCGTTTCTACTTTAGAGTGATTAAAGCCATTTTGATTACTTACAGAGAGATCAATGTTAACCATTATACAGAATAGAACGCTAAAAACCCTGTATCGATAAGATTAGTCTTTGATCCTTTTTGTGCACTTGGAAGATACAAAATGGATTTTACTCATAACTTTTTTTTAAAGTCCCATTTACCTTTCATTTAAATAGTTCACCGGTTCAGGCGTGGAAAGGTGAAAGTTGACACACAGATACCTTCTTGTTACTTTTGGGTTTATAATAATAAAAGTAGGAATTGAACAGTTTACTCATCATATATTTCAAATTTATCCGCATTAGTACTTGCTAACGTCAATACATCACAAAACCCCCTTAGAGAAATAACTCGAGCGTCAGGCTAACGCGGCCAAATGAGCAGGTCATAAAAGCGCCATCACTCGCCACTCCCGGGAATGCACTGGATTTATTTATGGAAAAACTTGGAGAAAGCTCATTCGATTTGCTTGGTTGAGATTTCTCTAAATCCTTTTTAGACAATGCCAATGCCTTTAAATTTTATGTGATTTTCTTTCGTGATCGCAAAACGAAATACTCTGCTGTTTTTAGTTAATTTTATAGGAACGGATGAGAGAATTCTGCATTTACTAGGAATGGAACTGATTTGTGTGAAAAGAAAATAGCTTTTTTAATAGTCTACCTCCGGGAAATATACAAATTCTCTTCTCTACTACAGCTATTATAATATATTAGACTAGACATGCAGTAATATTTTTAACAGTGTGTAAATAATTTAATTATGAATTATACAAGTTACCGTTACCTTGGATATTAAAATAGTAATTATGAGGCATTATTTATTCAGCAAACAACACCAGCATGAAAATATTTATTGGAAAACCTGTCCTTTGCCTTCCAACAATTTTATTCAAAACTCCATTCGTGTTTCAAAATGTCTTTTAACTACATGTTTCAATTTGGCCACATGCCTGTTAAGATAGTGCTTGATACTGCCTTGCTTCCTTTGGAAAAGAATGTTGGAAATATTTTCCATTAGCAATGAATTTCGAAAATATTGCCTGATATATTGGACTTGGATACTTTTGAAGTTGCAGTTTATAATTATTTTTAAAACTTAAGCAATTATTTTGCAAGTTTTTACGAAATTGAATTTAATTTCGCTCACAAAAATTAATCGATTGTGTGATCCGGTGGGACTCGAACCAACGTCCCTTCGCTATCCGGGCGAGTGCTCTTACCAACTGAGCTATGGAGGACGTTAGTCAGCCGATGAATTTTTGTAAGTGCTTGCTACGCCAGTAAGCCGGCGTTCGATTTCATCAATACTTGGGGAGTACATTCCCCAAGTACTGTACCCACTCAGTTGGTAAGAGCACTCGCCCGGATAGCGAAGGGACGTGGGTTCGGGTCCCACCGGATGACACAGTCAATTACTTTTTGTGAGTGAAATTAGAAAAATTGTTTATTCAATAAAATAAAAGAAAAACAAAGACATGCATGAAATAAAAACTGGACTTCTTCATTATTTTATACACTAAATAATATATATCTGAATGAGAGTAGAGACGACGAGAACTGCGAATAAACGATTTTAATTAGAACCTAAAACTCAAACGGAATAATCCGAATGTTTCAAATTGCGAAGAACAAATTCGTTTCAGATTAAAATGTAAAATAAATTAACACTACCTACCTCATTACTGCAGAAGTCTTCCTTAAAATTCATGATTCAGTCATACAAGAGACTACGATTAAAGTTTAATATAGCAGGTGGTGAATTGAGCAAAACTTTCGCTCTGTAAGCCGAAGGCAGACTAGGGTTGTTGACAGACGTAGAAATTCAAGAATATAAACCATCTTTTTTATTAAATCAATGACATTTGAAAATATTCATAGTTACTAAAATAATAGCGAGGCTTATTATGTTGATATTCAAAAATGTCAGTACCTAATCCTTTCCTACTTAAAAAAACCGGCCAAGTGCGAGTCAGGCTCGCGCACGAAGGGTTCCGTATTCCCCAGGGTGGCTACAATCACTTCAAAACGCTTTTACATTTAGGCGACCTTAGCAGCGCGACTTTGGCGTATACAGTCGCGCTGTCGAAGCTTTCTAAAAGTGTCTCCAAAATGGTTATTATTGTCCTATAATAAAACAACACTAGCTCAGCGCCTTGATTAAATGCAGAGAGCGCATGCGAATGTCGCGCAGCTATACCGCGCGGATGTTGCGCTCCGTTTATAGTATGAAATTATCAGCAAAGTCGTCTTAATTATTTTTAATGGATAACCATGCCCTAATTAATGAATTATGAAGTAGGTATGTAGGTGACAATAACACTTATTACAAAGACAATAATTAATCTCTAAAAGAGGCTTTAACTTTGCCATTAAATAACTATGGTACATGAGAAACGTACAATAGATAGCGTAAAACAACAAAAAGAAGTACATGCGTTTTTCTTTCGCAATTGTTTAACGCACATTAAGTGTGCTAATTTCGTCACGGTACTTATGTATGTCTTGGCGCAGTGCGAAAGACGTTCTGGGAGGTGTTGGTGGAAGCGGAGTCATTGTCCGATCACCGGTACATCCGGTTTGACATCTCCGCTTCCGGTTCGCCATCACCCTGTCCCTCTGTGAGGACAGCAACTTCCCCATTCCCGAGGTGGAGGCTGAAGGCCTTGGACAGGGACATGCTCAAGGAGGCAGCCCTTGTCAAAGCGTGGCTCCCTATCCCGAGCGGAGAGGTCGAGGTGGACGAGGAGGCAGAGTGGTTCCGGGAGGCACTGACGCACGTATGCGATGCGTCTATGCCTCGGTCCGGGCCCCTGCCACCCCGACGTCACGTCTATTGGTGGTCGGAGAGGATCGCCGAATTGCGCCGTGCGTGTATCGCAGCGCGCCGCGCATCCTCCCGCCATTTGCGTAGGCGACGTCGAGATCCGGATCTCGACGCTCCGCTCCACGAGGCCTATCGGACGGCCAAGAAGGACCTGAGGGTCGCCATAGCGCAGGCCAAGGCGCAGGCGAGAAAGGAGATGCTGGCCGACCTTTCCAGGGATCCGTGGGGGCGCCCGTATCTCACGGTTCGGGGGAAACTCCGGCCATGGGCAGCCCCGGTCACGGAGACCTTGGAGCCGGCTCTCCTGGACGCAGTCGTGTCCGGCCTGTTCCCCTCTAGGGGGGAACACGTGCCACCGGCCATGCGACCCCACCCGCCTGCTTCCACAGCGGACCCGGAGCCTGTCTCGGAGGGCGAACTTGGCGGCGCGCTTCTCAGGCTGCGCGCCAAGAACAAGGCCCCGGGACCAGACGGCATCCCCGGCAAGGCTCTGGTGGTTGCCGCTGGATGTCTGGACATCCGACTTCGGCGGCTATACACGGCATGCCTTGCCCAGGGACGTTTCCCTCCGCTGTGGAAACAAGGCAGATTGGTCCTTCTTCCGAAGGAAGGCCGTCCGGCGGACTCACCCTCGGCCTATCGACCCATCGTCCTGCTGGACGAGATCGGGAAGCTCTTCGAGCGCATAATTTCCGTGCGTCTCGTCCGGCATCTCGAGGGGACGGGGCCTGGGTTGAGTGAGTTCCAGTTCGGCTTCCGTGCCGGTCGCTCGACCATCGACGCGTTGCTCAGGTTGCGTGAGCTTGCGGAGAGTGCGGTGTCCCGCGGCGAGGTGCTGTTGGCGGTGTCCCTCGACATTGCCAACGCGTTCAACACTCTGCCGTGGGCGAGCATCAGGCGGGCCCTCGAGTATCACGGGGTGCCCGCCTACCTGCAAGCAGTGATCGCCGATTACCTGAGCGATCGCGAGGTGATGTGCGTCACCCCGAGAGGAGTGGTTTGCAGGCAGTCATCGTGTGGCGTTCCGCAGGGGTCGGTTCTAGGACCACTCCTGTGGAACATTGGCTACGACTGGGTCCTCCGCGGCAGTCTTACTACGGGGGTGGGCGTAACCTGTTACGCCGACGACACCCTCGTCACTGCCAGCGGAGTCGACTTCGTCGAGGCGACGCGACGCGCGACTGCCGGCGTCGCAACTGTGGTGCAGCGGATCCGGAGGCTGGGACTGGAGGTGGCGCTCGATAAGTCTGAGGCCCTGTGTTTTCACGGGCCTCGACAAGCGCCACCAGCAGGGTCCCATCTCTCTGTGGGCGGCACACAGATTGTACTAGGGCGAACCCTCAAATACTTGGGGCTGACGCTGGACCCCCGCTGGAGTTTCCGCGCCCACTTTGAACGGTTGGCGCCGAGACTCCTGCGGGTGGCCGGAGCGCTCGGCACGTTAATGCCGAACTTGGGTGGGCCCTCTTCATTCAGCCGGCGTTTGTACATGGGCGTCGTGCGGTCCATGGCCCTGTACGGGGCACCGGTGTGGTACGACGCCATGTCGGATCACAACGCCATGCTGATGAGGAGGGCGCAGCGCCACTTGGCCATACGGGAAATTCGCGGCTACCGCACGGTCTCGGCGGATGCCTCCCTTGCGTTGGCCGGGAGCATACCATGGGATCTCCATGCACTGGTCCTCGCCGCTCTTTATCAGTGGCGGGGAGACCAGAGGTCCCAGGGGCAAAGGCCTGCACCACGTGAGGTCGAGGCGGAGCGGGCTCGGTTGGAGCAGTCCGCCGTGGAGCGGTGGCAGGATCGCCTGGCCGTCAGCCAAGCCGGTCGACGCACCTGTCAGGCCCTCCAGCCTGTGCTGGAGGAGTGGATGCGTCGTGGGCACGGTCGCCTGTCCTACAGGCTGACCCAAATGCTGACTGGCCACGGCTGTTTTGGGGCGTACCTCGCCCAGATTGGTCGCGAGTTGACCGGGCGGTGTCACCATTGTGACGGCCGCGAGGAGGATACCGCGCAACACACCCTCGAGTCGTGCCCGGCCTGGGCGAGGGAGCGCGAGGACCTCTTCGCGGTAGTCGGAGGTGATTTGTCACTCGCTGCCATCGTGGCGAGGATGGCCGGATCCAGGGAGGCGTTTGCGGCCGTGCAAACCTTCTGCGAGAGCGTGCTCCTGCAGAAGGAGGAGGCGGAGAGGGTGCGAGAGGCTTCGGCTGACGCCCCGATGATCCGCCGCCGACGCACAGGCCGCTGGAGGGGACGCTTTGCTCTCCTCCTGCCGCCTCCCTGAAGGACCCCGGGTGTACTCGGTGCGGGGTACCGATACGCCCACACGGGGTCGCAGCGGCGCGTGTGTGTTCCCGCGCGTCGTTGCTTGTACCGAGGAGGGGGCTGCTCTCCCCTCCTCGAAGCCGGGCGGGGCCCTGTCAACTTCGTGGGCCGCAGCTGGGAGCGAGTGCGTGGTGGCATAGCGTTGGCTGAAACCCATGCACTCGCACCGACAACAGCACCGGAGGACACCGTCAGGTTTTTAGTGGGTTGGAGCCCCACATAACCCCCTCCACCATCCCCGCTGGCGGGGGGGGTATGCACCGCATTTTCCTGACGCAAAAAAAAAAAAAAAAAAAAAAAAAAAAAAAAGTGCGAAAGACGTTACTAAGAATGCTTAATTTTAGAAGACGAGCGTTCGAATCTTATTAGGTGATTTTTTTTTGTATTTATTCAAGTTCATAGCTTTTTTCTTTTTTAAACAAAAATTGGTATGAGCATTAAAATAAGTGTAACAGATTTTAAATCCTACACACACAGACTAAAATTGCAAAAAAAATGCAATCCACTGACTAAAACTAAGGCCAATTTCGGATAAATTTGACGTGCAATTGATATAGCTATTCGATGTGGAAATCAAATTTCTGTAGGTACATTGATTAAACAACTTTTTAGCAGCTTTTTTTGAAAAAAACATTTGTGCACATTTTCAAATTTATTGTTTACTAGCAGTTCCCCGCGACTTCGCCCGCGCCAAAAGTCGGATTTTCCATACAAATTTTCATCCCCCATTTCACCCCCCTGGTGATTTTATATCGCGACAAAAAGTAGCCTATGTCCTTCCCAGTGTCTCAAACTATCTCTGTGCCAAATTTCATTTGATCAAAACAAACTAACAAATCTTTAATCTTTATAATATTAGTACAGATAGTACTAGTTTTGTTAATCAATATTTATATTTGCAGTTCAATAATTTATTTCAAGTAAAAATAGTATAATTGAAATTTGATAGATGCTTTATGTCTTTGCTGTGCATTTAAATATAGGGGAGACCGAGGGGGGTTGAAACAAATTTCACGTTTTGTTTTATACACGAAATACTATAGAGAGAAATCGTATGATATTAGTACCAATCGATAGGTCATTCTTTACACTTGCGAATGACTAACATAAAGAAATTGCAAGCGTCAAATATTGTGGTGAAAAATCGACTCAACCGTTACAAGTCAACTTGTTTCAACTCCCCTCATACCGAGGTAAGATTAAACAGAGGCCGAGGAGAGTTGAAACATATGATTTTTGAGAAGCATTAAGGACTTTTAAATATAAATGATGATATAATTTAAAGGTATTTATTAAAATTATAATTTTCAAGTAATTTTATCAACATTTTGTACTGATATATCAGTTAAGTAGGTAATTAAATAACTAAAAGTTTTCCCTCGCAAAGTTACTTCTTCTGCTGCGAGATCATATATTTCGCGACTCGTCATACTTCTGTCAGTCTTTCTTTTATAATGAGTAGGCATTCTGAAACAAAATAAACAAATTAAATCAAACGTTTTCTTGTGCCCGTTATTTATTGACTTTTGTCTGATACAAAATTGAAAACGAGGAGAGTTGAAACAGCCTGTTTCAAATCTCCTCAGTAAGAAAAAACCTCCCAATTCTTATTTACAAATACACAGAAATCAATTAAACCAAACATTTATAATAAATCTTTAGATATTGAGCTTCCGAAACATAAATAACTTAAACCAAAATACAAAACCCTAAATAATATATATATATATATATTATATATATAATCACAATATATTATATATATAATCACAATATAGGCATCGTAAAAAAACGTTAAAAACTTACTTTTCACGATTTTTGTCACATGGCACGCAGAACTCCACAACCGCACGACTTACGCCACCAAAGCGAACTAACACGTCCGCGGGCGAAGGGAAGTGAATAAAAAGTGACGTTACCAACTCGCTAGCGGTTTTAAGTTCCTAGAAATCTGCTCTGTTTCAAATCACCTATGTTTCAACTCCCCTCGGTCTCCCCTACCTCAAAAAAAAAGCGTACATTTCGAAAACATCAGTATTATATCCCTGGGATCGATCCTAGATTCTTACGATCATACCCAAGATGTTAACTACTGGGCCAAGCGTGCTTATAGTTATCTAACGAAAAGTAATAAGAAGTACGTACTCCAAGAAAAAACTCATTTTAGCGCGAACTTAAAAAACAACAATGCCAAATGACGCCATCTAGTGACGAATGTCAGAACTAACTTATATTAATATTCGTTTATTTGCATACACCGTGCGCCCAGTTGCACGAGAATTTTATAAAATTATAGGTAAATGATAAAATGTTTCTGTAAAACCATATCAATATTTAATAGGAATTAAGATGTTTCGTGGTCTATTTTTAAATCTACCTAAACATAATTATAGAACAGTATAATAAGCATAGCGCTAGCGCTCCATCTACTTATTTTTTTTGGACCAGCATTTTGTCCTCGCGATGACGATCGAAAAAGCTCTTTTTGTATTTGATTTAACATCAATTAACGATTTTCGGAATTTTTCCTTAACTTATGCTGTTAGACCTTCCTCCTTGCCAAATTTCATGGTTCTAGGTCTATGGGAAGTACCCTATAGGTTTTGATTCCCCTGAGAAATGGGAAAAAATTTTAGAAAATTGGACAAAATTGGCCGTATCTTTTTTCAGCGTTAACTAAAAGCTTGATTTTCTCACATCATTAAGGGACGATAGACATAAGAATTTGATGTTAATTTTAACTTTATACCTCCACGCGTTCCTGAGTAAAAGGGTCTTGACAGACAGACAGACAGACGGACAACAAAGTGATCCTATAAGGGTTCCTTTTTTCCTTTTGAGGTACGGAACCCTAAAAATCACTTACCTTAAACTTTCTGATCTCATATTTTTCCCTTTCTATAGTGATCATGATGATCTCCAGTTCTGAATTCGTCCGTAATCGTGTGAGTTATACAACCCTTTTTGATTGATTTAAATCCAGTAGACCCAAGGCTGAAATTGATTGTTTTGTACCTACCCATTTCCTTGTCTTAATTATCAGAAAATTTAGTACGTATACGAAATAATTAGATAAAATTCAATAAAATTCATTTATTTCTATACATAGGCTCGCAAGGAGCACTTGTCATATAACGTCAAACTTGGACATAATTACTTGAATATAATAACGCCAAAATTGGACTTGAAAGTAACATAAAAACATAGATAAAATCAAAGCGTAACTTTGACCAAACCCAAGGACCACACATCCACACGACCAAGCAGCAGCCCTAGACAGTTGTAATTATAGCGGCATGCCAACTCCTCGAAGTCGGATGGCGCGGCATGAATATTCCATTTCCAAGCGCGTGTGCAACTCCGAACTAGTATCGGTGTCGTGTCGAGCTGAGCTGAGCAAGCTGAGCGAGCGAGCGCAGAATAATTGAGCCGTCTTCAAACTACCGCTTCCAGTACTTGTCCATTAGACAATTTGTCTTGTATCCAGCCAAGCCCCAAGTTAACTTGACTCTCAGTTGCCCTGCGTTATTGAGCTTGTTTAGTTTGTATTTATTGTAGTTAATTTGTTTTCATACATTAATATTACCTAAATTTAGAACTCTAAATAATTCAGATGCTTTAGTTAGCACAGATGAAACAACACATACGACTACTAGTACCTATATAAAAGAGGAATCAAAATCAATCTAGGAAAAGGTTAGACAAAAATCTGAATTTCACAGAATAGATAAACAGTCAAACATTTCTGTAAAATTACAATATGTTGCTGTTCATGTGTAAAGAGAGTATAAATAAAGTAATTGTCTCATGCTTGTTTAAAAGAAGGCTTACGCCCTCATTTGATGGCTTTCAAAATAGCTTCCAAAAAGTTTTCAACCTGATGTCTGGAAAACGATAAGAGGCAAGGGAGACTAATTTTAATCAAAATAAGCCTGCCAACTGTTAAAATATTCTAATTGCTACAAAACAGTTGTATTTTTTTCAAGCAATAGTGTCTGATAAGAATCCAACCGTCAGACACATAACGTACGCTGAACACGTCTCATAAAGGGCCCTTTGATGACACCCTCCCCGTTAAGTTAAACATTAGAGAAAACTTTCCGAATAATTATAATGCACCGCTGCAGGGTGAGGAGTGCACTCCAAAGTAATGACGT
Source organism: Pyrausta nigrata (assembly GCA_949316185.1). Taxonomy (NCBI): domain Eukaryota; kingdom Metazoa; phylum Arthropoda; class Insecta; order Lepidoptera; family Crambidae; genus Pyrausta; species Pyrausta nigrata. Next base: position 12,887,155 of record OX438947.1, on the reverse strand, counting down.
GCGAGGGCCGCAAGGATGTAAGAGGGACATTCTGTGCTGGATGCTTCTTGAGAGATTTCTCATGTTCTGCTAATCAAAAGTCACAAGGTAGTTCAGATATCTTAAAACTTTTATGATAGAAGAAAATAAATTGGACAACTTCACACACATTGATCTAATCCCAAAGTAAGTAGCTAAACCACTTGTGTTATGGAAATCAGAAACAACGCAGTCCCGAAACATTTCTACATTGGCCCGACTGGGATCGTACGCAGGACCTCGGAAATAGCGACACCTTGAAAACCGGTGTAGAGCCACTCGATCTACGAAGAATGAAGATCGTCAAATCACGAAGATCAAGATAAGTAGTAATGGTAAGTTCAAATTAAAACGTATATGACTAATGATGATGATGTACGTGTGTTTGTTGCTCTAAACTTTACGTTAATATGCACAAAATTGTCTTTCAAATATCCATGAATAACAGACTAGAGCCACATTTAGGGACCTTGACCCGTACTTGTGGTTAAGTAGGTAAATATTAAAATAAATCATTATTATCAGCCACAGGACGTTCACTGCTGAACATAGGTAATAGATTGCCACCACTTGGCACCACCCGGGGCGTCCACCGACAAGATGGACAGACGATGACCTATTGGGTTGCAGGATTGACCTGGATGGATGCGGTAGATAAATACGTAAAAAATCAAAAAATTTAATTAATAACTATTATAATTAGTAACAGCAAGCCATGCGGATGACGTTAGCTATAAAATACTCAATCAAACTACCGTGCGATCCGTGTGGAATTAATATTACATGCTGTGAATCATAGCACCCATTCATAACGCGAAAGCTCACGCTGTTTTATTTCTGAAAATCACACGTTTATTTATTCAATGAAGAGACCAGAAACATTTAGAATACATCGGTTTAATTAGTAAAAACTCTCATTCGAACATTAATTTATTGGATTTATGTTCTAACGGGTTGCACGATGTATGTGATTCGTTTATACCATACAATTATAATCTAATCGACTATTCAGTAAACATACAATGGCAACATCCAAGTAACATGTACTAACTAACCTAATTACGCTGGGGTATAGACTAGAGAAATAAGCTTAATACTAAATAAATAAATAAAATAAATAAATTGTTTCAACAAACACACCAATTACCTAGCCCCAAACTAAGCATGAGCTTGTGCTATGGTGACTAGGATAACGGATATAAATACTTAAATAAATATAAACATCCATGACTTAGGTACAAATGCTCGTGCTCATCACACAAACCTTTGCCCCTTGCGGGATTCGAACCCGCAACCGCCTGGTTTAGAAGTCCGGTGCGCGAACGACTACACCAAGACGGTCGTCAAAACACTAAATTCTATCTTGTACTGTTATTTATTCTGTGATTCTATTATAATAGCTAAACAGGTCATAGAATACGTGTAGAAGAAGATCAACCTTACCCTACGGTCGTTAAGTTGGAATCTAGTCGCAACGTGAACTTAATTCGTTTGTGATTAGAATTCTTACTGAGAAAATAAAGACAAGAAAGAAGAATTTTCGCTGAAGGAAAATAGAAAATTATAAACGCGTGCGCAATAGCAGGTGTACAAAGATGGCGGTATGATACTGACCTTATCACGATGTCCCTTGGGGCTGGATATACCATCTGATATTAAATGTAATTACAGAGCAACTACTAAATGCAACTATGCAGCCGCGGACTTGGCACGCGAATAAATTAATAGTTATATGAACGTAGCATACAATATATAGTAAATTAGTAAATATGTCTGAATTGTTTTAAACAACTATGACTATAAACGTGTTATTAAAATGTTGTAAACGTCCAGTTTGATTTGCATAATTAAGATCTGACCAGGATTTAGGAGTAAGCAAATCTCTACTACTGAGGTGAGATGGGTTTCCAAGTGAAATTGGTTACGATGGTCATATTATATTGAAGGAACTAGGAGGCCAATTAACCTTGGAAAACGTCTTTACGACTCTACGTAACATAGACAACATAAATAGTAAGTAGTAATCACCAGACTTGTAAACTAAAATTCCAACAAAATTCATCAAAACTAGACACCACCTCAACGATCTCCGCATTAAGTGTTATGCCCAAATGAGATTACCGTAATGCCTCATGAAATCCGATAACACCATGATTACAACATGTACATGTAATATTATTTACCATTGCACGTACAAGGTCCGTGACCGGAAACCTAATTGTGGGGATGCTTAGTAGTTAGCAACCCCACGGTTACTTTCGAATCAATATCACTCGAGACGCGTGGGGAGAAGACAGTGTTGTTAATGATGGCTGGTCTTGACGGGATGAGAGTTTTTTGTTTCTCAATAAATATTAAAGGGCACCTACCTATAAATGTGCTCCTTTAAATATTCCTTAACTCCAGGATTAATAAGACCAAATTCAAAATCACTGACATTTGTGTCGCGTCGCATGAGTTAAGTAGTGCGTGGATTGAAAAACTAAACCTATAATAACTATGAAACTCGATTGAACAAAAAATGGGAGCGAAAGGAATATCTTCGTTTGACATCACGTTAGTAGAACAACAAAGTTAGCATATAAATTATTTTTACATGACATAAAATCCTGAAATAAGTGGGGCAGTAAGATGTGACTTATCTGCAGTTAGATATGGATTGTCCTTAATTTTCTGGACACTGTTATGTATTTTTGTAACGTTAATATCTTAGTTTTTAGTTAGTAATTAATTAATAATAGTTAGTAATTAGAAAAGCCCCAAACAACAAACCAATTAGCATGGTCTCAAAAGGGCGTCTCCCTAGGACACTAGGCAATTTTGTTTGTTATTGTACCAAAACTGAACATATTTTGAAATTGTTTTCAATTAAAAAACCTTTTAAGGAAAGTACAGTTATTTATTTAAAAATTTTCACCACTTACTCGCCACAATTTTACAAAGTAAATAAGTATATTTTCTTTTAGAACCTTGATGTAAATATAAAACGGTACGGTATCCACTCAGTGAAATGGCTAGGTTTAAAACACGACGGTCCTCGGGAGGTAATATCATCCATCTTCGATCGGACCAAGTACGACTGTTTCATACAAAATTCAACGGTTGCTTCAAAGGTACGAGGTTGGGACGTTAAACGAGAAAAAAATAGAAGCATAAAAATATGCGAAGCACAGAGAACTAATAAGAAACATCAAATCTTTGGAAGCATGGTGGACCGATGATTGGTGTAAGTCACGGGAAACCGCTGGATTAAGGCGCAGCGCAAAACCTTATATTGGAGAAAAATAAAGAGACATTTTGACCCATAGGCGCCAAAAAATATGTTATTAATGTTTTATATATTCACAAATTGAATTTTCTGTCCTAAATTTTATTTTTTATGACTTTGATTTTGATCCTTGGGGGAGACGGTGGACTTCTTCGGCTACGACGACGAAATAATGCGATTCAATATACAAACCCTTATATTTTATTATGCAATTATCATGAAAACCCATATATTTATCACCGTGCGTACCAATAATGTTAGCAAGTGTATTGGTACTGTGATTTTTGTTTACTTTGAAGGTGATTTTATTACAGTAGCCAGCACATCAGGCTATACATTTTTGTTGCAAAATTATTAGAACTGCATAAGACGCCAATGTTTATCTTTACATGCTGTTGTCCGTACGGCCTCTTCTATGCTTTTATTCCTTCGTAGATTTGTTACCCTTTGAGCAACGCTAACTAAAGCCTGACAGACTAAATACCAGCTCATGTCTTATTTTAGAGTAATTATGAAATGTCTTAATGATGGCAAATTGCAAATTTTAGTACATGAATAGACTATCAACATGATTAATTACTTACTGTGGGTATGGGTATACAATCTTATTAAGTTTAAATAGCATTTAGTTTAGTTTACAACTCAGGGTCCCTAGATAAGATGCTATCTATTCTACAGCGAATTTCGCTATTGCTAAAAATTTCTTTTAAAAAAACCGACTTCAAAACTGACTACAGTGTTAATTAAAACTTAAAATTTAATAAACAAATTTAAACTAAAAAGTAAAAAATAATATTTAAATTACCTAACTGTTCTACGAAATTCTACAAGAAACCTATTTCCAATTTATTATCTGTTATTTTTTGGAGTCGGTGCCAACCAAGCTAGATATTCTATTTACTCTTAGCAGCCAAGAGATAGTTTAATCCTGTCCTGTCCTTACTTGCAAAAAAACATTAGAATTATAATTTCCGGCACCGACTCCAAAAAATAACAGATAATAAATTGGAAATAGGTTTCTTGTAGAATTTCGTAGAACAGTTAGGTAATTTAAATATTATTTTGTACTTTTTAGTCTAAATTTGATTATAAAATTTTAAGTTTTAGTTAACACTGTAGTCAGTTTTGAAGTCGTTTTTTTTAAAGAAATTTATTTTTCTATTTTTAGTTGAAATTTAGTGTAAGGTGCAACATGGGTAGACCTACTAAACGCGCTGTTCAAATGCGACAGCATCATTTGGAAGAAAGTAGTAACGAGAAGGAAGACCGTTTAAAAAAGAACAGCGAAAGATTTGCCAATAGCATTTTAAATTTAGTTTGTTGTATATCGTATCATCGGATTCCTTATACAATGATTTTGGGGATAAAAACTCTATGTCCTTTCTCCGTACTCAAACTATCAAATCCATCGTTTTAGCGATAAGAGTTAATTGTTTTCTTGCAGTAATTATATATTTAGGGCGGGAGAGGAAGAGGCTGCGCCTTTGACTTTGTTTTGGTAGCATCCTATACAGTACCTGACAAAACATCTGGTGTTTTAATTACTAAACTCCTATTTTTTAAGGAGTTCCACCATCAGCTCAGCTCCACATAATGACTATCAGACGTAACAACATGTCAACATTAAGATACTAGTACGAAAACACTATATGTGCCTTCAAATTTTGAGGGTTTCCCTCGATTACACCAAAATCCCACTATCAGATCTTGACTGGACCAAAATGGGATCAACTAGAAGGTATAGCCTCTAGGTGAACATTTTTTTTTCAAATCGGTCCACAACTGACTGAGATATGCGGTAACATAGCCACAAAAAAAACATACAGTCGAATTGATAACCTCCTCCTTTTTTGAAGTCGGTTAACAAAATGTATGAAACTAACATGTATTTATTTTTACCCGACTGCGGAAGGAGGGTTATATTTTTCGAGAGTATGTATGTATGTATGTATGTTTGTATGTATAATTGTTTGGCACGCCCTACAGCCCAAACGACTGGAACGTTTTTGACATATGAGGTGTCGTTGAATTTGTAAAAATTGTAAGAGTGACATAGGCTATATGAATTTTAAAAATGGTGCTCGCAAATGGAAATAAAGGGGGGAGGGGGGATTGATTTTTTCCTTACCATAGCAATATGGGTATCAAATGAAAGCCAGTAAAAAGTCCATTTCAAAAATATAAAATTTTTTGCAGTCGGGTGTTTTGTTTTGTTCAAAATTATGTTTACTTGTAACGTGTGACTTTTGCATACATATTTTGACGTTTCGCTGGCGATAGCAACGTTTGCTCTAGAATAGATTGCATCTCGTCTCGTGCTTTCCAGCTTACAATTTATAATTAAATTACTTAACTATCAAAAAATACATACTTTTTTACAAGATATTATAATTCTTCAGCACTATAACTTGTTATAACATTTAAGTCACTACAATAAATAATGTGAAAACCCAACAAATCAAATCAGTGCTAAAGCCTATAATTTGATTGTCATACAATTAGAGAACATACATCCCACTACCACAGATTCTATAATAGTTACTATCACTACTATCTATGGAAAAAGTTTTTGGAAAGTTAACGTCCTCCCAAAGCACCCTTCCATAAAAACCTTGTTGTCGTTTCAAGGACTTTGCGAAATCAGCTCCCTATTAGTGCGGAAGAAGTGCAGGAAGTTAATATTACTCAGAACATCATCATCGACTACCATTAGGAAGGAGTGTTGGACTAAATAGTGATATCTCTTTAGGGTTTTACTGACTTTCAGCAAAGTGAATATAAAATAAGCCAACGCAACAGAACCTTTTTTTTAATTTCCGCTTTTTTAACAGAAAACGAACCAAATATTCACATCGGAAACCATTCATCTAGCAAAACATACGCCACATATCTCGGTAAACAAAATATTTAATGCAATTACAAATTATTATTTACTGTCCTATGGTAATAGCGAGCGGTAGCCATCGCATTTGCATACAAATGTGGTCAGCATGCAGAGCTACACGACTAGGCCGCAACCGAACGATGTTCTTGTCTAAATTAAGACCCCAACTGAGACAGAGATAGGAAACTAAATTGAAATATCTTGTTTTTTTAATGAGGGAATTACTGACATCTCAAAATTTTGTTGTATTATTTGTTGATAGATGGCGCTACTTATCTAAGTTAAATAAATATTACTTTGAAATCATTGAACATAAAACAAAAACAAATTATTGTGACATTATGTGTACAGACATGTAGTGGAAGTACTTACTTTAAAAAATAGCAACTTTCAAACGCTAAAACCACCCTTTTACTTTATTAAAAGTCTACCTAATTTAGTTTCGTCAACGCCATCTAGCGGATTTTTAAGTACTGATTTTTGACACTAAGAATCCCATACTGAAAACGAATTTATTGGCAGAACAGCCATAACAAGGAAGAAGAAGTAGTAAGTTACCAATCCAATTCCAATTTGGTAGATTCCATCACGTGCGAAACTATTTGACTACAATAAATGTATCACACTCTTCAGTAAGTCCTGTACTTTTAAATAAAACAAAAATTCGTGTGAAAAGATACAGTTTGTAATTATTGCCCGGTGTTTTAAGATCACCAAAAGCACGATCAAATGGAATTCACAATATTATCCGACGGCAGAGAACTGATGACAGCGCCATTGTCAACAGGCTGAAGCTTTAATCAAAGGTTCGTCAATTTCACACTTTCTAACATGCGTCAATGTTTTCCAACTCCTTGAAATTACAATAAAGCAAATAATTTATTTTCTCTACGACATACCTGGACGCTTCACAGCCGCCCTATCTCTAGAGATAGGGACATATACTAGTGTTATGCCCCTACTTTGTCCGTAACAGCCCGTTTAGTGCATCGCGTTAGAGCCGGTTTTACTGGCTGCAGTAAAAGTCAGACTGATACCTAAGCTCGGTCAGAAGATGGCCGATCGTTCTAGATTTTTCCACAACATTGTTGAAGTCTATAAGGTGAGTTAGATATTAGACAATTTATTGAAGTATTTTATCGTGGTATTTGAGTTACATTTAAATACAAAGTTTTATATATTGTTTCTCAACGGAATAATTATCATACTGAGCTTATTACTATTAAACTGAGCGGAACCTATTTGGTACAATTTCTTAGGTTTATAAGTTTTTATATTTAATTTTTGTTACGGTATTATTTTTGTCAGTTGTTTTTTTCTTTACTCTGTCTTGTGTGCTGTGCAAAATAAATGTTTTCTATTTATATCATTGAGTGGATTTTTTGACCAATAAATAGACTTGGAATAAACTCTGCTAGTAATATGCAAATGCATGCCTAAATTAAATACAATTCTGGAAAACAAAAAAGCTGGATCGTTTCTCGCTCAGAGGCTAATATAGTTAGTGATGTACAAGGCTCAAGGCTTCGAGTCCTATTTTTTAAGCCTCGAGGCGAAATGGCAAGGCTCCGTGAGCTCGGTAGGCTTGGTTCCCCGAGCTTAGCCAAGCTGCAAGGTCTCTGAGCCATGTCTCGAGGCTTTAAAAGAGCTCGAGCCTTCAAAAGAGCTCGAACCTTCAAAAGAGCTCAAACCTTCGAAAGAGCTCAAACCTTGGAGAGAGCTCGAACCTTCAAAAGAACTCGAGACGTGAAAAGAGTTTAAAAATGAACGCAAGGCTTTAATAAAAGCTCAAGTTTATTTTAATGACTTTAATATCTCCGTAACTAAGTAATCTATAATATATAAAGCTACATTATCTATACATATAAAATACAAAGTCCTGACTGACTGACTGACAGAGATATGAACGCTCAGCCCAAACCGCTGGGTCTAGAGATTCCCAATTTGGCAGGTGGCTTTCCGATGTGGTCAAAGGGTCCACTAAGAAAGGATTTTTCAAAATTCATCCCAAAATTTTCTATCATCAACTAAATTAATACCGGTTTAAGGGTTGAAATTAGGGTTTAAAGTTTCAAACTCCACGCGGACGAAGTCGCGGTCAAATGTTAGTAAATAAACAAAATATCTAAATAAAAACTGCAAAGTTAGTAATCAATCAATTATATTTTTTTCTCATTTACAATTGGTAGGTACTGTGTGATGTGTTAAATTACAATTAACTTTTTTAACACATTCATCATTGTTTTATACAAAGATGCAGTCGACTTCGTTTGCACCTACAGTCTTTCTACATAGTCATCATCTAATTCTTCCAGTATTTTATTAAATTCCTGTGTAATTTCCTCACGTCTGGTTTTCTGGTGGCATTCATCTTGACTTAGATACTGTGTTGCTGGGAAAGTAATAGGCTAATAAAATATTTATAGTGGTCAAAGAATATATGAAGGCAAAGCCACTCGCAGAAACTAGTAACAAATTCGTTTTACGACTGGCCGAACCAGAAAGTGCAAAGTAATATGTTTTTATGATGAACACGATACTCGCACTCAATGTGGGTTTATGCAATTATTTGTCGTCTGACGGTAACTTACGAGGTCATATCAAAAAAAGTACTTTATATGATGTCTAAAAAAACCTGGCAAATGCGATTCGGAGTCGCGCAAGAAGGACAACAAAAAGGGGGCAAAAAATCACGTTTCTTGAATGGGACCCCTCGTTATTTAGTTATTTTATTTTAATTTAACAATTAAAATACTTTTTTCGGGAAAGAAAACTATTGGAATTAATAGTATGGAAGATATTATGACATTTTTACCTTCATTTTTGTCAGATGATGATGGCCATATTACAGACTTGTATTTGTAAATAAAGCTGATTCCTATGTTTATTGTATAACTGTGTTTTCATTTTAATACTTGAAGAAAGAAAACGCTTTATAACACTATCAGAAAGGCTTGAGCTTTCAAAAAGGCTTGAGCTTTCGAAAAGGATCAAGCTTTCAAAAAGGCAATAGCTTTCGAAAAGGCTCAAGATTTCAAAAAGGCTTGAGCTCTGCGATAGATCCCAAGCTTCATACAAACGAGGCGAGCTTCGAAAAAGGCTCGAACTATAAAAAAGACTTCCGAGTCGTCGAGCTTCATACAAACGAGGCAAGCCCTGTAATCGACTCTGAGCTCTCGGCAAAAGGACTCGGGAGCCTCGAGCCTGGTACATCACTAAATATAGTATAGCTTTCCAACGCGGAAACGCAGCCAGCATTCTGGCTTCCTTGCCTCATGGATACGGTTACATTTTTGAATAAGTAGATTTTTAAGTTTTGTTAAGTTTACATATTTAGTTAATTGATTATTTTTATGTGATTTATAAAATTTATTGAATTGTTTAGGTTTACGAAAATTATGCATTCAGATTAGAAAAAAACGGTTCAGATTAGCAAACTTCAAACCAAAGCAAAAGTATCACACAATCGTAATTTGACACCCCAAACCTCAAAATCAGCAAAACATTATGCATTATCTATCTATACCTATTAAACCACAATTTCGTTGTATCTATCTTCCTAATGAATAGCTGCCGATTCAATCTCGCAAAATCTTAACTGAAACTTCTAAGTGAATTTGCCACATGTTAAAACGAAGCTGTCGCGGTGCCAAAGTAACGTCGTTCGGAGCCTCATCAATCTAGCGAGGCTATCTATCAGGCCATCGATCAGCCGGCCGCGTTGGTGCCATTCTTTTGATAGAGTAATTGATTTTGATTTGACTGGATGTTGTATCAACTTTTTTGGACTTTCGCTGACAATTTGCTGCTCTGTTTGGGTTTTTGGGCACAATTTTTTGAGCAGCGCAAATAAGGAGACGGAATTTCGACTCCATAACATATAAGAAAAGGTGATCTCGTTAGACTTTTGGGCTTAAACAATTGAAAATCAATCACTGATAAAATACGTAGGCAAACAACTTATAGTTAGCATGGGAGTTAGTTTGAAAGTGACAGACCTACTACACTATGCAATATTTTCTTTTATATAAGGATCCAGAATGCTTTTAATTTGATAGGTAACTGATAGGACTTTTATTAACGAACTAGATTCAATCAACAAAATAAGTCATTAAAACTGGTAGTTAAATCAAAAATATATCAATTAGGGATCAAAGGCTACTTTAATTTATATATTTATAAATTAAAGTAGCCTTTGATCCTTAATTGATATATTTTTGAATTCAATTTACGTCCATTACATCAGAAATATTAATTAATAACGATAATTGAATAGCAGCGGCCACCGGTACCGCTGGCAATCCGGTTCTTTCAAAGATAATACGTAACACAGTTAACTCATTTACCGTCAAATAACAGCAATTAACTGGAGAATAACTGCCTCCAATAATAACTGGACTACGGCGAAATTTCAATCCAAAATTCGGCCAAACTTTCTTAAATTTTGTGGGTGGACAAGGTGACTGTCTCGATTCGTCATTAAATGCTGCCAGAGTTTCAAGAAATTTCTGACTTTAATTGACATTTACGGTCTTTGCTTACCTTTGCAATTTAAAAAAGCAATTCGGTTTTTTTAATAATGAGAAGAAATATTCAAATTAAAAAGCATTAACTAGACTTCAATTTTAAGACTAGAAACACGGAGATGTTGTAAGGGTTGTACTTCACCAAGCCTGGAGTTTATCAACAAATGATTAATTTTTGATCAGCCTGTTTAGCATTATTTGACATATTTTGTATGGGAATTCTGTCGAATTGACCGTAAATCGAAGTTTACCGGCTGTTTTAAGATTAGCAAACTCGGTTTTAAGACCCGTGTTCACAATTAGGTCAAATGATGCTAAACTGGCTGATTAAAAATATGTTGGTGATGAACTCCAAGCACGACAAACAAAACAGACAAAGAAAACTACTTCAAAATAAGACAAGATAACACAATATATTTATAAACAATAAAAAATAAAAATATAATTATAGTATCAACCCCTCCACCAAGTTGCTGGTGCCAAGAAGGCTGGCAGCGTTATCCCTCTGAATGGCCAAACTCAAACGTTGGCCGAGGTAACAACCAGCCTTCTTGTCACCAGTTACGGTGACCAGCCGCTCAGCCAGCTCGGCAAAAAGTTTTTTGGCTTCAGGCCCCCATGGGCCCAACGTCTCTACTCCAAATGCTGCAAAGCGGTAGCAATGTTATTCATTTTATATTTTTGAATGTATGGATACCACACTGAATTAAAAATATGTTTATCTGAAGATACCACCACAGTTAAGGCAGTTTACACCAACCAGGGCAAGTTAATCGCTTTAAAATTATGTAGATGATGCACTCCTGTACAAACAAATTCGTTTACAAGGTGCATGCTGTAAACCGCATTGCATGCACCCGCCATCTTTAATTACATACAAACTTTTACGGCTCAATCAAATGATTATAAATATTGGTTTATAAACCAAAAAATAACCGATTCGACAACTTGGCTACCACCTACTGGGAAACATGTATAATAAATGTTACCACCAATAAGTAAATTATAGTTTTATTGCTTGCTACTTATAGAATTGTTTAATTAATGTACGTCTGGCGGCGAGCTACCTATTAAAATGTTTTATGGTTATGTACATCAATTGCCGTGGGTATTAATAAAGTAATATATCTCATTTTTTAATGTATTAATAATTGTTAGCAGGAAATGACTGTCGGGTTATATCTTAATTCGTCAAGAATCATTATTTCATTTCGTAATCCCTTTTGCGGTCTTATAATCGATACTGCAGACATCAAATCGATTTATTATATTGATGCGTTAGAGTCAGTACCGATAACATAATGCATCCGTGGTACAGTCAGCTCCTAAAATATGCGTCCACATCGATTTGATTTTAAAACTACCTTAAGATTCCATAGGTAATTATGTGACTTCTGTAGTAGTACAAAAATGCATTAGACCTAGAATTTTGTTTTGTTTCTGTACATTCTAAGTTAATATGCTGGTTTCCTCACAGCGAGCGAAAATAAAAATTTGAAATAAACTGTAAGTTGTTAGCAATAAGTTGCAGTGCAATTACACTCCTGCTCAATTTAGCCCTTCAGCCTAGTTAATGTTCGGCTCTTTAGAGAACAGTTGCAACATCTCATGTCTTAGGCAGGTGGCACACTGAGCACTGCAACGCCAGATGCAGTGTTTGTCAATTTAAAATCAACGAATCTGAAATAAAATCAAAACTAAAGCTATGCGCCGCAGTTGTTATTCGTTCTGACCAATTTTTTTATGATTTTTTGCTTTAACTTTTATCCTTTCTGTACGAGTATACGTGTCAAGATTTCTTTATTCAACCTTAATTATTTTCGTTTTGTACTATAATTTTTGGTTTAACAAGCTTTTATATTGGCACTGGCAATTCTTGTGGACTTGTCTTGTAAGTTGGTATAGTGATAAACTATGCAGATAAATATTTACCCACGGTTCTTAGACAAATATAATTCCACTATTTTCACAAACGACAGATCATTTAACTCTGAAAAAAGATTTGTGCAATGTGCCACTACCTTTAGATGAAGGAAAATAGAAGAAACAAAATAACACTTAGAGCTAATTAAGGTCCCTCCCGAGCGTCCATCTCCGTACAACATTGACTTATTACACTAAGAACAGGCCTCTTGTGTATATTTCACTGCGGTAAGGATATACGCCTTTTAACAATAAATTCTCTTTATGTTTCCTGAGTCTAGTGTATGTACGTTTCCATCAAACAAGATGGCGTCCTACTGATTAGTCTTAGGTAAAGAATTTTTGAAGTTCACTGTATTACACATGGCTTTTCTACTAATATACCTCACACACCTTTTTACATTTTGCTCAATAGATGCAGCTGCAAAAATGTTAGAAATAAGTATTTTTATGTCTTAACATTAACTCAAAATGGTGAGAAAACCCGCGGTACTAGATTACTGGTCAATGATTGGAGTTTTAAACTTAGTGGAGAGTCGAAAGGTACGGGTGTTTATGTTTCATAGCAAATTGGCTATGTGGTAGGTTGTATTACTTTATAAGTTTTTTTTCATTTAGTGGTGTGTATTAGTTTTTACAGTATTATCATCAGGGCGTTTTCTGCTGAATATTTGCTGTTCAAAATGGCTGGTTGTAAGCGGCCCTATCCAGCGCAATCTTGCGAACTTTACCAGGCCATCATATAGGGGACAATTCCTATAAAAAGTGACAAAAAATAGATCAGTGCAAAAACTATTTGCTACAAGCTTATAGCTCATAGTAAGGGGTCCAGATCGGCACAGTAATCGAAACTAAAATCTATTCTGAAGTGGCGAAGCCAATCAATTTCCAACCGCCACTCACTTGGTCTAATTAGGGCGGAAATGCATTGGCGTTTGCGACGTGTGCACAATACGGGGGACACGTACACGACAGATGACGCTGCATCCGATTCTGGCTCTTAATTGCTAGTGCTTCTGACTGAGAGGTTAACTTGCTTTGGCTTATCTAACAGATGATACTTACAAAATAGTGTTGTGTTGGTTTAGTCCAGAAAGCAATATAACAGCAATATATACCTAAACAAAACATTATCATGAGAATCTGCATACTGTCCTAATATAATAATGAATCTTTGGAAATAGGAAATGGAGGTTGGAATTGTCATGAAAGTCTATATTAGAAACATGGAAATGTGCATAGCTAATAAGCATAATTACCTAAGTGATAACGAGGTAAATCACTTTTGCTGTTTAAATAGGGATCCGCTGAAAAAAGTTTGATCAATTGGGGTTCCATGGTCAAAAAAATCGAGCCTCTATAATAGAGAAGACACCAACAACAAGAGCATAGCTCTCAAATTGTATTATATATTGATAAAGCTCCTTACTAGTCCATTAATACCTACTCTCTGAGATTAACGACTGAATATTAGATATTATTGCACTTGAAAAAATTACCACCAGAGGCGGAAATCGAACCCGCGCTCCTCACATATGGGGCGATTGCCTAACCGTAAAAAGTAATATGTCTTTCTATTAAATTAATGTCAAAATTTTAGGTTAGAAACCACATTTAACCCATCCAGACGCCAAAGATCTTTGACGACCGAAACTGAAATCTATTTTGCAATAACCTCAACCACAATACTGACACTCAGTTGGTACAATTAGAAATAATTTGGGTAGAAACGCCAATACTCGACACCCGCGACAAATGACGCATCACCTAATGGAGCATGGCTTTAGTGTCCAGTGTCTTTTGAACTCACATTGATAGATGATACTGATTCGTTGTTTGGCTACATTTTATTTTTGTTGCGCCTTTCAACTAAATTACCTATATGACTAAACATACAGGATTGCAAATGGATAAAAGTTCAATAAAAAACCGAAAATTCGCATACAGGTAAGACTTGAACCCACGTCCTTTGGCTAAACTATTGCAAATGGATGCCAAATTTTCAGCAGCGACTCAGAATTAGTACGTAACCTAAACGAACTATGCAAAGAAACAAAAAAGTTTTTACAGTTAATTATACCTATTCCTTGATAAGAATCTTTCTCGTGGATAATTTAACTCGTTCACTGAAAAATCCGCAAATACGCATTCAAGGGACAAACTATAACCATACTAAACTTCATCCAAATCCATTTAGTAATGTTTCAAGCGTTTGAAGGTAACAGACACATTTTACATTGTGATATTAGTATGGGTAAATATTTTTATATGTTTGATATCTCTTACAACGAAGCCATGCCATCAATAAACTTTAAAACTTTTTAACGAATATTGCTTAATTCTCAAGAAGCGACTCAAATTTTACTTTTATTTCGTTGTAACAATCTCGAAAACATGCTCACTCGTTAGACCGCGATAAAAGAAATTGTAAAACTTTATGTCTTAATTATATCCTTCCAAACGGACTTTCCCGACAAATATTATCTTGTATTGCGAGTAATTGTGGTGTAATCAGGATTGTATTTTGCCAGTAAGTTTATAATCAAGTATATAACATACTGATATTTTTTTGATAACTGCAGATATAGCCTGCAAGTGAGCCAAGTATACAAAATACAGATATTATTTTAATAACTGCACATATAGCCTGCAATTGAGGCAAGTGTATAACATACGGATATTATTTTTAATAACTGCAGATATAGCCTGCAATTGAGGCAAGTATACAACATACAGATATTATTTTTTTATAACTGCAGATATAGCCTGCAATTGAGGCAAGTATACAACATACAGATATTATTTTTTTATAACTGCAGATATAGCCTGCAATTGAGGCAAGTATATAACATACAGATATTATTTTTAAAAACTGTAGATATAGCCTGCAATTGAGGCAAAGTACTTTAAATACAGAGTTACTTTTCAGTCATGTGCTATTTTTTTTAAATAAGAGAAGAGGGGACAATATCAAGAAATAATGGCAATGTAAATGCGTGCCAGACGAAATTGAACGTAAATAGGTGAGTGAAATGAGATTTTGAAAAAAAACGGTAATTTAAAAAACAAAAAACCCGACTGCGTTTCTGTAAAATTGGAAGTTTAAAAACCCTAAAACAAGGAAGAGGTCATACCCGGGTTAAATTGGTACCCATATTAAAAATTGTTTAGCAGTCGGGACCCATTCTAAAAATGGAGGCTTAGTGAATTTAGAGCATATACCTGCCTCTATATTACATTGCAGATTACTCCAATCTACTGACGAGACGGCTAACTTTCTAACATGGGTCCCGACTGTTACAATTTTTAATATGGGTACCAATTTAACCCGGGTATGACCTCTTCCTTGTTTTAGGGTTTTTTTAGTTTCCAATTTCACAGAAACGCAGTCGGGTTTTTTAGTTTTTTAAATTACCGTTTTTTATTTCATTATTTTTAGTTTTATTATTCAAAATAAAACACCAGATTGCAAAAAATATTATATTTTTGAAATGGTCTCTTTACTGGCTTTCATTTGATACCCATATTGCTATGCTAAGGAAAAAATTAATCCCCCCTCCCCCCTTTATTTCCATTTGTGGGCGCCATTTTAAAAACTTATATAGCCTATGTCATTCTCACTATTTTGACAAATTCAACGACACGTCATATGTCAAAAACTGTCGAGCCGTTTGGACTGTAGGGCGTGCCAAACAATTATACATACATACTCCCGAAAAACATAACCCTCCTTCTGCAGTCGGGTAAAAAACAGACATTTAGGACGGAGACGTTAGATGTACTGTTTTAAATATTACAGATACAAAACCTTTTGTAATTATCAATTCTTAATAATATATTTATTTCTATATCCTACCAAAGAAATGCAAATATACAAAATTGTAGCAAAATACTCGCAAATAGAAAAACAAGATCGTGGATACCTAATAATATAAAGTACTAGTGGTTCCCCGCGACTTCGCCCGCAAGAGTTGGATTTTCCATATAAACTTTCATCCTCCATTTCACCCTCTTAATGTTTTTATATCTCGACAAAATGTAGCTTATGTCCTTTCCAGGGTCTCGAACTGTCTCCATACCAAATTTCATCTCAATCGGTTCAATGGTTTAAGCGTCAAGAGGTAACAGACAGACAGACAGACACACTTTCATATTTATAATATTAGTATGGATTATGTATGTTGGTAAAAATAGAATAGTTACACATAAAGACAGTCGTAATATAAAAGAAAAGCTGAAACAAGAAGTAATTAGTTCGGTTCAGTTATATTAGCTGGACCTAGAGCTCGAAGTAAACTTGGTAAATAAACTCGTAAAGTTGCCCTAAATGGAAGAATTTCGAGCCGTTAAATGTGGCTGACCGCAGATTATTAACTTTTTAACGCTACAGAGTTTATTTTTAACGCTACCAAAAATGAACGTTTTATACACTGTAATCAACCTAAATGGTAGACGTCTGTATTATTAGTCTCAGATAAATATTTATTTACCAGAGTTTTTTTTTTTACATTTGAGTTGAGATCCTCCAATTTTAAACTCAAGTATAAAAATCGTCTTGGAGATCGACTATCTATCATCTCATTTACATTGAAGAATTGTTAAATTTTTTCTCATGTGTATTTCATTAAAAACCATTTCAGACCAGTAATAAAATGCGAATCTTTATTTTTACTTTCCATGCTTTATCTATCCCTGATTTTACAGTTTCCAAACTTTTGACACGTTCTCTTCACTTACTGTTTGATGTTACACAAAGCAGTCCAAGTTCATAAAGCCCTTACAATTTCACAGAAGTGGCATGGTTTAAGTGAAAAGTTTGACTGCTGACACTCGCAAGTTGCCTCTTTGGAGAGTAAGACAAAGCGCTTTTTTCCCGACAGTACAATGCAGTTTGCACTTTGACAAGTTTTCTAGTTTAATTTTCGTGGAGTTGGAGAGTGATTGGGCCAAGTGGGAATATTCACCTCCAGATGAAGGAACGATGCTGTTTTGTTATTTGCAACTTTATTTGGAGTCTCAAGTCTAACCTGTTTGTAGAGCACTTTTTCATTTATCTGTAGTTTATGATTTCATTATTTTACTTAAGAAAATAAGGATTTCAAATCGATTGAGGATCGTGCATGCCACGCAGAATCAAGAGGTATTATGTTATTTTCCTTTTTATTTGCTGAGTTATTTGCACCATATTGTAACTGTGCTAATAGTAACACAGTTTTGTGACCTTATAGTTCAATATTAACTATTACCGAGTCAACTGGTACCTACCATGTTTCCCCATAATTCAATCCTCTATAAATAGTTGGTAATCTCGTGCTATTGCATTCATGCGTTCATTACAGTCGACCCATAGGCAAATTGCCCGGCATATTGCATTCATGATCATCCCATAATTAATCAATAAGTATGGTCTTACGGCTACCAGTTTCATCTACCATGAGACTGCGAATACTTCTCGTTGCGCGACTGTCGCTGTCAAACTGATTCAATCCCATGGAACTAAGGACTAGTTTTGAGTAATCTTAAGCTAATATTGGCGACTGATTCGGTGGTAACGATAACTTAGTACAGATAAGGACAATTTGCCTAATGACCCCATTGAAGTCAACGTTTCGTTGCTTTAATTAGTAACAAAATGGTTGGTCATTGTTTTTTTCAAATTGAACTTCCAATATGAATGTTTTATTTTATGACAACAAATTAATGGATGTGGTATCATTTGCGAATACCAATCTTGTTTTATTAATAAGGAGACTAGTGAGCATTAGTAATAATAATATTTGATACAAACAATACGTGTCAGATTCGATAAATTGCTCATGAACTCTTGTCATCACGAAACAATAGACAAGGTTCCCGCCGTTGAATAACAAAGCTAAATCGATTTCAACATTTACTACAGCAAAATGGTGTAAGTAACAGACAGTCCGGACAGACGGACTTTACACATAAATATTCATCTTGGCAGTGGAAATGGGAAGCATTCCACTGCGCCACGACCATGCAACCGAAATGAGTTCTTAATGCTGTAAATTTAGGGGCCACATTTGCGTGTTATTTCGCGTTAAAATGCACGACGATGCGATTGATCGAGTCCGGATTACGCAGACTCGATATATTTTGTCTCTGTCTCGATTTGTCTCGTATCCATGAGGGTAAAAAAAACAAACAAAAGTTTCTTGTAGTCAAGCAAGAAGCTTTAAACGTATTACAATGCCCAGCTTATCAGTCTTCCGAATTTTGCTGCAAAATCATCCCTATTACAACTTTTTAACGAAACCCATTTCATAACTGCCATATTATAGAAGAGCCATTTGACCGACGGGCTTTTCAACCTATTGGCCACTTTACTAAAAAGCCAAATGTACGCAATTCCATGTCGGCGACAGTACATTTGTTTGAACAAAACCTCCAAAAATTCAATAATATTCATATTTTTCTGTTTCCTAAAATTGCTAAAAGGGCCTTTTCTAATTTCCTATGTTTGCGAGAGGCGGTTGCTAATAATATTAATATTTAATTATTATAAAACTGATCAGTCTTTCCGTTATGTATATTATTTTTACGTACATTTGTATTTTGATTAAGATTGTTTGAGTCAATAGAAGCAGATGTTTTTTTTAAATTTAATCATGTTGACATACTTTTACGTAAATACGTAATTTTTCTTTATTTTTTATATTATTTTTGCCAGATGTATCCAGATTCAGATGTAACAATCACTTTGCCAATACTTTAATTAAGGATATTATTTACGTGTGGTAAATTGTCTCAAATAAAACTTGTTGATTTAAAAAAGTTATTTTATTTGCCTTTCGAATATATGGCGTGCACACAAACTAATTTGTATCTTTACAGAATTTAGGTATACACAAAAAACAACCTTAAGATGGAGTCGGACATATTACTTACAAAAGGAAAATTTAATTACGACACACAGCAGATAACCATTACGACAAAAATAATTGCAAGACACATCTTTTTCTCAGTGAAACTTGGAGCAAATTCTCAGAGCATCTCCCATACATCGAAATATTTACCGATAATGTGTTAAAATTCGTTCATGGCTTGTATTTTTTGTTGTAGATTATTACAGGCGTCAAAATTTACGCGCCGTTCGGATTTTCGGTAGCAATCCAATTACAAAGCCAATTAGTGGTTATTACCAAAGTGACACCCTTAATAATATACTAATCACCTAATTAGGTTTTGGAAACAATCTGTTCAAAATATCTTTATCTACAGGACAACAGTGACACGATATTAAATAAATAGGTATTTATCGCCCAAGCTTTTCTACCAAATCGTTGATGGCTGAAAAGTATTTTTAAAGAGCAAAATATTGCGGCGTGCAATTACTTACACTCCTTTAACTGTAGTACAATTGTTTAAAAAAACCTACTTACTTACTCCGATGGCTCAGCGACCCAAAGTGTGTCTCGGCCTCCGATGTGAGGCGTCGACATTTTTCCCGGTCTTGTGCAGTTTCACGCCAGTCGCCGGCTCCAAGCTCGCGAAATCCGCGTCCACTGCATCTTCCCATTTATACCGGGGACGACCAACCGGCCTTTGACCCGTGGGTCGACCGAAATATGCCTTCTTGAAAAAAAGATTTAAAAAAAGATCTATTTTTTTGTGTGTTTATGTGAGAATAAAGGCCCGGGATGGCGTAACCTTACACAATAACGTTTCGTTCGTCAACCATTCAATGTCAAACGGGGAATACTTACAAGTAATTCGCGTCGAAGACAAAGCATAAAACGTCCTCTAGTAAAAACTCGAGTATCGATTCAAGACATGATAGGACCGACACGCGTCCACGGGACCTATTCTAAACACAAAGCTCGGTGAAATGAAAGAAAAGAATACCTTACGAAATACGCACACACCATCTTAGTACATACATACTTACATAATCATCATTACAGCCGAAGGACGTCCACTGCTGAACATAGGCCTCTATCACAGATTTCGAAAGTGATCTGTTATACAAGCATCCTGCATCCATTACGATCCTGCGACCATTATAAGGTCGTCTGTCCATATTACTTAAGTTATTACTATTATTACTTAGTTTAATTGGATACTTATTTACCTACAACTTATATTCAACACCACACACAGTGCAATTAAATAAAAAAGAAATATTAAATAGGAAGTTCTTTTTTAACTATTCAAGGAGTTGTACATACAGGGTCTAACAAAATCAACCGTAATTCCTTTTATAACAATGTTCACAATGAGACCATCATCGAAATCACAAAAAAATATATATGTTGATCTCTTCTGAGAGGTTTTGCGGCTTAATCATCAATATTTCGATGTTGAACTTATGATAAACGTTGCTGCATGTGATGTCATTCACAAAAAACAAAATCAGCGAAAAATACACCTTTTTATTCTAGACCACTGAACAGCCGCTGTCACAGTCTATTGGAATAAAATGTATTTTTTTTAAGATTTCGATCTTTGTTAAAAGAAAAAGTTGTTGTATTAGAGCAGCAGAAACACTCCCTGAAAGGAATACAGTTAATAAAGTTCCATAATATATTTTGGTAATTTAGAATATTTGACATTTTAATTGGCTTATTCTTATCCCTCACATCAAAATGAAACCAATAAACATTTTATCTCAAATCAAATCGGCAATTTAAACAATAGCAGTTATCTCATCGACGTCATCCCCACGACGCGCGACTCAGAATAGCCCCCCAGTAGGGCTGCAAACGACACAGCCCAAGGCCTCTTGCGTGCTGTCAAGAGTACACTTAGGGGAAGAAAACCCCGCTTTATAAATTGCCCCGCTATCTAAATCTGAGAGATAAGTGCGTCTGAACTTTCCAATTTTGCAACACATCAATAACACTGACATTCGGGGGGATAACGAATCAAAAATCTAACCAGTTTTGGACAGGCGACGAATGGTGTACGTGACTTAGGGCCTGCGGTCTTGTGTCCGGTTTTAGCCAACTGCGAAAAATATATGTTTCTTTAGAGAATGAGTGGAATTTATACATCAAATAGCGAATAAGTAAATTGTTCCAACGGGCTTTAAAGGCTGAACATACTTAGAAGAAAATAAGAAAGAAAAAAATATATTTATTAATAAACTTAACGTTCTGTAGTTGTTGGTACTTGTACCAACAACTACAGAACAAGCAGGCGACTCAGTGCTGAAAACTAATATCAATTTGGTACCAGAAAGGCCTCCGCTCAGTGACGGCAAAAGCACGTCAAGACTACTGGTATTCTGCGGAAGCCATTTTGGAGATGGCTTACTTTAAACATCCATAAATTAGAAACATTTATGCTCATTACACAAACCTTTCCTTTTTACCGGATCCGAACCCGCAACTGCTAGTTACGTAGTCCGGAGCGCGCACTCCTGCAACAAGACGGTCGTCGTTTGTTTAGTGTTGTGATATTCCTCAGACTTATGCAACTGTGGGATCGGCTTTAAAGTACCGATACTTATGTCAATTTATTAGATATTTAACTGCCTCGTTGTTTTAGTGGTCAGCACGCTGGGTACTATCCAGGAAGTCCCGGGTTTGAATCCTGGGTGGGGCCAAGAGTATTTGGGTTTTTCTATCTTGAAATTACTCAGACACAGCTCCGGAGTCAGGAAGTTGGTGGTGTTAACACCCCCGTGCCTCGGAAAGCACGTTATGCCGTTGGTCCTGCGCCTGATCTCTCTACCGATTTATGAGAGTGAAGGAACAGAGAGTGCACCTGTGTATTGCGCACACACTTGTGCACAATAATATGTCCCGCGCAGTTCGCTAATCTCTGTTAAGATAGGCCGCCGTAGTAGAAATTCGGCTAGGAGGACATTAAATAATGTTATACTTATGTCAAGTTCACCAAGTTTAATTATTAAACAGCCGTTTTAATATTATTTGGCATATTTTGTTGACCTAGGTTTACCGGCTATTTAAAAATGTAACTCGGGTCTACAAAAACAAAAGAATTTTACTGTCATTTCTCGAGCAGTCAATAAATTAATTAATATTTATTCAATAATTTCAAATACATTCAATAAATTCTTTTAAACTGCTGAAAAAAACTTAGTAAAACAAATGACTTTAGAATGCCCTTAATTAAAATCAGGCTTAGTAAATCTGAACTTGACAAAGACATTCTTAAAAAAATAAAGTATCTAGCTAGCTAAATGAAAAAATATCATAGGTACTGAATTGAGTTTGTTTTGATGAAATTAATATTATGTTTTGCTAGGATAATATGGAAGAGCCCATTAAACCATTAATCAGTAAGGTGCAGTAATAAAATGTAAATCTCGTGGAGGGTTAAACAATAAAAATGCATGTAGTTTTTCCTGCAAATCGTATAAAAATAATAAAACGCAGGGCTCTATAATGGAAATTATAAATTCTACATCGTATTCACACAGGTTTAATTTTTCCGTTGCCTGTATTTAAATATACGAAACTATTACTGCCGCCATTAACCTACCTTAATTAATTTTCACAAATATAGTACGGTCGGCAGCATGTCAGGTTACCCATGTAAACTACTAAAACAGCTTTTATTACGTAGGGTATAGAGGCGGTCTCTAGGTCAAAGTGAAGTACGTGTAGCCGTGTACACCTACCTATGTACAGTCGCCAGCACAACACATATAAGTACAATTTTGGTGCAGAATCTCACTTATTACAACTGCATAAGATATAATAGTTAGTAGCTTATGAGCTGTTCATACGATACTGTAAGGTGGAGGAAATGATATCCTTGGTTGAAATCACTTAGGCACGTGCTTGCGTAACTGAACCAAGGTATTAGGATCACACCACACGAGTTGATTATAAACCTAAACGAAGACAGATACTTGACCAACGTTACTTAATGCTTTAGATGAGCTTTGCTTGATAAGGTTAACATTTTTAGCACTTGCCTTGCCATAAATATAATAAATTATTTTTGAGTTTCACTTAGTAGTGAGTGGTGAACAATCTTTTTTGGAAAACCTATGTTGAGTTAACTTCTGCCACTGGATTACTGATGTCGTAAAGGAATTTTGTTTTATTTCGATTCTTCTTTCGGTTGCACAAAAGTCTCGGATATTTTAGCCGATAGTGTCATCACCATAACATGTAGGTTTGACTGTGTGTCCGGCCAAAATAAACGGTGTCCGGCTTGTCCGGCTTTTGATGCCTATCAAAAGTCTTTTTTACATTCGTATACGAGCGAGTGCCGAGCGTTTCAATTTTTTCGTCGTACCTATTAATACTGAGACAAAATCCTTATTTATGTAGGGTGTCCAGCCTTTCTATCCATATATCCGGCCGAACTGACTGGTCTTTTCGGTTATTAGGTTTGGCGACCTGGCTTCTTCTTGAACGACTTAAATTTGTTGTGCCCAGTAATAAAATTGGCGACACTGATTGCCGGCGACCTGGCAACCCGCGTTTCCAATCCAGACAGACGATATAAACCACCAGATTAAAAGTTCCAAAAAGGGTTTAATTCTGGGTTACACCCCCACGTCACCGGGAGGACATTACTGGCAACACATTATTTATAACCCACCTCCCAATGTGGCAAACGCGGCGAAATGGTCGCCATAAAATTTCGCTCATTCGCAAGCAATTAGTGAAATTGGAGCCACACTCTGTTGATTTTAGTTAAAAACCTGCCGAGATAAATAATGAGCTCGAATTCGTGGTACTCATACGAATTTTATTGCACGCTCAGGCACACGTTTGGATGTATGCTTTTCCACTGAGTTCATTTCGCATACGAATAGTCCGAACACGGAGTTAATTAACTAATTCGATTAGTATTAGTCGCCGTTGATTCCTGAAACAGTTTTATTTTATGTGGCAAGGCAAGGATTATGTGATCGAATTACGACAGATACTTGGCTGATTTGACTAAAACTACTTATTAGATTGTTGTTGATCCTCATAATTGAGGTGAGGCCTTTGTCCAGCAGTGGGATCTGTATAGGCTAACTTTACTTATTAGATTACAACTTACAGAACCTGCGTACAAGCTTTCCTAAAAGCGTGTTTTTTCGCAGCAAAAATACTTATCAATTTTCGCTAACGGAAAAACGGCTACGCAGAATTTTCCGCACATAATAATGTGTCGAAAAAGTATAAATGTGAAAATAGTAATTTAATATTGCATATTAATTGAAATGTCAATAACAAAAAACAAAACTGATTCAATAGCTCCCATGGTCCTTTGTGGAGTTCCCGCGAGAAGCACAAAAAAGAGGGAAAGTGGGCAAACAACGCACTATTTCGCAAAAACAATGGGGCAAAATGTCGTCAAAAATGCCGACGCAGAATATTCCGCCGACATTTTCCGGTATTCATCGGTTTTCTGTAAAATCAGATTTTTTCCGGCAAAACATTCTTATTTCTATAAAAGAAAGTTATTTTAACAGTACATTTTTAATTTCGAAAGTAAAACATTCGAATAATGAAGAAAATGTTTGGGCGTATTATTTTAATAAAAGATCATAACATCGCTCGTCTTACCAAAAAAAGTCACGCTGTCATGGACGATTTATTTTAATCTTGTTAGATAAATATATTTTGTTTACTACAATATTTTGATTTGTTTGTGTACCCTATTGATACTGCGCCGCGCGCACTCGCACGCGTACTTACCTAGTTTTTATTTGTTTAAAACGTACCGTGAGAACCCCGGAGCCCCTAGTTGTCACCGAGACGTCACCTATGACACACCTAGACCGACGAGAGCGCTTTCGCCGCGTGTGTATCCTGTGAAGCTCCTTACAGACATTTCGAGTGATTGTGGCCTGTGAAGTGTGTGAAGTTACCCCAAAAACCCCGGAGAACTGATGCAGCAGGTGCCTGGCTGTAAGTGCGAAGACAGACGATTTTCCACCTATCATTGTCGCCCTCCACGTGTAATCCACTGCCTAAACTCTCAAACATTTTGGTAGCAGAGCGTAGTTTTTTATTAGGACCCCTTATTAGTAACGTAATTTGTTTAATTGAGAGTTATTTATTTGCTACCTTCCTTTGTAATTTGAAGAAAACGTCTCGTCATATACCTAACCTATTTACAGTAAATTCCTTAATACCATTCGAGTACAACCCCCTTTTACATAAGTGTCGATTAAATCGATTAGCGCGTTAATTACCTACCCTTTGAGTGCAAGTGAGGTGCGCGAGCGCTTTGTTTCCCTATTGATCACGCCATTACCGCGTGACCGCGTGCGAGCTGTTTACGAGTTACGTTTGATATACCCGGTGCATCAGTGCCGTCCCTTACTATTTGTTCCTTTACGCATCCTATTGAAATCTTTTGTGAGTTTAATTTACCTACCTTGTTTCTTGCGATTTAAAGTAAATAAAATGTCGGATACCGAAACCGGCAACGAGACCGTAAGGGCCGTACTTTACACGGATACAGCTGAATACCGTGAAGCTATTGGTGAACTCCGTTATAATATAACGGAGTTCACCAATAGCTTCACGGTGACTGGGTTGATGATTCCCACCGAGTTCTTGAGACCTTTTCCTCCAATCGTATGCGAGCGCGTCTTTCCGACCTGCCACTTATGTGCGACAAGTTTTCCGCCGCTTGTTCCAAGCTGTTAGGTAATCTCGATCCTGCTATTTATGAACAAGAATATGTGCAAGTTAAGAACGAGATACGCGTAGTAAGGGACAAAGTAGACGACTTAAAAATTAAGTTAGACGAAATACGACCTCACCAATTTGAGACGTCCCATACTAGCACCCCCTTCAAGGAGAATAAATCCCTGGCTATTGATAACCCGGCTAGTAAATTACCTGACCTACCTATACCTAACTTTGATGGCCGTCCCGATAGTTGGATCAGTTTAATAGACCAGTTTGATAGCGTGGTGGACAACCAGCCTACCCTTACCCCGACTTTGAAGCTACACTATTTAGTGGGAGCCTTATCGGATGAACCTCGTCGATTGATACAACATCTCAAGATTGAGGCGGGCAATTACACCGTGGCCCGTGACCTCCTAAAACGTAGGTACCATAACCTGCGTGTTTTAGCGGATACCCACATTGCTCAAATAATGATGCTCCCTACTATAACGCCTAAACTTTCCGGGTTACGTGTGTCGTTCCTGAACCCCCTGCTTTCGACTTATCGATGCTTAGAAAGATTGGAACTTCCTGTTAAACATTGGTCGTACCTATTAGTTCACTTATGCCTTGCTAAACTGCCTTCAGAGTTAAAATCGAGATTTGAACGTCGTTATGGCGATAATCCTAATCACCTCCCTACTTTTGATCATCTTATTACCTTTCTTGAGGATGAATGTAGGCACCACGACAATGTAGGTAGTGCTTCTGTCGTTGACACTACTACCCCCCCTACTGTGAGCTCCCCTCGTTTGCCTAAATCTAACGCGCGTTCCCCACCTCCTGCGAGAGCCTTTGTTACCTTTGCGACGACATCTAAATGTCGCCTTTGTAATGGTACTTCGCATTACTTACGCGAGTGTCCCGATTTTATTCGCCTTCCTACACGTCAACGTGTTACCTTTGTAAAAGAAGCCCGACTGTGCTATCGATGCCTGGATAGACACTCCATATCCCAATGCACGCGAGATTATCTCTGTCGCACGTGCCGTCGTTCCAGTCATCACACGTTACTGTGTTATGATGACTCCTCTCCTGTGAATTACGATCGCGAGCGCTCATACCGAGACGTCCCGGCCTTAGCTTCCAACCAACCGCGGCAATCCCCACAAAGTCACTTAACGGACCGTGTGTCACCCCCACGTACTGAATGGCACCGTGTTCGTACCCCGCCCCCTCGTGATTCCCGTAGAGCATCACCTCCCCGTTCGGGCGGGCGATCCCCACCTGCACCCAACGGTAACCGTACTTATAATGCTCCTCTAGGTCAAAGAACCCAGGATGAACGTGCATTTCATCATAAGTACAATGAGGCCCCACAATTCTAACTAGATAGCGGCCCCCCTTCCATACCCGCTTTTTCTTTACCTCGCAATTCTCTCGTTCTTTTACCTACGGCCTTGATTCATGTTAAAACCTCGTCTGGATATTATGTGGAAGCGCGTGCCTTATGTGACACTGGTGCTCAGGGATGCCTTCTTACTACTGAGCTTGTTGTTGACCACATGAACTTACCTATCATTCCTTCTCCAGTTCCTGTTCGTGGAATAGGTAATGTTCAAGCGATTAATTCCCCGGGCATTGTATCCTTTTCATTTAAGCCAGTTAATTCTGCCTTTCCAGAAATCTCTACCAGTGCAATAGTTGTTGATGTGATTGCTGGTACCCTCCTAGAGGTAGACTTACCTAAAAGTGCAATTACCTGTACTAAGCACCTCCCTCTTGCTGATCCTTTATTTTACAAACCTGGTACTATAAGTGTACTTCTTGGAGCTGACGTCATTGGTCGCCTTTTAAGGTCCAAGTTGCTTGTGTCCCCTGATGGCCTTACTGCTATCTCGACGATATGTCCTGTGTGGTCCTGTTTATGGAGGATTTACTGATTTGGAGCCCCCCATGACTGGAGTCTCGCTGTCCCAAATAGTTGAAAAATTCTGGAAAATCGAAGAGGCCCCCCAATCTCCAGTTGCGAACCCCTTGGATATAGAGTGTGAAACCTTTTTTAAAGCTACTACCACTCGTGAAAGCGATGGTAAATTTATGGTTAGACTCCCTTTTCTTCATGATCGTCCACCTCTCGGTGATTCTAAAACCAATGCCTTACGGCGATTCCATACTCTTGAGAAGCGTTTGCAAGCCAATCCTAATTTTCGAGAGAAATATATTTCCTTTATGCATGAGTACCTTGACCTAAACCATATGTCCCTTTCATCATATGACTCGACCCGGGAACATTATTGTATCCCTCATCATGGAATTTTTAAGTCTGTTAGTGACAAAATACGTGTTGTGTTCGATGGTAGTAGTCCTACGTCCTCTAAAGTGTCCCTGAATCAATGTTTACATACAGGCCCTAAGCTTCAGCGAGATATTTCTCACATCCTCCTAAATTTCCGCAGGCACGAGGTAGTGTTTGTAACTGATATTCGTATGATGTTTCGTATGACTTGGGTACATCCTGATGATAGAAGGTACCAACTTGTGCTTTGGCGTGAGGATCCCTCTCAGCCACTTCTTGCCTGTAGGAACAAAAGGTTATAAATAAAAATAAGCCGTTCACCTTGAGGTTGTGTCGGACCTAACTACTGAAGCCTTTATTGCGGCCTTTTCCCGATTCGTGTCGCGTCGTGGTGTACCCCGCCTAATCCGATCTGATTGCGGTCGAAATTACATCGGTGCCAACAATTACCTTAAAGAGTTAGAGTGTTTCCTGTCTCAAAACCAGGCGGCTATTGGTTCTGAGCTTTCAAAGCGGAACATATCCTGGGTTTTCGATCCTCCTGTTTGCCCTCATTGGGGCGGTCTTTTTGAAGCTGCGGTTAAATCGGCGAAATCGCACCTAAAACGAGTAGAAGGCGATACCCCCCTTACATTTGAAGAGCTGACCACTGTTTTTGCTAAAATTGAAGCAATTTTAAATTCACGCCCATTGTGCCCACTTTCTTCGGACTCTAATGATGTCGAAGTGTTAACTCCCGGCCATTTCTTAATTGGACAACCCTTAACTGCACTTCCGGAGTACCCTTATAAAGACGTTAAATTGCATCGCCTTACACGGTTTCAGCTAATCCAACAAATTACCCAGCATTTTTGGTCTCGCTGGCATTTAGAATACTTAAATACATTACAAATTAGAAATAAATGGACCTCTCCTTGTGATCCTCCTAAAGTAGGTGAGTACTCCTTTGCAGTGGCGTCGTGGACGCATTATTAATTTATACCCTGGCCAAGACCAAGTTGTTCGTGTGGTCGATGTTAAAACTCCTACCGGTAGCCTCTTTAGGCTCTCTCTTTAAGATCTCTTTAGATCTTTGACGAAATTAGTTCGTCTTCCTGTCCAGTGAACTTCCTTTCCTTAGCTTCCTAACCTTCTCGTAAACACTTGACGTGTTTAGGGCGGGCGATATGTTTACTACAATATTTTGATTTGTTTGTGTACCCTATTGATACTGCGCCGCGCGCACCTGTATCCTGTGAAGCTCCTTACAGACATTTCGAGTGATTGTGGCCTGTGAAGTATGTGAAGTTACCCCAAAAACCCCGGAGAACTGATGCAGCAGGTGCCTGGCTGTAAGTGCGAAGACAGACGATTTTCCACCTATCATTGTCGCCCTCCACGTGTAATCCACTGCCTAAACTCTCAAACATATTTTATTACAAATAACCACGTGTATCTTAAAGAGTTTTGGCCTAAAGGCTTGCTCAACCCTGTAGTGGGTGTACCCTTAAAATGTAAGAATATATTTTTAGGTTTACCGTTGACATTTGTTTTTTCTTTAAACATATTTCAAACTCATTTGCGAATAGGAATTTAAAAAAAAATCTTTAAAGACCACAGTCATTTCCTCGTGACTGTACGTACGTATTAAGTAATTAATATGCGGAAATCAGAATGAAACACACAAAGACTTCCTTGGCAATATTATTGATAAATAAATGATAAATTGTTTCAACAAACACACCAATAGCCCCAAACTAAGCGTGAGCTTGTGCTATGGTGGGTAGGATAACGGATAGAAATACTTAAATAAATCCATGACTTAAGTACAAATGCTCGTGCTCTTCACACAAACATTTGCCCCTTGCGGGATTCGAACCCGCAACCGCCTGGTTTAGAAGTCCAGTGCGCGAACGACTACACCAAGACGGTCGTCGAATGAAACTATTGCCATAGCCTTCTCCATATTACACACATGGATGAAAATATTCTTACGTCGATGATTACACACTAGCCAACGAAACTTTAATCACTGTTTGCAGGTTCCCTCACGATGTTTTACTTTACCGTTTGGGCAAGTAACTATATTACTTAGTACTCGTCTACTATCAACTTCAACATTCTAATTAGACCTTGAGTTTCAGTGACCAGGATAATACAAATAACCAGCTCCAATATCCAAGGCATAGTTAACTCATAACGAATTAATTTGACACCGGGCTGATCCCTGACAGACAGGTGTCGTGACGAAATGATGAGGGTCAGTAACGAGACTCCAGAGGGCCTACTGTGTAACGTGCCTTTAACCATCGATTTTTTTCGCATTTGGCCTGATTTAAGCCTAGAGTTTACCAACACATGTTTAATTTTTAATCAGCCAGTTAAGCATTATTGGACATATTTTGTATGGGAATTCTCTCACATTAAGGTTTCCCGGCTTTTTAAAAATTGGTGAACTCGGGTCTAAGTTTACTTTCTTCTCTAGATAATCAGAAAACAGACTAATTTTCCCGAGTTTTCTCTAATAGGCCATTACGACACCAAACGTTGATGTTCTTTTAATGGACTTTCAAAGCGCTTACCTTCCATGTATTTTGTATGGGAATTGTAAATATGACGCAACATTTTGCTGCACTCAACTACTTTTTATATTTTTTCAAGTTTAGCGTCATCAAAAATATATAAATGTACGTGTTTTTTAAATATGCCATTAATTTCAAGAAATAGGGTTTTTGGAATTATTTATTTCATGGTTTTTAAAGTCGTCATTGTAAATACCTTTAACTATCGCATTTGACCGGATTCCTGGCAGTTTATGAACTTAATTTAAGTTCTCCTTCCTTCTCTAGATATTGAAAATACAGACTATGAATTTTACAATCTACAAACTAAACTTAGAGCTTAGCGTAGCTTAATTTTTCCTATTTCTTCTCTTCTTGACTCGTGATTGTTAGATGGATATCTAACTCACTCAATTCCAATTCCTTATTTTGTAAATGACTACTGTAAATTCCTTGAAAGCTGATAGCTGTTTAATTTGTGTTCCAAGTTATTGTCGCCTTTCTCTTTTAAATTATTCAGCAGAAAAAAAGACAAATGAATTTAATATTGGTTTTAGGGAGTGACTGCTGAGAATCAAACCTTTTCCATGCTAGTATGAATGAGTGACTATGACAGCTATGGTCGTAAATAATAATGTCCTCCTAGCCGATTTCGACTACGACGGCCTATCTTAACAGAGATAAGCCAACTACGCAGGACTTATTATAGTGCTCAAGTTTGTGCGCAATACACAGGTGCAACCTCTGTTCCTTCACACTCATAATTCGGTGAGACGGCAGTCCGACATGACCGTCAGAAATCAGGCGCAGGACCAACGGCTTAACGTGCTTTCCGAGGCACGGGGGTGTTAATAATACCAACTTCCTGACTCCGGAGCTGTGTCTGAGTAATTTCAACCGAAATTACAGTTTTGACAGAAAAACCCAAACACTCTCGGCCCGACCCAGGATTCGAACCCGGGACCTCATGTATAGTACCCAGCGTGCTGACCACTAGACCAACGAGGCAGTCGAGGTCGTAAATACGGAGCAAGCCTCACAGGGTAGAGCCTCAGTCGCCGTTAATTTGACGGTTTCGTTTTTACGCGCCTCCGCCATTTTGGCGTCTAATTGTAAATTCTGATGACAAAGGTCTGCAGTACAGTCGGCAAAGAAAGGTTTTGTAATTTTTTGAGAGCTTTCAACAAGTCAGTTAATGCAAATGATACATGTAATTGTGTGATTCAGGTACTAAAATTGAATAATAACAATTAAGCGCGGTATTGAAAAAACCAAATTTAAATAACTTTAGGTCCAGACAAAAAATATAACTTCTCCATTCAAAAAAAAACTGTTGTGCAAGTAAAATTTTGTAATCAGATCAATTTTCTAACGAACACAACAGAAGCTCTGATCTAAAGTCAAAATACAATTAAAAAGTTTACTTACCTTACAAGATCCTTACGACGTTTGTAACAAATCATGTATACCCTGATTTTCAACTCATCGCCATACGTCGCAATAAATATTGTATACATTTCTCATTGTTAGCGCTGATGAAAATGATATGAGCACTTAAATTGACTGAAGGAGCATTTACACTTACTCAACATAACAGAACAAACAGAAAATTAATAAGGCCCTTGAATTCTATATACAAACTTCCATACCACCTACCTTAACCTACTTACCCTTTTTTATAAGTAATGGGCTAACACTTGATCTTCATCTTAGCCCGAGAGCAAAGATAAGGTCTAAGATGGAGCGAGCTTGCCCAGGCGCACTCCACTCTTTGGCTGTGATGATGATGAAAAGCGCTTTGTACGAGAGACGGTAAACTCCTTTATTCGAAGGTTTTAGCTCCTCCTCCTCCTCCTCGCTCCAAGGTATTTTTTTGTAAAAAAACAATATTGTTTTAGATATGTGACATTTTTTAAATTAATCGGAATCATCCAAAGAAAGAAGTACTGACATAATACTGAAATACTGGCATAATACTGACATAAATATTTTCACTTTACTGACACTCTTATAAAGTAATTATTAACTGCGCTCAATCAATAAATAATGTGGAACTAATAAATAATTATTTTACCGCGGTAAATTGACAATCAATGGCAATAATCGAATTTAAAGGCATTCGATAGTTAATTATGAGATGCATATTTGGCTTTTATATTAATAACAAATTATGATGGTTAAGTAAAATTAAATTGGGAATCAATGGTTTTGGGTAATCGATTTTGATAAGCTTAAATAAAACAAATAATATGTATTGCAGATAATAATCTATTCATTATGTTACGATTATCCAATTTTGATGGACGTGGACTAATGTCCAATTAGTTTCTAATATAAGTTAAATAGCGGTAATATAAATTATCTATGATTTTGTTGCGAGTTTTTACTTTAGCTTAAAGGTAAAGTAGTAACTACGATGATCTAGACTAGAAGGCGGCAACTTTACCTACCAACCATCAAGCAACAAGAAAGTTTTCCTGTTTCTTGTAAAACTGCTACTTTTAACATAATAATTGAGGCTAGTTTTGAAACACATGATTAAAGGATATACCCACGACCAGAGCTCTGGATAAAGGTACTTTCGTATGAGTAAGATTAGTTTTAATACTAAAAATAAAATAAATTGTTTTAGACCATTTTAGTATTTTTTACAAAACACTTTTGGGGCAATGTTTTGTAATTGTTAGTTTCTGTTTCCTTTAGACTTTCCTTTTCTTTAATATTTTCGCTATCGAGCTAGGTAGGTAAGTGTTTGTTTGCAAGCAATAATCGGTCTAAACCTACCTCAATAACTTTGTAGTTTGTACCTTTCAGTAATTTGATAATTAAAGTTTCATACGAGAATTTTCAGCGAAATATTGGATAGAAACTAAATCAAAACCTTGAAAGCGTGTAAATAAAGTTATACCTAGTAAGTCTTCGTTACGATCGAGTTGAATACTAAGCCTAAGGTTTTTTAGGGGCGAACAAATGTTTATACATCGACTGATTGATGCCTTATAATTAAGTTGTTATCGTCACCATTCGACCATTCAGTGCGCAGCCCATGACGAAGACACTTTAACATTAAGCTATATTTTCACAAAGTACCTCCCGTCCAATACGTATTGATCCCTATTATTCATTGTTCTGACTATCCGATCTCGGTAGGTATTACTTTTGTGATAGCCACTGCTATTTGAAACAAATGGTTTAAGAACTTTATTTTCTCAAAAGAATAACATTCACTTGCTGAGAAATTACACTATATAATAAACAGGTATATTTTAATTTAATGAGCGTACTTAAACTAAGTAGACTTGTATCCAAGTAAAAAATAAAAATAGTGTCGGGTACACAAACAAAAAGATCGAGACAAAATATGAACAAATTTGCACGTCCGTCAACCACGGATGTAATTGCGCACCGTGCGTACTCGGATGTGGCATATTGATAAAAAAATATGAGTTAAATATATTTTATTAAGATTTTTACTATTATTTACTTTTATGCATATTTATATTTATATTTGGTTTGTATTACATATACCAAAATGCTTTATTTTATATTTATTATTAAATTACATAGTAATTAGCTAACAGTAGGTTTATTATTAATTATATCTCGACAAACACGTATATTTTTAAGAGTTTTTTGAAGGAGATCAATGATTTAGCGTCTGTTATTTTATTAGGTAATTTATTATACATTTTCACCCCTTCAAATTCTATATTTTTAGCACTGTAATGAGTTCTAAAAGGCCGCGAAACTGCTAAGAATAACTGATTTAGCAAAAAAGTAGCAAAAGAAAAGGGCTCGACTCTTTATCGTTCGTACACTACATTTGGACCTATGAGAAATTAAAATTATCGTCGGTTTGTTAATCGATAATAATATTTATCGGTGCGATTTTCAGTGGAAACTTTGTCGGTAAAAAAATCTAAATACGAAACAATACGCAGTGTATCATCAACGTAACATTAGGCTAATAATAAATACCTTAAAGACTAACATTAACTTAAAATCACACTCATTTACACGCGTTAACAACTCGATACCAAGCGCGTGATAAATATTACCATCCAACTTACCATTCTTTAAAAAAAATCTTTAACGGACTTCCTCGTCGTCAATGTTTTAAGCAGTGCAAATTAGCGTACCAGTTAAAAGTGATCGCTTTTACTTCACGTAATACCGTGCCGTTCTCAATCATGACGTCACGAATGATTGAATTCATCATCCCTCTTTAACCCAATTCAAATCCGGGCTGGGTATTCACGTTCAATTTATCGCCCAGTTCCGATCCGTACCGGTGCGAAAATCTGTGCTCGTTTTTAACTCGTTTCGCTCCGTTTGAGAGTGGAAAATGTATACGGTTTTTGCACCTGACTGTACGCTGAGCTGCAAAATATGAGGAAAGCGCCCCAAGTACCGAGTATTGAATTCCCATAGGTAGGGTTGATGTAGTACCTTCAGGGTTCTGAAAGACAAAAAAATACGCAATGGAAATGTATTTGGATCTTAGTGTGTTGAATGACTTAGTTAATATTTAAGTAAAATAACTTTTACGTATCACTTCGTTAAGTATATTAACATGTAACACATGTAGTATGACGTTATAGTCTGGAGACTGATAGTCTACACATATGTATAAGTAATTAATACGAGTGCCGGCCTAACGTTATACCAATTTTGTATGACCTATCAAAGCTTCAGATATTGAGTGTAGATAAATAATATTAAGTTCTTCGTCACGGGCCATTGCTGCCGTTGAATGGTGAAGCATTAAGGGGTAGGCCATTTACATCACTTACATTTAATGGATTGAGCTCATTATTCATTAATAATACGGTAATGGTCGAAATTCCGGCACATTAAATATTTGTGAACACATTCAGAACTCTCGGGTGGTATTTTGAAAATAGAAAGTAACAATACAATAAATTATTGAGGATTTGTCAGCACATCACATATTTTTCTAATATAAGTTTATTTAAACACTAACGGAGTAATTTTGAAAACTCTTTCAGTGATACAAAGGTACATATAATAAATATGGCTCTCTACCTACCATCTTAGTAATCTGTCAAACTCAATAAAAAAAACACGAAGACAACAGACAAAGTAATAAACTAATAATAAAATAATAAGGTTTCATAAGTCGTAATCAGCTTATTCCAACAACCATAATCAAAAAGCACAGCGATAAGTTACTCCTGACTTGAACTGTTTACAGACAAACACGAGGTGCCCAAACTTTTTCATTCTGAGATCTATGTTTTGTTTTTTAAATGGGTTTGCTCTTAACTAAGCCAGACGTGGCGTAGACAGAGTCGACGATGGAATGCTCACCCAGAAGGTTCTGGCACTGTTCTACAAATTCCTGTTCCAACGGTTCCGTCTGTGAGTGGGACTTACGGACGGAACACAGCAATTTGTAGCGGTCCTGCTATCAAGTGCCAGGCCATTGTAGACATGTTCTCGCAAGCCTGCTCCCTGTTTACCATGAGCATAAACACTAAAAAGACGGTTGTGTTGGCCCGGGGTTGCGCGGAGCGTTCGACCATTTTATTGACTCCCTTAGATGTGGTTGACAAGTTTTGTTACTTGGGGTCGACCGTGTCAAATAATTTATCTCTTGATGTAGAGATCGATATTCGTTTGGCAAGTCGGCTACTATGTTCGACGACTGTGCGATAGAGTGTGGCACAATAAACATCTTACTATGAAGACCAAGATGGTCGTTTATCAGGCCTACATTTTGTCCATTTTCTTGTATGGCTCCGAATAGTTGACCACGTATGGAGCAGAAGCGGCGTCTTAACACATTTCACATGCTAAAACATTCGAATAAAGGCCACTCTAGTAAGTCCACCTTAGTAACACGACAGGGTTGCCAGCGCACAGTTTGAGCACCCCTGCTTAAAAAGACAACGCACAAAAGACACGGCGCAGCAAATCGCTCTTAGCAGCTGCTTGTAGTCTGCTACACGAGTTATTTATTTATTTAGCGAATGCTGATCTGAACCAACACTATCAGGTCACAGTCTGAAGGTAACACAGCCACTACAAAACTTCTTCGCGTGTGAAAAACTTGCCAACTTGTAATGTCCTAAGTTAAATTTTCAGGTGGGAAAACACGTCGTAGTATAAATATGCATTGATTTTGGTTTCCTACACATTTATGTACCAAGTCTTATACAAACAAATAATTAGTTGAAGTTAAAATGCAGACAGACGCTCAAGAGACCCAGTAGCAGAATTATTGCAATCGATGCGAAAAATAACATACCGCGGTAAGGTTTTTTTATGATAAATTTATTTTACGAGTATGTTGTTGTATAAACTGTTTATTACAGGCTGTGGCCGAGGCAAGCACTATCAAATGAACGTTGTGCTTTATTTGCAATGCTCTCATTTACAAACAATGCAATCATCCGCCAGAGATCGCATCAACGATTATATCTCTGTGCAGCGCGCTTTTTAGGGTTCCGTGTCAATTATTTAGGCTATTGGTTTAAACGTCGAATCCAATTACCCTACATTACGTTGGTGAAAATGAATTTGGGGCGGCATCCAATAGATCGTAATTCCGAGATAGACAAAGGGGACGAAGAAAATATTCGGAGAGTAGATGCAGTCGCCACTTCGCCAGTACTCGTATATCAGACAAAATTTTTTTTGGCAAAATCTCTGCTATTACAATTCCATAAGATGCCGCAGCGTTCATGTTGATGACTGATATGAACTGCCGATCAAATTAAATTATCCGCGTATTTCTGAATTAAGTTACAAAACGTACAAAATTACCAGGAGATAACTGTACACGCATATATGATAGTGTGTCGCCATGACGAAGGAATTCCCACCATAACAAGAAAAGTTCGTTTTTTTTTAAAATTAAATTCGTTTTTTTATTGTTTTAACAAACAGACCAATTACCTAGCCATAACTAAGCGTGCTTTAGCGACTAGTATAACGGATATACATATTATAATTATATTCGTTTATACATCCATGACTTAGGTATAAATTATCGTGCTCATCACACAAATATTTGCGCCTTGCAGGATTCGAACCCGTAACCTCTGGTTTTGTAGTCCGGAGCGCGGACCACTACACCAAGACAGTCGTTTACCAGTAAGGACTAAATGTACCTACTGCATATCTATCTCTACAAAACCTAGTATTAGGATAGCTACTACTACTACTGAACCCGCAAATTAATCCCACGTCATGCAAATAAGCGCAGTAAAATGAACTTTTTCTTCTATTTTCATTCATTCCATTCAACAAGGACGGTCAGCAGACAAAAAATATTGAACCACCGCATTGGTTTGTGGGAGAAAGCGTTTCTAATTACTGACAATACCACTGTAGGCATAACAATGGCTAATTTCAGCTATACAACCTTATCTGCGATCTTTTGATAGCAATTGAGTCGAAAAGTACTTATCACTATTTTTATTTCGCTTCAGTAGTATACCAATAAGTTACTAGTTTCTACCTAGCTAGAAACTGCCTCGATGGTTTAGTGATCCACAAGTCCCGGGTTCTTATTCCGGGTCAGGTCGAAATTGATTTCTGGGGTTTTCTCTCTTCGAATAACTCGTCAGTCGTCTGGAATTTGGTGGTGTTGAAACCCCCTTTTCATTTATTTATTTATAAAGGTACACCAACAGAAAATCACACTATATACACTACAACATCATGACAAAAAAAATACAAATGGATCAGGACTGGATCTCTCTCCAGTCTATGAGATTAAATAAATGGTTGCCGTCTCACCAAACTTTGAGAGTAAAGTAATAGAGAGTGCACCTGTGTATTGCGCATAATCCAGTGAACCAATGATACACTATTTTTAATACACAGTACCTACACTCTTAAACAAAGCTTACCTTAAATAACTCTGTCTGCCTGAAAGATTTTCAAGTATTTGCTATTTTAATATAGATAAAATACAGAAAACCCATACTAAAAATGGAAATAATTTTCATAACTCCGTCGTTACACTGTAACTTCTCTGCGCATACGCATGCCGCGAACATATCAGACTTAACTCATACCGGGAACACGGCCGTCCATCACAATACAACAAACGATGCTGGTCTCTTAGCAATAACTTTCATAATTAATCGTTATTGCCCCAACACGATCCACGGGCAAACCAACTCGAGACTTCAAAGCCGAACACACAGTTGATCCTTCTTTGACATAGCAATTTAATAATAACTCAAATGCAGACTTAAAGACATGTTGTGGAGTAATAAACTAAAATAATGTGCGAATGCGAGAAATTTTAATTTATGTTTGTAATTATTTAATTAAGTATTACTTATGCGACGTATTTATGGACTTCCGGACTTAACGTGCGTATTAATTAATTACTCAAATTATTATTAAAGTTGCTGGGCAAAGGCCTCACCTCAACTATGAGGAGGTACGAGCCATACTCCACCATGCGGGCTCAGTGCATCATAGTTGAGGTGAGGCCTTTGCCCAGCAGTGGGATCTTTATAGGCTCAATTGACTTTTACTTTTTTTATTAAAGTTAAAATGCATGTTAATATATAAATATTGGACGACATCACATAGATTGCTTTGATCCCAAAGTGTTTTGCCAAAGCACTCGTGTAATGGAAATCGGAAACAGCCGTGGTATGTACCACCACATCCAGACCTGAGACAATAAAGAAGTATAGTTTTCTATACCTATTGTCCTATCCCGTGAAAACCGGCGTGCGAGCCACTTTAACAGTAACACAGTCGTCAAAATATCTAGGTAATTTTAACGATTTGTCGGTCAGTGTAATTAAAGTCAGATATAAACAAAATACCTACATAGATAAACTCTTTATTGACACCACAAAAGAAACAAAAAAGCATTTTAAACAGAATCTTGTACCTACAATGCCTACATTGTAAGTACATGTACGCCTACGTAATGTCCACTAAGCTTGAAGTTCACCAACACAAGTTTAATTTTTAATCAGCCGGTTTAACATTGTTTGACATATTTATCTATGGGAATTATATCAAATAAACCGTCAAACGAGGATTACCGGCTGTTTAAAAATTGATGAACTCGGGCCTAAGAAGTCAAACATAGAACGTTCTAAACTGTCAAACAATTGAATTTCGCTCACAAAAATTAATCGACTGTGTCATCCGGTGGGACTCGAACCCACGTCCCTTCGCTATCCGGGCGAGTGCTCTTACCAACTGAGCTACGGAGGACGTTAGCAAGCCGACGAATTCATGTAAGTGCTTGCTACGCCAGTAAGCCGGCGTTCGATTTCATCAATACTTGGGGGTCCCACCGGATGACACAGTCGATTAATTTTTGTGAGCGAAATTCAATTTGATTTCGTAAAACTTGCAAAATAATTGCTTAAGTTATAAAAAAATATTATAAGTATAACTTAATTACATAAAAAAACAGTAAATAGTTTAAACATATCGAATCACGCCCAATCGTAGTTTACAAATGTATCTATCTAACAATGTGATAAAGCAATTAGCCCTGGCAATGTAGTTTCATTAAATGAATAACAAAAAAGTTGACATTGTAAGCATATAACAATAACCTTCATTATCTTTGTTGACTTAATGATATAATTTATTTTATTCAAACAACTCCAAATTTATTATTTCAATGTCAAGGATTCGTTTCTATTACATTCAACCGAATTGTATTATGCGGAGCCTTGGTAGAAACATGTTATTGTCATATTATGTCACTTCACTGGATTGCTATACATTGTATCTCAATTGTCCACGTTGGGTTGTTATTCCAACATTCGTTTTATAATATGAGCTCCTAATAGGGTTGACCATTACTAGATCCTTTTATTTACTCTAGCAGAGCCCCGCTTTGACCTTGCAAATCATTTCATTTATACCTAATAATTAACTTCATCACCTTCCCACCCCCTAACCCTCGTATCACCCCCTTTAAGATGATTTCTGGGGTTAGCACTATTCTATGTCCTTTCCAGGGTTGCTAATCT
The DNA here is from genome assembly GCA_949316185.1 of Pyrausta nigrata. Taxonomy (NCBI): domain Eukaryota; kingdom Metazoa; phylum Arthropoda; class Insecta; order Lepidoptera; family Crambidae; genus Pyrausta; species Pyrausta nigrata. The sequence goes on along the minus strand of OX438947.1, from coordinate 12,846,143 downwards.
TTATACTACATCTAAATCGGTTCAGCTGCAACTTCACCGCTGTTTTCATCTTCATGAAGGATAATCTCCAGTATACGACACATCTCATGGCTTTCCCGGGGTTTCAAACTAAGTATCTCATCAAAATCTATTTAGCGATTGAGTGCTTTATGTGATATTTTTATGGGTGATCCCGCCCAAAAATTGCAGGTACACCAGCTGCGCTGGCAGATTATTAAAAGTAAAGATCTTTTTGTTCTTGTGACAAAGGTGATATTATTGGCTTGAAAAAAATTATATTTCGTTATTGAAGTCAGTTTAGGCATTCAAATTGTTGAATTGTTATAGACAGACCGGAAATTTACTCTAAATTGACAACCCTAACTAGTATAGGTACGCAGCAGGCGCCAACAGCTCGTTTCAATTAAGCTGACAATGTTATTTAGGTACCTACAATGCACTAATAGAATGCACTCGGCTGAACATTAGCAAACGACCTAGTTTTCGTGTTCATGAGATGGAATAATGATACATAACAATAATTAACACATTCTACTATGCAGTCAATTGCATATTGTCGTCCCTATATGTATTAGTCAAACGAATTGGGGCCATTAGTGCTTGACAAAAAAAACCTTATAATGAAATAAATGATGATCAAAACTTCAGCACCAAGCACGAACCACAATAACGCTTTTTCTTCCGGTTATGGTATGAGGCCGTGCACTAATGTACAAGCTCTACACCTTAATCAAAATATGTGGCTTGGCCGTTTAGATTTTAAAAGAACAATTGTGTAACAGAAAAGTAATGAACAGTGAATATTTTTTTTAGCTTTCGTCCATGCGACGGTAGCGACATGGCCAAACCACATATTTTGACTAAGTGTAGAGCTGGTCTCTACAAGAGATCTGATAACTTTTGATAGTGCTAACCATATGGTTTCGCCAACATTTTATATGTAAATATTTACCCCCATTTTGAGCTTTGCGTGATTACTGCACCCCTAATCGTAATCATATAATAATTTTGATGGAAACCCGAGCAGCGAAAGCAAGGCGGTCGGCCATCACCCACCTAAATTGTTATAGATTGTTTTACATTAATATACATACAAGAGCGGTTCAAGACCGTATAGGTTTCTACATGCTGACCTCCAAACGTCAATTTGAAGATGGCACCCCATGATGATGATGATACATACATATTTCTTAAAGTAGGCCAATGCTTATCGCTTTCATAGTAGCCATACTATCTGGGTAGACACAGCAATAGACTATACAACAAATGGATGTTGTGTGTTTGTGATGTGTTATGTTTTCCCGATACAGCTGTGTCTTTTTACTGTCTGTCTTTAGGAGTTCCTAAAAGATCGATCGTAAAAGCATTACGGTATTCGCACTAAAATGAAACTTGTGTCATTATCGCTAGTTCTGTTGGTATTTGATAGTAAGTAGCCATCATTCTGAAGTTATTGTTATCTCGACTCTTATCAAACCAAATACTAACGTCAAAATGTCAAACTAATGATAATGTGCTTCTACCGAATTAGCAAACTAAGTGGGAAATATTATAGTGTGTGCGCAATACACAAGCACAGATATTATACTAATACACAGTGCACTGTCTGTTCCATCACTCTCATAGTTCGGTATGAAAACGATGTTATCTGTAAAAATACGGCTTAATAAACGTACATACAGTGCTTGTACATCAAATTACACATTTTCTTATTTAAACTTACACATTTTATAAAATGTAGCAGAATTTAGTTTGATATACTGTCGTCTCGTCAGTGCATAATATTAAGTTTTTTTGACAGTACGTTTAATCTTCGTTCCTCTTCCGTACGGCTAGAGAGTGTAATTCGTTGCCGGCTGAAGTGTTTCCTAAACACTGACCTGGATTCCTTTAAGAAAAAAGTGAATAAGCTGTGACTTTTCAGATATGACCCATCAGGTGAGATTGCGGTAAAATGTCTGCTTATTAATAAAAAAACGAGGAATATTTAATTTCGTAACAAATGTCGGAAATAAAATTAATCAAGTTGTTGCGGTAAGGTAAAAATATGCTTAAAGGGAAGCTTCAGAAGTTACTCAGTACTTGGGTGTATTTTGCGTAATAAAGCTCGTGGACACTCGTCGAATGAATCATCTGCTGTCCCATTTCACGTAATTTAAGAGACAATATTTAACTTAACGACTGTTCCCTGAATTCAGCTGAGCCGCTTTTATTGCCACTATAAACTAGCGATGAAAACATATTAGTCAGTTACTCACTTCGCGCGTCACATTAATACCGATAACTCATACTTAGTTAACAAAAGAACATCACTATTTGTCTGGAAGCACTAAATTATTAGGGCTGTTTGTGTTCGGATCATTATAGCGCCATTCCTGTTTTGTTTTCAGATGATTTACAGTATTCGTTTACGACTGCGGTGGGTTTTATTTTACAATGCCGGAATTAGAGCGTGCACGAAAGAATCGGCGCCAAACAATGTTAGTTGTGGATCGTGTTATGCATACAATAGAATGCTATTCTAAAAATCGCTCGTACAAAAAGCGAAACAAAAGTTCTATTAAGTCTTTATCGCTATCCAGTAGCCTAACTGCGATTATTTATTAAGTTTTGAAGCAAATAGCCCTGAAATTATTTTGTTCTACACACACCATCGTTTGAGACTAGTGAATAAAAATTGCAGCTATTTACAGAAAACTTATTATATATTTATAACTTAAGCAATTATTTTGCAAGTTTTTACGAAATTAAATCAAATTTCACTTACAAAAATTAATCGACTGTGTCATCCGGTGGGACTCGAACCCACGTCCCTTCGCTATCCGGGCGAGTGCTCTTACCAACTAAGCTACAGAGGTACCTTTTATATGTAAATGACATGTGTAATATAATTAAAGAAGGTTCAATATATCAGTTCGCTGACGATACCTGCCTTGTAGTTGCTCACAGACACTTGCAGACCGCGCAACATATCATGCAAAGAAACTTTGATCTTTTATGCCAATGGGCGCATGATGCCGGTTTAATAATAAATGCTCAAAAAACTAAATTATTACATATTCACACACCTTATTTGAAATCGCCCATAGAACCAACAATAATTGCCCACGAACACAAATGCCTACATTCATCCAAAAATCAGTGTAAATGTAAAGACATAGAATTAGTAAATGAACATACCTATCTGGGACTTACAATTGATACTAACTTTTGCTGGAAACCCCACATAAATAACTTATGTAATAAACTTAGAGCAGTTTTATCTAAGCTATCAATATTAAAATATAAGTTACCCTATCATACTTTACGCATGTTGTATATGTCATTGGCTGATAGTTTAATCGACTATGGTATAAGTAGTTATGGCAGGACATACAAAACATATATTGAAAATATTTACAAATTACAACTAAGCTTACTCAAAACTATTACACCGAATAAAATAAAAAATAAATATATACTAAATGATGTGGACCTATATAAATATTGTAAAGTAATAAACATATATGATAAAGTAAAAATTCAAATTGTGTGTGAAAACCTAGATCAAATTAAACAATTACAAGTAAAAACTAGAAGCATCAGATTGCGTAACTTATTGTACCTACCCAGATATATAATACCTTCATGCAACAATGTTCATGGTAAAAGAATGTGGGAGTATTTCCTGCCATCTACTTTAAATGAATATCCTAGCAATATTATTGAACAAATAAGTAATTTAGAAAATAGTGCTAAATGTATAAAAATACTTAAGAACTACATATTGTCTTAAATTGTAACGAGTAGTGTAGTGGCTCTCATTACCACGTATAAATCTAAATAGGTTTTTGTTGGTATTGAAATATGTTTCTTTAATGTAAATTGTTTAACATAAATAAAGAAATAAAGAAGAGAAAGAAAGAGGACGTTACTCAGTCGACGAATTTTTGCAAGTGCTTGCTACGCCAGTGAGCCGGCGTTCGATTTCATCAATACTTGGGGAATGTACCCGCATGTATCCAATGGAAATATTTTTACAAATATTTAACCATCAGTTATGATGAAATCAGCTTAACTTATTACGAAATTAAATCAAATTTTACTTACAAAAATTAATCGACTGTGTCATCCGGTGGGACTCGAACCCACGACCCTTCGCTATCCGGGCGAGTGCTCTTACCAACTAAGCTACGGAGGACGTTACTCTAACTTTTTCATTAAAAATACATATTTATTCTACATATCTTCACTTTAATTTAAAGTTGGGTAAGTACTCATTCTACAATACTCAAAGTACGAGTATTAGATCTTGAATTTGGTATTGAATGAATTATCAAGAAACTCCTTTTCTCCAAGTATACCTACAAAAACCAAACATACATATTTATGCATACTTAAATTATTAACCCTCCTTTGATTTTATTTGATATGGTACGGATTTTGCTTTAGTAATTGGTCATAAAAGTATTTATGCTAGAAGTACCATAAATAGGGTAACAAAATAAGGATAAAACTACTATTGCTCCACCCTATCAAAACTAGGAATCAACAAAACAGCAGTAATATCGATGGAAAAGTCGAAAGGCCGTAAGCCGACTTACCAATTTATACGGTGCCCATTCAGCCGTACTTTCCCGGGACAGTTTCCGCAAATCCGACTGACCTACTTATAGTTTGGGGCACATTAGTTCAATTTGCAGGTCCTGCACATTATACTAGAACAGCGATGGAAACTTGTTATCATATATTTAAGCAGTTTACTAAAATACTAACAGAGTTTACTACTAAGAGTCGATTTTACCAACGACAGATAAGGAATATTCGTCGAATAGAATACAAAACGCCTAATTTGAAAACGTTACCTATTTGTCAGCAATCATTTAAGCAAATGACTTTTTAAAATCGGTCGTTTTATACTTATTCCGTCGGATAAGTCTGACGTTGGTAAAATCGACTCTTAGTCATATAAGATGTTGACAAATAGTAATAAAATTTTAATAAAGTTACATTCCAAACGCTTTCTGCATTATAATACGACCGACCGCCTTTGACGACCGTCTTGGTGTAGTCGTTCGCGCACCGGACTTTTAAACCAGGCGGTTGCGGGTTCGATTCTCGCAAGGGGCAAATGTTTGTGTGATGAGCACGAGCAATTTGTACCTAAGTCATGGATGTTTATATATATATATATGTATTTAAGTATTTCTCTCCGTTATCTTAGTCACCATAGCACAAGCTCACGCTTAGTTTGGGGCTAGGTAATTGGTGTGTTTGTTGAAACTATTTTTTTTTATTTAATATTCATTAGTATTTTAGCTAGCTTCTTGAAATGTCTTATTTATAAAATAAAATTGTATATACCTCTATTCTTAAACTAGATTTAATAATTTTCATAATTTGTTAACTAGATTTGCATACTGTGTACACTCGCCACTGGAGCTACAACAAACCAAGCATTGCTCCTTATTAAAATGTTGTTTTATATGTATGTATGTGTGGTTGTATCTCTGTTTAGTACCAAATAAAATACATTAAAATATTAGTCTTTGTCTTGTGTAGTTGTGTGGTTTTATGTGCTTTCTGATATTTTTAAATTTTGCTTGCTTGCTTTGATATCTTTAATAGTATTCCGTAGCCCAAGCTCACCATCGTTTCCTTTGTCCTCTTCCGTACCATGTTACAGTAAAGTGTATTTTTAAACATAATATTAATTATTATGACACGTGCCTAAAATTACATTTACTGTTATTGACACTCTGTGTAGAATATAATACCTGTGTATTTGGGCTCTTATGTTATACCGGGAAACTATCAATCATATTGTGACACTAACAGTATAGACGTAAGTACACGGCATATTCCGGTATTTACACTCGGGACGTACAAATGACATTAATCTTGGAACACATAATCAGATACATTAGCGGATAATGTATGGTGTGGGAGTACTGTTCTAGATTTGCTTTTAAATTATTCAATTGTTTATGGAGCGGAAATGTAACATCGTATATTAGTGTTTTTTACTGGCTAAGTAGGTTACCTATCGAGCGGCCGCTACATTTTTGGTAACAACAAAATTAAAGCAGTCATAAAGCGAAAATGATGGTGCATCAAATGCAGAATTTTGTAGAGGACATAAGGATAGAAAAAAATTGAGACACTCCATATTTACTTTATTATGCAGAGTTATACCTATGTAGTAATATACGAGTATGTATATTCCGTAAATGACTAATACACAGAAAGCTGCAAAAATTGCTTTGTAATTTCGTGTTAAGGTGTATACTAATAGGTTATTATCTATTTCACATTCTAAATTATCTAAATAGGGTTGCACCCTTTCTTAGCAGGTACCATAAATTATTAAGTACCGAAATCGCAATCAATAACTGATTTCACGGGCATTTCGCCGCGACCCGGTAGCATACTGCCGATACCCATTATAACCGGGCTCATTGAATTTTTCCGGTAGTAAAACAAATGGGGTAACACTAATATGGCCGTAGACAAACGGCCGACTTTAGTGCGCACGATTTCTTCCTGTGTCTGTCTCCAGCTTCCTCACATATATTTATATGCTTTCCATATTTGAAGCATTATTGAAGAAATCAATTATGGATTATACCTTACAAATTTCAGCCAAATTGCTGCACTGGGTTCCAAATTTATCAAAACTTTATCTCTCTATCGCTATTCATAATACGACGTTATAAATATTTGTTCATTGTCTATGAGGAAGCCGGAGACATACACGTGATTTCTTTGTGTGTTCTGTGGTATCAGGCTTATTGTCTATGGTACTTTTAAATGGGTGATGGAGTTAGTTAACCCTACTACCCTATCTGTTTATTGACTCACTCTGTTGAGTCCATTCTGTTGATTGGAACGTACTTGAAGGTAAATTAAGAAAACAAACGTATTATAGTACTTATTTAATTTTTGTTATAGATTTGATAAATATAATTTTATGTGGAACTGTTTTTTCCCTAAAATTATTATTCCTAATTCCACTAAATCAAAAAATTACAAAACTTACTTTTAAAAATATATATTTCAGAAACAAGCGCGGTATTTTTATTTCAAAAAATAATGTACTTTTCGATACTTAAATAAATAATTGTCAAAACAGCAAACACAAGCTTAAGAGTCCGTTGCAGATATTGAATTTGACCTTAACCAATCTGCGTACGTTGCATTGTACCGCCTAGGCCTGTCCTAATGTTTCCTTTTACAGTGTTTACTATCACCCTCGCTATTCCTTGAAGTTCAATAACATTTTTTTTTTAAATGCAAAATCGGTAAAATCGTTATCAAGTTTTGGCTAACTAATTGATTTTTGTTTATTAGACATCGAAAGATTTTTGACAATAATTGTTATGTAAGGCGAAGCCAGATAGCATTTAAGGAACATATCATTTATTTATACTTTTCTGCACAAATTAAAAACAATGTACAAATGGCGGACTTAATGCCAAAAGCATTCTCTACCAGTCAACCATAGATCAAACACAGAGAAGATAAAGGCGGTGCAAAAGAAGAAAAAGAGATATTATCAACGAAAGTATCAAGTGAGAGTATGCAGAACGTAAAGACAAAATAATGAGTAAACATACATACTACTTACTTAAATAATATCGACATAACTTATACTATATACTTACATATTTATACGTACATAAACATAAACATACATAATAATAATCGTACACAAATCTCATGTCACTGAGTCAAGACCGAAATTTCATCGTTATAATAATTCCGCAAAGCCCTCTTAAGGGAAAGTTTAGAGGTATATTTCCGAATCTCTTTGGGGAGCCCGTTCCAGAGCCGGATGACTGTGAGAGTGAAGGAATTGGACATAAAGCCCGAAGTGTGATGTGGGATGAAGAGCTGAAGAGAGTTGTAGGAACGCAGGTTACGATCGTGAGAAGAATGTTGATATAAAAATTTATTTTTGAGATACGAAGGAGAGTTGGGATCAGAGAGGATGGAAAATAGTGTAGAAAGTATCCGAATATTCCTGCGCTGCCTTATGAGGAGCCAGCCAAGCTGGGATCGAAACTGAGAGACGTGGTCGTATTTACGGAGACCGAATACAAATCTGATGCAATTATTGAGAAGCCGGTCCAATTTATTGAGACGGTCTTGGGAGATATTAGTACAACAGACATCGCCATAATCAATAATTGGTAAGATCAGAGACTGAACAAGCAAGGTCTTCGTGCTAGAGGGTAAAAAGTGTTTAAAACGATAGAGGCTACCTACGCAAGGCACCATTCACCCTTTTGCTAGTTTCCTGCACATGCTTACCCCAGCTCAGTGTATTGTCTATATAAAGTCCCAAGTTCTTGACATGGGGCGAATAATGCACGAGCTCGCCATCATTCAATAAGTACTACAGTCTACGCCACAAGACACTGGCCTTAATATTTTAGCAACCAAACAAAACAAAACTCGAATGTGCTCCGAAACAAAGGCATGCATGCATTAATTTGCCTTATTTATAACCGATCCCGCTTCTGATACATGCCCAGTATCAGAAGCGGGATCGGTTGTGCCACTAACATAAATATTGCAGGATAAGTGTCCTGAGATGAACAAAAGGGAATCTGGCCGATGGTAAGTATGATTTATACAAAAAGGTTCTGTATGGTTTTAGTTAAATTCGAAATACACTTTAGCTTTATGGTAATAGCTGAACAGACTGACAAAGCAGATGAAATTAAATTTCACTTACAAAAATTAATCGACTGTGTCATCCGGTGGGACTCGAACCCACGTCCCTTCGCTATCCGTGCGAGTGCTCTTACCAACTAAGCTACGGAGGACGTTAGTCAGTCGACGAATTTTTGCAAGCGCTTGCTACGCCAGTGAGCCGGCGTTCGATTTCATCAATACTTGGGGAATGTACCCGCATGTATCCAATGAAAATATTTTTACAAATATTTAACCATCAGTTAAGATGAAATCAGCTTAAATTATTATTTTTCATAACTTAAGCAATTATTTTGCAAGTTTTTACGAAATTAAATCAAATTTCACTTACAAAAATTAATCGACTGTGTCATCCGGTGGGACTCCAACCCACGTCCCTTCGCTATCCGGGCGAGTGCTCTTACCAACTAAGCTACGGAGGACGTTAGTCAGTCAACGAATTTTTGCAAGCGCTTGCTACGCCAGTGAGCCGGCGTTCGATTTCATCAATACTTGGGGAATGTACCCGCATGTATCCAATGGAAATATTTTTACAAATATTTAACCATCAGTTAAGATGAAATCAGCTTAAATTATTTTTTTTATAACTTAAGCAATTATTTTGCAAGTTTTTACGAAATTAAATCAAATATCACTTACAAAAATTAATCGACTGTAACGCCGGCGCCAAGCAGGTAGCTGTGTTCCGTCGGTGAGTGGGAGTGCCAGAGTCTTCTGGGTGAGCATGCTCCACCATCGACTCTGTTTACGCTACGTCTGGCTTAGCCTAGAGTCATGAGCAATAACTTTACAACAATACCTATTTCGAATACTGAAAAAATACTTTTATCAGAATAAATAATGTATCATAGAAAAGAAACCCTTCTTTGATGCCGCCGTAAAAAGGAAAAACATACTTTGAAACAAATCGTTACAGTTAAATATCCGTAAAACTAGAAAAGATTGCATGCCAGGAAGCATTAAGAAGTTTTGTATCAGTGCAGTCGGGTCGGGTATATTTTCCACAATTACTAGAATAAGTAAACCGTTGCAAAACAAAACAGTCTATAATTCAGCTACTACTTATTAGTTTGGTGAGTATTTCAAGTAATTTGAAGTTCTTATACAATATGTATGTATATGGATATAATAATAATAAATTGTTTCGACAAACACCAATTACCTAGCCCCAAACTAAATTTGACCTTCTGCTATGGTGACTAGGATAATGGATAGACATACTTATATACTTACATTTATAAACATCCATGACTTAGGTGCACATGCTCGTACTCATCACACAACCATTTGCCCCTTAAGGGATTCAAATCCGCAACCGCCTGGTTTAGAAGTCCGGGGCACGAACCACTACACCAAGACGATCGTCAAAAAGGTCGTTATAATATACACGTATAATACACAGGATGTTAGTATAAATAGTCTTATCCTATAAGGGGGTTAATATGGCCATCAATACCTACATCTTTGACAACGGGATCATGATCGAAATCTTAAAAAAACAGTTGCTACATACAAATAATTCTATGAGATATTATATGAAGAGCCATTTTTTTGTACTATTTCTGTGATGATCTGATGACACCTTTATTCATAAAACTTATCAGTGGTTAGTTATTCCTTTCTGACGAAACAAATGTCAAATATGACAAACAAAGACATACGAACTTTAGTGTCAAATCCGCTATAACAGTCATGTTGGACGTTTAAGATTGAGACTATAGCTGCCGTACTTAGAGACGTCAATAAAAGTTAATTCTTCATTTAGTGTCATGCCTTCCTTTTCTATTTCATTGTGAAAGAAAGTGTCAGAACGAGACTTAATTAAAGATTAAATTTAATGGATGACTCTGAGTGCGGCAGTAAGACTGTTTACACCTTCATCCCTTAAATTGTTATGTTAATTCTCTCTATTGATTATTATCAATCTATAAGTTTTTTATAATCTAGAAGATTAGGCCAACAAACGTCTCACGGGGTCGCTCTTAAAAGTTCGAAAAAGTTAATTTAACCCGTTGACTGCGGATCCCTTTCAGTGTTTGTAGGCTCAGCAGGGTAGGCCCTGTCAATATGCCTGCACCACATTATGGTGCTTATTGGTTTAATTAGAGTAATGTACCATTAATGTCCCGATTGGACATATTTATTGCAATCAGTTTGAATCAGTGTATGTAAGTATTTGAGAGTTTATTGTTTTGTTAAGATCGGTTTACGTTGCACGTGTACTGCAAATAATGTGGATTTGTTTATATTGGAGCTTAAAAATATTTTTTTACAAAATGTGTTGGTCAGAAGTGTACAATGTCAGATTTTGAAATTGCCCAAACTTCGAAATAATTTTGATGCTTATATCACATTTGAACATGTACCTGACCTCTATCTAATTATTTTACATCAATCCACAACTCTTAAGAATTAGATGAAAAACAATATTTTAATATTTCCTAGAGCCAATAAAGGATTGTCATTTTACAAATTGTGGCTGTGAAAGGAACAGATATAATAAGACGTATGTAATAAAACCAAACGTGCTCATACAAACACTTATTATTACATCTCATACAGACCGACAGTGGAGGCTTAGTAATAGGGTCCCGTTTTTACCCTTCGGGTACAGAACCCTAAAAAAGAATTAAATTTTGCAAGAGAAACATTCTCAGAAAAATAAGTTAATAGATAAACGCCAAAGGTAAAAAACATACAATTAACATTTTACTTACTAAACCTTTTACATATAAAGATCAAGCCGCCCACACACTAGCTCTTCTATTTGAAAGCCTATTAATAAGCAATTCCAAAAATGATTTTTTACGATGCTGTTCAAAATGAATCAATGTAATAACCTGAACTGCTACATCCTGCATCATGGTCAGCGGACCCTGGGCACTCGCGTGCAAGTGCACAACCGGGATAACTCTAGGAAGATGATGATGACAAAATCAAATGAGCTGAATCAAAAATCCTTCCTTAAAATCGTTCACATGCAAAATGAATTGATAGTACACTGAAACTGAAGTCGATCTACAACAGTGCCGACTAAGTCGCAGGACCGGACGCAGCACATAAATCTCGCGCGCTCAAAGCGTCCACTTTTACTGACTTCTTTGATCAGACCCGGAGAAGTTGCAGGTGCAAAGGAACTAAGGACTCTAAACTCCGCTATTTTTAGTGCTTTGTTATCAAATTAAACTGTATTGACTTCACTTCAGTCAGTCGATCAGTGATTACATAAGTATTTTTTTGTTTGTCCATCCGTTCTAGGGGTAATAATAATATTTCAGCATATACTAATGCTGCTTATTAAATATTAAATTTAATAATAATAAATTGTTTTTATTTGGCACGGCAAACAAAATACAAGAAAAAAAAATCATTAGAAATTGAATATTTATAAGTAGTTTTGTACGTGCTTATGTTTAAATTTACAATTTTATCATTAGTTTGAGAAATTTATTGATTTAAGTCCACTCGAAATCCAATAATATCAACTTAATATGTCACAGATGACTACTAAAGTTTACCTCCTATACCACCCGAAGCTAATCTAATATGAAGTCAGGTAAGAACTGTTGAAGATGAAAAGCAGCTGAATTACAATATGAAAAGTTATTAAGATGTTTCTGAAAATGTACAAGTCTTGTAATACAAGTTAATAACGATGGTAGCACATAATAACTCATAGTCGAAATTGCCGTTCCAGGGTTACTCACGTTACAAGAAACACGCGTATTAGAAGACTTGTATGCTTTAATAAGGCCCACATGCGGCCACTAGTTTGCTATAAAAGGATCTAGGTAAGTATGTACTTAACTATTTATTATGCCTCTTTCCGTTTCATTTGCGAATTGGGTTGGAAATTATACGTCCACTCTCACTTAACTGCCAAATCATTACTTCATGGCCCAGTGATACTTACTTTAAACAATAAAAACTTTGTCCTATTACACGTCCACTGCCGAGGCATATTCAACTCTATGTTATTGAGTTAAGACTAAAATTATTTGCGAACCGGCTGACATTTGACATTATTTTACGCATGGAGAGGAAATTTTCATCGCATGTTTTGACATTTTAATGTTCCATTTTGTAGGGAACCCGTTTAATGCCAAACGCTTTTGTTGGCGAGTGTCAAACGATTTATGTTCGCCGAATAATAATTTATTGGGCCTTTTTGTGCCGACGTGAAACGCGATTGTATGTAGAAAAGCCCAGTTTGGATAAATTCGCACCGAAATTGTCAGGTATTTGTTTATACGCGCACTTTGATCAGTGATTCATAGTATTTACTGCTGACATTCAAATGTGTTGGAAACAATTTTTTGTATGTAACTGCCTACTGATACTTGCTCTTAAGAGTATGTGCAATGTGCATAGCCGTATCTTTTGTCGAGTGGCAGCATAGGCACTTTGCGTCCTCGGTCAACTTCATGGTTACCATTTTGTTGAGTTTGCAGTCAATATTCTGGTCACAACACATGTTTTGTATCTTTTAACCTTTAGCAGTTCTTAAGATACTTTGTTGTTGTACCTTCGCTTTAGAGTGTTCTCATCCTGGTGCGGACTTCCACGACTCAATAGCCTCTTGTTTACAAAGGGTAGTAAGAAGCGTAGTGGCTCTTTATTTGGTAACACCACAGAACGGTTCTGGGCCGATTTGTGGGTCATCGGCTCCCTTTTTAGCGAACTCGTCTGCTACTTCATTACCATATATGTTAGAATGCCCTGGCACCCATGTGAATGTTATACTTTGGACACAAAGAAACCCAATAAGATGTTCAATTCTCAAATGTGAATTTTTTATTAAAAATAATAAAAAAACGCATTGAAATCGCTTAATCCGTTCAGGTGTTTCGAATATACGTACAGACAGACAGACATAGGCTTCAAACTTATTACCCCCTCTTTGCGCTGCGTCGGGGGTTAAAAAAGAATCGTTTTGATTAGTCACTCTGTTCATATTTTCGACTGTGGCTTTGTTATATTAATGTAAATAGTAGATTGTTATACAAGGGACGAAAGTGACCATTCCACTCGAAAAGTTTCTAGCCCTTGAACGAAGTGAGAGCTCCAATAGCTCAAGAGTGGAATGGGTGCTTTCACCCGAGTTAAACATACTGCACCCATTCCACTCTCGAGCTATTGGCGCTCTTACTTTGTTCGAGCGCCAGAAACTTCTCGGGTGGAATAGTCACTTTCGTTCCTTGTATAACAATCTACTATTAATACCCTAAAACGTATCAGGATTTTCTCCTACCCTAAGGCTTCTATTAAGTTACTATAAACATAACCAACTAAACCATTGCAGCCTTATTTGTAAGTACAATCAGCGCCGTAAGAATCCATTTCTAAGTCGTAATAACTTCTTGACAGATTTTTATATTACCTTTGTCATTTGAAAAATATTAACATCTAGCTTCAAGTACTTATCGGAAGGAATATAACATTGTTTTGCTGTATTCGTGTTTGATAAAGATAATATTATCCATTTTTGTTTGTTATCTCTGGTGCATTTAAAAAACTTTTCATGGCAACTTTATTACGTTGTGTCCCGCTCGCTAGCTCTACGCTGAACTTGGCAACTGTTAACTTTTAAAGGCCGCCCGTGATACAGGCATTAAAGCTTACAACGGGGACCGCTGTGTAAACTTTTTGTAAAATGTTTCATATTTTTTTTTTATATTTTGAATTATGGAATATAGTTCTGACGCCTCGGTCTGTACCTACAACCTTTTAATATCTGTACTAGCCATAGGCAATAGTATAATTAGCTCGGAGATCGATCGTGTAATGGCCACCTAATTGCGCGCGCGTCGCTTCAAATACATTTATACAGTCGGTTTCACAACCATGTGTACATTTTTAAACCTATTTTGAAACTTAGCACCTTAAGAAACCAAGACTTCAATTCAAAAAGTGATCTCGTACATGGGTTATTTTGTAATTCAATAAATCCATCAAAGATTCTGTTATTCTGTATGTATGTTACCTCTTCATGCTTTAACCGTTGAGCATAATATTTAGATTGAGGTGAGGCCATAATTTAAGGTCCTAGAAAGGATAAATTATGTTGCGATATAATGTAAAACATTTAAGGGGCGACATTAGCGCGGGCTAGTATTACCACAGAATATAATAGTACAAGTATATTACAATAATTTTATAAAATTTATATTCTCTAAAAAAATATTTTAAGACAACCACAATAAGGTACACTTAATGTCACATTACCGGAAAATAGTTTAGTAAGTGGACGGACACAAACAATTGCAAAAACCTTATTTTTGAGGCTGACTATACCAAGTGGTGCATCGACCGGTGGTATTTCGGTGGCGGCTGGGGCATTCGCGATCTATCGACTGTGGCACTTTGTAGTGTAATAAATATAAAACCCATTTAGATATCAGGCCTAGAACTAGAAAATCTATTATGTTTGATTCTATTTTTATCTCTTGAGCATCATTTTCAAAGTTTACATCTTGGAGGTATTTGTTGCCGGAATTTGGAATATTTCGTCCGGTATTCAATTTATGTTAAGTTTTCAAGAACTTATCAATCAAACATTAGTAACTTCAGTCCATTTCTTTATTAATCAGACCTTATGGCCCAAATATAGGAGTCACGACGTAGTAGGCGGTTATTTTTCGGGTTAGTTCTAGATGTTCTAGTAGTAGGACTTTCCGACCTAGACTCGAAGTTTTCAATTCGATTCTGTGCTAGAAATGAGAAATTTTCTGACAGCTTAATTGTAATAATATTGACAGTTTAACTGTATGTTTATAGATGGCGCTATTCATCTAAGTTATATAAATAATGCTTTGAAATCATTGAGCATAAAACAATAACAAATTATTGTAATATTATGTGTATAGACATGTAGTGGAAGTACTTACGTTAAAAAATTGCGAGTTTCAAGAATACCAAAAAATTTCTTAATGATCAATATATTGTTTAAAAATTACCTGTTAGTACGCGTGAAGCTAAAACATACTAAACATTAACTTTATAACATAATAAATGCTCAAACCAGCATTTTTGCTTAATAAACTTGTAACTTAAGCTAAAGCTTGTAACTTAGTTTGTTCAGCGCCATCTAGTGGATTTTTAAGTACTGATTTTTGACACTAGGAAAATCCCTCATTGTATCCGCAATTACTTAAATCGGTACACATTCAAATAGTAAATATATAAATAGTTATGAAATATCGCTGTTTCAACTCAGACTTTCATTGTTGTCTTTTCGTTCCGAAACGGCTATGAACGGAAGTCATTATATGCGAGGCTAAACAAAAAGCAACCGTTTAAAAGACACGCCTTTCGCCCATGGCTGCGGCAGGGATACCAGATCCAACTGATTTCCTTAAAATGTGGTCATTTCAATAAATGTTAGGAAAAGACTATCTACGCATTAATTTAAAGGTGATTGTTGGTTGGTCAATCACCTTATATCAGATAGGATTTTGAATATTTTGAAGTAGGTGTTAATCTGTAAAACGATCGGGATCTGAAAGTCTATTGCAATTGTCTATTGCGATATTCTTTGAAGTATATCCAATTTTAAACTGATTTTTGTAAACAATTAATTCGTTGCATGTACTTATGTGTTCTGTCTATGTAAAACTAGCTAATTAGTTTTTTTATTTATCTGCAAAAATATATAAGTGACTTTTCGCGTCGCAAATCAAATCGAATCGCATATTAAATTGCAAACAAACTATCTATAAAAGTTTGTAATTTTATTATTGAAGTCATTTCATTCTATTTAAATACATCTAAAGGTGTTATACGTTGAGTAAAAACAAAACTAAATTTATTTTCTTGCGAAATTTTGGGGAAACACTACAACACTATTGGCAACACTGACTAACGAGAGAGTTTAAACAATTATTCAAGTAACAAAGGGCCCACGATGAACCATTGTCAGTCACCTGTCCCCCCGGACACAATTAACACTGATTACTGTAATTACATACCTACTTAATTTTAAAACAATCGCCCACGTAGGGCCACACAAAAAATTCCGTGAAATCATGGCGCGACACACTGTGCATGGCAAACTTGCACCTTGTCATTGAAAGGCGTAATTGGGTCTCATTTTCAGGACAAAATAATTATGTCCACGTGATGCAATGTACACCATTTGTTGTAGGGCCTTTGAAAACTTGCCGAATAAAAAGTCGTTAGTATGACTTTGTTTTAGAAAACTGACCTCTATAGTACCAAGTACGGTGGACTAAACATTATCTAAGAAATTACAGATAATTTTTGTGTCAAATCAAAGCGCCTCTACCGAGTGTACAGGGAACGAAATAAGTGTAAATTCCATATGTTTATGTCAATTCTCGTTAGTTCCGTGGACGTGAGGTCCACGGAACTAATGAGAATTGTAAACGTACACACGCTCACTATAGCCGTCAGCGCCAAAATGGCGATAATCAAATGGCTTCATTGTTAGGTTGACAGTATGCAGTCCAGCGTACTTGTATTATGGAGGTCAGTGTTTTTTAATCAATGCTCGTGTATGAGATGACATTGTGAAGTCGATATTTAATAAAGTTCCTCAAGCTGTCTAACTAAAGCTACGTTACGTTACGTAAGTGCATTACATATACGGCATCAATTCTACAGGGCAGACAGCCCTTTGAAGAATTGTGATGGTGGTGGCACGGTTGCGAAAAAAGTACATTCTCGTCGTGAATTTAGATGAGACTTAAATTAAGCTCAATACCTATTTTTAATTCTTGAGAACTGTTCTGTTTGGTATTATACAAATATTTCTTACACTGTTTTGTCTGACAATACGTGACTTATAACAGCAAATAAAAATACACGCTCGTAGCCGGGATTATTTACTAAGCGTAAATCTAATCCTTTTTGACAGCTGCCTCATTCTTTGATCGCGCCGACTCGTCTCGTATGCCTCGCGAAATGAAGTTAGTTATTTGAAAAACGTGCTCCAAAATTAAAAGAGATTCCATTGTGCAGTTCAAAATATTTAATTACACCACACACAGTGTTTTTAAAAATAAAAAGCTTGTGGGTAGGTACGTAAATGCGCTATATATAAAATATCACTAGGCTTTTTATCTTTGAAAATCTCTTGCAGTAGTAAATTATAACCGCAGTGGCATTTTCCAATCATTTATGGATACAAATGTAAAATTCGTTTTAACACGAACTGCTCATTTAATGTCATTTGAAATCACTACTCAGCGTTCCTGTCTGTTGAATTAGCAATGTTTTTTATAAATACAGTTGATGTGGAAATTATTCTGTGTTCTCTATATATTAATTACATTAGCGAAAAAAAAAGCTAATGAAAATTATTTCTAATTTCTTACTTTGAAAATAGACTAGTGTAATAATAATAATGTCCTCCTAGCCGAATTTCGGCTACAGCGGCCAATCTCAACAGAGATTAGCCAACTACGCGGGAGAGAGATATTATTGTGCACAAGTGTGTGCGCAATACACAGGTGCACTCTCTGTTTCTTCACTCTCATAATTCGGTGAGACGGCAGTTCGACATGACCGTAGAGAGATCAGGCTCAGGACCAACGGCTTAACGTGCTTTCCGAGGCACGGGAGTGTTAACACCACAAACTTCCTGACTCCGGAGCTGTGTCTGAGTTATTTCAGGACAGAAATACTCAAATACTTTCGGTCCGACCCAGAATATGAACCCAGGACCTCGTGGATAGTACCCAGCGTGCTGACTACTAGACCAACGAGGCAGTCAAGACTAGTTTAGAGAATCGTCGACTAATTTTATGTAATGTTTCACAGACTTCGTTAAAGATACTCAAGATATTTATTCTGTGGAAAAAGTGAAAATATTACAGGAAAAATTTCCAGTTACCCAGTTAAGGATAACTTAAACTAAGGACATTTTAATACAGTTAGTAGAAAGTAACACAATAATTAAATGGAATACATACTCGTAGAGGGGAATAGGACGAACAATATTTTATGTAGTACAATTTAAATACGAAAATCACCGCAAGGTACCCAAAACATTGCACGTTAACATCATAATCGCCTCTAAGAGATTCTGTTGTGCCTAGGAGACGTATAGTACTTACTATACCTATAAGAGTCTAGTTAGGTAATCCTGTATTTTATTATGGAGATGAATAAAATTAAAAAATCATCGAGAACATGTTAATCTCGTACACGCTAGCCGCTCAGTCATTACTCAACGTCTCGACCCTTGTTCACTGGTACAGTGGCCAGCACATCATCATCCTATACATTTTCGTAGCAAAACCACCCCTATTACAATTGCGTAAGATGCCACAGTGGTCACATGTACATGCTGTCGTCCGTACATAGGGTACATAGAATATAACCTCCAACACGAAAGTTAAAACAAGTCCATGCGATAAGTAATTTATGCCAATACACGACGAATGTGCCCTCAACACGCAACTGTAGCAAAACTTATCCTTATAATATCAGTCAAACCTGTATTAATAATGTAACGATGCAATAAATCAGCACCATATCAAATCAACGATCTTTTGATTGACGATTTTCCAATTATACCAGTGCATAAATATTCCATTTGTTTTGCATACAAGGGGATTGAACGCGTATTGGTTTGGGACCTTTTAATACTGTTCACACATTTCGTTCCATGGATCGGAACCACACCACAGGGTAAGAAACTTTCATACAAACAGTGCTCAGACACCCCAGACTCTAGATGGATACCACGGTGTATTGCTAAGGCATGTGTTCGTCAGTTTATGGAGACTTGTAGTGTGTACACACATTAATAGCTTTATGCATTGAAGCTATTCAGCTGTATTGATTTATAGGCTATCTTTGAGTGGGCGGCTCTAACACGGTCGGATATTTCTCCGGGTAGACCTAATTTATTAGGGCAACAACTGGACGCATTAGGCTTGATGTAATGGCAAAACTGTCTCTTTCAAAATCGAATCAAAGTGTTGTAACTTACGGGGCCAATTTTATTTATAGTGTAGAACTATAAATGTTATATCATGAGCTTTGATTGATGGACCTTCGAGATTTGTTAGCAACAGGGAAGTTGATGATGTCAAATGTCACCGCGGATTCCGCGATGAGTTTATAAACTCGTTTGACAACTTTTAGCGTCAAGTTCCCCAACACATTTAATTTTTAATCAGCCGTTTTAGATTTTTTTGGCATATTTTGTATGGGAATCCTGTCAAATTACCCACTAATTGAAGTTCAACGGCTGTTTAAAAATTGGTAAACATACAAAAATGCAAATGAAAATTATTTAACGCAGGACTGCGGGAGATATTATTGCACAAGTGTGCGCAATACACAGGTGCACTCTCTGTTTCTTCACTCACATAATTCGGTGAGACAGCAGTTCGACATGACCGTAGAGAGATCAGGCGCAGGCTTAATCTACTCCAGCGCTAAGTACACTTTTGAACGGTAGCAATGAGTTGTACTATATAAATATTTTGGCAGTACCTAATGTATGATTTGTCGTAAGAAATGATACATAATATTTAGAATGAAACAAAATATAAACAAACGTGTAAATATTTCTTCGTGTAAGTGTAATCTGAAACATTGTCAAAGCATAAGTAATGTCAAATTAGAACAAGATTATTATTATTGGAGTTAGCTGAAAACGCCAAACGACGCAAGTATGCATCACTTGCAAGTGATTATGTGTTTGCGCCGTTTAGCGTTAAAACTTTTGGACCGTGGGGGCCATCCGCTAAATTACTTTTTGGAAAAATTGCACCTGAATTTAATTCTGTTTTGGCAAATAGTAAAGCTGGCTCGTTCCTAGCTCAAAGGATAAGTATAGCTATCCAACGCGGTAACGCAGCCAGCATCCTCGCCTCCTTGCCTCAAGGACACGGGTTATTTTTGATTAAGTAGGTTTTAAGTTAATTTTTTTTTTCATGCATACCTTTGTGTTTATTTTCTTTTATTGAATAAAGTTAGAGATTATTATTTAAATTACACCCCGACTGAATCACAGCCTGAGAGCTGGCAGACCATTTTGTGAAGTACCTACATACCTACTTGAAACAAAACACTATGAGTAATTTTGTAATGCACTTGAAGCTATTTAATTTGTAATATCTTTATTATCGTAAAGAAAAGGGGTACAATCCATACTAATATTATAAATGCGAAAGTGTGTCTGTCTGTCTGTCTGTCTGTTATCTCTTGACGTTTAAGTCACTGAACCGATTGAGATGAAATTTGGTATGGAGATAGTTCAAGACCCTGGAAAGGACATGGGCTACATTTTGTCGCGATATAAAAACATTAAGGGGGTGAAATGGGGGATGAAAGTTTATATAGAAAATCTAACTTTTGCGGGCGAAGTCGCGGGGAACCACTAGTATTCAATAACTATGATGTAAGTTTATAGTAAGATTTTAAATATTTTAAGTTAATAGGAAAGTTATTTAAGGTAAAAGTAGAGCAAACAATTATTAAATATTGCATATCAAATGTGAAATCATAAGCTTCGATTAATTAACGAGGCTGTATTAATTATTTATTATTAAGTTTATTTAAATGAATCATACTATGTCTGGGTTATATGTATTCTTATAAATAATTTGAACTCGTGTACTTACGTAATTAAATACCTATGTTTAATTAATTATTTCCATTACCATCTTTCTCTTTTGTACTTTGAATATGTGTGCAATGGTAATATAACTAGTATTTAATGTTATGGTCCTTTGAAAATCAGCTAGAGTAGTCTGAAATCTTTACAAATTAATCCAGTGGATCGTAGAACTCGATATTTTCTGTAAATTGTCTACATTACTAAATTACTTTTTGGAAAAATTGCTCCTAAATTACTCTGCTAAATTGCTCTGTTTTGGCAATAGTAAAACTGGCTTCCTCGCTTAAAGGATAAGTATAGCTATCCAACGCGGTAACGCAGCCAGCATCCTCGCCTCCTTGCCTCAAGGATACGGGTTTATTTTTGATTAAGTAGGTTTTAAGTTAATTCATTTTTATTTCTACATTTTATATTTGGAATGATCAAATGGCCTGAACATATTAAAAATATTAAGGAATAATAGGTAAGTAAAACCTACCACTTAATTAACATAATATCTATTTATTCTTTGATATTACCACAAAGCCTTGTGGTTAACCAAGTCCATTATTTAACGAATTAACCGTGACACAAATACAGCTACGAGCGTCCCTGACATTAATTACTTAGTTTGTAAAATGGTCAGCGTGTTGAGTTCTTTCAATACTAAATCAACAATGAGAAATATAAATATTCTTATCACATTAAATGTCGCATGAGCAAGCTTTTTTTAGAAATAAACTTAAAATAACTTTGTAACCGATTAAAATATAATCATTATTATTATTTCAAGACCAAAAAGCCCAAAATCCAATTTTTTATTTTGAACCGACCGACCCAGTATTAGAACCCGGGACCTCGTGTCGTGTATAGTACCCAGCGTGCTGACCACTAGACCAATAAATAAATTTGAATAAGGTACTCGTAGTGCAGTATGTAGTGGGGATGGCAATACCCAAACCAGGCCTGTGTATCTCCCCGCGGAGGTAGCAAAAACGTACCTACGCGCGGCGCACCTACGTAGGTGCTAAAACAAGTTGCGTGTCGCTACTGGCCAGAGCCACGCTCGCGCGTTTTATTCACCGGCGGCCGCGCGGCTACGTTGCTGGCTGGACGAGAATGAATAAAGTACTAGAAAGAGGCGCTAGATGGCGTTAGAAGCTTCTCGTAGCAGTCAACCCTATCGCGTCGCGTGATATTACGTCACTGAATAGGTTTTGTGTATTATGAATCATATTCCAGAGCAATAAGTATAAAATTATCTTACAATGGATTTTTGTAGGTGTCTACACGAAAATGTGCTTGACTCTGAGGCGAACTAAATTACGCCGTATTGTTGACGACATTGAGTAGACATTTCTTTGAATACAATTGCTAAGTCATACTTCTGTACGAAGTACTAGTATTCTGTGCCCAAACTTTAATAAAATCTCTCTTTGTGTTTTTCAGATTCTCCAAAATTCAATAATGTTTTTTTCCCAAAAAAGGGTGTCTCAGGCTCACTTCAGTGTATGCGCGGCACAGAGGCCGGCGAAGTTAGCGCTAGGCTATGTCGGACTAGACGCGCACGCATGGCGGGCAAGCGCCCCGATAAATCAGGACTCGCGCTGCAGGGCAGATCTAGGGTAGCTCTACCGACTACTACTTTACTGTGTGACACGGACTCCCTGTGAGAGGTCACTGAATTGAGCGCATCTTATACTAAGCGAAGACAAAAACTTTAATATCGCGATGCAGGTTTTTCAAACCGGGTACTTCATACACAATGCGGTTCCTTACACAGTCGATACAGCTTGCATGATAGTGGTACTTATGCATTGAAAAGGCTAAACATCGTGGCATTTGACGACCTCTTGGTGTAGTGGTGCGCGCTCCGGACTACAAAACCAGAGGTTGTGGGTTTGAATCCCGCAAGGGGCAAATATTTGTGTGATGAGCATGAGCATTTGTACCTAAGTCAAGGATGTAAAAACGTATATAAGTATGTATATCCGTTATCCTAGTCACCATAGCACAAGCTCACGCTTAGTTTGGGGCTAGGTTATTGGGGTGTTTGTTAAAACAATAGATTTTTTATTTATTTTTTATATTTAATTAGCAAATAATTCTGAGATTAAGTCGATTTTAAACTTTTTTTATTCAGTAGCTTATTCAGCTTATTTTTTTTTTCATTCAGCTTTCCCTGTTTGTTTTTTTTTTTATTTTGTTTGGGTTGGATTGATCTGAAAGGACATGTCCATTCTTTGTATGGAGGATGGTTTTTTATTTCAAGATATTACATACGGTAAATAAATAATAAACACGAAACCATACAAATAATAATTTTAAGTGCCTTCACTTTTGAAAGTCTAAAAAACAAAAAATAAAATCTACATACCCTAAGCTATGCTTATAATCGTTATGGCAAGCCAAAGAATGGGAAAAAGCTGCAAAAATATGAAACACGAAACCATGCAAATAATAATTTAAATGCCTAAATTTTTGGAGTTTTAAAATATAGAAAAAATCTTGATACCCTTAAGTTATGTTTATGATCATTATGGCAAGCCCATTAAGGGGAAAAAAGTCACAATCTAAGTATAATTTAGATGTGTAACATCACGACCACTGTCAATGCCGATGACAATTTTGTCGATAATTACTACTTGTTTTTCCTGCATTATTATAGCCGAAGGTGCAGTTTATTTACAGTGAAAAAGTAAAATTAATTTTAATTTTTCTCGATATAGAAGGCCTTAAAATATATTATTCATACAGAAAGGAGTTTTTGGGAACTCTTCCACATAATATTTCCCAAAAACGAATCTTTTGCTAAATCACAATCCCCTTAACATGGGTATCAATTTCAATCTTATCTAAGACCTCGCCTGCGGGATATAGAGGTGCGGGGATAGACGGTAACAGGGATTTGATTGGGTGATAACAATTTAAAAAAAAATCAAAATTTTAATAACCCAATCAAATAACAAGCGCCCGCCACCCGCACCGTTCAGGAGTCTCAGGACAGCCCTTTCTCGTCTAACCCAGCAGGCGAGGTCTCAGACAAGCGGTCGGACTATAAATATATTTTATTCAGTTGGAAATCTATAGTAATACTTTAACCATTCAGAGATCATTTTTCCAAATACAATAGAAAATCAATTGTTGAAATATTTGGATTTTTGTTTGTTTGTGTGGAAAAACTCAAAAAGTACAATAACAGATTTCGAAAATACTTTCACGAATAGAATGCTGCGATAAGCCGTTTTAGGGATTTTTATATTATGTTTAGGTCGAATAAATTCAAAATATCTGGATATATTTCAAAAATTCTTTAACCAATAGATTGCTACGTTTACCGGTCGGACATGGGCTGTTTCTTTTAATTGCACTCGTGCGAAGCCGGGGCGGGTCGCTAGTCTAACACCTTGTGTGATAAGAAATAAGATATTTTAAAAGTTCTTTTGAATAACATTGACAAGAAATATTTAGCTTTATTATTTTTTTAGGGGTCAAAACTTAGATTGAATTAAAAAAGGAATATATAAAGCACTAGCGCCTCATGATTTTATTACCGGTTCGCAATTTCGCTGTCAATCACTATTTGGGTTTGATGTAGTTCACTAATATCATGGACGAATATATTATAATAAGGAGTTGCTACGTCGAACTACTTTTTGATTGATGCAATTATGAGCATCTCTTTTTGATTAATTATCAGGGTCAAAAACATGAAAAATAAATGTAAGTGTTTTTTAGCATCAATAATAATCATCATATCTACAAACGCGAGCATAAAGATTGCAGGTATTAATCTTATTTTAAAAAATCAGATTTTTACGACAGCTGATTTTTAGTCATTGACGGACCCAAAAAGGGAGTCAAATCTGCTACATCAATGTGGTGAAGTATACACTCCGTTCTCTGCATTGAAACATTGTTTCTAGTTTGACATCAATCGTGAGCGCCGTGTGAGGCGTCTGACATATCGGATCGGCGCAAGGCCAGAGCTACGACGAGGCGTCGGACTGCGCACGCGGCGAGTTGTCCCCCCAAGCAACCACTGCGCGGCAACTGGGGCAGTGTCAGAACAGCGCTGCCCCAACCACTGCTCCACTGTGTAGCAACGGACTCCCTGACTATAGAGCCTAATGGATAGTATATGTAGTTAGCTAGAACAAAAACTTAGATAGCGCGATGCAGGTTAGGCTGGCAAAAGTTTGGCGGCATTCTAAAATTAAGTAACATCCTAAAATCATTGCTTGGTCATGTATATTGCCGTTTGAGATTAAAGCTAATTAGGGTCAATAAACTGACTGAGCTTAAAGGTAATTCCAGTAAATTGATAAAAAATACCCTTGTCTTAATTTAAGGGACGTGTTTTTGAAGCCAACGCCATCATTTGTCTACCTGAGGAACTAGAATTGACAAATCGTTAACAATACCTTGCAATGAATGACATGTCCACTAAAGTCCATGAATGCCATTCAAATCTCTCAGTACCTGCAAACAAGAGATATTTTTCTGTAGCTTGACTTGCAGGGTCATTATGGACAACAGCGCCATCAAATATCGACTAAACAAACTAACATTCCAATTACGAGTACAACAGTACATAGAGGGCATTTGAACAATGAAAATAAAAATATTTATAATAAATATTAGCAAGCATCCTGCCGCTTAAATACCACTTAGTTGAAATGTTAATATTGGTCTAGTATTACTTTTTGTGGCTATTTAATAACATTTTGTTGTGACTGACTAAAATACATAAATCGTAAATACCACGAGACTACAGAACACTACAGTACCTTTACTGCGTAGTACACAAATAAATGAAGTCTATATTACGTGATACATGGTCAAGCCATAAAACAGCCTCTAATGTAAGTACAACAAACAGCATGCTTGACGTTGAGCTGGACGTTGAGGATTTGACTCATTCCTGGTGGTTTGGCTCTTATTGTGTCTTGTAACACAACACAATGAGTTAACAAATTCAAATCCAAATCTGTTAAATATTTGTGCAATATATTTAAGTTATATTTTAACGTGATATTTATTATTTGTTTTATATTTACAGTGCGACTACCAACTAAGGGAAAATAGTCAAGATAAAAGATACCATTCCGACACTGCAATAATCAGCACTTATAAAAATATTATTGAGCTATGCGGATTTGCATTTTTATTGGATTTCTTAAATTTTTTAGTTTGTGTATTTACTTACATCTGATAGCGTTATTTTTCAATTACAGTTTAGTAGAGAAAATCCTTTATGATCTAATAGTGTCTGAAATGGTAATTAAAAAAAAATAAGCACAATGAGCTGACCTTTTTCAATAAAATAAATATTATTTATTTTCACAACGTAGTCCATAGTGTGTTAGCAACAATCAACCTTAGAAAAGTATGTTAGTAACAATAGTGCAAAGAAAAGACAATTTAAATGAGTGAGAGTAGGTACGTACGTTTTATTGATTCGCTATTATATTGATTTTTTACTAACTTCTAACTTATATTCTTTTTTATAAGGCCTTAAATGTAAACATAATAAAGATAATACGCTTACATTGTTGAACGAACAGGTCAGTTATACCACCTCCCCACTTTTGAATCTATTTTCAAATCAACAAAATGTTATTAATAACCATCAGTCATCAACGGTTTAACTTTTTAATTTTTTAACTTTAACTTTTTGTTAACAAAATAATTGTATTTTATTTTTCCCATCTGATAATGGATTTCCGCAAAGTAACGCCTGATTCTCTTAATTGCCTTAAATGTACTTGTGACCTCTACGGGGCCTGGTTACCTGTAAGACCGTTTATTGTAAACCTCTTTTAGGCATCAGCCTTTTGCACCTTAGGCAATAAGTAACCAATTTGTGAACCTAAATTAATTTAAGATACGTATTGTGCTTAAAATAAATCAATAATTATTACAAAATAGTATAACATAATAGTAGATTATTCACCATGGGGGTAAAGTGATGTCTTACTTCACGGGCGTCATCTTATATCTCGAGCGTAACGAAGGATTCGAGAGTTATAGCCTGACCAGGAATATATGGGACCTGAATTAAGGGCGCTTCGAATCCACTTTAATGACAACACTCAGTATAATCATACCAGCGTAGATTGGCAACTGAACATAAAAACATATTTTTAAATGTTTACATTCCTGTATTTTTTAAGCCTGCTGCTTAATGATAACAGATTCTACGATAAAATAGGTTTAGGTTTAACGATATTTATTCTCATAAAAGATATACATGGTCACTTACATGAGAACAGAGTTTACATATGTATTAAAATATTAGTTTCGTCCGAGCAGAAACACATTCCAAACAAAATTAACACTGGACAATCACATTAATTACAATCCAATTCAAAAATACCTTTCGACAACATATTCAATTAATTTAGTTATATTATTTAGTAATAATATGCCTGTTACAAAACATATATTTTTCAAATATGGAGGCGTTTAAAATTCGGATTTCTATGGTTACGTGTTTCATATTTTTGTAGCTTAAAGATAAATATAGGTTATTGGTGGTTGGTGATATCTTGGAATAAAAAACCAGCCTCCATACAAAAAGAGGGCAAGCCCTTTCGTATCGTCACAAACAATTTTATTATTTCTTCGATATGTAAAATATTAATCGCAGGTAAATATCACTACAGTACATTATGAAACAAGTGAGTAAAGTTGCTCATTATACACGAGGCTGTGGGTTGCAGCCCGAGCCGTTCAGGCGAGGGCGTAAATCAGCCGAGTGTCTATTGAGCAAGTTACTCACGAGTTTCATACGAACTTTTTCAACACACTTGCGAGGAAAAAACAAACAAGTATTGCATAAATCGTTTCATTATTAAAACACTTGGAGAATGTACGTTTTTCAAAACGATATTGGGGTGTTGGTTTTCACTAGATTAGGCTTTCGTTTGCATATTGTGCTGCATTCAGCATTTCTGGCGGGGTTAAAAATCTATTAATTGTTCGTCTTCTGTAATAAAACTTGTCATTTTTTACAATTATATATCACACAGCAACAATTGCGATAGCAAACAAAATATGAAAATTATGGCAAATGGCGCCCAAGTCTTTTTTTCACGTGCAAAATGTATGGTGGTTGATTACATATAGCCATACAGCCTACTTTAAAATTATAATTTTAGTGATAAAATGCAAAACGAATTATTGCGAATTGTAAGTAATTTGATAACAATAAATGTTTTTTCTTAATTAGGGACACAATTATTTGTTCCAAAAATGTTAATGGATTTTCGGCGGCAGTAAACTTCTTTGTTGTATTATATAATCTGTGTTGTTGTTACGAAAAAATGGTATTACCCGGATAAATTGAAAAATGCTCTGTTTACTCACATTTAATTTGCAGTTAGGTACTTACTTAACTTTTTAGGGATAATTCTATTACGTACTAGTGCGTAATATTATTATGCACGCGTGGGTTATAGTTCGGTTTATGGCCCTAAGAACGATGTAATAAGGCTCACTTTACGAGCAAGTGTGTCGAAAAACATTAATGACACACTTAAAAATACAAAAGGAAGCCGAGTCTTCTACAAAGTGGAGGTTTCTAAGTAATACCAGTGATACCAGTGTAAGTAGCTTTAATTAACGTAAGTAGGTATTAATGTTACAATCCGTTTATTATAATCAGTGTATAATAGCTTTAACTTGAGAGTCAACAGGTCCTTGACTCTCCATTGTGACGTCGTCTGACGTCAGATTCTGACGAAGCTCACCGTCAGAGTGTACTCAAGCTATAGTTCAGACCTGAATATAGATTCAGGTATTCAGACTATAGAGTCTTGAGGGGTGAGACAGAGATACGTATATACGTATCTGTTCCCACCACCCCACTAAGTAGGGATGACTCGACTCCCGACTGTATCCGTAAACTGGTCGTATATAAGCGCAGCTGGATCAAAAACTTAGCTATCGCGATGCAGAATTTTGAAAGACCACACAGAAAACTGTTGCTTTATAAAAGTTAAACGATATATTTGTGTCCCCTATAACTTCAGTAATTTTTTTAAATGTCAGGTTATTGAAAATGCGGTAGAATTTAACTTAAAAATTTTGTAATTTTTACTAAATTAAACTCTTCAGGGCTGTGGATGCAACGACAACGCCATCCCTTGTCAACTCTAAGAATTATAGTTGAACACCCTTATCAGGTAGAACACGTCGTTAGGACCCGGGTGGTTTATCTTTTGCGCAGTGTCATCTGTGTATTGTCTCTTCAAACTGAACCGTAAGTTAATGGCATTTAGGACTGATTTCTAATAGCAGTAGTGTCCCTTGAAAGACTACTAGCTGCAAACAAACGGTTTAATGGTATAATGACAAAAAGTGGTTGTTTTTGTAGTTAGTTTACTGATATTTCACTTTAAAAAATCTGAGTCTCAGAAAAGTGGTTATACAAAAAAATTTTACTCTAGAATACACAATTTAATTGCGTCCAAACTCTAATCATATTAAGAATTTCATTCATTATATAATCACAAATGTTAAGGAGAATCCTAATAACTAGTTATAATAGCTATTTAGTACTTGTGCTTCGGCTACCTATCGCTATAACTGAGGCACAATTCTTACGCCTTCGATATTAAGTCACATTCGATATTTATCGAAAAAACATGGCAGATTATCACAAAATTTTGCTGTTACGTCGTATTCTCGCAGTATGAAAATCGTAACGAAAAACCTAAAGCATGTGTAGCGTCGCGAAACTAAAACGTGGTGGGCGGAGCGACGCGTCGTAGCGTGACGCATACTTTCGTAGCACGACGTCGTAGTAGCGCACATACAACTACAAGTAATAATTATGCATTTCCCTTACATAGTTTGAACCTGTAAATTGAACTTAAATTCTAATATAGATAGATAGATAGAAATTAAAAAAACCCGGCCAAGTGCACGCCACGCCCAGTGTAGGGTTCCGTAGGCGATAGCCCGTTGTCACAAAATATAGGGTGTAAAAAAGTACGTTCCAAATTCAAGGAGGTGGTTGTCAGTCGAGTCGAGTTTTTTATTCTAAAAATAATTTATGATATAGACCTCTGACTTTTGAAGCTAAATCGATAAAAGTTGGTACTTAGCTAAAAAATACTTTTAAGGGGCTAAAAGGGTTGATTTTTGTATGGGAAATTCGACAACTGCGTGGACAAAGTCCCAGGCAAACGTCAGTTTAAAATATAGGTTAATTCAATTTTGTAATTAAAATAGTTCCAAGAATGACGTTCCGCTTTTTTTGTCTTGATCGTCTTCGTCAAACTTGACATACCTCGAGAGCTGTCTGAGGCGTCAGATAGAATCGGATCAGCGTAAGGCCAGAGCGACGACACGGGGGCGTCGCGTCGGTCTGCGCACCCGTTGCACATGTCGTCCCCCCAAGCAATCTCTCCGCGGCAACCAGGGCAGAGACAGAACAGGGCTGCCCCAACCACTACTGCTCCACTGCAATGCAACGGACTCCCTGACTATACAGCTGGACATAAACGGGCAGTATATTTTATGTAGGTAAATTAGCTAGAACTAAAACTTAGATAGTGCGATGAAGGCTTGCGCACAGTATATTTTGGATTTCTTGCGCGTTTTGTATGTTATTTGGAACGATATTTTCGATAAACTAGACTCTAAATTTCAAGAAAGTGTTACTGGTTCTAAAGGACTTGTCGTCTTTTTGTATGGAGACTGTTTTTCTATTCCAAGATATCACCAACCACCAATAACCTATATTTATCTTTAAGCTACAAAAATATGAAACACGTAACCATAGAAATCAGAATTTTAAACGCCTCCATTTTTTGAGAAAAAATATGCAGTGTAACAGGCATCATCCATTGATCACTTACTTGTATTTTCTGGCTGTCTGGCTATGTACCATTGCCTTTCCACTGGTGGATAAATACTACTAGGTACTACCACAGATTATATAATAGGTACTACTGTCTATGGAATGTCAATTTTGCTGTCAATTTTTTTTCATGCGTTAATTGATATAGCGCAAGGTGCGGTTTAAGTACAGACAAAGAGAAAAAATAATTTTAATTTTCCTCTAAATCGGAGGCCTTAAAAATATATTAATTATGCAGAAAGGCTAGCTTTTTTGAACTTTTTCATATAATATTGAGTTTATTCTGGTTAGAAATATTGACGAATAAAAAACCATTAATTTACCAGTCCTTTTGGTGGACGGCGCGCAAGGTCTAATATTAGTGCGGTTCCCCGACGCGAAAACATAATTAAGTATTAAAAATTGTATACCTAAGTACTTACGTAGGGTCAAAATTTCAGTTTTATTTTTTGCTTTTTATAGGGTTTCCATTACAATTGTTGAAGTTCTAGCTCAGGTGAGAGAAATTAAACGCAAAAGTACTCTAATATAGGGTTCACTGAAATACTACGAAGTAAGTTACATGGATAGATCAAATCAAAATCAAGTGCGCGCGCGGTGTCGTCGGTGGTGTGATCTGAAGACCTTGCGCGCCGTCCACCAAAATTCGCGCGAGTCGCGTTCGGGAAGCACAGCTATTTAAGTCAATGGATTGAGGACTTTTACAAAAACTTTATGATAATATGTTACGTAACTATGTACTTTAACACAAAGTTAGTCTTATATTAGTGCGGTCCCTCGACGCGACAACATTTGTATTAAAAACCGGCCAAGTGCGAGTCGGACTCGAGCACGAAGGGTTCCGTACCAACTTACAACAAACAATATAGACAAAAAAACTTTTAAAGTTTATACTGTTCTTTAAAAAAAAGCAAATATATAATTTTATTTTGTTTATAATTTCAAAAGTATTCATCACAGGATACCCGAAACAACTTTAAATAAGTGTTTCCGCGCCTGTTTCTTTACGTGAGTGATTTGAAGTTTATAGGTACATTCATATCAGCCTATTGCAGTCCACTGCTGGACATAGGCCTCTCCAAGACGGCGCCAACTTTCACGGTCCTCCGCTTCTCGCATTCAACCACCACCGGCCACCTTCCTCAGGTCATCGGTCCACCTAGCAGGGGGGCGTCCAACACTACGTTTCCCGAGACGTGGTCTCCATTCGAGAACCTTCCTACTCCAACGCCCGTCGGTTCTGCGACAGACATGACCAGCCCACTGCCACTTTAGCTTACTGCACCTCTGAACGATATCTATGACTTTCGTCTTTTGGCGGATGATCTCGTTCCGGATTCTATTCCTTAGCGAGATCCCCAGCATAGACCGTTCCATAGCTCGCTGAGCGACATGCAGTCGGTGGGCCAGCTTGACTGTCAAGTTCCACGTCTCGGCCCCGTAGGTCATGACAGGTAGGACGCACTGGTTATATACCCTGCTCTTCAGGCATTGCGGTAGAGGCGACGAGAAGATGTGACGCAACTTCCCAAATGCTGCCCAACCCAGTTGCACCCTTCTGGCGATTTCGCGGTCGAAGTTGTCTTTACCCAGTTGCAACACTTGCCCGAGGTAAACGTATTCCTGGACAACTTCGAGCATCTCGCCGCTGATTGCTATCGGTTCCGGGACAATATGTTCGTTGAACATGACCTTAGTCTTGTCCAAGTTCATCCGGAGACCAACGCATCGCGAGGCAGAGTCTAGGCTGTGCAGCATTTTTTGCAGATCCCGCGGCGATTCTGCCATTAGAACTATGTCGTCGGCAAAGCGGAGGTGCGTGAGATATTCGCCGTTGACATTGATGCCCAATCCCTCCCAGTCAAAAATCTTGAAGACATCCTCCAGTGCACTTGAGAACAGTTTCGGGGAAATAACGTCCCCCTGTCTCACACCTCTGAGCTGCTGGATGGGTCTTGTCTTGTGACCTTGAACTTGGACGGACATCGTTGCCATATCATACAAACCTCTCAGCACCTCCACATATCGCCAGTCGACTTGGCATCGCTGCAAGGATTCCAAAACAGCCCAGGTTTCGACGGAGTCGAAGGCTTTTTCGTAGTCCACAAAAGCTAGACACAATGGCTGGTTATACTCTTCGGACTTCTGTATAACCTGCCTGACTGTGTGAATGTGGTCTACGGTACTGTAGCCTTTACGAAACCCGGCCTGTTCCGGTGGCTGGAAGGCGTCCAATCTTGCGGCGAGGCGATTTGCGAGGACTCTCGAGAACAGCTTGTAGACGTGGCTCAGGAGCGCGATTGGCCTGTAGTTTTTCAAGAGCGACTTGTCGCCTTTCTTGAAAAACAGCGCTACAACGCTCCCACTCCACGCCTCCGGGGTAGTCCCATTTGCAATGACGGCATTAAATATCCTCACGAGCTCCTTGATGACTGGAGGTCCTCCTGCCTTCAGCTCGGATGTAATGCCGTCTTCACCGGGAGCCTTCCCATTGCTAAGCTGTTTGAGAGCCCCCGCAACTTCGTCTTCGTCCACATTTGGGAGGTCTTCAGTGTAGTGGCGTGTCAGCGTGGCTCTTGGGTCAGTCGCACCGGGAGGAGGCTTCGAGACATGCGAGGTATATAGTCGGCCGTAGAAGCCTTCAACTTCGGCGAGAATCTCCGGAATTGAAGTGACTACGTCGCCGTTCGAGGTTTTGAGTTTCGTCAGATGGCTCTTGCCCAGTCTTTTAGTAAAGACTTTTGACCCCCGATTTTGCTCAATCGCTTCTCGTATGAGCTGCGTATTGTAGCACCGGAGGTCGCGTCTCACCGACTGTCGGATCTCTTTGCTGAGACGCTGGGTATCTGACGAAGCTCCCTCCGGCATTTCACGTCGAATTTTCATCAATTCCAGAGTTTCCCCCGATAATTTAGACTTCTGGCTACCTCGCTTCCTCCTAAAGTGCCTATTTCCCACTTCGTGGATCACCCTAGTCACGCTTTCGAGGTCCCGGTCAACGCTCTCCGTGGTTGCTAGTTCTGCGAAGCGATTGTGACGTTCCAGCTGGAACTTTTCGGTGCCAATTTCGGTTTGGAACACAGTCGGACGAAGAACGGATTTGACCATCCGACTTCTTTCGACCTTAAAATTGATATTTAGGATGCCTCTTACCAGTCGGTGATCGCTACCGGTGTCAAACCTGCTGATCACAGAGACATCCCTAAATATACGTCTTTTGTCCGTCAAGATGAAGTCTATCTCGTTCTTCGTCTTACCATCCGGGCTCCGCCAGGTCCACTTCCTATGGGGCTTTTTTTGAAAGAACGTGTTCATGCAGAACAGCCCCTGCATGTCGAGGAAGTTGACCAGCATTTGGCCCCTAAGGTTTCTGTGTCCGATTCCGTGTGGCCCGATTCGCGTTTCGTCGCATTCTCGCACTCCCACTTTGGCATTAAAGTCCCCCATGACAACGGTGAAGTGGGTTTTGGTGGTGGTGTGTAGGGCCCTCGAGATATCCTCGTACATGGCCTCAACCTCATTATCCGGGTGTGACGATGTCGGCGCATATACCTGTATGACCTTGAGAGTGTATCTCTCGGTCAGTTTTAGTACGAGGTACGCTACCCGGGTCGACACACTGGATACCTCCAACACGTTGTCACGAAGAAGTTTGTTGACCAGAAAGCCTACGCCACCCTGTGACAGTTGGTCGCCTTCCCGAAAGTAGAACATGTGTCCTGATTCTAGGGTCATCGTGCCCTCCCCCTTTCTACGGACTTCAGACAACCCCAGAACATGCCACTTAATGTTTTTAAGTTCTACCTCGAGTTGGACAAGGCTTTCGTCCTGCCGTAGACTGCGTCCATTAAACGCCGCCAGGGTCAGATTGTGGCAGCCTTCTGTAGCCCGGGGATTCTTCGCACCCCCTGCCCTACCGTTACAACCGTTATACCGTTATAGGTACAAGACTTTAGAAATTACAGGGGGGGACACCGTGTAAACGATTTTGGCCGCCTATATCTCGCAAATGGTAAAACTAATAAAAAAGTGTTGTATAGAAACCCAACCTTATTTTTATAGTCCTTTTCAACAATACCCCACACAAGGGGGTGCACTCAAAAAAATAATTCACCCACCCCGTTACATGTATGGGCAGGTACCCTTAAAAAGGGGTAATTTAATTTTTTTGTATTTTTAAAAATGAGATCAGAGAGAGAGAAGTATCCTCGAACCAAGTTACATGCAAATCAATCCATAAACGTAGAAGATAATCTGCTGTGACAGACTAGGACGGATGGACTGAACGATCTTATAAGGGTTCCTTGTCGGACTACGGAACCCTAAAAATTGTATACCTACGTACTTACGTAGGGTCAAAATTTCAGCTAAATTTTTTGCTTTGTATAGGGTTTCCATTTAAACCAACTGTATTGTATCTAGCTATAAATCCATAGTTATAAAACCTTGTTTTAGGATTTTTATGTGCATCTAATATTTTGTGTCGGGGGTTTTTAATTTGTTTTTTTTTTGATCAAGCTCTTTTCTAAAATTTTAGAAATCAGATCTATTGTTATTTCCTTATGATAGCTTTGCCAAACGTTTTGTTAGCAATGACAAAAATCCACTAATGACTATTGTTGTTGTTTTTTGAAAGTTTACTTTGAAATTCGGCTACCTACATCGCGATATGTAAGTTTTTGATCCAGATGTCTTTATATACAATTGGAACCGAAATCAGCTGGGGTCCGTATCTACACAGGAACTTAATACATTACGTTACTAACATTACATTATTGTCTGTGTGATCTCAATTTCTTAGCCTATTTACCCAGTTAAAATACCTACATCACTCAGTTAAAAAGTAAATAACTAATATAACTAGTTAAATTGAACTCTCCCAGCTTTTGGGGGTCCCAGAGTCTCTCCATGCGGTACTGTTGTAGATAATTTGACTCCACGTTTTTGTAGCATTAATAACTTCGCAAACTTTGATTCATTTAATAAATGTTTTTTTTATACCTGTCTTACATACTACTAATATACTAGATACAATTAGGAGTGAGCATCACACTACAACTGCGGCATCTCATGCAGTTGTAAAAGCATTAATACTGGCGTTCCGCCCCGGGGGCTGTTTACGTGACTGCGACCAACATCAAATTCGCAATAAAATAATTTCTCTTTCCCATAACAAGCCGATCAGATGACATCGGTTTGTATATAGAAGTCATTTTTTGCGTCCCATAGAAAAAGTTGTTGTATTTGAGCACCAGAATCAGCCCCCAAGTCACAAAAAATAACCTTGTATGAAATAATATTATTTCTTATCAAATTACATAATTACAAAAGGGCTAAATAGGAAGCGCGTGAATACAAGTTTGGGCTAAAAATAAATCAAATCAAAGTGAATAGGCTGCTTCTAGACAGACATGTCCCATCATCGGCCGCATCGTCGCTTACCATCAGGTGAGATTGCGGTCAAATGTCTGGCTAATAAAATAAAATAAAATACTAATCTATGTCGTCATAGAGGTCAAAAGGCATTACAAGGTTAAAATCTGTTGCGTAGTTTAAAAGATCTTTGCGTACAGACGTTGTTTAAACTATGTAAAGATTTTACAAAGAAACAGGGATAGTCTGATGTATGGTATCTCTACTGTACAGTCGGCAACACGTCAGGCTACCACGTGAACTACGAAGACAGCTTTTATTACGTAGGGAATAGAGGTCAAGGTCAAAGTGGGGTAGTCTGACATGCGGCCATGTGTACATTATATTTGTGTACTGTAACATTTATCTTACAACATTAGACACTATATTATTAAAACTATTTTTAGTTTTAAAAATGTATGCACCATTATGAAAATTTCAACTGTCTAGCTGTCACGGTTCAAGAGATAAAGTCTGGTGACAGACACACAGACAAACAAACAGACAGACATACGGACAGTGGAGTCTTAGTAATTGGGTCCCGTCCTTACCCTTTGGGTACGGAACCCAGAAAATATAAAAAGAAAAAAGCAGTTAAAAGTATAAAGTAAGAAGTGCTTGTGTTGTTTTGTGCTTCACAACAGAAGTAGGTAAGTACATAATATAAGTATCTACCTGTCAAGGTTTTTTGTACATATTTCATGTCGTAAGTAGTAAGTAGGTGCTCGTCATGAGTGTGGAATAACGAATATTTTGGGTAAAGTGCTATTTCATACATCCCTCTCCAAGGATTCTCTCGGGACTTGCAAAGTCAACAGTGTCAACAATAGGCTTACCTTTTCTGTAAATGCGCCAATTGCAGATTTAGTCAATGGGCTTAAGAAAGATGGCGCTGTAAGCATTTGATATATTTTTGCCGCAAAAAATATTTTTAATTTTATTTTTATAAACGGAATGCACAGATTTTACGAAATAATAATTTGCGTCGCATGAATTAATTCACGAATTAAATTACTCCCTGTATAGGGGGACTGCCCTGTCTTTGAAAGCGATGTAAAACCTGAATCGCGCTATTAAAGTTTTTGTCCCGGCTCGGCTTATATAGGTCAATTTTTGAGAATCACTGGGGAGTCCGTTGCTACACAGTGGAGCAGTGGTTGGGGGGCAGCGCTGTGCTAATTCTGCCCCCCCACTCTCAGCCACGCAGTAGTTTCATGGGTCGGCTAACTTGCGTGTGCACCGTGGTGAAGATGCCTTGTGCGTCACTCTGGCCTTGCGCCGAACAGATGGAATCAGACGTCTCTAACGATGCTCTCGATTAATACAGTGAAGGAACGAAAGTTTCATAACGATGAACGAAGTGCTATCACTTCACCCCACTGATGTAGCAGAATTGACTCCCTTTTTGCAAGTGTAATAATTAAGTGTAAATTTAATATAGTGTAAATAAATAATAATTCTATACACTTATTTATACCTATATTGGACATCACATTGCTCTTATCTTAAAGTAGCTAAAGCACTTGTATCTTTTGTTATGGAAATCAGCACCACAACAACAACAAAAATATTTCTATATTATGTTTAGTACGCGAGCCTTGTAGGTCGTTAAATTATTTATTGACTCAATTATTTGTTTTGTTCTTAACTTCTTGACGAAACCTCAAGTTCGATTACTTGCTGATATTGTTTATGACCATTCGATTCTCGCTCCCGATTCTTAAACGGGATTTTTCCGATACAACTACCCCTGCTTTGCTGTCGCCTGTGCACGTGTTTACATGTTATTAAATTAATGAGTCAGCTGTTAGATAGAAGTATAACGCATGAAATTATCATAATTACGCAGTGCATGCGTGCGTAGAGAGATAAACTGTTAATTTTCCCATGATAATATTCTGTTGTCTTATTAATGTTTATATGGCCCAAGTGGCCCTTTCCTGGTAAAGCTTTTTACTCTAATTTTCCAGTTTTTGTAATTACCTTTCCAACAAATATTTTCATTTACACACGTATTAGCAGGTACCTACCGAGGTATGTACGACTGCCTAATTGCCTTTTAAATACTGCCTGAAAACTTTATTGATTGCTAATAGAGCCGACATTGATTTTGTAAAAATGTGTAAGTAATGCTTAGGTTAAAGGTGGGTAATGCTAAGAGAAAGAAACGTAGAAGGAAGTCGTTACCAACATAAAAGTACCTACACATAGGTCACACATATAAATATTCTGACTGAAGTGGCACTGACTACCTTTAAAATTATTTCCTTGACGATAAAATAATATTTCTAACTTTTAAGTGCGATTTATTTAAGGGCGGTTGTTTTTAGGAACAATACAGCCCGTAAGATACTGATGTGTTTCAGAACTATACGACTACCGATGTATGTACCTATAAAGTGGTCAACACATCAGACTATACAGTTTTTTTTTAAAATTTGTTTACCATGTACAAAACATTACAATATGTTGGTAAAATCACGAATTAAAACCACTAAGGTTTGTGATGACATGACCCGAGTCGACGATATTGCAATACCTAAACCTATTACAACAGCTTATGGTACCGCGTTGTTAACCTTAATATTTTAGAAAATCTTTAAGTTATAAGAGCGACTCCATGTACGTACAGACCACATTTTGACTAATTTAGTAGCTTTATGGAAAAACATTAAATACATATTTATGCCACCCACGACGGAAAACCAACAGTCACAATTGATGGCAAAATGCGTGCACACATGAACAATATTAGTCATTGCTTTGCGATCACTGCACAAGTGCAAACAAACAATGCGTTTGAATCGGTAGCGTTTTGCATTTGCACTGCATGCATCCATCGCACACCGTTTGTAGGCAAATCGTGGAAGTAAACAAACATGTGCCTAAAACACAATGCTGCCAACCCTAGCATAATAGCACTTGGAAATACAATAGTAACGTTGTGCTAGAAATGCTACAATACTTCTACAACTAATTTGCCTTGGACGATGAGTTTTTATGAATGAAAGTAAGAGGATCTTATGCTAATTAATTAATGAAACATAGCTTATAAATACGAATACCAAAGATAGGCTACGGTACGGGTATTAGTGATCATTTGACGTGCAAATACAGCCAATCTTCTGGGGACTTTGGCTTTGTTCTTAGACGGCGCTTTGAACCATTTATTTTGGTGTACCTACATAATTATACCTCTTAATATCTAACAGAAAAAATCGAATATAAAAACGTGGTGCACTTAGTTATTGTAGTCAGTGGCCCTAGCATGAGTTAAACAACATATCATTATCGCGGCCGTTTATCGTATTTTGACAGCGTTATATCATTAGTCTACCGCTGCTAACATGTCATGCCATTTATGTCATGTCTAACTGTCAAAATACGAAATACGATAGAAAACGATAAAATTGTCTACACACTCTAACATGAGTCTCTTTTATTTGTCTATTTTAATCTATTTTTGACATTTTCGCATGACATATTATCGTGGTCACTTGGTGCTAACGACAAAGGAAAAAACTTGATTAAAGTCGGTAAAAAACTGTGTAAAAGGCGAAAAATATGTCCGTACCATAATACCATTATATATTTTGTGTTAAACGCATATGACG
The DNA here is from genome assembly GCA_949316185.1 of Pyrausta nigrata. Classification (NCBI taxonomy): domain Eukaryota; kingdom Metazoa; phylum Arthropoda; class Insecta; order Lepidoptera; family Crambidae; genus Pyrausta; species Pyrausta nigrata. Next base: position 12,805,975 of record OX438947.1, on the reverse strand, counting down.
AACGACCAGTGTAAGAAATACGACAGAAACGCATCGGTGATATTTGCGATCAAGTCGATTTTTGAGAGTGTATGTCAGTCACTTTGGCGAATATTTAAGCCCATGGATACTGATATTTCACATCATTGACAGGCTTAGCTTGGCCCCAACTAGTCTATAAGCCTTCTAGCGGCTAGAAGGCTTATAGAATCTAGCCTATTTGAAGGTGAGATCTCCAATATAAACATTTACGGAAATCATTTATCACAAAGAGCTCTTTCACCTACACAAAAGCAAAGAATAGCTGTTATTGTTGTGTTTTATAAACTTACAAAATACTGTATTGAAAACAGAACCTAACCTTTTATGATGTATGTTATTTTACATAGGTAGGATAGGTTAGGTAATCATTATTTTTGTTTCTTAGGGTCTACCTATGTTGCCTCCTTTTGACCCATGAAAACAACAGCAAATTGGACAACACCGCTCTCTGTGCTAAGCCCAAACTACTGTAAGCAGTGTCTACAGTCTAGGACCAGTAGTAGGAAGCATATATTAAGTGTATGTAAATCTGTGAAATAAATTGTGAAAACTTGCACACTAAAATATCTTAGATATGTAAACTTCCTTAATGTAGCTTTGTGCACTAAAAAGTATTCCAGTCAATATCTGCGCCTAACTTGCTTTTAAATAACTTATGGGGAGCCTACTTTTACCTACGTACCATATACTTATATACCTTATTATATATAAAGGTGGATAAAAGTAAAATTAATTGAAGTAGAAAAATCATTAGTCAAATAAACAATAATATGTAATTTTATAGAATAATAATAAGGTATTACAAACGATAAACCTTTTCTTAAAATTTTAATACGATAAGTCTTATCACCATAGTCTCCACTGCTTCTTACAAGTCAACGTTGACTGCGATGTCATTTTCTGAAAAATAATACATACTCTTTAATACTATGTTTTTCATGATATCTTTTGATTTTGTTACAGGTGACTCAAGGTATCTATTAAAGGTGGAAAATGTTGAAAGCAATTAAATCATAATAATTATGAACAATCAAATGAACATGTCAATAGAACCTGCATATTTACTAACATATCACAAGCTTGAAGGGATCAAAAATTATTCTCAATTACTATCAAAGTGATGCATGTTGGTACTACTACAAGTATTCTGTGAAATAAACTTTTCCTTACATTTGAATCCAATTTTGTTCTGTTCCAGCGTACCTTCCAAAATTAAATCCTGAAATACAATGTAAACACATATTATTATTTAATAAACTAATATGTATTTTCTTTTTGTGCATACTTAAACGTCTAAGTATGTAGGTATAGTTGGTTTAGTTACTACCAAATTTTCAAATACCAAAGAAAACACTCTATGACAAAATGTTGCATGTCTGCTTAAATGCTTCAATACTTACTGTTTTTCACTGCTCTACTGAGCGATATGGACCCAGTTCGTCCAACCAATATAGGCCTAAGGTAATCCTACTGGTTGCTCCACCTTAGCAGCTCCTTGAGGAGTCAGGAAGGTAGCAAAACCCAGGTGCGCTTTCATGTATGATAAGTAATCTGTACCTATATTACATCACAGTTTTAAAAGTAAATGATCATATTAGTTTATTTTCCATTTGTTAGTTTAATAACACAATTTGTTGGAAAATATTAATGGGTACGCCTTTGACTTTGATTTATAAAACAGGGGCCCTACTCCGATTGACGTTGTCCGTATTGTCGACTTTAGCCGTCCCTGTCACTCACGCCAGAATGACATCGCTACCGAGCGAGATGGCTATCGGACATCGTCAACTAGAGTAGGGACTCGGCTGTCAAAACTATCAATGTCATGTCAAAAACAGATGTAAGTAATTTAGTTTTAAATCGATAGTCGTGCTTGGGATTAAGTGTTTAAGCCAAATCGGTAGTAAAATTGAACGAATGATTGAATATTAACGAAATGTTGTATATAATCTGTGGTCGTGTGGATAAAGGCTTCTCGTGGGAAGTATTTCTATCGTAAGTGGTTGCCATGTTAGGAAAAATGATAAAATAAGACACGATGACAAATTTTCTTATGTCTAACGACAATTTAACGATGTTGTGCATCTTAGCCCAACAGGTTATGGTTATGATTTGTTATTTCATGTCAGACATCAAAGGCATGGCATGAAGGCTTCAATAACTTCACTCGTGACACATTGTCGTACAGCAAAATGCTGACTTGACTAATATACTTCATAATTTTAATTGATAATAACTTAGATATAAAATTATTATGTAATTTCAACTTATTGTTAATTTGATAATAGTACCTAAAAGTGTTGTAAGCTCCTTCTGGCCTGAGATACAGGTATTATTTATTATCCTAGTTCAGGCAAAGAAAGTCTTCTTTATCTTTTAATTATTGTTTGCTAATATAAATAATTTGTGTGCACATGAAATTGAATAAAAGATTTATTTATTTATTTACTTCGTGACGTGTGACGCCGACAATCGACATCCCGTAAAGCTTTAGACACAGCACAGACATAACAAAGATATTTGCTAAAAAGATCCGGATTTTTACGCAAAATTGTCGTTAACAATGCGTGTTTATTTTTTAAGTCTCTCCCTTTTACTTTGGAAATAAGTCGTTATTCACCTACTGAGCTCATCCCAAAACCGAATTCAGCTAGCTATTGCTAACCTACAGAATTCGATCGACGAGAAACACTAACCCTAATAACACAAAAGCCATTTACCTTGTAACGTGTGTGATCACTAACAAGATGAGCATGTAAAGGTGGTTCCACACAATTCCACCAAAATGAATACTCTAACCGAGGCACACAGTGTAGTACTAAGTTGCAGCGACTGCTTTCTAATCAATGCCCGAATGTACAAGCCACAGCCCAGGCCGGAGCTATGCATTTGCATAGAAATTAACCGGCTGCCCGGCTAACCGACATTTCACACAGAATAAATAACTCGGCCGGGTTAGGGCTGCATACAAGCAGAATCGGGGCTCGGCCGATGTGCTATTTTTTAGCATGCAACCGGGAACGGTCGTAAATTTCGCCTTTTGCGGCGGATAAAAGGCTGAAGAAAGGCTAAATTATTTTCGGGCCGCTTGAATTGTTGCTGCATTTTTTATGGTTTGATAGCGGCTTAGGCAACCCTACTTTTTTTCTAATTTGCAACAGAGCGTTTGCCTTTAATACCGCAAGTGATGTTGAGAAAGTAAGATAGAGAGCGCTATTTATGGCATTAGTGTCATTCCCTCTGTCAGTCATTTCCAATTTTCCAAGAATGCTTAACTGAATCCTACCTGCGAGCTTTTCGTTATTCTAGGATTAATTTTACATTCATACTATCCGCGATGCTCTTTCAATCGGGTAAATGAAACTGGATTGCAGTCTTAGGTGTGGATTTGCTTGGTATTTATCGAGCCATTATCGACGTACAAATAGATACACAAACCGACAAATTGTGTGCCCAGGAAGCTAGCTTAATTAAAATGCGTTGCATTTACTCCAAGGACTTCTAACTCTAACCAAGATGGCGGCGCGTGTTGTGGCCCTGCAGACAATGTAATATTGTAATCTGTTTGTGACACTAATTTATGGGAACAAACACGGCACTGGCGGGCTTTTTAGACGACACACGATGAAGAATTGCGAGATACTTTTAGAACTCGTTATTGATTTCTCAGCAGTTGGGTATTTGTCACTTAGAGGAAATAATATGAAATAAAATTAGCAGTCCTGATGTCAGACTTTATGAGCCGCCTGATATTACACGGCCGAATGTCAGACTAATCCACTGTGACCTTGAGACTGCCTCTATTCCCTACGTAATAAAATCTGCTTTCGTTGTTCACATTGGTGACCTGACGTGCTGCTGACTGTACATAGACTGATAAAACTTATATAGGTATTGACCGAACTCCTTGGTCCGGAAAGAGTGATGAAGCGCAATTAAACCACTGCTACAAGTCTTATGCATAAAAACCACCGAATGGTGTTTTAACCAATCTTAATGCTCATTTGGGTTTGAATCCAAGAGGTTCGTTACGAGGTGAAGGGTCGAACTACGACTCTGAAACTAATGGACTTGAATTTCCCTATTCAAAATGTCCTAATAAAACTAGACTAGTGTTAGCCTACACCGAATGCCCTAATTAACTCTGTTATCCGTAGCAAAATGGATTCAAAATAAGACATATCATGAAATTGATCAATTACTAGAGCGTATTGCATAATTATTTATTTCATAGCTTATTATACACTCTCATATTAACTTTCACAAACACTATAACTCTCTCACACACACAAACTCACACATACACACACACACACACACACACACACACACACACAATATAGATACTCAAATTTAATACTCAAACTTCCTACTACAGGAACATGACATGTTGTTTAGGATAAGTTTACCCATACTGCCTTGTTAAAGTATGGATATAATGATGGAAGAGCGGGTCCTCCAAACACAGGCATTTTTTGCTTAAATGGAGGCTCCAATGTACTAGTTTTAAGGCATTACCTTTGTTAATGAAATAAACTTATTTTATTTTATTTATTTATCCGTTATAAAATTAATAATGTCCTCCTAGCCAAATTTCAACTACAGCGGCCAATGTAAACAGAGATTATCCAACTGCGCGGGAGATATTATAGTGCAGAAGTGTGTGCGCAATACACAGATGCACTCTTTGTTCCTTCACTTTCATAATTCGGTGAGTCGGCAGTCCGACATGACCGTAGAGAGATAAGGCGCAGGACCAACACCACTAACTTCCCGTCTCCGGAGCTGTGTTTGATTATTTCAAGACAGAAAACCCAACACTTTCGGCCCGACCCGGGATTCAAACCCGGGACCTCGTTGTAAAATTACCTAAGCATTGTCCGCGCGGCCCCGCGTGCAATAATTATGCAAGTTATGCAACCAGCAACACGCACATTGTTCTGCCTTCTGCTGCGTTGCCGCAACGACAGTCAGGAGCTCTATTTTGAACCACTCGTATGACATTCTGTTGGCGAATGCGACTTAATTTTCACTTAACACATTAATTTTGACGTTCATTCTATCACTCGCCTTCCGTGATGAGTAGGTAAGGGCACTCGTTGTGGTTTCGAGCGGTCGACTGCAGTCGATCGAGCGATTTAAAGATGCGGAGTTTTAGATAACGAACGAAAATCAGTAGAAATCTGCACGCGAGTAATTCAAAAATAGACCCCAAGGCTGTCGTCATTGCATCCTGTGTGAGTAATAGCTACTCATATGTGAGACAAAAAGGTAAAGTAGCTAAGCAATTTGTTTAACAAAGCGCTGCAGTGGTCACTTTCTGAGCTTTACCTTAACTACTGTAGGTACTATTACACCGGTGATTACCAAATGGTGGTCAACAGAACCCTGGGTTCTATGTTTTGTTCGAGAGTTATTACATAACGTTGTTTTTCGTAGACAAGCCTACACATAACTCGTCCGTGCCTACACATTGTCATTTCTTTTCAAGTCGAACATGAAAGTATACAAACCATAAGGTATCTAAATGACTTTTGTTGTTCAAATAGTAAATCCGCCAAAAAAGGGATGATCAAAAAGTTTTGGATCTGTACCTACTTCACCTTAAAATTCACGTCTTTGTAATTGACTACAATTATTATTAAATTTTGACTACAGCGGCCTATCTTAGCAGAGACAGAGATATGCCAACTGCGTGGGAGATATTATAGTGCACAAGTGTGTGCGCAATACACAGGTGCACTCTTTGTTCCTTCACTCTCATAATTCGGTGAGACGGCAATTAACATGACATTTGATATGTATAAAGACATGCGATGGGAAATTTAATATCTGAAGTTATAGGTATCAGTTTTTTATTAAATTTAAAAGTTTAGATACATTGAAATTCAAAAGTAAAAGCATCAAATATAACTTTCATGAACCCCAATACAAGCCGGACATGTAAATTCCAAGCCATAGATGTAACTCGCGGATTTGTGTTCAATACGTGCCTCTGAATAGAGCGCGTGTAAGCGCAATAGTTTCAGTAGGAATATACAGGCTGTCTTTAGAATCCTATATACCCAATTTCGTCGCAGTGATGTGGAGGAACACCTTTTTTAGGGTTTCGTAGTCCTGACATGGAAGCCTTACCCCGTTATTTCAAAAACTTAGTACCGGGTTTAAGACAGGACTAAGCTGTTAGCTAGTCAATTAGAAAAGCGCTTCTCAATTAGGTTATATGTCACGAACGTGTCATTCATTCCTCTGTTGTCGGCTAATATTTAGACCTATTTTAAACCTGGTCTAATTTTTTTTAATAACACCGTTATAGTTTTGCCATGTCCGTCTGTCTGTCCGTCCGAGGTTTTGCTAAGATACCGTTACTTAGTACTAGAAAGTTGTAATTTTGCAGGTTTGTGTATATAAACTACGCCAACGACGTGGTAGAATAAAATTTTGAAAAATATTTTAGGGTAGCTCCCCTACTACGTGTGAAGTGGGGGTTTCGTTGAATAGGTATTTTAAAATGACCTAAGGGTTTGTAAGACAATTCTTCGATTTAATGCTCCGTTCACAAAATATTAAACTTGAAACTGCAATTTTTTTTTGGTCCAGTAGACCCCCCCCCCCCCCCAAGGGCATTTCATAAACTTTAAAGGAAAACTATAGCGGTTAAGATAACTTAATTAGTTTAGCAGTTACAGTCGTTAATTTCGGGTGTCGGATAATTATGTACCAAATACGAAATCCTTAGAATAAAATCTCTATAGTAACTAAGATGAAGTAGATAATTGCAGCTGTACCTGGGTCATATTGAGCTTATAATTTTAACTTACATGATTTGGTTTCACTTTATTTACAGGAGTAAAATAAGAGTCACTTTTAAAATACCTAGTAAAAGCTTTTTAGATTGTTGTATTTTGAACAAAGTAAGAAAAAAATTAAAGTGTAAATTTTCCCTAGCCCTATCCAGAATTGCTAAAACTGCATAGTATCATCCGGTAGGAAACTGGTCTTCTGGACTGGCAATTTGAATATACACAAAACTATATAATATAAGCAGAATTCAAGTCACAGCACAACACAACTGTAGCTAGAAACCAAGTATGCATTAAAATTAATATTTAAGTAAATAGAGATGCCACAACTGATAGAGATCAACCTGGCATACCAAAATCAAAGCTACTATACTGACACAAACTTGCATCTAGACAACTGCAATCACTATTCTTAGCGAACATCATTAAAGCTATTCAAGCGCATGCCCACACATTAATCGTGCCATCTAAACCTCATAACAATACAGCGACGAGAACTCGAGTCAGCGGCACTGATGAACCGATGACGATATTACACCTCCACCGATATAAGGTTGAGAGCAGACACAAATCGACGTCGGTGTCGCTATTCTGATTTTAAAACTCGACCTGTCTCCTTTACATGGAGGGTTGAAAAAGAGATGCAAGCGTTCAGAACGGTGTGGATGTGATAGAATCAGAATCCAGTCCGACATTACCGAAGGGAGGGCCCCATCATTTCTCTTTATCGGCCCGCTCTCTGCCATCAACACTATCTGGGTGCTCCGTTAAATTTTACGACAGGGACTCATTTGAGACACGACTGTTACTCATTTTCGATGACACGATTCGTTTCGACCTCCCGTTTCGCATTTTCGTTATTTGTTTTTCGGAGCTTTGTTTGAACGGATTCAAATAAATGGTGTTTGTTGTATATTAAATGGGGTAGGCGTGCGTACGAAATTTGTCTTTGAATACAACTTATACTAAGTAAAAGTTGATCAAAACCACGAATTGTGTCAATTTATCAACATCAGTCAATAATAGTTCGTCACCAATCTAAAGTTTATTTAGTACACAGGCATTTGAATTCTATTGCCATGTGATTCTCCGAAACAACAGCAATTGTAATTAAAATTGTTTTATCTTTCCAAATTTAAGCCGTGGAAGCATTAGCTTGATTAATACTAGAAACCAAAGCAATAACAGTAGTTCACGCCATCGTATATTCTCTCGGGCTGCCGACTCTAAATTCGATACCGCCGCCATTAAATAAAAATGCAAGTTTGTTTTTCAATTTTTGCTCTAGCAACACTGTCCGCATCCTTTTAAATGTAGGTTTTCAACACTTTTTAGACTAAAACGTGGAGAATGGTTTTATACTTTGTGCATTGACAGTGCTAAGATTACAAATTCACAAAACGAAAAGTCACAATACAAAAATAGCTAACCCGAGAAAATGTAACTTTAATCGTGTTTCTGTTCATTTAATCGTCAATAATTTAAAACTATAATAGTCAGATAACTAAGATTGTGTTAGTAAATGGCTTATTTGTATGTTATTTAGGGCTTTAATTTTAACAGCAAAAATATCATTTAGTACCCAACATGTGTTGTAATACTTTTCTTGCCGGGAAGCGAAAAGTCCTTTTTGTAGTAAGTACACCAACAAAGTAATTAATTCGCATTTGATTTTTTTTATCTGTCCGTAAATTTTAACATTTTAGGAAATGGAACTCTTCAATTTAAGGTCTACAATTTTTTCTATTCCCAAACATTACGAAACTTCGGTAGCTGCTCAAAGTTGAAAGTATGTATACTAATTACGCAATATCTTAAACTTCGCCAGACAATTTTGGGAACCCTCTTCGGGCGGCGGGATGTTCACATAAATTCTTGTAACACTTGGTACTACCTAAACGAGTTCCCAGATCTTATCTATCTACCATCTTTGAGGGTCGTTATTTTACCACAATCGTAAAGTAGGTCATGGCGAAACTGGTTACAAATTTTATAAAAGAGTAAGCATCCAAAATCCTCTATCGTCGTACGCAATATTCACAGAATTTCAAAGCTGGCAATTTGGTTTATAAGGATTTTTTCGTCCGGTCAGGCAACGACATCTAACCTAATCTGCCTCGAATACATTTGTTGGTAATCTTAGGATGAAATTAGTCAGAATATGAGAATTATTTACAACGAAAAAACTTTAATGGTGCAGTGGGTAAATACCTAAAATGATGTAAGAAAACAATCAAGAAAGCGTCATATATGTTAGTATATATTGCCCCTAAAAGTGAAAGTGTAGTTAGTGGATTAATTTAGTCCAACAACTAAAACCGATCAACATTGGCAGAATTGTACACATTTCCCCAACCCATACCTTGCCAAGCGATCTAGTTGCAAAATAATAGACTAACACAGTAACTGAATCATCGTCTGGATAAAACCAGGAAACGTCAAGCTTGGAAATGAAACCCGTTGGTTAGTTTTGGGCCGGACCTTGTACAACGACTTTTAACGTAAAATGTGGAGTAAGATACAAATTCCGAATGCGTGGGTTTGGTACGTTGTAACTTGTAACAATACTAGGAAGTTTCCACACTTGGAACTGACGTCAAAAGCTTAATAGTATCGTGTCATCTTGTTTTTCTCAAGAATTGGTTATCTGATTTCTCAAGCAAGCTTTTTTCTTTATTAAAATTAACAGTAGGTATTCACCGATGCAGCAATAATTAATTACCATTTCTAAACGTATTTGCATATAACAACTATAGCATTTGCATGTGCAGCTACTGGGCAATTAATTCTGAAAGTTAATAGAACCGCCACTGCCTATTTTCAAAAACACTGCTACGTGTAAATAGCAAGCAATGGGCTCAATTCCAATGCACCCTGTCTAATATAAAATTTAGGCTCAGTCTCTCTCTTTCTCTGCCAAACAAACGAAAAGAGACAGACTAAGGTAACTGTCCACTGGTTCGTGATAGTACGTTGGATCGGTAGTTTTGCTTTTGGAGCGAAAAATAGGAAATATAAATAATATTCGTTTAAATTATACATTGGCAAGAAATCTTAATCCTCTAAGCTGTCTAAGAAACAAAGTATCAACATTTTGGAAACTGAAGTGAGAGCAATATGATGCTCGAAACGCTTAGTAAGCCAAAAGTCTCGATACGGCGCGCGTTTGTTACGTGACGCGTAAGGTTGGCGCCCGAAATTGTTAAGCTCACAGAGAAGACAATATAAGTCTATTTCAGTCTAACTTTTGATATTGCATTACAGTGCCTTTTAGCAATCGATTTAATTTAAAAAAAGTTTTAAGCAGGTCATAGTTTTCCTAGGTCCTACGAAATAGCGGTCTTTTTATTTTTCGTGTGTCCGCTATTTCGTGACACTGCCGAAACAGGAATATTCAGAATACATTTTCATTGCCTATGTATTTATAAAATAAGGAATTTTATTTAATGTAAATAACCAAAACATGTCGTATATTTAATAAAGTTTTATGTGAGCTAAATTCGGTATATGTTTTGCTCACTAGATTTTGTACAATAAAACTCAGAAGGTGACCAGAAATCGCATTTTTGAGCTAAATTCACATAGGTACGACCAACATAATTTTGTTCTTTATTTGATTTAGTTTACTTGTTTTTGTATATTTAATACTATATATAGGACACTTAATAGTCAATAAACATAATTTTAAACAAAACTATAAAATTGATGACGGGAATTTCCGAAAATAAGTATCACGAAACAAGGGACTCTTGTTTTGTTACTTTTTCTTAAGTTCGTGATAGATTTTCAATGCTATAAAATTATACATGACTCGCACTTCTATACGATAAGGTCGGATCAATTTATAATAATCACGTTTTTGTGAAACACCTACCTTAACAAGTATTTAAAATTTAAGTAAATCAAATTATTTCAAAATTGTACACTGTTTAGTTTTTACTTAATTGAATATTAATAATATTATTAATTGAATATTAATTATTGTCAATATATATATATATTGACAATAATTAATATACACACACAATAATTAATATTAATTTTTTTAAGAACTAAGACAGACTTTATTAAGAATGGCGCAGTGGCGGCAGCGCTTTGGTAGTGATAACAAAAGTTAAGCAACCCACGGCGCGGTCGTGATTGGATGGGTGACCATTCCGACCATTTAAGTGACGTCCATGACAAGCATTTTCGTGCTTCGGAAGGCACGTTAAGCAGTCAGTTGGTCCCAGCTAATATCTGTTGGTATTAGTCGTTAAGCCTAGTCGGAGGCCCTAGGGCGGCGTGATAACATCTGACAGTAAGGTTTGTCACTTGCCTTACTGCGTGCATGGAGTATGGCTCGTACCTCCTCATATTTGAGGTGAGGCCTTTTCAGCAGTGGGATCTATATAGGCTGACTTTAATTTATTAAGAATAGATTTCTCGAGAAGAATACAAGAAGGATATTTTTTGGGAATTTTAAAAACTACATTGCGTACTTTGTTAACGAAATAATTTGTCTTGCTTTTGGGCCTTAAGATAAGATAAGAACCCATACTATCAGGAAAATAACTGTTATTTTAATTGCCAGCAATTGGAAAATGCCCGACTTTATGTTAGTTTGAGCGTTTATATAGTGACAGGACATTATAAAATGTTTATCATTGTCTCGACTTTTGTTTCATTTACAGAAAAACTTTTGATTACTTATATTTTTTATTAATAAATTATCATTAATCACTGTGAAAACCCTTATCCCAAAACAGGGGCCACAGATTTACGAACTTAAAAGCATAGCGAAATTTTATCACGAAGCAGGGTTTAAACAAGAGGTCTACAAATAAATTAAAATAAGTAATAATACAAACCTTTATCTAGATAATTCAAACATTATTTGAATATCAAAATACCAATATTCAATACAAAAATGCTTTTAATCAGATATTATCATGTTTAGAAATTTAATTAAAAAATCTTGAAATTGAAAACCCTTAAGATACCGAACCACTTGCCTTATATTAATTTAGAAACGTCAGACTAAACAGCTGTCCGTTGCTAAGGAAATCAGAGAACCCATAGACAATTTTGACGACCGTCTTGGTGTAGTCGTTCGCGCACCGGACTTCTAAACCAGGCGGTTGCGGGTTCGAATCCCGCAATGGGCAAATGTTTGTGTGATGAGCACTAGCATTTGTGCCTAAGTCATGGATGTTTATATGTATTTAAGTATTTCTATCCGTTATCCTGGTCACCATAGCACAAGCTCACGCTTAGTTAGGGGCTAGGTAATTGGTGTGTTTGTTGAAACAATTTATTTATTATTATTATTAATTTAGTAGGGATGTCATTCGATGACGACTAAAGTTTGACGAAAACACGCAAAAACTTGTACAAATACGTTAGAAATCGCATCACTTAATTTTACGTTTCTAAATTATTGTAGTCTGTCTCTTTTCGTTTGTTTAATAGTGAAGGGAGAGAACCTAAATTTAATCTTAGACAGAGCGCATAGGAATTTGGCCCATTGGCAAGCAACTTTTTTTTGTAGTGTTCTTATGTGTCAGTAGTAGTCAGTACTCAGATTATAGAGCGGATATCGATAGATCATTATGTGCATGTCGCGTTCGCTCTGGTCACGCCCCCATTTCATATCTCTTCTTTCAATAATCGCAGAGTCAGTTTGATTTTAACACTGATAGTCTCTATTTCTAACCTATACCTTAGATCGACTACCTGTAGATATTGCAAGAACCTGACCGCCATGGAACATTTTCCAGTTTCACTTTGACAAGCATAAATTAAATGACATTGTCGCTAAATCTTTAATATTATAAATTATCATGACATGAAAACTTTAAGCCATTGCTTGTTAACCAGATAATAAGTCAGCCTATTAGATCCCACTGCTGGGAAAAGGCCTCACCTCAACTATGAGGAGGAACGAGCCTTACTTCACCACGCGGGCTCAGTGCGGATTGGTGGAGGGGTGTCTGTAAGGCAAGTGACAAACCTTACTGTCAGAAGTTATCAAGCCGCCCTAGGGCCTCTGACTAGGCTTAACGACTAATACCACAGATATTAGCCGGGACCAACTGCTTAACGTGCCTTCCGAAGCACGGAGATGCTTGTCATGGACGTCACTTACATGGTCGGAATGGTCACCCATCCAATCACGACCAACCGTGGGTTGCTTAACTTTTGGTATCACTACCAAAGCGCTGCCGCCACTGCGCCACAAGCACCTCACCTGTTAACCAGATGATAATTTATAATATTAAAGATTTAGCGTCAACCGTATGAGAAAATTATGTAGCTTTATGTCTCGATATGACCTCTGTGTGTGACCACACCTTACAACTTCTGACATCAATTCAGACTATCAGAATGAACATTGCTGCATTGGATGGAAGTACAGTGTTGATTTATGCTATACGGTGGAACTCAAGGCTTGGCAAACTTTGTAAACAAACCAACCGGAGGGCGTGGACCGCGTGCAAGTCCACGAAACGTTTCGACGTGTAAATAGAAACTTTGACAACCTCGACTGATGTATAACTTCATATTAATGACTTTATGGTATATGTACCTACGAAATGCATGGTGGGAAACTAAATAAAATAAAATAATTTAAATCAAATATGCGTGCTTTGGTAAATACAGGTAAATACAATTCGTGACGCGTGATTGTTCTCTATATGATTGCGTGACAGGTGATAGTCATATCCGAAGAAAATAATTCTGGTCCCCCAACGCCACCTATTTTTAGTAGCTAGGAAAAGACCAACATCGAGGAACCTATTGTTATTTGGCGGTAAGGCTATAGGCATACAACATCATTGGTACGCTGCTGCGTCACAATGAAGATGGACACCACTGTACGGTTGATGCTAGGCCCACGCCTAGCATCAACCTTTCCAAATCAGTCAAAATATCTCAAACGATATGGAACTCTAATTTGATCAACATAAGGTCCAAATATAGTTGGGAAAATTTGACAGATCAGGGTAGGTTGATGTGGGGCCCACTGTCTTTTTCTGTCATCACTGGTTTTTTTCCACGCTGACGTCGGATCGGACGCCGCGCTGCAAACAAACGACGATCGCAATCGCAACGTTGCCGCTGACGGTCGGACGCAGCATAATCTAGCCAAAAATAGGAGACTATAGCCTACTTGCAATTTTGGTGCATACTGCGCCGACCATAAACTGAAAACAAGGCAAGAAATTGGTGAAATCTAAATTTATTTCAATTCCGGTCCTCCTGAAAATATGTGTTAAGTAATTTCATTTCACTAAGCACTTTGGTGTTCTTTTTTTCGATGTCCAGCCGTTCTCGAGTTTAGCGCTTCACAATTAAAAAAAACATACCTACAAGGATCAGATAAAAACATTGTTACGTTATTTTTAATACAAGAAAAATAATTTAATTGGCGCTAAATAGCATGAGATTACAGTCGCAGTTGCCTAAATGGTTTAATAGCAGGACGTTGTCTCATTATACTGTCGTTTTTATTTTTATTAAATAATAAAATCCTACACTAGGCCTTAACGACTGTTATTCGATTACTTGGAGGTACTATAGCCATTGCAATTTATTTCTATGGCTGCACAAGTTGACTACAAAAGATACTATCCGGGGTCATTAACCCCTTGTCCCTCGCCCACACGCATTAACAGATGTGGACTCAAGTCATTATGCACAGAACTCATTGTTTCTATAAACTCTCTCTTAACAAACTTACGAGTATGATTCATTCCTACAAATCCACTTTAAGGAGTGACTCATCGGTTTGATAATGAATACTTCAATTAATTGCAACATGCGTAACTTTCACAGGTGCCACTTGCACTTTCGACTCTATTGCATTACAATAGAGACGTTTCTACCTGTGGTTTGTTCGGGAAACGCAAAGGGATGCATGTCCCTAAGTCCTGGGACGTCACGCAAGTCAGTTGGCGCCGGCCCGTGTAACCTGTCCTTAATGGCAAACAAATGAGTATTGCTGCCAATGTTCTCTATCCCTGTCAAACCTTATACTGTTAGAAAGAGAGATAATTGCCTTTAGTTGAGCTATGGTATTTTCATTGATTTCAACGCACCGGTTTTGCCTTAGGGCGTGAATGTTGGTAAGGGAACCTAATGTTGGCAAACAATTATGACTTGTCAACCACGCGTTGTTTATGTCCGTGTAACTTAATCTTTGGAAAGTTTTACTTCGTTTGTCATGGTTTTTATACCGTTAGTGTTTGATTTATCGGCTGAACGCAACCCACGCGCATGGCCATAAATAAAATCTATCTCTGCCTATTACTTTGTGTCAACTCTGATATCGGTTAGTTTAATTTAAATATTTGTCAAATTATACTTCACAAAATTATGATAATAACCGAGATTTCTCCCGCATACTTTTACTTGGGTACCAGAAAGCGTACTCCATGTTGGGCGCCAGTAATTTTATTTCCAAAAATAATAAAATTAACGACGGAAATATATTTTTTCTGTTTATCGTAAAATTTGTTACATTTTCAACCTATTATCTGCTTATTAGGACGCTTGTATGGAAAATTTCCTAACGTATTTGAGATGAGCCTAATTTAGATTTAGCTAAGAAGAATGGATTTCCAAGGATGGATGTGAACAAAATGTTACGCCTACAGGCATAGGCCTAATCCACAATGCAGAAGGCTACAGATGGTTTGCAAATCATTAAAGAGGATATAATCGAAAATGTAGCTAGGGAAATGTTCTTTTGTCACTTTTTTGTTTACACAGATTAGATTAGAATAGATAGAGACAGGTGCAACAAAACAAGTACACATACTTAATGCAAATAGGTACGAGTATATAAATAAAATAAAAACACATTAGCTCCAATCATCATCCAATATTTTTATACACATCACTTGCATCGTTTATAATTGAAGTAAAAAATACGGCGTTTATGCAAATGATAAATTTTTATTATGATATTAATTAATATGGAACGAACATACTGCAAGTGCGCCTACTTTACACGACCAGATGACGCCACATAATACCTTAACGTAAATAGAATTTTCATTTTTTGTTTGCCCTTTACTGTTTTACATTTTGTACATTTCGGTTTTTCTTTTTCGCCTAATATTCGTTTTAGATGCCCACGTGTAATTTATTTACGGATTTGAACAATTTAGGTTTCTTTCGATCTTACAGAATGTCAATGTCTGAACTAACTTATTGATATCAAATATTGTGCTAGGTTAGTTTTACCTTAAATTAGCTCCTCAGGCCTACTACATAAAATGTTATTACTTGCTAAGGAGCCAAGCTAAGCCAAGTTGCCAATAGTCATTCCACTCAAATTCAGATTCAATCTAAACAGTGCCGACATAATGGAGCGCACAATTAATTTCGTTTTCACTTATCAACGAGCCGTTATCGTAATAAGCGATGTGTCATAATTCAGTGGCCCCGCTATTAGCAGGATAAATGGCACCCGCTGGCAAGGGGCCAGCCGCGGGTCTAAACATGCGGAAAAATTGGTACCGCCACTTTATTGGTGCAGTCACCCTATCGGCACAGTATTTATTTGATAGCCGTGCTGAATTGCGAAATTTCTCGAATAAGGCTCTTTATTGGTGGTTTTTGGAATGCTGGTGTCGAAATTAATACGGAACATTGATACGTTGATCGAGTTTGCAATGGTATATTATTAAAAATTCGCTAAAGCTAAAGAACAGCCCGCATTATCATATTAGTACTTACAAGTATTAGCTAACAAGTATTAATGGCGGCAGCGCTTTGGTAGTGATACCAAAGTTAAGCAACCCACGGCACAGTCGTGATTGGATGAGTGAACATTCCGACCATTTAAGTGACGTCCACTACAAGCATCTCCGTGCTTCGGAAGGCATATCTGTTGGTATTAGTCGTTAAGCCTAGTCAGAGGCCCTAGGGCGGCTTGATAATATCTGATAGTAAGGTTTGTCACTTGCCTTACAGACATCCCTCCACCAATCCGCACTGAGCCCGCGTGGTGGAGTATGGGTCGTACCTCCTCATAGTTGAGGTGAGGCCTTTTCCCAGCAGTGGGATCTAATAGGCTGGCTTTACTTTTACTTACAAGTATTATGTTTAATTAATGTCTGCTCGTATGGAAATTATTTTGTGTAACTAATAGGTCCCCTCTCCGACATATATATTTTAAGCTACAATTATTATGTGGTGGGGCATTGGTTGTTGCTTAGTGGCCTTTTTAATGTGTCGATGAATATCTTAGTTTGTATTGACTCAATCGACCAAACCAACGATAGTTGTGTTTACAAACCCATTAAAACTTATGAATAGCCTCGGCTGTGTGTCTAAGCTCCAATGAGAGTCTAAACAACTCCACTACCCCAGCCTACCCTCCCCATTTGTATCGTGAATAATTTACACTCTATTATTCCTCAACCCTAGAGCACGGTCATCCATACAATTTATATTAGGGGCTAGCTTTTGGCATTTAGTTTGTGAGTTTTAAGACAAACATTACTTAAGTACTAAAATAAAATATAAAAAGAAATTTACTTAAAGCACTTATTACACCATCCTATAGGATCCTAACTAGGACGGTAAGAACCAATCGGATTTCGTATCGTAAGACTACGATGTATAGATGTACGATGTGTCCTCAGGATCAGATTGGTTTCTACCATTCTAGCTAGGATAGTAAGTAGGATGTAATAAGTGCTTTTAAGCATTTAAACCCAACATGGCCCAATATTTACGTACTAGTACTTATTCTGTGCTATCACTGCTTTGGGATAGTTATTGTAGGCTAGTCCTGAGAAGAATAACGCAAGAAACTCAATCACTATTGCCATACTAGTATTAAGTATCAATTATACAAAAAAGTAAACATCTTATTAAGTTCTTAGTGTTTAATTATTACCAAAAATAAATAATTTAAAAATAAATCTTAGGAAAATTGTATTGATTAAAATTATATCTCATTGTTTTCATTTAGGATCGGAACCGTACTTAATTCTTTCTATCAAATCAATCACTCCTCTTTGAAAGACTAGCTGTTGTCGCTGATTCATCGTCTCCAGATACGGCACTAAACTTAGGGCATAATGTTCTGCGGCTCTTCTATGAGATGACTTTACAATTTTTTTCTTCTTTGCTGATGATGGGCTTGTCATTCCAGGTAACCAATCAGGCTGTGATGGTCGTCTTCTTTTCACCAACAGACTGTTTCTGTCGTCTAAAGTAGTAAAAAGATTACTATCATAGATTTCGTCGTCTAGTTCTTCTTTGATTCTAGGCCCTTCTGGACTCGTTGGATGAGGTTCGTAATTGGAAGGAGTACCGTCAGCTTCTTGGTTATCAACCGACTCCTCATCTTCGCCCCCCGACTTGCTGCCATCATTTTTATCAGTTACCTTACACTTCAAGAAAGGGTTTAGGAAGCGAAGGTGTTCCGCCAAGTAGTAATTCCGGCTTTGTGAACCCAATGTTCGGTTGTAAGCACACCTAATTGATCGCCATTTGCTTTTGCAGTCTGAAACTGAAAAAATATATTTGAAAATGCATAATTACATTTTGGGGTAGGTTAATAGCGGTTTGTTTAAATTGCTGTTTAAATACATCAGTAATAGAATGGTAAAACAAGTAAAGTTCCCTATTCTTTATCTTAAAGAATATTATACCGGATAGTAACTGGTACTTGTAACTACCTAATCTATTAGTACGCAATACACACACACCACTGATATGGTATGGAAGATGGACCTCCGACGTCCTACCACAACAATTAGAAATTTCACAATTGAAATTGAGGTTCAATTTCAATTGTGAAATTTTTACGTGATTTTATTGATTAGACGTAAATACGAAAATTGGTCACGTAAAATTGTCAATTGAAATATGCGCTGCTGTCGTTTTGAATTAATCGTACAATAAAGAAGTTAATTAAACGCTAATATTAAAGTTAAACAACTCACCTTGTTCACCAAACATTTTGCTAATTTGTCCCCAAACTTTATCCATTACCAATTTATTGTTGTAGTCATCACTTTGAGGGTCGTACAAACAAGGATTTTTCTCTACTTCCCTAATGAATTGTATGCGAAAATCCACATCGTCGCTCATTTCGGAACAAAATTATTTTATTAACGTGCCAACTACTCGGATACAAAACAGAGTGACGCCACTTCGTCACGAGAATGGCGCGCGACTATCGTTCGGTATCGCGTGCCGCGTGATACATCGCTTATCTCATTCTGGCGCGATACGTTTGTATGAGCGGCGGCGAGGTGCTATCTCGGTCGGGCGCTTGGTACTTTCTCCCTCGGACACATTGCTCTGTTTCGCTCTAGCGCTCAATACGGTACCGTTACACTTTACAGCACACACAGCACAGCTGTTGTGTAAATGTGTTACGTAATGCATGTCGTGCGATGTGAATGGTGGAGGACAGATGGTCTAAGGCACTCTGCAATTCTGCATTCGGTGGTATCGGTTTTTTTTAATGTAGGTAGCACTAATTTAATTCTCATAATACTTAGTCACACGAGTAAAAGTAGGTTATATTTTCAAACAAGAGTTCAAAATATAATAAGAGTCTAGCTAATCTTGAGTAAATGAAACAGCGGTTTTACCTAAGAAGTCTTAACTCTTTAACCTATTTCAGGCACCAGCAACCTCGCACCTTAGGAAATAACTAGGTAAATTACAAAATAATGTAAACTTAATCTTAAAATACAAATTGAGCGAAGGATAAATACGGCACGGCAGACGACCCCACTTTGCCCCTGAAACAGCTTCTATTCCCTAGGTAACAAAAGCTATTTTCGTAATTAACGTGGGTGACCTGAAGTGCCAACTGTACTTACTTCATTTAATCCAATTCTGACACCACGTTCACAAAAAATTCGCGGCAGCAGTAACAATGGGAACGTGTGTATTATTATTTCCAAACAAATGACATTTAATATAACACAGCCTGCAATGCTAACATCGTAGGTGGTTCGACCACAAGCGTGGCCGCCTGGCTGGCCCCTATTCTGTTAAACGATATTCGTATTTTCGATTCTACCTTTCCTTATCACTCGCTTTGGGATACTATCTTCAGTAAATGAAATGAGCAGAACAAAAAATACGGGCATTTACATTAATAGTAGCGCCCCTGGACTCGTATTACAAAAACCGCGCAACCCGAGCTCTTTAATTAGCAGCTCACAGCTTTAACAAGACAGAAGATTACACACATAAATATACTGAACATGTGAATACGAACCGTATACCGTTTGGAAAAGGCGCTATTTCGTAACGGCAATTGGGGAAAAGTTGGAAAACGGTTTAGGACTCTTTACACAGGACGTCGTCTCTCCGTCTCAATAATTAACTGTAATAATGTATATTCTGTGGTAAAACTTAGAATCACAAAAAGTGCAGCTTATAAGGTTAAAATCGTTCTAATAAGATAAACTAGTCATATAAGTTTTCATCATTATTTTTAGCATATTGTAAACCTATGAATTTAACCCAAGAGCAAAAGACACTGAGAATTTCACTTTAAAGACTTTATTATAACAATCATTTGAGGATTGGAGTACTGCAAATTAAGTTAATGCCAACTCAGATCTAATACATTCTTGCTTTTTTAGGACTATTTTAATGTGTACAGAGGTACAGTCAACGTTATTTCGAGGTCGTCTAATCTGTGTTAACATGAGAGAATGGGCGTTTGATATGGATACAGCTGCATGAGCTTGCACTATATTTCACCTAGTAGCTTATCGATAGCGTTGCCGCTCGATAGTCTACTGTCGATAGTTTTTCTATAGACTATCGACAATTGAGGCAAAAACAATAGTATCGATGGCTCTATTAGGGTCAATACTATCAACACACAGCAATACAATGGTTTTAATATTGAGCTGCAATACTATCGATAGTATCGGCTCTGACTATTGCAAAAACTATCGATACTATCAATAGTTATGCGTTATCGGTGATCTTTTATTCAATAGTATTGTGAATATTATTTGATGATCGATAGACCTATCAATATTGTAGATGATTTTCGAGATTAATAGTTTCACTATCGATAGTATATAGCAACGTCATGTGTAAACATCACCTCTCATGGTGACACGTCTACTCCACTCTGCCAACGAACATACGCTTTCTTTATCTCCGACGTTCCTTTTCATTTGATCAGCACTGACATTGTGATTTTAAATGATACCAATTAGCTTGTGATGGGCACTAACCCCGTTTACTTGATGCTAAGTGAATTCCCCTTTTTTAAGATTTAAGTTCTGATAACAAAGTCAGTGGTTAGTTACGAGTACAAGACCAGACGCGGTTATTATAAGTCAATTTTCTTGGTTTTTACCGCGTTATATCTCCTAAGTGATGCCTAAGTAAAAATGTATTAGTAGACCAGATATATTTTTCTTCAATTGGGGGGGATAGCTATGTCTTCGTTCGAGTGGAAAGAAGGATTTGTAAAGACTTATTGTTTTTAAGTGATAATAAGCATTCACTTTGCAATCTAAATATATTATTGCACTTGAAAAAATGACCGCCAGAGGCGGGAATCGAAACCGCGTTCCTCGCATGCCGGGCGATTGCCTAATCTCTCGGCCACACTGGCGTTAGCAGAGCCTGTCCAAATTTTTAAGTGCTTCTTAACGCTGTAATGCCGCGTTGCTTTCATCAATGTTAAGGGTTGTTGTTGAGGGTGTAATCCCAATAATCATTTTTTCAAGTGCAATAATACTTGTAAAGACTTCTTTCTTTGCACTGATTAAACTTCACAGATAATTTGTGACATTATAATTATTATTATCAAAATCATAATAATGATAAAGTGTTATATATTTTATTAAATGTTTTTATGTAATTAACCATTTGTCAAATATTTTTATGTAATAAATATTTTTGAATTTGAATTTGAATATTCAAAATGCAATTATCCTCAACTCAAATCAGAAAATGAGCGTCATTAAAGCACTTACCTACTATGAAAATAAAGAATAAAAATACTTTATAACTAATTTGGGTGGCTTTGACTTCATAGTGTCATTTTCATGTTTTTCGCTATAGTAAAGTTGTAATGCTGCTATAATTTGCATTTACAGTTTTGGCACTCTGGCGAATTCCCCAGGGGTCTAATTCTGGCAACCAACTTTTATCTCGCAGCCTACTTCGTTTCGCTAAGTTATTATTGAACGAGGCCAAACTTCCAAGATTCGGCAAGCTGATGCCGGCGGACTGAATTTTGTAAAACACTATCTAGATTTGATTTTCAAAAGTTCGTCTTTGGTTCTTTTTAAAGTGATTTTACTTTTATTTATATTTTTGATGGGATTTAAATCAAAATAAAACAAGCCAAGTATTGAGTAGAGAGTAGATTTTTTCTGTAAAAGACAGGTACTTCTTTTACCAACTACAACTACCTTGGGAGGTTCGACGTAATTTACTTTAACAAACATTTATCCCTATAGTTGAACTTTTGGCCACCAAATATTTTACTATAACTTACCCACAAAGTTATGCATAAAGTTTCCACTTTGAAAAGTATTTATTCTTCGAAGCATCTTCACAAGAATGAAATAATCGTAATTCAAACAATTTAATGCGATTACTCAAGCAAAAGCCTTAAAAGAAAAAGCTAATAACAATAATTCTCAGCTGTAAATTACAAATAAAATCTCAAAGGCCAATTTACTTCAACAACACTTGTTGAATGCGATGTCAAATGCAATAATAGTGGATAAAGTTATATTAGAAAAATAAATGGCAATCGGATTAATTACAATAAGAGCCATCATTATTTTGTCCTCGCCAGAATTTATTTATTCAATAACCTACCCGTATTATCTCCTAAAGTGAAAAGCCGATGAAACATGAGCACCGACTGAAATGTTTTGTCTGACTTTCAAATAAAAGAGGTTTGATTAAAATGACCCGTCTACTGAAATCGACTTTATTACAAAATGAGATAGGTCCACTTGTATTCGTAAAACAAATCTAAAAAATATTTAAAAAAAGACAGTAGATACTATAACATATTTAATCAACACCAATTTTAATCCCATACAAAACAAACGTAAGCCTCTACCATGAAAGGAAACATTCAGCCTTCTACAAACATTTCTTGCTTCTACAAAGTGTAAGTAGGTATATGATGCAAGTATAAAAACGTTATTTTAATTTTAAAAAGGTTAGTTTTTTTTTAAGTATACAAAATGGATATTCTTATTGAAGATTCTATTTAGTCCGCAAGAACCCCGGATTGGGTGAAGGCCTCCTATAAAAAAAAATACTAAAAATAAATTTAACAAACACACCAATTACCTAGCCTAAAACTAGGCGTGAGCTTGTGCTATGGTAGGTACAAATGCTTGTGCTCATTACACAAACATTTGCCCCTTGCGGTTTTCGAACCCGCAGCCACCTAGTTTAGAAGTCCGGGGCGCGAACCACTACACCAAGACGTGCGTCAAAATGCCAAATTGCGCTAGTCCGCGGTCTCCTAATTGTGTCATACCGTCCATAACACTGGAAATAGTTATTTGTTCAACAGCATCCCACGTTTCTGGTCAGGCTATAAAAGGCCTTGTTTAGAATGGCAGCGGTGACGGTTCCACACTGCGGTCCCTCAAATGGATTGATACAGTTTTAGATATTTACTAGCAAACTTAGAAAAATTGTATAAATAGAGTCTTTTCCGTTTGTAACATATTTATATATTGTAGTTACATATAACGATAGTCCTTTAGTTGGTTAGCATTAATATGTTAGAAGAGTTAAATTAACTCATTTTCAAGCTAAACGGCACTGTGAGTGACATATGTCACTCAAAGTGCCGTTTATCCAGTGACAGTGATGAGGCTAAAGCTTCCAGTTGACCATATTAAACCATATTTCCTCCTTTAAAGGTGTCTAGCTTCCTTTTATTAATGACAGGTAACTCTATGTACCTTATTACAGTGTACGAGTAGGCTTATGGCTCCTGCTTAGAGCTTTGGACACTTTTATGAGTAAGACTATTAATTAGATTTAAAAAATCTGCATCTATATTGCATTTCAACACGCGATTCTTTAATAGTCCATTTACAGAGACAAATCGCTCACCGCAGTAATACTGTACATTGTGTTCTTTTACAAAGCAAGAAAAAAGAATTAACTGTCTGAATTTGTGTTCCTAAAATTAAATAAGCGAAAGACATCAACAGCTGAAGTGAATGAACATTTTCTGTTCAATCTCGCCACTGTATCTGAATTTTTGTTGACCTATGTAAGATAGTAGTCGAGCACTAAACATGAAATGTGCTTATAAAATTGGCAAAAACCTTTGACAAAAACTGACAAATCAAGACATAAAACCAAAATACAAGCGTTCCCCGTATCAGTATGTTCGTATTTGGGTCAATCTTGAAATCCAAAAAAAGCAATGTCCAGGGGCAAAAACTACCCATAACGTTTAAAATTTAATGAAGGATATTTTTTTTCTGTTCTTTAATGTTTAAAATAAATGGGGCACAACAAAAACGGTGTTTATTTTAGCTTAAAACATCTGAAAAAAATCCTTGAAGCCTTGATATTTGATTCCCCTGGCTGTCCCTTAGTCATTTTTTGAACAAACAATTAAAAATGTACCTATCTATAGTCATAAATTTAGGATTTTTAGTAATTTAAGAGTTAAAGGGCGAGTTGTTTAATGATTTATTAAATACACAAAGTCGGTGTCAATCAATGTTTTTTTTTTAAACAATACTTTGTGTTTGTCCGAGCACAACAATTGATTGCCTTGGCGCGTCACTAAATGCCACCTGCCTTGCTATTATAAATGTCTACGCCGAGGGCGTGCCCATCGGCAAGGTGGCTTTAGTCGCGCTCTGAACATCGCGAGGAGAGGTCGCGCGTCTCGACGTTTCCAAGCCGGATTTACGAAGGTAAGAATTTGATTCCCCTGGCTTTGTTTCACTAGGTCATTGATTACCCTGGTCACTTTTAAAAATGATTTTTGATGATTAAGAATTCCTTACTAGGATTAACAGTAGGGTATACAGGACTATAAATTGTTGTTAAAATAATCATGGGCAAAAATCAATCCATTTAAACAAAATCGAAAGAAGATTAACTTTTCTTGACTCCCCTGGCATTGATTCCCCTGGCAAAATGCCAGGGGAATCAAAGCTTCCTTAATTTATCATACTTTCATATTATGATTATGGGTCGAAAATCTGTAACCATTAATATAGCAAAATGAACATAATAAAACATAGATTCATATGGTTATAAAGTTTATTTAAAATGATCCCCGCGATTTTGAATACAGGCCTTCAATCTGCGCGGCCAGTCGTCTATCGCAGCACCAACGAGGTTCATGTCAATATCGGCGGCTGCCTTAATCAAGGCATGCCTTAATCAAGGCATGCCTTAATCAAACATGGTATGAGAAACAGGTTCCACAAGGTTCTTGAGGGCTGTATGCACGATCCAAAAACGAATGCAGTTGTGTATCATAACACAACTGCATTCGTTTTTACGCCTTTCACACAAAAATGTACCTCAGTTAAGCCCTAATAAGAGACTCCCAAGCAAACCATGAGCGAGGATGGAAAATGACTCGTTGCTCGCTTCTTTACCGCTGTGTGCGTACACCTTATCATTTTGTTTGTTGTATTTTTTTTCCACGGTGAAATTTTTTTCATCCGAAAAAAGAATTTCCCGATGCGTTTTTCCCGCATACCGCTTCAACAAAGCGCGGCATCTCTTCAGTCTTAGGTCCATTAAACGAGCGTCCAAACGATGTCTTGTTTTTCTTCGATATGCCCTAAGCCCTAAGTCTTCATTTAACACCCTTTTCACCGTGGTCCTGCTTAACCCCATTTGAAGGGCCAACAGTTTCTGCTTACGTATGGCATTTCTTTGAATGCGAGCCTTCACAGCTTTTATCACTTATGGAGTCCTAACAGAGCGAGGGAGACCACTTCTTGACCTGTCATCTACACTAGAGTCTTCATTGTATCGTTTTATGGTACGATAAACGAATCTTTTGGTTATATCCAAAAATTTTCAGTAAGTCGAAAATCTGAATTGGCGCGTAACCGCAACGATGCAACGCAATAACCGCGACACGGTCTTCTTTAAGTGTCCACTCCATATTCAAAAATGAGGAAAATTCTAAAAAGTACACATTTCTATTTTCATGAAAAATTCTAAATTCGAATTTAATAAACTTTTTTGTGGCCAGCATTCTAAATTCAAAAGTTTTTATTGTGTGAGAGAACTTATGACGTGACTATGTATATTATCCTAGCGGCCGCCAGCAAATTCGTCCGCGTGGCCTCTCGGGGTTGAATTTAAAAAACCCTCACTTAGTTCTTCCTTACACTCTCAAAGTAACATGAATGCCAGATTTCAGCTTCTTGCGTTCAGTAGTTTAGGCTGTGCATTGTCTGTCAGTCCGTCACTCAGTATCGGAAGAGTTTTATAATGTAGAAATTTGATTAAAATTGAATTAAAATAAACGATTATTCTATACAACATATTTTATTTTGATTCCCCTGGCATCTTATATTGATTCCCCTGGCATATAAAATTTTAAAGTCATATATCTTTATATCTAAACATGTGACAGTGATGCCTATTTGTGAAATATGTTTACAATGATGTGATATTTAGCCTTTTGTTAGTAAAAGTTTAAACTCTTAAGTGCGAGGGGAATCAACCGAATACGCCCAATTTCAAGATTGACCCATTTATGCTACTACTTATTTTTATTACCAGACGAGAGTCCAAGTTTAACATCAAACCGTGTTGAGTCTCGTCGTAAAAGCCTTTCAAATTACTTTCCAACGACAAAAATAATTTCAGTAAAAGTTTTCACCGTCTGGAGACTAAACTATTCGCCCTAATTAAAAACTGAATTGTTCTTAATGACTCTGATATAAATCAAATGGAAATAACTGACCCGGTCAAAACATTTGAGCCATAAATAAGAATGTTCGCTGTATTAAAAAAAAAAACTATAATTTGAAGTCGTCCATTAAAAATCGTCCAACTATCATTTTGTGGCGCGTCAGTTGAAAGTATAATAACATGTCATTACTTCATCCTTTTAAGAGGGATGGCTGTTTGTAAAAGAGCCACGCATTTTAATATCTGAGCAACACATTTTTTTGCTTGTTCGTAATTAGTGTTTTAAGCTTTCAAAGCGAAATGGTGGCATTGCGTTTTACATTATGAGTTCATATAACTTTAAAAACTAATTACTGTGTTATATTACTAGTGGCGCGGATCTTTACGCTACGAAATCGTCCACAAAAATGACAAATTAAATAAATAAAAAAATAAATTGTTTCATCAAACACACCTAGCCCCAAACTAAGCGAGAGCTTGCTTGTGCTATGGTGACTAGGATAACTGATAGACATACTTATATACATTTATAAACATCCATGACTTAGGCACAAATGCTCGAGCTCATCACACAAACATTTGCCCCTGGCGGGATTCGAACCCGCAACCGCCTGGTTTAGAAGTCCGTGGCGCGCACCACTATACCAAGACGGTCGTCAATTAAAAAAAATATTTAAAAAAAACCTTTAAAAAATTCTTGCAAAACTTGCTAAAATTATAGATCTAATTAGACCAATAATAAATAAGGGCGGTGCGACAAGAAATTGTTTCTCAATCATTTCCCACCTCCGTGATCCGCTCCAATACTTCTCTACCTTAATTATGTGATCTTTAATTGAACGTTTATTTGCACTGGCTACAAAAAGTTAATTCAAATCATCGCCGGTTGACAGCGATCGCAGCGTTTCGCCCGACCGACTGCGATAATTAACTGAAATTCTTAATTTACACTCATTGATTCGGTGTAAATTCACAATTTCGAGAGCTTAATAAGCGTCATCGTCGCCGGCAATATGAACAAATATTTAAACGGATGTTTAAATTATTCTCTGTTGCAGACAGCTTCGAAGTGGATATTTTTGAGTTAAAAAGGTTGTATATTCCATTATTTACTTACGTTGTTTATCTTTGTTCTATATTTATCCAAACCAAACGCTAGGTTATTGGCGAGATTGATTTAATATAAGCTTTATATTTATATAGCCCACAGACCACACAACCTAAAGACCTCGCTTTTATCAACTCTAATACGAAAACAAAATCGCCAAAAGTTGGTGGGGTGCGGGGAGAGGTTTCCTAGTTCTTATTGGCTCATACAAGGAGACGTCAAAATTGACAATGGCAGTGATAGCTCACTAGTGATGGGCAAGACATCTCTTGATATCGATACCCGAGTAAAAAAAAGTAAGACAATATTAAGGAGCTTTAAATTAATTCATTTAAAAAACACACGCACAACCGATTTCCGATAAATAGCAATTAAAAAAACTGCAGTGGGCAAAGGTCAATCGCAGGAGATCTCACGTTATTTAGCTACTTTTCATAATTTAGCGGTTTCAGTAAAACAAGTTACCTATCTCACTCAACATCATTTTGTTAAGTGTACAAAAACTTTAAAAAATGGCAATCGGTACGCAATGTGAAGTTTGATATATTTATTTAAAAAAGGTTAGTTAAGTTGTTTGTTAGGGTTCCGTAATCCGACAAGGAACCCTTATAAGATCGTTCAGTCCGTCCGTCCTAGTCTGTCACAGCATAATATCTTCTACGTTTATGGACTGATTTGCATGTAACTTGGTTCGAGGATACTTCACATATAGATTTCATTTTTAAAAATACAAAAAATTAAAATTACCCCCTTTTAAGGGTACCTCCCCATACATGTAAAGGGAGGGGGGGTAAATAATTTTTTTGAGTGCACCCCATTGTGTGGGGTACCGTTGAAAAGGACTATGAAAATAAGGTAGGGTTTCCATACAACACTTCTTTATCAGCTTTACCATTTGCGAGATATAGCCCGCCAAAGTCGTTTACACGGTGTCCCCCCCTGTAATTTCTAATGTCTTGGACCTATAAACTTCAAATCACTCACGTAAAGAAACAGGCGCGGAAACTCTTATTTAAAAAAGTTTCGGGTATCCTGTGATGAATACTTTTGAAATTATAAACAAAATAAAAATAAATATTTTTTTCCAAAAGAACAGTATAAACTTAAAAAGTTTTTTTTGCCTATACTGTCTAATATTGTAAGTTAATGGTACGGAACACTTCGTGCTCGAATCCGACTCGCACTTGGCCGGTTTTTTAATAGCTAAGTTTATTTGTTTAAGCACTTTACACATATTTTGATTCATCGTAAGTCCTCTTTTGTAAAGTCACTTTATTAAAATAAATATGAAATAACTAAAATTTTGATACCCACATATCACTTGTTTTATTCAGGATTTGTCGATATTTTGAATTTTAGGTGTACTATAATGTGTCTCGACACTATTTTACTCTTTGCCAATTGACAAATTGAGACAACATCATTTAAATTTAACTTGCGAGAAAGGGATGGCAAAAAAAAGACATCAACGCGTGCTCTTCGAAATAAAACATTTTATTTCATTTTTGATTTGGAGTATTTAAATTAATTTGATAGGAATAATTACTTACCGGTGAAATGTAATGCCATCTTTCGTGAGACTAGATGTTTTACTACATTTTCCATACCATTTTACTGAACAATACGGCATTATTACCGCTTATTTTTATTTTTTTTCGGGAGCAAGGTCAATGTTGTTACTTTGAGTCTCGGTAGCGGAATGAGGAACGAAAGGGGGCGGGGCCGGCTGTTATGCAGTGATACTGCATAACCTAGGCGAACGCAAGTCCCCCGCAATGCGTGGTCTTTAGGTTGTGTGGTCTGTGATATAGCCGGTGAAAACTGGATTAATAAAAGACAGAGAAATTAGGAAAAGAATGGAGAAGGCCTTTACTCGCTGAGAGGTCCTTAATAGTTATATGGTGAAATCTCATCAGTATAATTGTATAAAAATGTTGTATAAATATTATATAACATTATAGGTTATAGGTATAGGTATATAGGTAGGTAGGTATTATTAAGGAATAAACGAGGCTATAATAATTATAATGTATATAATGTACTAAGCTAATAGTTATGAGACTGTGCCCCTTTTAGTCCTAAAAGTCACGATTGTGCGCCATATACCAAACTATTGACTGCTGTGTTACGTTATGTACTTGTGTCTATCTAGTACCCATAATAGACATGTATTCTGTGCCACTGATAAGAATTATTATAAATGGTTACAAAACCAAACTTGGAGATACATTTCCTGCGGACAATGCTGTCATTTGTGGGTTTACCTATATCTACTACATTACCAGCACTCGTTGTTGATTTCGGAAGTCTAACGTAGCAATACATTTCTAAAGAAACACGATAGCGCAATAGGAATCAGCAGCATCTGGCCATAAACCCCGTAGAGCAGACATATCGCAGATACTTACAACATTTATGGTGGCCCATAAGACCAATAATGAGCACGTACAGACATACAATCCAACCGTTTATCGACTACACCATGATATGTACGTTTCCGAGAAACTAACTTAGCTATACATTTTCTCACGGATGTAAATTCTTGCTAAAGGTTTCTTATAAAGGTCATTACGCGATGCGATATATTGAATTAGTGTAACAGCAAAGTTTGATAATTTTAGATGATTGCTTCCCTATGGTAAATGATACACAAAAACATACATAATATTAATATCATCATCATCAGCCTTATTTTGTCCAGTCGTGGACGTAAGCCTCTTTCATTTTCTGCCATGACAGGCGGTCTTGTGCCCTTGTCATCCAGCTATGTCCTGCGTGTCGTCAGATATCATCAAACCACCGTTGGGGCGGTCGTCCTTTTCCTCTCGTGTTGTAATGAGGTCTCCATTCCAGGACTCTTCTTGGCTAACGGTCGTTTGCCATTCGGGCTATATGTCCAGCCCAAGCCCTATTATCTACCTAGCTAGCTATCGTTGCAACTATATCTCTCAACTTAGTTTTCTGGCGTATCCACTCATTGCGCTTCCGGTCGCGGAGACTAATTCAAATAATATTAATATAGGATCCTTTATTAATAAAGATTTATTAATATAGGACCTCTAAAACCGGTATAGTGCCATTATAAAAAATATTTATTATTGAAGCTCTTTAGACTCGTAATTTGTTTTCTGAGGCGAAGTAATGTAAACTATTGATATTATTTAGGTTACTAAATGGGTAGGATCAATTTTTAAAATCAATATATTAATAAAACACTTTTGTTGCTAGTTAGTTTGTCCCTTCGCCTTAATAATTTACTTAAATACCTACTACTAACCTAGTTTGACTAATACGATTTAGGACCAGCCGTCAGCACTTTAAAGCTTAAATCTAGCTTACAATATGTAGCTAAGAAACAACCTAGGCGTAAGATTGCAAATGAAAAAGCAGTCTAGACGAGGCACAGCAAACAAGTCGATACAGTCTCCCCAAGCGCCCTCGCGGATCACTGTATCAGTTTTCTGAATATAAGCTGGTGACTGGCAACTTTTTGCCCACAATTCTATTGTGACTCAATTTAACGGAACAACCTTCTTACGAACGGGAGGCGAACGAAAGATCGAACCCGATAACTAAATTGGTAACGGTGATACGTAATGGATCCAACAAAAACATAAACACAATCTTCCTCGACTCCATCACAACACAAATGTTAATGCCCCGCATTCCTCAATGTCCCATAAGGTAATTCGCTCGGGTAACCAAATTAGCACTCGGAGGCATTCAGAATAAATTCACCGTCGAAAGGTTTGACATTCAATTTTCTGACTGATAAATTCGCCGAGTTATACGACTCGAGAGCGAGTTTCGATAAGTCGAAAGGTACACCGGCCATTACTTTAAATCGCGGTGCAATAAAGAAGTCTCCACAATGGCCTCTAAATCTGCTGAGGGGTCAGCCGGCGCTCCCATAGATTCCGCTTAGTCAGCCGCTCTAATTACACCTTGCTCAGATCGTTCACAGATTACGCCAGGTACTTGTTCTTCCATTTGTCAAAACAAACTTCTTAACAGCATTCATGACAGTGAAAGACTTTCCGGTGTGTTTGTTGCTGACTTATACTAGTTTTATTGACCTTCTTTTTACGGATTTTTTAAGGTTATCATTTGTAAGAAACATGAGGGGTTAGAACAGGATTTTGGAGTCTCAGCTGTATTTATGTCAAATATCAAAAGACTCCACGCCCCTTATGAACCCAACCTAAGAGGACGTCAAGCGAACAGTTTATGGGCCAGCCGCGGAGCTGACACCGCTAAAGATTGTAGCTATCAATTAACAAATTATCCGAGACGTTATTTATTGTACGTAACTGTAGATAATATCCGGTGATTACGCGGTTCACACTTGCCTCTTGAAATAGATACGCCTATAAATACTCTTTACTCTTTCATTCGAAAGAATGGCCTTAATAATGACTCGGCAAAAAAACTAAGAGGCGGTAATTGTGACGTTGAAATAGTAACACACGGTGTGGTGTCTCGATTAAATCGAAAGTTCTCGAGGGAAATTCTTGTTGTGTGAGATAGCGAGTGGAACGTCACGCAAGTGATTATTCTGGTCTTATACGGATTCTTTCGGACAATAGCACAGGACACACGTACTTGGGCTTCCATTCATCAGCGCTCCTGTTATTTATTTGAGTGTGCGTAATTGCCGGGCAACCGAATGGCTATTTATTATCCAATCGAATGGCACTGAAGCCGAATAATAAATTGGAATTTGTCTCACCTAATTGGTGCACTCTTCGGTTTGGTCGACTCGAGAGCAGGCAAATTGCACCTCTCCCGACGCGGTGGTGGATGGCCCTTGAGACGAGCTTGCTGCCAAATTGCCCAGGACCTTCATGATTAACTGAACAAAATAAGGTCTTGTCTATTCACAAATTATACAGCCTTTTACTTTTTCTTTACTCATGATTTTTGTTTATTAGTGGCTGAGCGATCGTGTTTGTGGACGATTCAAGACGATTCTGAATAGCTTTTTAGTAATATCTTTTTGGGTATTTTTCTGGAGCACAAATAAATAAAAGGCAAGCCGAATCCTGCTGAATCCTCCGTCTCGAAATCAATACATTTATACGTCCACATAAGTGCCTAAATAGGCATCATTTCGGTGAACATTGTCGTAACATAAATCGTATAAAAATGAAACAGAATCTTCGATCGTGGGTTCCGGCGGTATTGGGGACCTTCATAAATAAAGTTGGGCTCACACCTGTCCTCTAGGAAAATGATCGTATTTCAAGAATATTACCTACTCAATCATATCTGTGTATTTCATTCCGAAGTGCCTACTTCATGGGAATATATGTATTTCCATAAATAATGCGGCCTCTCTGCCAAAAAACTGACCATCGTGTGAGCCATATTTTGCGTTGTGGGTTCAGTTGTTTCCAAGTAACAATAAGCAACTGTCGCCATTAAGTAATTTAGTTATATAATGTTGATATTGGATTCAAAGACTACTTTATGAAAATGATTTTTATATAAATATATATATATTTTATAACTTAAGCAATTATTTTGCAAGTTGTTACGAAATCAAATTGAATTTCGCTTACAAAAAACAATCGCCTGTGTCATCCGGTGGGACTCGAACCCATGTCGCTTCGCTATCCAGGCGAGTGCTCTTACCAATAAGCTACGGAGGACGTTAGACAGCCGACGAATTTTTGCAAGTGCTTGCTACGCCAGTGAGCCGGCTTATGTGAAATGAAGTGAAATGATTTAGTAGACATAAACGTAGAAGACGACGTAGATCAAACGTAGGTATGACATGTCACATGAATAATGAAAAATACACGACGCTCACGAAAATAGAACCTCTTTCTTCTTGGGATCGGATAACAAAATTACAAAAGTTATGGTCAGTTAGGTACCTATGTTATAATTTGTACTATTAAGTGGCTAATATGCGGTAATGTTAAAGTTATAGAGCTAAGTGACTCAGTAAGTAAAAACGAAGGTTTGAATAAACAAAACAGCCAGTTATATTTACTTACAAGATAGTTAATCGACCATGGAAGTACGCACAAATAGGGAACGTCATGAATAAATCATTCTCAATACCAATAATATTAATATCAGAAAAATGTCCTTTCATATTTCTTCGTAAATTCATAGAATACGGAATCCTGAAACAACATGAATAAATAAATACTGATATGGTTTGCTTGTACTGTCTGTCTTTTTCAACTTAAAACATTATACATATGCTTGAATACATTTTTTTTTCAAGAATAGTAGTATATATGCAAGTAACATTATGAAAAAAAGTAATATTATTAAATATATAATATATATAATACTTGTAATATATCTGTATACGCAAAGCTACTTACTTTGTTAGTAATTGATTGGTAAATAAGTCTTGAAATCTTGAAACTTGCGTATAAAATTAACTCAGATTTTCACAATGATGTGCTCGTTAGATTTTAGCTAAACGTTGTGTTTTTTTATATAGTGGAGACATTAAAAAATAGTGAGTATCTATGACCAAACAAACTCTTCATTGGTAAAACTCGGCTAGCAAGCGTGTAGTAAAAAATACATTCTTTTCAATGTCTATTTTTAAGTCTGACTGTCTCTAGACCTGGGTCTAGACTCTAGAGTCATGATAATGATGCTAACGTTTTTTTTACACCTAACTATACGTAACGATTGTCTAAGTGCGATGTGTATCAGTATTGTTCTACGGACGTGATCCGCGCGGTTCAAGGCGAGGCGAACGGTATACTACTTATTACGTAGGGCTGCCAAAAGTGTGTTTAATTTTTTTTAAGACTGAAGTGCATAAAAATATTATACTTATATGTAATAAATACTACCCTTTTATTGGTAAGTTACCATATAGGTATTACCTCTAGCTAGATACAAATTAAGTTTAAAACATTAAAGTTTCCTTAGAAGCATTAACTTCGTCGAATATTAGATAATTGGGGCTCATATTATGTAATGTATTTTTGCCAATAAATACCCGTAAAAGATTCATAATCAAATTAAATTATTAAAAGTACTTTCAATTATTTAAATAATAATACTTTTGTATTAATTTGAAATCCATGAATAGACAAGCGAGTGAGTTCATCCAATTACTCTATCGATTTAATTAATAAAAGCCGCAAACACTCAAACATTGGAATACTGACTGGCATAGTTATTACTTAAATTACATTAT
Source organism: Pyrausta nigrata (assembly GCA_949316185.1). Taxonomy (NCBI): domain Eukaryota; kingdom Metazoa; phylum Arthropoda; class Insecta; order Lepidoptera; family Crambidae; genus Pyrausta; species Pyrausta nigrata. The sequence continues at coordinate 12,770,979 of OX438947.1, read as the reverse complement.
ATTAAACCCGGCTTAGTAAATATTAACCATGTGGTGGCAACCCTAACCATTGTTATAGTATTATAACATTTCGGCACGCGCCAACCACTGTGAATGATCGCATAATATCTTTTTGTAAGGCCACCAACGCAGGACATACTGCTGGGTATGTCACATGAATAACAATCAATTGTTTACGTCATGAGTCTTCTAATAGTTTTCAAACTCACGTCTAAAAGGCAATGAAAGCTTTCAGATTAATGAGAAAATGACAAATCATATATGTTTCATAGATTTGGAATTGCATTTGTGATCGCGATAGCCATAGAGTATCTTGAATAGCGATAGCTTTCAAATAGGGCAGTACCTAGGTCTGGTCTTGTTGACGTTAAAAAACTGCATAGGATGTTACGACATAAGGTACTCTTTTATCCAGTGACTTTTACCCGTCAATCAAAAACATCATATCAAACGTCGAACTCTTTCTACAACCGCAAGCAATCAAAGAGTAGAAAAAGTTTTCTGTCCATCCGAGTATATTAAGAAACGTCTACTTCAACTGATAACTCAACTGGACATCATACATTGATGTGTGGAAAAACAGTCGGCAATCGCGCAAAGCGGTCCGCAGCAAAAAGTGACTCCGGCGCATAACGGAGCTAAGACCATATACCCTTTTTAGGGTTCCGTAGTGCTAACAAGGGACCCTTACAGTTTCGTCATGTCCGTCTGTTTGTCCGTCACAGGTTTTGCAAAGAGACCGTTAGTACTAGAAAGCTGTTATTTTGTAGGTGTATGTATACTAACTACGCCAAATAATTTTAGGGTAGCTCCCCTACATGTGTAGAGAGGATAATTTTTTTTTCCTCGCCTACCCCATCGTCAGTATCGTTGAATAAATTGAATGAATATATTTAATGATCCGTTTACGAAATTTTCACCTTTGAAGTGCAATTTTTTGGTCCAGTAGGGCGTCCTCCACCTTCTAAAAACTTAGCTAACTGCTTGCTTGAAAATTCTGGAAAAGTTCATAATGATTACTTTATTAGTTTACCTGTTACAGTCGTTGAATAATGTCGTTGGATAATTGTGTACCAAATGCAAAATCCTTAGAATAAATACTTTTATGTGACTAAGATAAAAAAGGTTTCTTGTTAAACTGCAAAAAGGGCATAATATTGTGTCTTTTGTTGTATTAAGATAATGGTACGGAACCCTTCATGCGACTCGCACTTGGCCCGTTTTAATTACTCTTACCCACAGACGCCATTTATAGAGAGTTAAAAGATTAGCTCGGAGTAACATCCCGCTTATGATGAAGCGGGTGTGCACCTTTGATGCAATTTCATAGTTTTATTGAAATTCTATCCGCTTGAGTTAAGCGCACGTGATCAAAACTTAGATACATGTAAGTAGATTGATTTTTCTCAGACACTTTCAGGTTAACATTTTGTTTAAATCCTTCTCCCTTTGCCTACAAGGCATCGTGGGATTTTATCACCATGTTACTTCCCTTGTCAAAGCTTCCACAAGGATTTGTCTACGTGTATTTTCTACTGTGACCTTACGTTAAAAGTCCAAAATGTACTTATCCTAAAAATACATGGTCCTAAGATCAATTGTTCTTAAGGGTGCTCAACTTAAAATGGCTAATATCACGTTCTCATGTAAACGTTTCAGCATTTTTTATTCTTGTTTCAGTTATCAGGCAGTTAATATAGCTGCCTGTATCCAGTTTTCCATAATGTCTTTTAATCTTTAAATTCTTCGCCTTTGTGTTCGTCTCCTTGCTAACCAAAAACATTGAATGTAACGATGAGAGCCTATCATGACAAAATAATACACACATACATAAATATCAACAAAATAAATACTAGATAATAAAACGTAACGCATTTGCATCTTTACTATATCGAGCATCGATGCTGTATCGCTGCCAGCTACTGTGTCGATAAAAATAGTCGCAGTTTGTAAAGGGCTTCACAACTCGGTAGACAAATAAATCTGTATTTACCGATGTAACTGTGTCAAACGCTGTCAAAGTACATTCCCTGTACCAATGACGTGTGACGAACGTGAACAATGGCCTGATAGTGTCAGCCTGTCTGCCTATAGCTTGAATGGCGCTACAACACTTCTGTGACCGCAGCGCTATTTGACTCTACAAAGTAACAAAGCCTGATAGAAGTATCATCGGTAACGCGATTATTATACTATCAACTGGTATCTTCTTTAGTTCTTTCTAAGGAAAAGCCTGGGAAGTTCACCCCATTAGACTCACAACATAAGTTACAATAGGTACCTCCCAAATGATCGCTGAATAGTGTCAATAATGCAATGTATGTAACTTAATGATTAGAGGCAAAGTTGTTTCTTTTATTTAAATCAATTGTGCGATATTTTAAGTAACATTACTTGCCTATGACTATGTTCATGACATAACAAAGAGATTTTCGTGCTTTATCGACAAAATTCTAATCCTGAACATGATTGCAAAAGCGTGTAATTTTTGTGTAGAATTAATTTTAAGAGCGGTGTCGCACACTACGTCCATTCGGAATCCAATCCAAGTCCGTCAAAATTCGGTCCGAATTAGTCGTTGAACTATTGTACGTTCGTCAGTCATGGTTCCGTATTCCATATTTAAAATCAAATGACGTATTTTGAGGACGAAACGGATTCAGATCGGACGTAGTGTGCGAAACCGCTCTAGTGCTTCCACGACGCATATAATAAACTAGTGGTTTCCCGCGACTTCGCCTGCAAGAATTGGATTTTCCATATAAACTTGCATCCCCCATTTCACCCGTTTAATGTTTTTATATCACGACAAAATAAAGCCGATGTCCTTACCAGGGTCTCGAACTGTCTCCATACCAAATTTCATCTCAATCGGTTCATTGGTTTAAGCGTCAAGAGGTAACAGACAGACAGACAGACAGACACACTTTCGCATTTATAATATTAGTATGGATTAGCTTCGGAAGGCACGTTAAGCAGTTGGTCCCGGCTAATATCTGTTGGTATTAGTCGTTAAGCCTAGTCAGAGGCCCTAAGGCGGCTTGATAACATCTGATAGTAAGGTTTGTCACTTGCCTTACAGACACCCCTCCACCAATCCGCACTGAGCCCGCGTGGTGGAGTATGGCTCGTTCCTCCTCATAGTTGAGGTGAGGCCTTTGCCCAGCAGTGGGATCTAATAGGCTGACTTTTATGGATAAGCAGTAGCAGTAGGTACTCCAAACCTTGACTGTCAGATGCTACTGACGTCACAGAATACTAGTACTTCGTACAGAAGTATGACTTAGTAATTGTATTCAAAGAAGTGTGTACTCAATGTCGTCAACAATATGGCGTAATTTAGTTCGCCTCAGAGTCAAGCACATTTTCGTGTAGACACCTACAAAAATCCATTGCAAGATAATTTCATGCTTATTGTTCTGGAATATGATTCATAATACACTAAACCTATTCATTGACGTAATATCACGCGACGCGATAGGGTTGACTGCTACGAGAAGCTTCTAACGCCATCTAGCGCCTCTTTCTAGTACGTTATTTATTCTCGTCCAGCCAGCAACGTAGCCGCGCGGCCGCCGGTGAATAAAACGCGCGAGCGTGTCGCTGACCGGCAGCGACACGCAACTTGTTTTAGCCCCTAAGTAGGGGCGTCGCGCGTAGGTACGTTTTTGCTACCTCCGCGGGAAGATACACAGGCCTGCTGACGTTCAATTATTTATGACGTCACGATTATTAACAACTACCACTTGAACTCCAGAGATGCACTAATTGGCCGTAGAGTTAATTTCCGCTCCAAGGATTATCCTAATGACGGCAAATAGACTGATCGTAGACAATGTGAATAAGACAATTAATTTATTACACCCGCATTCGTCTCAGCTGCCTCTTTTTAATGGGTTTACAGTTTTTTTAATGTTTTTTGTTTACTTTTAATCTTTAAAAGGTAATACATCTGATATTTTTGTTATAAAATAAAGAAAAAAATTGTATAAAGAAAAAAGTAAGTAAATAAAGAAAAAAATGCATACCAATGTGTGCAAAAAACGGGGATGTTTTTTTCACACATTGGTATGCACTTTTCTAACAGGTACAAAATACCACAAGATAAGAACTTGTGGTATTTTGTACCAATGTAAATGTAATAAAAATGTAACTCAAATTTTTCCCATACTAATAAATTCAATTATTATTTATTTCTCCAAAATGTAAGTATCATCCTAGCAATATACCATCACCCTAAGATAGGTAAGTTAGTAGTAGCCTCCGCAAGCTGCGACCACCTGGCCACATCTCTACATAACGGCATCTCAGTAATGATGTTAATGATACACTTACCTCGCCATGTCAAGTGACCCGCCATTACGCAACAAATAAGCATTATCAGGTAGCAAAAGGTCGTTGCATAACGGAGAAATGCGACACGTATCATCAGATGCAGCATTCCACTATTAGCGCGGACGTGCTTGCGTGGCAGACAAAAAAATACGTCGAGTGTAAATCGGGCTTATGCAATCACAGTTCCATGTTTTGAATTTAACTTATACGAGTATTCATGAAATGTGTATAAATGTACATGGACGGAAAATATAAGGCTCGATAAAGTGGGACGTTTTCAGTACCTAGATTATTTTTCCTGAAACTATTTTCTGAATGTTTATTATTTTATAATTATAAATAACTTTCTGTTAGTGAACAATCTGATGGATGAGTATAGGCAAAATTTATCAAATCAATCAAATTGTTGTTAAAATAACAATCTTACAAGGAAAACTATTTTCCCAATTCTCTTAACAAGTTTCGAAAGGACCTTCTTCTATACTTTTGTTCGATTTACTTTAAGCATGGCAATTATAGGCATAGGCCCACAGGTAGTAGCCCATAGGTAGGTAATAATAAAGTTTACAACAGACAGACACCGAAAAGTGATACGCTGTTATATTCAATTTAGCACGGACCACCAAACAATTTTGCCGAGCGCTTTTGAATTTCACCTAATGTAAAATTGATTGCTGTGAAAACATAATTTATCATAAAATTGACTTGTATAACTGCTAATAGAAATGTCTTCTTAATGTTAGTTACGTCGTAACGTAAAGATTGACCTACGTGGTTTTGAAATTTCATTCTTTCTCTTTGATTTGACATAATTTTAGAAATCAACAACATATCTCCCTTTAAGAGCTTTCTAAATTACTTATGTTTTGCATGCTATAATGTGATGTAGGTTTTATCTTTAGGAATTGACGATACCTATACAAGATGCTCCACTGCTTACACTTTGTGATCGTACCTACAGGTATTTGACATCATATGACATAGCTTAGGCAATTTACATCAAGTGTCATCGCTTGGATTTATCATCATCATCACCTTTAAGATTTGTCGTAATCCTGCTTGTGCACTCGTGCACCTAGGGTCAGCTTTGATTAATGATCCAGGGCAGATCAGGCAATTGTCATCGCTGAGACTAATACTTTTATTACGCTCGTTTTAATTTATAAAATAAGAAGTTAGTCTTAGTTCAACTACGTAATTCATTGACATAAATGGAGCTGCCATCTTCCTACTCCGTGGCTATTAAGGACACAGCTATATTATCAACCTATCGACATTTGAGGAAATTAAATTATATTATGACACGGGATCACGCACATTAGTCAAGTGAAAGATTGTGTCTTTAAGCCCTATTTTTTTAACTGGTACCTAACAATAGCTGAGGAGGTCTTCTGAATGCAAATAAAATTTAATACGAACTTCACGCCCACTTCTCACTTCAGTATCCACTCCAAATTGAAATGGGCAGCGCGAGCCATGGGCCCTTATTCATAAGCAATTCTTGTGACCTGCAGGCCCGCCGAACTTGAGGTGATATATCGAAAAGATTCGTCTTTTTCGGTTTAACCAATAAGCCAATGGAAGATCTGACGTATCTAAAAGTCAGATATATGTTTTTTTCATACCTTTATCTAGATATGTCATGAACTTGAAAAAAGATTAAAAGATTTTGTCTCGATACATTTTATTTGCGAAAATGCCTCTTAGTTTTAAGAAAATTTGTTATTATTTTTAAACCATATTACATATTTAATAGGAAACTTCTCAAATACTTGGATATTACTAATATCCAGAATCCTAAAGAAGCATTTTGCTTGTAATCTACAATTTTCATTCATAAAATACTGTTTAATAAATTTTAAATGTTATGCTGACCAGAATAAGTAGACCTATGATGATGGCATCTCTCTTTTCACGCGCGATCAGTAATAGCACCATCTTTTTTTATTACCCTCGCAGGTGGGCCGTAAATCAGTATAGCGTCTTAATTGCTTGAAAATATGCAATAGTTACAACTTTCAGGAAATCATTAGTAGCTTTAAAACTAACGTCTTGAAAGCAATGATGACTTTCTACTCGTACCCTATGATATCGTTAGGACTTAGCAAAATAAATTTTCAAAATTGAGCTGCCACGAATTATGCTGAGCGGAAAAATTAAAAAAAAAAACTATACTTATATCTTTCTAGTGTGCCGAATTCAAGTCTATTTTACTAATTTTGAAAAAAAAACGGCTTGGTTTCGGTGTCCGGTCCATGACGCAATTCGGTCATGCTATTTATCTCGACTCTCGTGACTACGATCAAAAGCAAGACTTGTTTATAAATACGGGGTCCTATTCTCGGAACTGTACGCCTCGTTTCGTATGCGATAATAGTCTAATAGGATAGTTGGCGCGTGGCGGGCGCGTGTGACGCTTCCAATAATAGGATCGTAATCAGGGTTGGCGGATTCCAATTAAAAAACGGACACAAACACATTTTAAAATTAAATTAACTACTATAAATGATCTAATAAAAAGTGCCCGTCGATCATTTATTATCAATAGTTAGCTTATAATAATAATACTCGGTAGTCTTGCATAAAAAAGCAGCTTTAAACGCCTATCTACTACTTTTGGTATTAGTAGAAAATAAAAATAAAAATAAGTGAGGGTAACATACTTAGGTCTCAAAATAAATAAAGCTAACAGGAAAAGGAGGACGTATACTTTAAAATAAAAATAAGATTGCAGCGTCTTCAATCAAAAGACGAGGTTAAATATTTTAAGGTGATCTACGGTGTCGCGTAACCATCCACAAGATCTTCTAGCAGTACTTACCTATTTAACTATACGTGGGACACTTAGAAAGTTATGCGACACTAAAAAATAGTTCTACAGGTACATAATATTTTTATTAAATCTTTTCAAAGTACTCTCCACCAGCCTCTATACAAAGATTCATGCGTCTGAACCAGTTTTCAAAACACTTTTTCCAGTCCGCCGCAGACACCTCGTTTACAGCCTGCTCGAACGCAGCCAGCGCATCATCCGGCGACGAAAATTGTATCCCTTTAAGCTGATTTTTATTTTTGGAAATAAAAAGAAGTCACACGGTGCTAGATCAGAACTGTAAGATGGGTGACCCAGGGTTTGACTGGTGTGCTGTTTAGGTTCTGTTTTGTGTACCTATCCTCGTTTTGAGCGCGGTGTGTGCAGGCGCATTGTCGTGGTGGAGCAGTAGTCCGCGGAGCCCAGTGTTTGGTCGCTTGTTGCTCACAACAGAGAAAACTTCTGGTAAACATTAGGTAGTATACCATTCGGCGTTGATACTTCTTTGGTCCCGTAAAAGAATCGACACCAAGTGGCCAGTCAAATTAAAAAAGCTGGTGATCAAAATCTTTCCCCCGCTATTCTATTTTATAATATTCTATTATAGTGTTCCTTAGCCTGAGTTAACCAGCTTTTCCTTTAATAACCATAATAACTCCTGCGTACTGGTCTGATCTTTATTATGAGAATGTCAGCCCTACTCGTAACAATGGCGTGTACTGATCAAGTTTAACACTTGCCAAAAATAGTACGCGTCTGCGAATGCAGTACGCACGCACACATCGTAGGTACAGTTAGATTCAGAAATCACTTGAAAATTTGTGTTTTAGACTGAATTCTTGTTGAGTTTATTTTCTGACTGTATCAGCCTTTAATTTTGATAACCTAAATAAACAATACAATAATAATAATATCCTCCTAGCCGAATTCTGACTACGGCGGTCAATCTCAACAAAGATCAGCCAAGTTTTAGAGCGCGAAATATATTATAGTGCACAGGTGCACTTTCTGTCCCTTCACTCTCATAGTTAGATGAGAAGGCAATCCGCCATGACCGGAGAGAGATCAGGCGCAGGACCAACGGCTTAACGTGCTTTCCGAGGCACGGGGGTGTTTACACCACCAACTTCCTGACTCCGGAACTGTTTTTGAGTTATTTCAAGACAAAAAAACCCAGAAACAAATAAATTTTGACCTGGTCCGAGATTCGAACCCGGGACCTCGTGGACAGTAACCAGCGTGCTGATCACTAGACCAACAAAGCAGTCTCTGGGCAAATATATTCTATGGTTTTATGTAGGTATATGATTATTTAACTCAAAATTGCTACTTGTATATTTTTTCCTGTATTACGACTTTGTTGATGCAGATTGTACTTGTTGTAATGGGTGTTTCGCTATCACAATTCATAGAATAGAATAGAATAGAAACTCTTTATTCAAGTCATATACACTTACAAAAAATATAACAACAGTTTATAAGATTGACGCGTAGGTAGGTTAGGTGGTACATGAATGAAAAGGCAAATCTACTCAGCGTATGCCGCAGAATCAAATATTCTGTGGCGCTGGTCTTCCGTAGACGCCAAAAAAAGAAAAAGAGAGCACTGCTACTCACAATAAACATTTTGAAATAAAAATAAACAATTTTATGAAACATTTTAAAATATTAAAACAACGGTTTAAGATAGGGAAACATTTTTTAAATTTTTGAATCTATTTTTAACTACCAACACTTGATCATTGGAGATATCAAATGCCAGATTAACCAAGAAATTAATGAAAGCAAAATAAAACATAAGTAATTGCAAACGTATGCATAACATATGAAAACAGCAATTAACATGTCACAAACAGATACATAGTCATTGACACTATGTCAACGACTCCGAAATTATGCCACTAACTGTTTGCTATGCAGCGGCCCAAAACGAATCGTGTGGTATAAGTAGGTATCGTAAAAAATAGACTGTGTTATTATATTTACTTAAATGTAATGTCAATTAGCACTAAAGTAACTGTAATAACATTGCTCTAATTCCAAGCTAATAAGAGTACGTTATTTAGGTAGTTTTTGTCATGGAAGACAAAATCGAGATCGAGATCAGAAACTACAATGGACAACACCCAGACCCGAGAGAATATAGAAAATATGTATTTCTATATTGAGCCGATCGCGGATCGAACCGGGACCGCAGAGATAGCGACACCTTGACAACCGCCAACTGCGCGTCACTCAATCACGGAGTCCAACAAATGCTGTGTTACAGAGAAGCATGAGCAACCTTCATGGTCTGGTGGTTCAGGAGGTAGACTCTCTGACTCCTTGATGCCAGGTTCGAATCCCATTCGAAACATGTAAAATAGAATGCTAGTAGTAATCTTTTTTTTTTTATTTGATAAGGAAGGAGTGCAGTCGCTCCACTGTCCTAATTACCTGATCTGCCAAATCCTGGATCATGGTCAGCGGTCCGTGGGCGCTCGCGTGCGAGTGCACGATCGGGATAACGCTAGGAATGATGATAAGGAAGGACTGCAGGCTCGAACCGACTTGAATGTCACATAAGCATTTTGATTGTTCCATATCTGAGAACTTATCTAACTTATCTTAGAGTTTTTGGCAATTGTTAGTCAAATAATCACTTTTATTCATTATTAAGCATTTATTTCATTACGAGTTTACAAACATTATTAACTTTCTCTTTAAAGGTAGGATATTTTAAATACCTAGAAGAATAATTCTGCACTAAACTATGCTCAGAAACTCAGGGATGAATATTTTGAACACAAAATCTCTGCAAATATTTTACAAGTAGTTTCTGAGTAAGTTTAACAAAAACTTATAAACCCTTAATACTTACATGCTTTTGAGGATGAAACAAAACTTTCCATCGCTGCAAGTTTGACTAGTTAATCTAAAAAGTTAAAAGAAAGCCGCAACTTACAACAATCTAAAGACTAACATGCAAAACCCCCCTAACTTTGCTTAAAATTGTCTTAAGTAGTGATGCAGTCGACAGGCTTAATGTCTACTGATATATCGATACTTAAACCATACTAACTTATTCCTACTTTAGTAGTTTCCACGTGTTCCCACTGTAATTACCTGATCTGCCACATCCTGGATCATGGTCAGCGGGCCCTTGGCTCTCTCGTGCGAGTGCACAACCGGGATAACGCTAGGATGATGATGGTAGTTCTCTAGTGTAGGGCGATCACCGTCAAGCAAGATGGACAGGCGATCTTATAAAAGTCGCAGGATCGCACTGGCTGGATGCAGGTCTCTTTACAGGTCACTTTGGAAATAAATGGGGGAGGCTTATGTTTTGCAGTGGACGTCATGCGGCTGATAATAATGATGATGTCTTAAGGGGCCACAACTGTATCAATGGAACTAAACTATATATAAATTTTTAATAGTTAAACTATCGATGACCACACATCACTGGCCTAAAGTAATTTTGTTCAACATAAATCTGTTTTGTTCGGTTTTTCATTAGTAAAATTCGCTTGGATTCCTCGTGCCATCCAGACCCTTTTATCGCTTCTTAATTCACATCAATGTCAGTTTTAATTTAACTTTTTTCACATTAAACTATCTGACTTTGATAAAATACTGCAGGCGGTTGATATATGTTCATTCTTCTATTTTTTTAGCTACTGTAAGGTATGGTTACTGGACTTGAACTACTGTTGAAGAAAGAGTAGTTCATCTATAAAAATAACTTAAAATAGAAAAGAGGTTTTTAATCAATCACCTAATTGATTATTTGATCTATCAACAAACTTGATAGTCTGTCATCTACTACAAACAATACTACTAATTCTTTCTTACTATCATACAAAAACAATGGCAAACGCTTTATGTTATTTTATCTTTGACAATAAAAAGTTTAACACAACAATATAAGACGTTGAGTTAGTTCACGCAAAAACAAAACGCCCCACTGTTTTACTGAAGAACAACGAGGTAAGGCCAATAAAACGCAATAAACGTAGTCAATTCTAATATCAATATTTCTTAACTAAGCCAGTTTGCTGAACCTTAACACTTGGTAGCTAAAGTTGAAATTCGCTCTATTTTCTTTGGCTCGTGACAATTCGCTTACTCCGAACTCCCGCCGAGCTACTCGCGCCAGTAAAGTAGTTAAGCTAACACAATAAAATGTAACTCTAAATTAGCTGCTCGTTTTACAAGCAATAAATTTAATAGGCCCTCACGAGGGGTTAAGTCACGCTTTAAATTTTGACTCGGCGACAAAATTGTTACGTGACGCAACGCACTGGGCTTCGCCCCTCACTCTATGTCTATAAAAATAAAGTTCCAATTCGCACAGAAAATTTAACACTACTCGTAAAGGGAGCACATCAGAAATCAAGTTGCGTAATCGAATTTTTCACCATTGACTTAGGAATAGCCCCCGAGGAAATCACTATTCGCCCCCAAAGCAATCGACTATTCAATAAGCCACTTAAAAAATTGCAGTATCAATTGGCTTAAATATTATTAGGCACTTATTTGTTTTCTTTTATCGCAGTAACTTGAATATTTAAGCAGACTTGAATTATTAAAGCACTAAATTCAAAAAAAACTTATCAAACTTTCTGCTCTTCAATTGTTTCGAAACTTATTCAATAACTTTTGAACGTGAATAACTGTAAGAGTCACTTGGAGTCTCAAGAAGATATCAAATAAAACTCAAAGACGGTAAAACTAATTCGTTGCCAAACTCTCTTCGGGAACCTTTCTAGACAGTTTTTTTTTCTTTGTAAATCTACGACAGCTTACCTGACTACATACTCACATGTAATAAATATAAGACATGTAGGCGCGTCTTGGTAGTCGTATGTAAATAAGGTACGAGAACGAAGCTATACCTTAAGTATTGAATATTGTTAGAATTATATCCACTTATTGCAAGATGAATTATGCCTTGTACCTAGAAATCAAACGTTGGTAAAGCAATAGTTTTTTAAGGGCGTATTATCTACCACGATTTTAAAAGCCTGCTTTTGCCTATCACAAATGAGGAACCAGTTATTTAAGTTTACGTAAACAACAGCAACCAAAACCCATTATTATTTGACTAACATTGTGCTAGATAAATTGAAATAACATGTCCTAATAATATGTTTAAAGAAATGTAGAGCCGTCGACTTCGTAGGTGTTTATACCTGACTACTTGAATGCGTGAGACGACCATTCATTGATTAGTTATTAATGAAGAAAAGTACCTACAATTCAAAATTATAAATATATAGTTGTTTCGTGATAAAAATAGATTTTCACCAATAATTTTCATTTATCTATTTCGAATTCTTTCGCCTTTACCGATAAATTTCAATTATCTACTTCGCATTCTTTCGCTATTTTTCTTTTGTGCTCGGCTTATAACTCTGAAACCACTTGAAATTGGATTTATACAAAACACTAACAGTACCAACATAATGATTAAAAAAGTTAAGTAAAAAACACCGCGATTCTTACACAGTTTTACTCAAAAACACGACAATGACCAGCGAGTTCCTTTTTAATGGTGATGTAATTTAGGAAGGTCTCTGCATCCGGCGTTTTAAATCAATATAACTACGCTACGTAAATAAAAGAATTCTCCGTAAATGGACTATAATGGATAGTCGGCGTACCGTGAATGAATAGATAAATAAAATAGGACAACGGGGACGTTGTTTTGGGTCTAGGTGGCATAACTTTATGGTTCGGACTTCGGGTCGTGGTTAATCGTAAAAATAAACACACAGCGAAATATCCACTTCGATTAGGTTTTTTGGAAAATAGTCAAAAGCTTTATCTTGTGATTATGGACTCATACATGTAACGAAGCTGTGAATCATGTGATTTGCATGTTTGTGTTTGTTAACATTACACATTTTTTTATTTAGGTATTGTGTGCATGTATTTTCTGAATAAAAATATAAATAAGAATTGATGTATAGGTACATTCACTCAACGCTGCCTGCTACAGAATGTATTATCTCCTACCTAATCACAATCTCAATACGCCCTACAATACATAAAGCACCTTCAAACAATTTCAGCAAAAGAAATATTTCAGCCCTCGAACTCACACTTTTCTTTTAATATCGAGGCAACAATATACTTTCACCTTTAGGTTTGTATCTTTAAAAGAAAACATAAGAAGAGCTTTCAGTGAGAGAGATTCGTTATTAAAAGAAAGCGGGACACTTTCTCAGGAAGAGCGCCACAGAAAAGATAATATTTTCATTACATTACCAGTTAATTAAATTTCCTTTTTAGAAAAAAGGACTTTTCTCTTTAAAAATGTCTATTAGATTAAAAAGCTGAATTAAAGTTTCAATCAAGTTTATTTTCCAGTAAGCTGTTTAAATGTCGATCAATAATTATATGCTTTGCAGCAGTTTTGTTATTTGGCTTATACCTAACACTTTCCAGTGTCAGATTTAAGTACTTAAGCTAGAATTCAAAAGGAGCAAGACACAAATGATAAATGGGTGCAAACATAAGATACACACATGTCATATACTTAAATCTTAAATAATAAAATAGATCGCAAGACAAAATAGTTTAAGTACTTCAGAGGCAAATAATGAATGTTAATTTACGACCTGACTCGTCGAAAACAATTAAATATGAATGGGTTCTGCTCTAATAGGATTAACTCTAGTCTTAAATCCTTCTTTTGACGCTTATGTAACACCTACGCGCGAAGCAAATCTTCTGCCTACATCATTTGAAGTGCTTAGCAGTAATGGAGTAATAGATCAAGTACTTGACACAATAGGATAAATTCGTTTTGGTACTTGACCCACTTGAAGATCGCTGGGAACCTAGGATGCATATGTTTTCTGAATTTTGAACACTGACCTCCGTATATTGAAATGATAATATCATTTCAATAAAGAGGTCTATATTAAGGTCGCCGATTACACGTGTTATGTGACCATAAGATTTAGTAACATCAGGCCTGTGTATCTCCCCGCGTAGGTAGCAAAAACGTACCTACGCGCCGGGACCCTTAATTAGGGGCTAAAACAAGTTGCGTGTCGCAGTCGCTACCGGCCAGCGACACGCTCGCGCGTTTTATTCACCGGCGGCCGCGCGGCTACGTTACTGGCTAGACGACAATGAATAAAGTACCAGAAAGAGGCGCTAGATGGAGTTAGAAGCTTCTCGTAGCAGTCAACCTTATCGCGTCGCGTGATATTACGTCACTAAATAGGTTTAGTGTATTATGAGTCATATTCCGGAGCAATAAGTATGAAATTATCTTGCAATGGATTTTTGTAGGTGTCTACACGAAAATGTGCTTGACTCTGAGGCGAACTAAATTACGCCATATTGTTGACGACATTGAGTAGACATTTCTTTGAATACAATTGCTAAGTCATACTTCTGTAGTAGTACTAGTACTAGTACTTATTCTGTGGTAACATACAAGCAGGTGACAAACACATGTAATAACCGTTTCTTTCTAACGGCCATCTCATTAACGTTTTGACTTTTAACTTAAAATACCGTTTATGTATTCGGAGGGTGGTGAGCGTGGCACTTTAACAAATTTTGACTCTTCATTACTGAATACAACTACATTATTACCTAATTTTTTTTATAATTTGAGAAATTTCTTTGTTAAGTTCGCCGAGTGATAAACGTCCTCTGTGTAAATTTTTGTGCGAAATTTAATACTGAATCCAACTTTTCGTTTTGTTTAACCTGTATTTTAATTTTTTGTATTCCCTACAACTGATAACTACTGATAAGATTTATTTTTATTACACATTTGTTCGTACTCGCTAAATAAGAATTAATAACTGTTTAAAACCACCATAAGATTGATGTCAATATATTTAGTGGTCCGAGGTGTTGGGAGCCTGATAACCTGTAATACAGGTATTTTATACCTAGCATAGGCATCAGACTCACACAAATACTGACTAAACCCAGCTAATTTTAGTAATACCATTGTATGTATGTTGTCAAATCTGTGTGAGTAAAATAACTACTTACTTGGATTCCGGACTTTTTTGTCCCATTTCGTTACTCGATCATATTTTTGATTGAGCGTCTTATTCTTTGTGGTTTAGACAATTAACTACAGATCGCGAAGTACCGGAAACAGTTGAAAGTGCACGTCTATTTACTTTCACGTACCTAATAGGCGAAAATGGAGGTTTGTGATAATGACCACATCGAAAGTGCAAACAAAGTGCCATCACAAAAGTTCCCGTCACACATTCAGAATCAGAAATGGTAACAAACACTTTTGAGAAACATTACAAATAATCTTAGCAAATAATTAAAAACAGTCTATATTTTGCATCTATGGATGAATTGCCTGAAAATATTTTTTGTCAGGTAAAAATACAGCGATTACAGTAAACTGGCGAGGGATGTTAACTAAAAAGATAAAATAAACAGTGTCTCATACCAATTTCAAGCAAAGTAATTTGTAGCACGATACAGTTCCATTTTGTTATAAAGACATTCGCTCGTGCGTTCGAGCCTGCCCAAAAAGCACGAAATCGATACACAGTTTTTGTCGGCGCCACCGTAAAGGCATCTGTCTTTGATATTTATTAGATACGAGATTGCCAAAGCGAATGCAATTTATTCATAGCATATACCAAGGATCATCAATAGAATATTTTACTCCGATTTGACGTTTACCTAATAGAAATATGCGAACCCAGTGAAGTGACCGTAGTACGAAATAAAGGGGGTTAAAAAGGGGTGTGTTGTCATTATTTGGCACGATTGCGGTACCGCTACATGTGTAGGCAATAGGCAGTGCAGATGTCCAGCCTTTTTCGCCAAATAGCCGAGTATGAATTGGGGCACTAATGAAACATACAAATGCACGCCAACGAATATGTGGCCCACGTACCGGCTCATTTTATTTTGTTTACGCGAACCAGCTGCTCCATCTCTGGACCGGCTCGTAAAAACTGAATTGAAAACAGAATAAAACATGTATATTTTAATGTCCCCTTGCAACATTTTTATATCTACGGTCTAAAATGGCGGAAGGAAGGCGTTAACATTAAAAATCTCAGTAGATTTCATAAACTTCTTTAATTACATTCCTATACAAACATCAGCCAATTGAATAATTACAACTACACAATAATTTACAGTCTTTCCAATTTAATACTTAAAGAGTTTTTTTAATAAAAAAGTAATAAATACGAAGAAGCAAATCGTTAGAAATGCGAGAATTTGGTATCATTGTACAAAAGTTACATACTAGAAATAGATTATAAAGTTCTATTATTTACATTGGACGATTTTCGTCTAACAAAGGAGGTTTGTAGCGGTCGCCTAAGGCTACTAAGGCTTACGGATCAATTATAGCGAGATCGTTCGTGTTTACGGAGGATTTAGACCAAGTACGTTTGCACCGTGTGCTGTAGGACCACAGACTGCGGTTGGTGCCGCCCTTGGAAATCGTTGGACGAGTAATCCGAATCTATTGTGGAGTATATGTGCTCGGATAGCGGGCGGTCGCACGGCGAGCGCTCGGCCGAGTTTGCGGACTTCCCGCATAGCGTCTGACAAGTACTGTTCAACACAGACGCGTCCATGGTATAAGTGTTCGAATTCCTCCCGTAGTTAAGTCTTTTTAACTTCTGCCCGTGGCGCTTCGACAGCGGCATCGCGTAGCGTAACCTCTCCCAAAACCGTTTCTCTTTCCACGTTATCTCCAAACCCGTTTTGAAATACGACTTCAGTTCCGGATCTCGTGGGACGAGCCCTACGGCGACTATTATTAATTTATGCGGGTTCTTTCGAAGCGCTTTCTGTAGGGCCTGTCGAAACTCTATCTGCGACCATTCAGTCGAGATAAAGTTCTTTGTTAGGACTACTATGATACGCCTAGAGGCCTCCGTCGCCTCGACCACCAAGTCGGGGAACTGCGCGTACGTGGCCTCGAACTGAGGGACGTCTCTGTAATGCAAACAGAGATGATAAGACGGGTAACCGTTCTCTAATTCCCGTGCTAATGATTCTATAACGAACTCCTCGTCTTTAGGGCTATAACAAATATAAGCGTCGTAAAGCTTATCAGCATCCTTAAATGCACCCGCTAGGGGAGAGAGCTTTATGCCACAGTTAGAATACAACCACATTCTACAAGCGTATCTAAATGTAAACACTAAAGCTAATATCAACAAAATGAGCATGAACCCGGTGAGAGCCGATGCCAGTAGCGGCAGGTTGTGGGAAACGAAGAAAGCGCTTATCATTGAACCATCGCTTATTTCGCTACAAACTGTCACATTCAAATCCAATGGCTTCTTCGCAGGGCTAACATTCTCGTTCATACACCACAAGGTATTTACATCGATAACTTTCTCAACGTTCTGCGATACGTATGTTAAAAATCCTTGCAAATATTTACAATCGCACGACCAATTGTTGCTACCGATGTACAACGTTTGCAATTTCTTATTATTATCTAAATGCCACAATCCATAGTTCACGAGCCTGTTTCCATCCAAACGCAAAACTTCCAAAGCACCGAGATAACTGAACGTCTCATTAGATATGTACTCTATTACATTACTCTGAAGATACAGTTCCTTCAAGTTACTGAGTTTAGAAAACTCAAGTCCGCGCAACTGTTTGATTTTGTTGTTATCTAAATGTAATATTTTTAGACCACCAAGCGCACTGAAAGTGTTATTATGAATATGTATGATGTTACTGGAGTTTAAATAAATGACGAGAGCTTCGCGCATCGAATTGAAAACAGTTTCATTTAGTTCTGTATAAACATTTCCGTCCAAATAAATGTGGGTGGAATCAGTTGGAAAACCGAAAGGTACGAATTTCAATTGTTTTACAGAACAATCGACGACGCTTGTTGATTTCGTGGAGTCGTGATAACAAGAACAATTATTTGGACAAACAATTTTACAGTTACAGTTATTGAAATCGCAACAATTGCAGTTTTCGGGGCAGTGATTGTCGTATTTGCACAAGAAGTCTTTTAAGAGCAGGGAACTGACGGGCAGATATTTCACGCCGCGAACGTAGGATTCCTTACATATCACATTTTCCAAGTCCATGACGCGCGGGTACTGTCTGGATGTAATCGAGTTTATGAGAAGAAGCCACTTCATTGTGCAATCACATCTGAAGGGATTGCCACTAATGTAGAACTCTGGCAATGCTCTATCGTCGGGCACTCTCGAAATACGCAAACTATTTACG
Source organism: Pyrausta nigrata (assembly GCA_949316185.1). NCBI lineage: Eukaryota > Metazoa > Arthropoda > Insecta > Lepidoptera > Crambidae > Pyrausta > Pyrausta nigrata. The sequence continues at coordinate 12,752,618 of OX438947.1, read as the reverse complement.
TCTAAACTTTCAATCTCATTGGCATACATATCGACGCGCGTCAAATTTCTCTTCTCTAAAAACGTATCTGTTTCGATACTCGATATGAAATTGTTATTTATAAACAGAAGCTCAACACTGTTCGGAATGGACATAGGAGATAAAGTTACCAAACGGTTATGACTCGCATCTAAAGTTTTGACGTGCAACTCGTTTTGAATTTTGTAATAATTGCCAAGTATTTCGATGAAATTGGCGTGAATATCTAACCACTTAAGACTGCCTGGTATGAACGCGTAATCGAACCACACCAAATGGTTTTCCGACAAATTTAGCCATAACAATTTCGTCAAAGCCACAAACACTCCATTTATATCCGAAATAAAGTTACCGTCCAACCGTACCGCTTCCAATTGCGTGTTCCTTTGAAAGGTTTCGGTCTCTATCGACTGTATTTTATTTTTCGCCAAATTGAGCACTTGCAGGCTAGGCAAGCCGGAGAACATGCCCGCTGTAAGGTTTCCAATTTGGTTGTCGATCAATCGCAAACCGGTCAGCTGCGACAAATTTTGAAATGAATTGTTCATTATTTCAGTTAGCAAGTTCTCCCCCAAATCTAGCGATTTCAAGAACGATAATTGTACAATTGCTTCGGGAATTTTGGTTAACTTATTTGAACTTAAATCTAACTCTTTTAGATCTGAACAATTTCTAAAAGCGTTCTCACTGATGTAAGAAACTAAGTTATTGTTTAAATTAAGCTTATTTAATATAAACAGTCCATTAAATACATGGTCTTCTATGACAAGTAGTTTATTTTGGCCCAGATTTAGAGTATGTAAGTTGAACAGGGGTGAGAATGAATTGTCCTCGATGAACCCTATGGTGTTATTGTTGAGGCTGAGTATTTGTAGGAAGAATAGATCCTTGAACATATTTCGGGTGACCCGCGAGAGCGCGTTATGCGACAGGTCGAGCACGATTAATCTTATTAGGCCACCAAACGTTTCATCTTCTATCTGGTCGCTCCTCAATTTATTCGCCGAAAGATCTAAAACGAGCAATTGTTCCAGCCGATTAAATATTCTCTTCGGCAAAGTTTCCAGCTCGTTATTTTGCATATAAATTTCACGAATCTCTCTCGTGTTATAAAACAACCCTTCTGGTAAATAATTTATAGCGTTTTCTGAAAGATTTACAACCTTGAGTGACAGCAAATCACTAAAGACGTCGCCGGGCAACTCGCTTATTTTATTGTTTTGGAGGAATAGTTGCGTCAGGCGTCGTAAATGCAGTATCTCGGAGTCGGCCGGCAGCGACATGATGTCGTTGTGGCTCAGGTCGATGGTCTGCAACGTCGAGCCGCACTTGTGCCCAAAACCCAGCTCGTCGACAAACTTGATCTTGTTTCGCGTCAGATTGAGAGAAATTATGTTTTCCAATGCACAAAACAGGTCTGACGGTATCTTTCTAATGTTGTTGTAAGCCAAATCCAGCGTGTGCAGCTCTCTCAATCCGTTGAATGCGCCCAAAGACAGCTCCAGCTCTTTGTTGTTATTCCACTCGTTATTCATGGATCGTATTCTTAGAGTTTTCAGTCCACGGAGGCCTTCGAACACGTTGCCGGGCAGCCGGAGTACCTTACAGTTATTAATGGATATCTCCGCCAAACCTTGCATCTTTCCGAAGTGGTGGTCGCGCAGCGTACTCTCGAGGAAGAGCGGGCTGCATCGTATCGCGATCCGCAGCGCGCCGTCCGAGTGCATCGAACCGACGACATCCCTGTCCGACGACAACGTCCGTACATTGCACTCCACCGCACCACTCTCACCGGACACACGGAAACAGGCATCTGCATCGTCAGGCGCTTCCGTAAGCGCCGCGCCCATCACTAAACAAAAGAGTATCGCGGTGATTATCATTTTAGGCACTGTGTACATGTCATTTTCGTCACTTGTCAAACTTGTTCGGTCCGGGTTTAGTCCGTGAGAAGTCCGTCATGTTCAGCTGTTCGCGACGCGAGTAGTACGGGAAGCGGTTACGATAACAATGCTTGTAAGCGGGGTTGTAAATAGAGCGGTGTGCGTGAATGCGATGCGCGGTGGGCAGGCTGACACGCGATCCCCCCGCGGAGGCGAGCCCGCGACTGCCGCGTATTCGTACAATGAAACGCCATGAATGCGCCTCGCGCCGTCTTTGGGGGAACACCGCCACGGCGCCGCACCATAGCACCGTGCTTGCCGCATTTTAAGTAACCCTCGTAGTTTTCGACTTTTGTACAAAACGGAAACCGTTACGTGACTCTGTTTCCATTAATGATATTAAATGATCCTGCGGTCGGACTTTATGCAGCAAAACAAGGCTGGGACCTTTTGTTTCGACACGGACACAACAGCCAACAAAAATTGTTTTACAAATCTTGGCACAATAGAATTGTGAATCCCTAAAAATACTTTAGCTCTATATTCCTTCTGCGGCTCTATCTTAACGGTTGTAGAGATCTCGGAAAAATAATTCGTTTCATCGTTCGTAGAATTTATCGAGGTCTAATGGTTTGAGATAATACAATTAAGATGAGCTCTGACACCAAAAATTCTAGCTTGGCAATAATTCATTATGTGACAAAAATGGCATGTCCTCTGAATCAATCGCAAAAAATGCACCTACCCATACAAAATCAATTAATCAATCGTCGATCAGCTGACATAAGATTGTATGGAGAGAAAAGTCGTCGAAAGTTGCGATTTTGATGTTGGTCTCATAGTAAAAAATGTTGCATTGCATTGGATCACCAGAATCAGCCCCCAAAAGGTATAGCATTAACAAAATTTTACCTTGTATAATGCTAAAGATAGATTTCGATATTTTCAGAGCTTTTACATCAGCATATTATTGCAATGTTATCCTAGACATAAATCTAGGCTATCCTATCAGGTATGATGACTGACATTGTGGAGACATAATATAAGAGTAAATCCACTCACCTTATAGACCGACGCGATGGAGAGCACACACTGAACGCTAACTTCCATGCAGATTTTCTTGTCTTGCACTGTTGTTGGTCGCATCTCGCAGTCAATCCATTGGTCGCATCTCGCAGTCCGTTGGTCGCAACACGCAGTCCGTTGGTCGCATCTCGCAGGCTATAGTATAGGAATCCTTCTAGCCAGCTCCCTACGTACTTAGCACTAGCAGCCAAGTCATGTCAGCTCCTGAAAAGTTATTTTGCAAACATAGTATGATTTTATTTTGTTCAGGAAAACATATTGTATAAGAGCGTCGGTGGCGCAGGGGCTAGCGGTTTGCCTCTCATGCGGAAGGTACCGATTCGATCCCACGTGCCGCCATGTATGAACCAATGACTTTTTTTGAGTTATGTACATTAGTTGTTTCACTAACCGATGGTCTTATCTACGGTGAGGGAAAACATGTTGAGGTAACCTGCCACAGACCACACAACCTAAAGACCACGCTTTTATCAACTCTAATACGAAAACAAAATCGCCAAAAGTTGGTGGGGTGCGGGGAGAGGTCTGCTCGTTCCGATTGGCTAGTACAAGGAGACGTCAAATTTGACAATGGCAGTGATAGCTCACTAGTGATGAGCAAGACATATCTTGATATCGATACCTTAGTTTAAAAAAAAGTAAGAAAATATTTAGGAGCTTTAAAATAATTCATTTAAAAAACACGCGTACAACCGACACCGATAAATAGCAATTCAAAAAAAAACTGGAGTGGGCAAAGGTCAATCGCCGGAGATCTCACGTTATTTAGCTACTTTTCATAATTTAGCGGTTTTAGTAAAACAAGTTACCTATCTCACTCAACATCATTTTGTTAAGTGTACGAAAACTAAGTGTGACAAAAAATGGTAATCGTACGCAATGTGAGTTTTATATATTTATTTTAAAAAGTTTAGTTAAGTTGTATGTTTTATTAGTTAAAGTTTGTTGAAGCACTTTACACTTATTTCAATTCATCGTAAGTGCTCTTATGTAAAGTCACTTTATTAAAATATATATGAAATAACTGATATTTAGATACCCACTTATCACTTGTTTTGTTTAGGATTTGTCGATATTTTGAATTTTAAGTTTACTAGTATGTGTCTCGACACTATTTTACTCCTAGCTAATTGACAAATTGAGACAACATCATTTGAACTAAACTTGCGAGAAAGGGATGGCAAAAAAAAGACATCAACGCGTGCTCTTTGAAATAAAACATTTTATTTCATTTTTGATATTGGAGTATTTCAATTAATTTGATAGGAATAATTACTTGCCGTTGAAATGTAATGCCATCTTTCGTGAGACTAGATGTTGTACTACACTTTTCACACCATTTCACTGAACAATACGGCATTATTACCGCTTATTTTTATTTTTTTTCGGGAGCAAGGTCAATGTTGTTACTTTGAGTCTCGGTAGCGGAATGAGAAACGAAAGGGGGCGGGGCCGGCTGTTATGCAGTGATACTGCATAACCTAGGCGAATGTAAGTCCCCCGCAATGCGTGGTCTTTAGGTTGTGTGGTCTGTGTAACCTGCACATACAGGTGACTGTGTAACCTTGATCCAAACTGCTCAGGTTCCCCTGTTGAAAGGGTCGCGATGGTCAGATGGTAGTCACTGCACGTAATTACCTGCTCTGCCACATCCTGGATCATGGTCCAAAGCGGACCGCGGGCCCTCGCGTGCAAGTGCACAAATAACGCTAGGATGATAATGATGATGATAATAACATATTGTTTTGTCAAGCAAGGTGCTTGCTTGCCGTTGCGTTGGAAGAGATACGAAGGATGTTACACCACACGTAGTTACACGCAATATGTTTTGGTCTTCGTTGGTATTAAAAATCGACCAAGTTCGAAAATTAGTACGAACCTTACATTCCAATCCGATGCATTTATAATTTTTACGAAATTAAATTTTGCTCACAAAAATTGATCGACCGTGACCCACCGGATGACACGGTCAATCTATTTTTGTAAGCGAAATTTTATTCCATTTAATAAGTAATAAATAAACCCCCTTACTATATTATGTAGTGATTATATACTCAGTGTATATCATCTCGTATGCCACTGTTAAAGCATATGAAAACTAATTTAAAATTAATGACAGACAGGTGACATGACATGACGACAAAGATTTCAAAATAGCTGTCTTATATTTATTTACATATTGAACAGTGGTATAATTTATTATTAGTAAGGAAGAAAGAATATAACCCCCCTAATAGTTCGGACATAAAAAAGCGAAACCGAAGGCGAATCTAGTGCGGTACAAACGACATTAACGTGTTACTGATTTAGAAAATTAACACTAATGCCCACTTGCGCAAGTCCGGATTAGCTATTCCGGACTTTTTCAAGGCCTATTATCTGAGTTGAAAGCCCACTTGCATGAGTCTGGATTAGCTAATCCGGAAGGTCAACTCATTCAACAAAATTCAGATAATAGGCCTTGAACAAATTCAGATTAGCTAATCCGGACGAGCACTTAAATTCAGGACAATATACGCATTTCACAGATACTTACTTATAAATATTAGTCAAAAACTTGACTGATATCTTGGACCAATAAAGTGTCATCAACATCAACTGACTATGATGAAAAACGTTAAGTTGTTATTTGGTTAATATTTACCCGACTGCAAAAGGAGGGTTATGTTTTTTGAGAGTATGTATGTATGTATGTATGTATGTATAATTGTTTGGCACGCCCTACAGCCCAAACGGCTGGACAGTTTTTGACATATGAGGTGTCGTTGAAATTGTCAAAATTGTGAGAGTGACATAGGCTAAGTATATTAATTTTTAAAATGGCGCTTACAAATGGAAATAAAGGGGGGGAGGGGTGTTTGTTTTTTTCCTTAGCATAGCAATATGGGTATCAAATGAAAGCCAGTAAAGAGACCATTTCAAAAATATAATATTTTTTGCAGTCTGGTGTTTTGTTTTCAATAGTAAAACTAAAAATAATAAAATAAAAAACGGTAATTTAAAAAACTAAAAACCCGACTGCGTTTCTGTGTAATTGGAAATTAAAAAACCCTAAAACAAGAAAGCTCATACCCGGGTTTAATTGGTACCCATATTAAAAATTGTAGCAGTCGGGACCCATGTTTGAATAGAAAGTCAGCCGTCTCGTCAGTAGATTGGAGTAATCTGCAATGTAATACAGAGGTAGGTATGTGCTCTAAATTCACTAAGCCTCTATTCCTAGAATGGGTCCCGACTGCTATACAATTTTTAATATGGGTACCAATTTAACCCGGGTATGACCTCTTTCTTGTTTTAGGGTTTTTTAATTTCCAATTACACAGAAACACAGTCGGGTTTTTTCGTTTTTTTAAATTACCGTTTTTTTTTAAATGTGTGTACAGTACAATTTTTATCAAAAAAAATGTATAGCCTAACCAGAAATATATGAGACCTGATTTAAGGGCGCTACGAATCCCCTTTATATGACAACACTTGATATAATCATACCTGCGTAGATTGGCAACTGAACATAAATAAAGTATATTTTATATGTTTACATTTGTAAGTCTGATAACAGATTCTACGATACAAGAACAAGACAGAACACTTGCAAATTAAGTAGGTACTTGTTAAAGTAAGTGACTCTTTGTGATATTGGCCTTGAAATTTGGCCCAAATTTGAATTATATTTGCTAACCACTTGAGGATCATAAGACCGCCGGCGGTCGCATAACAATAGCTTATGTTAATGTTTTGAAATTTCTACAGTTCAGTTCAAAAAATATCTTAGCAGGGTTAAAATAAAGAAAATAAAACTCCGAAAACAAGTATACATAATTATATTTTTCAAAATCATTATCACACTATTCTCCGTTGCCATCAGTAGCCAATTCTCACTGCTCGCACTATATGACGTAACAAAAATTGTTATGTGACAACTAAAACGGTAATTCATTGAAAGAAATTATGTTGATTATAAAGATTTTCGTGTCAAATATTACCACAGCACATGTTAAACCACTTTTCTTCTACGACAGCGAATAGTGCTCGGCGTTTTTAACACATAAAAATATGACATTCTCGAAAATTAGATCACGATTCCACTTTGACACTAATCATTATGACAAATAGTGACAAGACAATGACGATTTGTGGTTTCTGTTGCCAGTAAAAGAAATGAGTTCCAGTTCTTTTCCGCAACATGGCGAGGTCCCATATATTTTTGGTCAGGCTATATATAATAATAATCATTTATTTCAGGCAACTACAATTTCACACAAAAATTTGGCCCATATAATAAATACCTTAAAAACTAACATACATACATACAACATAATATAATTAAAAACAAAACGAAACAATGAACTACACGCGTCAGCGACATGAAGCGAGTAGTATAGAACAGAGATAAGTAGAAGACAGAAGCTGACAGAAGATTATATAATTTTGATCAACTACTCACTAGCTTTTGTATCTCTCCTACGCGGACGACACTGCTATCATTTTTACCGACAAGACTTGGTGTTCTGTTCATGAGAAAGCTTCGCGTGGATTGATGCGTGTGTCAAACTGGCTGAGGGATAACCTTCTCACGTTAAACATCCAAAAGACCAACTACTTACATATGTTTTGCTCCTTATACATCATCACAGCCAAGTACTGACTTGTGTATTAGAATCCATAGCTGCACAAATCCACAAATCACACAATGCGATTGTCCTGTGTTGAATAAGGTTAGCCAAACGAAATACCTCGGTATTATTATTGATCAGAGGCTTAGTTGGCACTCACAGCTTGAGTCGGTTATTGGTCGTATAAGAAAACTAATCTGGGTCTTCAAATCATTGAGACCGGTAATGACTATTTCTCTCCTTAAAAAAGTCTATATAGCCCTAGCACAGTCTATCATCACCTATTGCATACCAATCTGGGGAGGTGCAAACAAGACTAACTTTCTAGATGTGGAAAGGGCCCAAAGATCCTTACTCAAAGTTATGTACTACAAACATTACAGGTTCCCTACCCATAGCTTATATAGTATCAGTAAGCTTCTCTCGATTCGTAAGCTTTACGTACTCAATTTGACCTTAAAACTCCATAGATCTATTCCTTACATAGAATCTATCAATAGAAAAAGGAGAAACGATATTGTGTCTCACTCGCCCGCAGTACGTACCGCATTTGCTAAAAGACAATTCCGTTCCCAATCGTCATTTTTATACAATAAAATAAATAAAAATCTTAAGATATATCCTATGCCTTTATATATGTGTAAAAAAAGCCTTACGTTATGGTTAGAGACCCTAAATTATGCCGAAGTTGAAAACCTACTAATACTAACTAGAATTACATAACCTCACTTGCACAAATTCACACACACACACACACACACACTTTTTATTACTATATGCATGCATAAGTTCCTTTAAAATAAGACTGTGATTTTACCTGTAACTTATAAAACTGTTATCCACTGTATCCATAAGGGATGAGCGGGACATTCCCAACACAAGTGTCTTTTGACTACTTAAAGGAAAGTCTCAGCAATTTATTTGTAATTAACTTTATTGAAATAAACACACTTTTATTTATTATTTATTTATGTATGCTCGATTATGTACTGCTCGTTTACTTTAAGTATCGTTTTGTTTTTTGTAGTACCGATTTGTTTTCTTCTTATTTTATTGTGTAATGTTTACGTACTTTCTTCTGTATGTACTTAATTTTGTTCTTTTTGTGATGTTCCAAACCCTGTATTTCTTCGCATGGTAGACTAATCAACATTTTTAAAATTGGTTAGAAATCAAAGCTTGCAAAATGATCATCTTACAGCAAAACAATCATTCAATAAGCCCGAGTACCATGTTGTAGGAACTTTCATTCATCACTTTATAATAGTCCGATAAGTTCGTGCGCGGCCCTCCTTGCACCCCGCAAGACGTGAGGAAGCGCCAACATGCGATTGTCGAAGGTAATCCTTTTCCCCCGCAACATCACCTGTCACCCGCTGACGTCTGGCGTACCTCGCCCCCCGCACCTCTGGCGACCGCGGGAAGGTCGCGCACGAACTTGTCAGACTATAATTCAATTTCGCTCTTTCCTGCAACTTATAAATGAACTAGTGGTTCCCCGTGACTTCGCCCACAAGAGTTGGATTTTCCATATAACTTTCATCCCCCATTTCACCCCTTAATGTTTTTATATCGCGACAAAATGTAGCCTATGTCCTTTCCAAGGTCTCCACACCAAATTTCATTTCAATCGGTTCAGTGGTTTAAGCGTCAAAAGGTAACAGACAGACAGATAGACACACTTGCGCATTTATAATATTAGTATGGAAGTATAGATAATAATTAGAGTTAAAATAAAACGACAATACATTTTTTATGATTTTATTTGAAGTCTGAAAGAATTATTTACAATTTTAATCAGCCGGACCATAAACGAAAGACAAAATCATATCGCTTACATCCTTTTATAGCTACTAACGCAGTAACAGCTACGTCACAGTAGGTATACTATTTCATAGTTTTAATAAGTATTACACACAATTCACTTCAAATTCATTGTATTAGTCATACATATTTTGTCAAATGTATTTATTTTAATTACCTACTATAATGTTTTCTTACAGTTTATTGAGGTAAGTTAAACATTACATTAAGTAGAATTAGACAGTAGACCATACTACATTTAAACTTCAAGCTTGAAATGCTATAATTTTGACAAGCGCTAGAATAAAGAAAGCGAAATGGGTTGTTGTAATTTTGACGTCATGTATATTGTAATTTCATCGTGTACTAAATAAATATAACCATAAATAAATTAGAAGGAATTATCTACAAACCTCTTAATGCGAGTTTTTTTACGCGCTCACAATCGACCGTGCTACGTAAAATACTATAGCAATAACTAGTTTCGCTTGTTTGCCGCTAGGTGCGCAAATTAAATTCCATAGACATTTTCGTTGCACTGCCAATGGTGAGCGTGTAAAAAACACGCGATAAGCCCTCAGCACAAACTAATTCGATGCATCCACACTCCAGTCGAGACGTACATTTACGGTCCTTGGGAGGATCGATGGGTAAATCTGAGATATCATAATAACACCCAAATTGTCTATGTTAATACTATCAATGAGCTACAACTGTCTTATTCTAATCAGCATAGCCTTCTCGTATCATACTATCACAAATAATTACTTAAATGTAGGTTTAATATCTTAGCTTCTAGAAGATGTCACCCTCGAACGGGTAATTAAATTGATAAACGCCGCCTCAGCTCTTGAGTTCCATATTCAGTCTTAAAAGGCTCCGGTCTAACAACTTGTGTTTCTCAGTTCTCAAAACTACTAATAACAGTCATAACAAGAAACATTTACTCAGTTCCAATAACATTTTTTGTATTCATAACTGCTCACAATGGTTTGTTGTAAAACATTCTTTAATCAGCAATGTTTTAAAAATATTTATGTTAATGTGTTAACAGCAATTAAGTATTCAATAACTATTGAGTGTTTGCAAAAAAATCTATTGAAATGAAATACCTACTAAGGTATTAGAATATTATTTATTCTTAAGATTTTATGTTATGTGGCAAGTGAAATTATTCTCTTTACTTACATGTCAAAAAATCAACAAAATGTTATAATCAACATCTTATGAATGGAATTTCTTTGTATATTTCCATATACAATTAATTTTTACTGGGCTAAAATTTACACAATGCAGTAAGTACAATACAAAAATAAAGTTCAAGAAAACTTTTCTATAGAAAAAATATGATATTCCTTATACTAAATACAATACAATCCACTCACAGGCAGATTAAGAAGCAGATCTTTTATGCATACTTTTCTCAATTTCTTTGAATCAAATTAACAATTCAAAATAGATGTAAGTAGTAGTCGATACTATAGTAAGTTGTGTACCCCACATGTCACTAGAAAAAGTGGACCATTCCCATTTTTTTAGGCAAAGTAATGTCTAATAAGAATTGGTTGTATCATTGTGTAATAACACTACTAACTAACAGAATACATCTTTTCTAGGTAGTTTCACATATACATCACATATTCTACTACCAATTCACAGTATTCAATTCAATGAAATCCATTATTACACTTATTGTCCTTTATTTTAGGGTAAGTTGAACTTATTCTCCTTTAAACTAATTGGGGACTGAGAAACACAAAAAAAGCTGAAAATATTACTGGGAAATCTGTTAATACTAGCATAGAAAGGCCACAAACTTATTAACAAATGTATACATATTGTTTCAAAAATATGTCTACTACAATAACTGCAATAGCTGACTGACCTACACAATAAGTAAAATTTCTTGCATCAAAGGGAAGGCCGTATAATCTTATGTTAGCATTTGACTAGAAACCTGTCTACATGGATTAACGGCGGCTCTGAGGTTCAGATATTGCTAAAAACGTTTATGTTACTACCTACTAATTACTCAGTTCGTGTATTTTCACTGCATATACTCACTGGATAAAACACTTTGTTCAATGATGAATCTTTTTGTTCACTGTCACTGTTAAACCGTTTCAAACCTGATCAGTTTCTGAGTTATGAAATTGCGCTTTGGTCAATCAAAATGTGGGTTGTCTAAATACATTGTTTCAAGACCCATTCATTCATTTGACTTATCTGGCCATACAAACGAGATGCGTTCGATAAAATTGTTAGACGATAAGAAGCTATGAAACTGGTGTCGAATAAGTTTAGGTCGTTTTCGAATTCCGGTTTAATTCGCGCGTCATATCGTAGTCGCATATAAACATTGTATACGAGCTAAAAGACAAAAATCGTGCTGTGCGGCAAACGCCTAACTTCGCGCAGAATAACCCGTAAATCAAGACCTAATTTTACGTAAAAGGCATTCAAAGTCGAGAGCTTTTTATTTCGCCAACACGACATCCAAAACTGGGCTGGAAATGTTTTAAAACTCACAACGTCACGACTGCAACAAGCTGATTTACACTTTCATAAGTACAGTAGCGAGTTAACTTATGGGGTTGTCAGATAACACGTTATTTAGACAGTCTTACTAAGACAGTCTATGCCCCCTCTCGCTAGGATATAGACTGTCTCAGTAAGACTTTCAGAATACCGTGTAGTCTGTAGTAATACGGTCTTGGCGAGTTAAGCTTTAATCATTCCTTTTGTATTTTCCAATTAAGTATATTCTAAACTTTGAAAGTTCTCGAAGTCGTTGACCGCACTAAACACATCACCGGACAACTGATCAGGCCGAACGGTTATTCCGCAGCGCTAACATGACGGCGCCTACTTGTCGACAGCCTGCACGTGGTCGGGTCGCTCGCCGCGCGCGTGGCGCTGCCACATGCGCGCGTACAGCATCTCGAGGCCGGTCGCGTACGCCTTGCAGTCGAATAGCGGGCTCTCCATGCGAGCCGTCCATACCTTTGCGCGGATCGCTTTTAAACTGTAAAAAGAATGGATTAGCTTTAGAAACTATACAGGTGGCTTTTTAGGGTAGAACTTTTTTCTGAGGAACGCGTGGAGGTATCGAGTTGAAACTAATAACAAATACTTATGGCTGCGGTCACCGACCAATTTAAAAACAGACTAGACAAACATATATAGGAAAGAAAGGATAAGCTATGATAGTGAGATGCACACTGTTATAACTTGTTTTAACTGCCTGTCTTCAAAAAAGAATAAAAATACATAATTGCTTTTTTCTTTTTTTTTACTATCTAGTAGCACTTTCATGATAGAAGTAAACCGACCATAATAACCAACATTACAAGATCGTCTATAATAATGTACGCACGCTTTCTCTGATACCTAGATTTCATGTTCAACCAGTACGCTTCAATCCTAAACATTACGATTTACGCGAAAATAAGTTTATAGAATCTAATCACTGAAATAATTAACTTACTATTCTCTATCAGTTCCTAGTCTTACAGCTATGTCTTGGTATTCTTGTCTTGTCCTCGCAATCAGCTCAGGGCATCCGAGTGTGTTTAACTGTGAAGCTGCCACTCTGTAACCAAAAAAACAAAACTCTTCAATTAACTGATTTAGAATAAATATTTATGGTATTATAGCTATCAACATTTGCAGCAGGGCACAGATGATTTATCCCTTTCAATAGGAGTAAATAAAAAAATGCAGTTGACCACATAATAAATGCGAATATTTGTGGTGCTGGATGGACAATTGATTCTTGTCACACAAAAACATCTTAACGGATTTCGATGACCAACTTTTGGCATCTATCCGAGGTAAGCACCACAGTCAGCTGCTTGGAATTTCATCATGTTAAATGTAACAGTGGCCAGCACAGTGGACTACCCATTTCCGTTGCAAAATGACCCCTATTACCTAGAGGCGAGCGTCTTCCCGGGCAGCGTGACGACAGGCGTGCCCATCTACAGTATGTCCATATTATTAGTAATTTATTACGCATGCTTCGAATATGTAAAACGTACAGTGGCCAACAATATTCGTTACAAAATCACCCCTATTACCTAGAGGCGAGCGTCTCCCCGGGCAGCGTGACGACGGGCGTGCTCGTCCACAGTATGTTAAACGTACAGTGGCCAACAATATTCGTTGCAAAATCACCCCTATTACCTAGAGGCGAGCGTCTCCCCGGGCAGTGTGACAACAGGCGTGCCCGTCCACAGTATGTTAAGCGTACAGTGGCCAACAATATTTGTTGCAAAATCATCCCTATTACCTAGAGGCGAGCGTCTCCCCGGGCAGCGTGACGACAGGCGTGCCCGTCTACAGTATGTTAAGCGTACAGTGGCCAACAATATTCGTTGCAAAATCATCCCTATTACCTAGAGGCGAGCGTCTCCCCAGGCAGCGTGACGACAGGCGTGCCCGTCTACAGTATGTTAAGCGTATAGTGGCCAACAATATTCGTTGCAAAATCATCCCTATTACCTAGAGGCGAGCGTCTCCCCGGGCAACGTGACGACAGGCGTGCCCGTCCACAATATGTCCATGCTGGTTGTATGCCCGTTGCAGAGCGGCGTATCGAGACAAACGTCTGCAAGTTGCCCACGTCGCACATGCTCTTCCTTGGCCGCCACGTTGGAGAAGATTATGCGGCCGGGTGGGAGACCTGTTACATGATTAAATGTTAAATTAGCACTGTTTTGCTAGTCATAGTAAAACGGTAGATTAACGAGTCTAATTAAACGAGTAGAATAAATGGCTCATTGGAGGTATTATAAAAAAAATAATGACGACTAAATGCTCATTCACACGAGGATGATTCGTGTTTTTTGACGATTATTTTTTTTAAACGACGGCGGTAATGCTTTTTAATTTTCCGTGTTCATACGCAACACGAATCTTTAAAAATGAAGAATACGACGTGAAACACGTAGTATCGTATTTTTAAAAATCACATTCGTCAATTAGCGTGTAATTTTGCTAACGGATCGCTTGTTCGTGTTCGCATCGTATTCGGAAGACAAATTCGAATATTTTGACGAATCCTGAAAAGTCACGATGTTTTGACGAATCGTTGAAGATGGATGCTGTGTGAATGAGCCCTTAGGCCGCTTGTAACAGGTCGCTTTAGAAATTTATGGGAACGTCCTGCGACTGATAATGGTGATGATAAAACGACACAGAATGTCTACACAATAACAATTTGGTATCAGAATGGTCGGTGGCTTCATAAAAAGAGCTGGGTGGCAAGTACAAAACGGATTAGAACTAGTCTGGCATTTAAGATATAGGTACTGATATACAGTTACGAGGGTGAAGGAACTGAGAGTGTGGCTGAGTATAGCGCACATACTTGTGAAAGTATAACTTCTCCCGCGCAGTTGCCTATTCTCTGCCAAGATTGGGCCGAAATTCGGAGGAGTACATTATTAAGTAATACAAAATCGCTACTAATCCATTTATGACAATTTGGATAAGGTATGACATTCCTTGTCAAGCCAAAATATCTAACTTTAGTAATGTTTTTCTTAACACATTCATAACACAACGATCCTGTATCGATACAGTCTCTCTTGCTCCAAAATTTTCCAAGCCAGTTTTTGACAAAATCATACAACATCTTACCCAACTGCTGAGCAGTGGCTTGCAGATTCGGCTCTCCTACAGCCGGGAACCGCAACAGCCACAGCACACTGTTCGGCACGTGCTTCAGTATGTACACCCACATGTGGAGCGTCAGCGGGTCTATCTTGTACAACTGGTTGAAGTTACAATACACCACAGCGTCGTCCGGCAGCCCGTACTGTTGCCGCGTCGTAATAACTATTGACTGCGGCACTTCCTCGCCCGTCGCCGCTTTGTTGTTAGTCTGGGTCGTTGCTAGTCCGTTTTGTAGAATCACACCGTTTACTGACGTCTGAAAACAAAATGGTCGTTAGATTTTTCGGTTTTTAAATACATTAGTTTTTAATATTTTTAAACACTCACAGTGTTCTTTCTTATTTATATAATTTTAAATTCCATCCACCCGTGCGAAATTCTTGGTCTTTTGAATACGTGAATGGATTGTGAATGGACTGCACGGTAGCTCAATTGGTAAGAGCATTGGCCCGGTTAGCTAAAGGTCGTGGGTTCAAATCCTACCCGTGTGCGAATTTTTGGTTTCTTATTTAATAACATATTAGAAATGGGTAGATCAAAAATATTTGCTGTACCTGAACTTGTCCTGAAGCAATCATAGTTTCGATAGGAGTCGTAGTAGGCAATTCGGCAACTTTCAACGATATCTCGACAGGCCTCGCAGCCCTGACGATTTCCTTAATTTCCTTGATGTCCGTATTCTCTACCAGCGGCGACAGATCCGTCGCATTGATTACAGCTACATTGTCCGCTAAACTCCCAAGGTTGTTGTGAGATTTAACTTTGTCGCTCAGAATAAGGCGCTCCTGCAAATGCGGGAACATTTGCTTGTGGTCGCCGACAAAGTATGTGTGTGGCATGTACGCCAATTTTTCGCTATACTGGCTTGCTAGCTCAACTGGGGATGTGACCGCATCTGTCACCAAATAGTCCATATAGCTCGCTCCACTAGTTCCAGGGTATCCGAGCCACATGACCTGAACGGGAGCCGGCCTCAACGCGAATATTTCGTTCCTCGCGCCTTTCGTGTAACCGTTCATATTGACGAGGATGTGAATGCCATCTGCGTATATTTTGTCAGCCGCTTTGCCATTGCACGGCATTTGAGATAGGTCAACGAAATTTTCCGCTTCTCTGGCGATCTTCGAGCGGAAGGTAGTGCCGTCATCGGGGCTCAGGGCGTAGCAAAAGATTTCGACTTTCGTGCGATCGTGCAATCCAGGCACTGACTGCATCAAATGAGACGTCGGATGGTTACCAAAGTCACTGCTCACGTATCCGATACGAAGTCTACCTTGTAGTTCACGCGGGAATTTGTAAGGCGGCTTGTGCAGAACCTGGACTTTCTCCAAGCACAGATTGGCGTGGCGAGCCGCGATCGCCTTTCTAAACTCGTGGGTCAACGGGTAAAGCATCGAGTGGTGTGGATGTACCGACGGGAGCCTGTTCTTTTCGAGTTGCTCGGCTACAATGCTGACCAACTTCTTCATGCGCGCTTCATAGTCCGTCCAGTCGCACACGATTTGCAGGCAGTGAGCCAAATTGCAATACGCATCGGGGAAGTCTGGTTTGAGCTTCAGTGCTGTTCTGTACGATTGTATGGCCTCAGGGATGTTCCCAGAGTCTTTGTGGATGCTGGCGAGGTTACTGTGGGCATCGGCAAATGCCGGGTTAATCTGAATAGCTCTTGTGTAACACTGTAAGGCGCCGGCTACGTCTTGCATCTCCTTGAGGGTATTGCCCATGTTACTGTAGGCATCGGCGAAGGTGGGTTGAATCCGGATCGCCTCCTTATAATGCATGAGGGCTTCGTTGAGCTTGCCCTGTTGTTGCAGCACAGAGGCTAAATTGCTGTGTGCAGCGGCAAATTCGGGGAATACTTCCAGTGCTTTTAGGTACAATCGTGTCGCTTCTTCGATGTAGCCTTGCTCGCGTTTGATATTAGCCAGATTGTTTAGAGAATCCGCGTGAGAGGGGCATAGTCTGAGGGCTGTGTTATAGCACTCCTCTGCATCGACCACTTGGCCTTTCTCTTTCATAGCGTTAGCTAAGTTACAATAGGCGTCAGGGAAGTTAGGTTGTAATTCTATGGCCCGCCTGTAAGTGTCGATGGCCAAGTCAATAAGTCCTTGTTCGTAATATACACATGCCAGGTTGCCGTGAACGACGGCATTATTTGGAGATAGGTTTAGAGCACGGAGGTAAGCCGCGACAGCCCTGGTGTACGAAACAAACAGATCATTATTAGATATATTGTTCAGACAAGACTATACACCGACGAAGTGCTAATAAAAAGTGTTAATTGAATTGTACACCGTTTTTATTACCTGTCAAAAATCCTTGCTTCTTTGAGCACATTTCCCAAGTTTATGTAAGCATCCAAGAAATTTGGATCCAAGGCCACAGCTTTTTCAAAGTGATGGATGGCCAACCAGATCTCACTTTGTGCGTTAAACACGCATCCCAAGTTACTCCATGCGACTGCAAAGTCTGGCCTCGTTTCTATGGCCTTCAAGTAACAAGCCTAAACACACGAAAAAACTGCATGTTATTATCTGGGTTTATATTAAAATAAACAATGATGATTGTCTGAAATGTTTGTTACGCCAGTGTTGAGTAATTACACCATAGCAATGAATGGCGCTGGGCCATAGTGAGCAAGAAATATGACCGAGCACCAATCAAGAGCCGAAAGTTACGCCAACTGCGCCCTACCGACACGAAACTACGCCGACAGCCACACACATCAGTAGGAAATGCAAACGACGAGAATTTCGATTCAGACTTCATTGAAACCAAAAATTCGAGACCCAAAACATTTATCTGGCGAAGCGATATCCACCGCTTCCACTTCCTATCCGATGAGAGAAGATGGACACGACAATGATATGTCAAAGAACGAGATTTATCCAATGACCTGTCAAAAACTTTTGTTCCTCAAACCTTTAACACTTTACCTGCTGCAGGCATGCTGTCGTCACGGCGGCAACGCGAGTGTGGTACCAACCGTAACCCAGCTAGATACAGCTCCGGTCACACCTAGTGTCTTACCAGACAACACCTTGTGAAAATATAACAGAATTAGTTGATTTTGAGTCAAACTAGTTCCCGATTTTCAACATAATCATATTGTATTTGCAAATAAAACGATTATGATATCGGAGGATCATTGTCACTCTCGCTGTCTCGAGCAGAGTAAGCGACAGACGTGAACATGAATGACCAAATTATATTACAAAATATAAACAAACTCACTACGTCATACCACTAAATGATATTATTGCTACTGACTCCTTTGATCCTCGTTAATGTATTGTAAGTAAGTAATCACTACAAGCACAAGGAAAATGTTACTAATTTTAAGACAATGAAGAGAGCGGGATCACATACGGCTAGTTCGTATATTAATCATACAGCAATTACACAATTAGTGAACCCTCTATTTGTTAACCAACATTCTACACGAAATAAAAATAAATGTGCACAAAATTAAATATATTGCTACTGATTTAGAACGAGGAAAAATAACTCTAACCATAGAATACCATTATGCTTCATTTGCATGACTACTGTTGTTGAAGTCAATTGCGCTTGAATTGTTACAGTCTAGTCAACATCTTATAACAAATACCAAATAGTGTAATCAACAACAATACATGTAATATTCACATAATAATAATTCAAGCCGGTATTGGCAATATTTATTCAGAATACAAAGTCCAGTTACATAATCCAGTCTGAATAAGGAAAACGGGACTCACTTGTATAATCTAAACGTTCTAAGTCAGCATGAAACTTATTTTATTCAAAACGAAATCCATGTTACATGTGTAGAATATTGATTCAGTATTGACGCAATGGCCGTCGTAAAATATCTGAAAAAATCTTAAGATATTTTGCGACAAAAATAAAAATGAGGGACAAGATAGAAAATCGTGCTAAATCTGAAACGAACTCGTTTCTACCTCGTCCTCGTAACGACGTTAATGGTTTAAACAAACGGAAACTGTGTTTCGATGTAGCTCGAAAAAGGGTAATGTTGTTGAAACCATTACAAAGAACTCGACGCTAAGTGCTTATCCCCGTGGAGAGGATTTACGCAATTGCAGTGTACGCTGGCGAAACAGAGAGTTCACTAATTTGATGGAGCACAAAGGGAACCGCCGGCGAATCCCGTTAACTTCAGAGCGAACCAGAAAGTGGGCACAAAATCCTATTTACCTTAGCCTCGTCCAGCCGTCCGAGAGCCTTGAGCAAATTGCCCAAGTCGCTCCTGACGCAGTAAAGGTCCTGAAACAATAAAGCGTTTTGTTATTGCCTATCCGCAGAGCTCGAGTTAGGGGCAAGGAGCCAAGTACACAACGTTTCTCTTAGCGACAAAGTGGAATTTTTATGGATTTTACTACAAGTTATAGTCAGCCGTCTTTTTTTTTTAATATCACAAACATGCTACATAACCTGATTAAGATGAGCTATAAAGGTAGAACCAATAATAATCTTATTTGGGATAATCTGAAATGAAGTAATAATACAGGACGGATTATTTTGAATGAGTCAAATTCGGGCGTTTCATATGAAAAGAAACATACATAACAAAACGAAACCAATTTAGGTTTCGTTTAAGTTTTTCCTATATAAATTATTTTTTTTTATTATATGAGCCGAATATAATAATATACATCGGATTATTTTACAGATCCCCTAATACGAACGAAAACATAAAAAAGGCCATGTATTTTCCTTACCATACCATCATAAATAAAGCATATCCATTTGTTATGCATCCCCAACAGGCGACCGTTGTCAACAGCCTGTTTATTATGTGAACGGTACATTTTACAAGATGTTTTATATCATATTTGTCATGAATGAACCAATGGATCGAATTAACATGCTTCCATTTGTAACAGGAGGTGCTTGTGGCGCAGTGGCGCCAGCGGTTTGGTAGTGATACCAAAAGTTAAGCAACCCACGGCGCGGTCGTGATTGGATGGGTGACCATTCCGACCATTAAAGTGACGACCATGACAAGCATCTCCGTGCTTCAGAAGTAGAGATGCGCAAAATATATCAATGAAAAGAAAAGATAACATATTATTAGCTGCTGATATATATATTGTGAGCTGCTGATATATATCAGCAGCTCACAATATATATATCACTCTTTTATATCTTCGACTCTTTTAACTCATACAGAATGCGAATCATCGATGAATGAGTGATTTATTTGCTCTTTCACATACTAGCGAGCAGTAACACCGTCTCACTCAGTTCTGTAGTTCATTTCATTTCGTTCAGTCGCTCGAAAAGGAGTCGTATATCAAAAGAGTTAAAGATATGTTTGAGATGCAAGTAAGTTAGTGAGTGATTAGCTTCTTTGAAAAGATATATATCATTTTTGTCATTCACTCAGGAGTTACACAAGTCTATTCGGAAGGCACGTTCAGCAGTTGGTCCCGGCTAATATCTGTTGGTATTAGTCGTTAAGCCTAGTCAGAGGCCCTGGGGCGGCTTGATAACATCTGACCTGACAGTAAGGTTTGTCACTTGCCTTACAGACACCCCACCCCAATCCGCACTGAGCCCGCGTGGTGGAGTATGGCTCGTTCCTCCTCATAGTTGAGGTGAGGCCTTTTTCCAGCAGTGGTATCTAATAGGCTGACTTTACTATTTTTTTACATTTGTAACATTTGACAAACGTTACTTTTAGAAGTCGTAGTTATTAACGGGGTGACATAAACATTTATCGATATTAGTTGTCCATAGCATATGCTTTCACTTAGTTTGAGGCTAGATATAATAGAGTCTGTTTGTTAGAACAATTTAATTTTATTTAAATTCTATCGCAGTCAGACATTATACTGGCGTGTAGCTACTGTCATTTCATTGGTCCTACCGAAAGTGTTTTCTTTGATTTAAGGGAGAAAAACACACCTATAAAAAATACTGAATTAAAAATCGAATAGCCCTGTTTACCCTGTAAAAATGTAAACTAACCAAGGGGACTTGATTACTTTCATACACAAAGTTGCGTACTTTTAGTAGCAGGCAGGTATTTGGCTAGACATGATTACGAGATGATCGAGTTGTGGGGAATCGCGAACTAATTTTAAATCTTGTAATAGTCTTATCAGTTTTACGCATCGATAGACCAAAGTGCAAACCTGCAAGCTCTAAATTTGGGGCATCGACGTAAAAATAGTTTGGGGCATCGACGTAGAAATAGTTTGGGGCATCGACGTAAAAATAGTTTGGGGCAATCATTATCGGTGTTTGTATTTGTACTCAAAGATATAAAAACCGGCCAAGTGCGAGTCGGACTCGCGCACTAACCCCGTTATTACAAAAACTTTGTACTAGGTTTAAGCCAGGACTAAGCTATTAGCTAGCCTAAGTTATGTCACGAATGTTTCATTCATTTCTCTGTTGTCGGCTAATATTTAGACCTATTTTAAACCTGGTCTAATTTTTTTGTGATAACACCGTAAGGCTTCCGTGCCAACTTTAACTGAATTAGGATCCACTTACTTCCACTTAGCCAAAATACCACAATATTTTATTGACAGCAAATATTATAACTTTGTTTTTCATAGTGTTTGTATGAAGTAAGTTATGTTTGCGGTTGTTGAAAATTTGCTATATCTCAAAAACTACTACATAGTATGATCTCGTTCAAACCAATTTTCGTTGAAAGAATATGTTACGATCTACATCATGTATTTTTTTTAAATTTACACTTGCTTAGTTCAAAAGTTAGATGGGGGCTCAGAACCCTAAAAACTATGTTAATACTTAATATCTGAAGGAAATATATAGTGGAATATTACTGTAATAATGGATATGGGATGATGACATAAACAAAAGCTAACAATACCTAATTGCGAACGCGGAAGCCGGCGACATAAAATGAATCAAGTCAAGGTTACATAATCTTTCCTCAAGTAAACATGTTTCAATTATCACGAATGAAACTAAAAAATAAGATGAAATTCAAGGGTATCATCATCATTTATTTATCATCAATGAACTCTGTACAAGATACCCAATAATCAAGATGTTTATTGTATGTGTACTACTTGATGATTAATTAATTTATTGATAAGGTAAAAAACAACTAATGCAATAAATCAAGTAAGTTGCACATAGATAATTAAAAGTATACATTGATTGAGTGATATGATAAAATATGACTGCCTCATTGGTCTAGTGGTCAGCACGCTGGGTACTATCCACGAGGTCCCGGGTTCGAATCCCGGGTCGGGCCGAGAGTGTTTGAGTTTTTCTCTCTTGAAATTACTCAGACACAGCTCCGGAGTCAGGAAGTTGGTGGTGTTAACACCCCCGTGCCTCGGAAAGCACGTTAAGCCGTTGGTCCTGTGCCTGATCTCTCTACGGTCATGTCGGACTGCCGTCTCACCGAATTATGAGAGTGAAGGAACAGAGAGTGCACCTGTGTATTGCGCACACACTTGTGCATTATAATATGTCACGCGCAGTTGGCTAATCTCTGTTGAGATAGGCCGCCGTGGTCGAAACTCGGCTAGGAGGACACACTTGTGCACTATAATATGTCACGCGCAGTTGGCTAATCTCTGTTGAGATAGGCCGCCGTGGTCGAAATTCGGCTAGGAGGACATTATTATTCATTATTATTATTATGATAAAAAACATTCCAGATATAAAAAGCAGTAGGTACAGCACAAGCATTAATATGTATACACCTGCATTTGATTTGAGACCTTATCACTATTACATAAAAACTTATTTGTATACATTTCATTACTTGTGACTGTACCTGTTTGTTGTCAAAAAGAAGAATTGAATAAAACTATGGCACAACCTTAATCATCCTTAAATCATTGAGGTTAGGTCTTAGTTACTGTTTCACTCTCTTATAGATAACTTACACTTCCATAAGTACAGTCTTTTGTTAGGTTCTTACCATCATTTGGAAAGGGATCCGCCAGTTATTTATTGCTTAACTGTCCACTTTCTAAACTGATCCAGATGTTACGGAAAGAGGAATTCTTAGTACTTGTAGGTATTAAGTGACAAGAAGGAACAATATTACACCATCAGAAATCATATTAAAAATATAACAAAGTTTAGATAAGTTACTTACTTAAAAAAGAGTTCTACTTAATAGCTGTTCTTGCTGTCATTTCTATAGGTATTTCTTTCAAAGAGCTTCTGGGTGGAGTTTTAAAAAAAAAAAAAATCTAAGTACTCACAGGATTATATTGTAAAGCAGTGACATATGCTTGTACTGCCTGTTCCATGTCTCCAGCAGCCACGAGAGCAGCGGCCAGGTTGATGTACCCATCGATGAAGTCAGGCTTTAGCCTCACTGCATGCCTGTAGTTCTCCAGAGCCTCTTGGAGCTGCCCTCTCTCTTTGTAAACATTGCCTAGGTTACTGAGAAAAATAACATATAAATTAGAAATCTCAGACTCATTACAGACAGTGGCATGTCGTGGCATCTTAATTCTTATCTTATGCAATTAATAGAGGTGATTTTACAACAAAAATATAAAGTCTGATGTGCTTGCAACTGTGCAGCTTGAAAATGTTGAATTGGTGCAGTAACAGCCTTAATACATTTACATTATTACACAAGAAAATCAATAGTATCTATCCTTCATGTATCATGTTTAAAGACACAATAGAAAATCAATTGTACTCTGCCCGCCTGCGGTGTTATGATCTTCAAGTTTTTAATTAAATAATACTTTTGGAAACAAATTATGAGAGAAATGAATATCACAAAACTGTGATGTGTGAATTACATAATATGATCATTAAAATCAGCAGACATTTAAAGATTAATATCTTGTCTGAGATAAATGTAATGTTTTAACTGATTAATGATTCTGTCTACAAGGCAGCCATTCTTTTAATAGTCAACAAGTGCCAAAGTGTGAACACTATTGCCAATACTACCTTCTCAGCAATGTGCATTGAAACAATAAGCATTACTCAGTGTCAATAAAATGTTAGTAGATAACACCTATGAACAACAGAAATAAAAACTGTGATAAATGATGTAAATAATTTTCAGCAAGTGTTTTCCAGCTTAGATGTTTAGGAAGCTGTTATCTGTTGCTTGGCCTCGTACATATTTAGCTTCATTACAACAAATCTATCAATAACATATTTATTCAAACATAACCTTTTATGATAGTAACAGTAACCTATCATTTCTAACAATTTTTTGGTAAATCGGACCCTAGCCAAAACAATGGCTATAGTCAATAATAACAATTAATATAGGAAATAAACTTGCTTGAAATACAAATAAATAGATTATTACCTATAAGCCTCAGCAAGCAAAGGGTTCTGTTTGATGGCTAGGGTCGAGAAGTGCGCAGACTTGTCAAGCCGCCGGCATTGGAAGTGGATAGACGAGAGCAGCAGAAGCACGCCAGTATTTGTGCCATCCTGCCGCCACAGCTGCATGCAGTGCAGCTCAGCACTCTCATAGTCACCAGATTGATATTCCCGATGAGCAAGCTCCAACAGCCCTAATAATAACACTCGAGTTAGCTTGACATCACACTTAAGAATAATAGTCCGGTAGACACGATTCGTGGAAATAGCCAACAAAATTTTCCACACAATGTAATGTCGAAATACTTGTAATATTTGATCAAAACAATGGAGATTGTTGTAATACTAACCCACTGTGGATATTTGCTGAATATCCGACATTTTTAAGATTACGGCATTTGCTGGAACACCAACTATTTGTTGAGGTTGCGTTGTGACAGACTGTGGCACTGCAACGTTCGCTTGAGGTTGCATTTTAGTAATCATATCAATTCACAGAAAACACTTTGCATAAAACGCACACACAGTTTAAAATGCATAGGTTAAGTCTATTGGGACTTGAGATACACAATTATTTTCCCATGGCGAATGTGATGACGAAAATCGCCAGTTCGCCAGCACTCAAAATATCTTCCACTGACAAACTGACAGACAGACAGACAAAAAAATAGCGACGCGCGGTATAACGGAAACAGCATTTTTTACTTCTTCTGGCTCTATGATTTTTGCGTTATAATTTTTGTGTAATCAATTACCACTCTTATCGCAAAGTAAAACGGTGTAAATTTGCTTGACGTATTGTAACTATGAAGTCATCTAAACAGGTTTATATTGTCTATGGTAGTACTAGTCATTTCCGCTCATGGCACTGCAATTATTTCTTTTTTGACAGCTGCTGTTATACACTCCGATTGGCGCTTAGACGAATGCCAACACATTTCTATTGCCCAACGATGAACATGCTATATGACAGAAGATTTCGAAACTAGCGCCATAACTCTTAGTTATTATGTTTTCCTTTCAGAGGGCTTAGTGTGAGTTTTCATTTGTCAGTCACACGCGCTCGCGATCGACCGAGTGTCGGAAATTTCTACACGAACGGACGGACGGACGAAACGAAGGAGAGCATGAAAAAATTCGCACTAGGCCCTCATGTGAGTTTGTACAGCCATACCCATTGATTTATTATATTAATAAATCAATAGCCATACTTTTAGGAAGGCAAAACTAACTAAACTAAAACACCCTTAAAACCACTTTACATACCTACCAAACTGTTTAATTATTTTTTCTTCAAATGCTGCTTTGTATTATTATGTTTATTGTAAACTTATTCGAGGTTCTTCCAATAAAATAAAGAAAAAAAGTGCACCATGCTCTGCCTGATAACAAATACTCATTAGTTTGGGGTTAGGGACGCTTGCTTGCTGATCGCTTAAGTTTTGTATATAACGCAATACCTTTACAGTAAATTGCTTTTTACCAATAGACATTATCCTTTTCCTATTTAGGGTAAAATAAAACAATATCTACAATAAAAAAATATTTTACTTATATTTTTAGTAATAGCAGATACTTATTCTAGATACGAAAGTAAATAAGCCATTTCAGTGAGATCTTGAGGCACAGATTCATGATAGCATACGTATAACTCCCTCGGTTCCGGTTCGCTGAACACTCGTCTGCAAGCAAAATATAATTTTGTAAAACAAATCTACTGTTTCGGCACAGAATAACTAGTACTCCGTACAAAAGTATGACTTTGCAATTAAATTTAAAGAAATATCTACTCAATGTTTTCAACGATATGGAGTGATTCAGTTCCTATCCACCTATTCAGTGACGTACTATCACGCAACGCGATAGGGTTGACTGCCACAAGCAGCTACTTTCGCCATCTAGCGCATCTTTCTAGGACTTTATTCGTGCTCGTCCAACCAGCAACCTAGTTCCGCGCACCGCCGGTGAATAAAAGGCGCGAGCGTGTCGCTGCCGGCTAGCGATACCCAACTTGTTTAGCCCCTTACAACGGGTCGCCGCGCGTAGGTACGTTTTTGCTACCTACGCGGGGAGTTACATAGGCCTGGTTTCGGTAATTCCTATCTCTTCCTCTACTTAGCAAACAAAAAGAGATGCGACTACAGTTTTAAAACTTCAAAATAAGTGATGCGAGTTCTCATGTTTTTAGGATTCCTTAGGTCCTGACAAGGAACCCTTACAGTTTCGTCATATCCGTCTGTCTGTCTGTCCGAGGTTTTGCTAAGAAACCATTAGTACTAGAAAGCTAAAATTTTATAAATTTATGTAGGTATAATAACTACGCCGACAACGGTATAACAAAATTATGGCAAATATTTTTTAGGGTAGCTTCTCAACATGTAAAGTGGGGATGATTTTTTGTCGTTATCGTTGACTAGGTCTTTTTTAGTTGACTTGGGGGTTTCTAAGATTTTTTATTTATTTAATGCTTCATTTACGAAAAAATAAACTTTAAAGAAAAACTATAGCGGTTAAGATTACTTTTTTAGTATAGCAGTAATAGTTATTGACGTCACTAATCATGACTTAGAAAACAACTCCCAATAAGATTTAAAAAAAAACAATTACCCAACAGCCCAAAATTGAAATGATTCGCTTTTCTTGTTTATTCCACACTGACTCAAAATACTGGGTGGTGTTTGAAACAGCATTCCATATTCTTTGACAGCAATAAGAATTTTATTTAACGGATTCGCCGGCGCGTGGTTCGTTTTAAACCTGTAAATGAATGAGTTCATTAGTTGGGAGGGGTACACATTTAATTAAGGAAAACTGTTATTTGTCTTACGTTTACGCGAATAGTCGAACTCAATAAAACACAATTATAAGGATTAAATAAAGCGAAGCAAGCAATTCGTAAAATTGTGTTTTAATTGTAGGCAAACTGTTATGATGAAATCACCTTATATTTTGCTGTAGTAGTTCATGTATTTTTACACAAGCCGCCCTAAACGACTTGATTATGTGTGAATATAAGATATTATTGGCCTGAGCTTCAATATTTTTCACAGGCGCAATCAAAACGCCTTTTGAAGACTCCAGCTGTATGAAATGAAACAGAACATTCTCTTCACCAGCTGTTATTCTAAAACAAAAGACAGTTTGGTTTTATTTTTTGCTCGATTTGCTTGGTAATTTAGGGCTGTGTTGCTGCCGAGGAATATGTTTGTTAAGAACCAAAGATGTACTCACACACACACATAATATTTAATGGTAGTATTTCTTGTTCAATGTTGAGTGAGGAGAGTACTGGCGCTCTGTATTACAGGCACCTTGCCTAGTTCAGGCTCTAGTTCTCTCACAGTCAAAACTTGAACCATAGCCCATAAGTTTATGTTTTGTGTCTCATCACTTGATTGTGAAAAAAGCAATGTTTTTTTTATTATTTATTATAAGGAATCGCTTTATTTACCTACTCTTGCTCTATTAAGCCGTTTCCACAGGAGCTGCGCTGATGGAAACGAACATCTCTGGTTAAAACCTTAAACCGTTAAGGTTTTACCTCTTTAATTAAGGATATCAAATAGATGAATTGCCATAAATGTACCTCGGAAAACGGGCATTAAATAAAAAATGCAAATGTGAGTGATTGTTTTAGAGGGAATTTCTGTCTGTCCTTTACATTATAAAAAGTAATACCTTTGAGTTGTGACACGGTCGATTTCGTTTAGCAAAGACTTCCTTATATCAGAAACATCAATGCTACTGCTTGCTCTACTGCCTTCCTAAAAAATTCAAAATACTTATTAGCATACCCTATCTTACTTTGTTCGCAATGATATTACGAGTAACAGATGAAAGAGCCTTCTGTTAAAATCATAGTTTAGGGTGAATTTCCACCAGGGTTGAGCACAGGAGAAATTTGATTTTAACCACCAATAGGATATAGCCTGACCAAAAACATATGGGACCTCGCCATGTTGCGGAAAACAACTAGAACTAATTTCGTTTACTGGCAACAGAAACCACAAATCGTCATTGGCATATCATTAATTGTCATAATGATTAGTGTCAAAGTGGAAGCGTAATCTAATTTTCAAGTATGTGATATTTTCATGTGTTAAAAACGCCGAGAATTATTAGTTTTCATAAAATATAAGTGGTTCAACATGTGTTGTAGTAATTTTCGACAAGATAATCGGTGTAAACAACATAATTTCTTTAAATGAGTTACCGATTTAGTTGTCAAATTAAAATTTTTTGGTACGTCATATAGTGTGATCAGTGAGAATTGGCTACTGATGGCAACATATAATATTTTAAAAACGCTTTTGAAAAATTACAATACTTGTTTTGAGAGTTTTATTTTTTTTATTTCAATCCTACCTAGATATATAACTGTAATAGGTAGTAGAAGATTCAAAAAATCATAAACGATATTTAATAGTCTGATTACATGATAAATAATATAATTTAGAAGAACAATAGCTTTTTATAACCGTCTGTTGGTTAACAAAGATAATTACATTTTGGTCCAAATTTCAAG
Source organism: Pyrausta nigrata (assembly GCA_949316185.1). Classification (NCBI taxonomy): domain Eukaryota; kingdom Metazoa; phylum Arthropoda; class Insecta; order Lepidoptera; family Crambidae; genus Pyrausta; species Pyrausta nigrata. The sequence continues at coordinate 12,723,705 of OX438947.1, read as the reverse complement.
GCCAATATTACAAAGAGCCACTGACTTTAATAAGTACATAATTTGCGAGTGCTGAGTGAGTGTAAGACTGCCTCGTTGGTCTAGTGGTCAGCACGCTGGGTACTACCCACGAGGTCCCGGGTTCGAAAATCGGGTCGGGCCGAGAGTGTTTGGGTTTTTCTGTCTTGAAAATTACTCAGACACAGCTCCGGAGCCAGTAAGTTGGTGGTGTTAACACCCGTGCCTCGGAAAGCACGTTAAGCCGTTGGTCCTGCGCCTGATCTCTCTCCGGTCATGTCGGACTGCCGTCTCACCGAATTATGAGAGTTATGGAACAGAGAGTGCACCTGTGTATTGCGCACACACTTGTGCACTATAATATGTCCTGCGCAGTTGGCTAATCTCTGTTGAGATAGTCGAAATCGGCTAGGAGGACATCATCATCATCAATTTGCGAGTATTCTGTTTTCTTTCTTCTCGTTCTTCTGTTCTTGTATCGAAGAATCTATTAATAGACTTAGAAATGGAACAAAATATATATAGTTAAGTTGCCAATCTACGCTGGTATGATTATATCAAGTATTGTCATATAAAGAGGAATCGTAACGCCCTTAATTCAGGTCCCATATATTTCTGGTCAGACTATAATAGTAGTACTACCCGACCAAGCCAACTAGACAAATGTCAAACAACTTTTGACGACGAATACAACGAAAACACCGATGGAAATCAAAAATAATTGGTGTTAAAATAAACTTAGGCATATTGCCTTCGGTAATTTCGTTGTATTCGTCGTTGTAAGTCAGTTTTTTTTTTATTTGGAATGGGTTTGCACTCGATTCTTGACTAGACGGGGCTCTATTTTTGAATCACTCGCGTGCAGATTTCTACTGTTTTTCGTTTATCATCTAAAAATTCGCGAATCACTCGACGTGTCATTTTTTGTGTCAATCAATATGAAATACGTCATGTAACTTGGTAGATGAGTGAAAATTAAGTCGCATTCGCCAACAGTATGTCATACGGGTAATTCGAAAATAGAGCTCTTATTTTTGAACCACTCGACTGCAGATTTCTACTGAATATCGTTCGTTATCTAAAAATCCGTATTTTGAATCGCTCGAACTGTAATTTTTTATGCCTGTCAATATGAAATAAGTCATGCGACTTGGTAGACGAGTAAAAATTAAGTCGCATTCGCCAACAATATGTCATACGAGTTATTAAAAAATAGAGCTCTAGACTTGGCGTAGACAGAGTCGACGGAGCGAGCTTACCCAGAATGGTTCTGTAATGTAGGTATTACCTGCCTGTCCCAATCTGAGTCTGATCCAGACGAATCTCGGCGGTTTCTTTGCTCGCGGTCTGCTCTTCTGCCTTGGACTCTATCGTCACTTATTTCGCTGAAAAAAAAAATACATTTAAGTATGTATGTGAAATTATTAGTGTCTGGTAGTCTTGTAGTTAATATACGAGTACTGAGAGTTCTGGAGCTCCATTTTTGAATTACTCGTATGACATACTGTTGGCGCATGCGACTTAATTTTCACTCGTCTACCAAGTCGCATGACGTATTTCATATTGATTGACACAAAAAATGACACGTCGAGTGATTCAAAAATGCCAAGTTTTAGACGACGAACGAAAATCAGTAGAAATCTGCATGCGAGTGATTCAAAAATAGAGCCCCTGGAGCTCTATTTTTGAATCACTCGTATGACATTTTGCTGGCGAATGCGACTTAATTTCACTCTTTTACCAAGTCGCATGACTTATTTCATATTGACAGACACAAAAAATGACAGTTTGAGCGATTCAAAAATACGGATTTATAGATGACGAACGCTATTCAGTAGAAATCTGCACGCGAGTGATTTAAAAATAGAGCCCCTGACTGCGTTCTCCTGATCCGTAGGAAAAGGGTGGTAAGCAGGGGAAAAATCAGCATTTTTTTTAAATTTGGAGTGGGTTTGCTCTTGACTTTAGACTAAACCAGACGTGGCGTAGACAAACTCTGGAGTGAGCTCACCCAGAAGGTTCTAGCATGTTGGTCATTTTAAAGTCATACCTTATTCTTACAACAAGTTTACTTCTACATCGGTGGATATTTTCCATAATATATTATTTACACACTTACATAATGATTACATGAAAGACATTTTACACCGGCTGCCAATTATTGTGATTGGCTGTGACGACTGGTGGAATTTATTATCTGTTCTAAATTGAATTGGGGTATTGCAAATTACCTATTGCTCTTCAAACTATTTGAATCCTCCGAGTAGCTGATATCCAAGCTTGAGTGTCTATACTGCTTTTGAGGTTCTCTGTACCACTGGTACTGGTTGTACAAACTATGATGGCTGCCGAAGTTGCTCGTCGTATTATCGCTGGTTGTGCCACTGTTTATTTGCTCCGACGAGTTGTGACGTTTCTTCAATTCTGACTGGAATTTCGGTAGTTTTAACGTGGACGTTTTTAAGCTATTTTCCGATTTTACATCTGAAAAAGATGGTTATGATTTTGTAATAATTTTTACTTGTTAATGCAATGCAGTTAAATCACTCTTTACAGCTACAACTTACCATAGTTTCACGATTCAGGGGCGCATTAACAAAGAAACGAACAAGCTTTAGTTAATGTGACAATAATGAAGGTTGAGCATTGAAAACAAGACTAATTCCAGGGCCGTGTTTCAGAAAGCAGGTACACATAGTAACTCTTAGTGTTACCAGGCCTGTGTATCTCCCCGCGTAGGTAGCAAAAACGTACCTACGCGCGGCGACCCTTACTTAGGGGCTAAAACAAGTTGCGTGTCGCTACCGGCCAGCGACACGCTCGCGCGTTTTGTTCACCGACGGCCGCGCGGCTACGTTGCTGGCTGGACGAGAATGAATAAAGTACTAGAAAGAGGCGCTAGATGGCGTTAAAAGCTTCTCGTAGCAGTCAACCCTATCGCGTCGCGTGATATTACGTCACTGAATAGGTTTAGTGTATTATGAACCATATTCCAGAGCAATAAGTATGAAATTATCTTTCAATGGATTATTGTTGGTGTCTACACGAAAATGTGCTTGACTCTGAGGCGAACTAAATTACGCCATATTGTTGACGAGATTGAGTAGACATTTCTTTGAATACAATTGCTAAGTCATACTTCTGTACGAAGTACTAGTACTTATTCTGTGGTGTTACCACAGAATAAATAATAGTACATGTACAGAAGGATCACTCCGCAATGTCATTTTAATGAACAACGACTCTTTTTGCGACACAATAAAGAGCAATATAGCTCGCGGCAGCGCTAAGCGACGCCGATAGTCGCTCAACTCTTTCCTACGCGTCACCTTTGCAAACTGCGATTCAGAAGAGATCTACGGCCTACAGCAACAAATCTATTACCGTAGCAAAATCTACGGCAATTTTGAACGGTCGTTTTTCGGCAAGTGCCAAACCAGAAAATGCAAAAAACCAATGGGTATCTCTGACAACGAAATCCCCGTTTGTTGCTTCATGAGATAGTTGCGGGTGGCGCTATTGTCCTGTTATTTGTATTGAAATTCTATATCCCTTTCTTCCGCTGCTAATCACCAGTATTTTTAATTGCGTTTTGTATTTGTTTAGTTCTCATGTGACTATTTTTGTGATAAGCTCTACTCATGGCTCTGAAAGTGACGAAGGGCCAAGTAAGAAGCTTATTTTCATGTGCGAAATCTACGCAGCTACGACGCATCAGGATTTGGGACAATTGGGCCCTAAGCCAATGGTTCATCCTTCCATTTACTTTTGTTAATTTAATAAAACATGATAACTTACTACTGATATCCCGGATCTTCCTTCCGACCTTGGTCAAGTACTCGGGCGTGGTCTCCAACTGAGGCATGGTGTTACTCGCGAACCAAGACACCAGGTACTTGTTTAGACCCACATCGTATAGCAGGTCGAGACAGCTCTCGCATTCTTCAACGTAAAACGGGGAAGGGGGCGTTACACCGGTAGCCTGCAATTTTATCAAATTAACAGAAAGAAAAAATATGTATTTGGTACCAAAAAAACTGTTAGAAAACAAGCAGGCAACTTAAAGGTTAACTTAAGTACATATATCATCAAAAAACTAATTATTGTGGCACCGAATTGCTAATACTTTACCAATCCCCGGGAGGCTCCAAACTAAGGCTGGTATTCTGATTCCGTACTTAAAATTATGATAATAATTATCATAATTTTTCGATTCCGCGCTTAAAAATTGGGAACCCCAGCTTTAGACAATCAGGAACAAGTGGTAATCAGCTGGAGTATCTATTTCCCTAATCCCTAAGTAATAACAGCAAGGCTATGTTATATTTATTTTTACGCGGGCGCATTTTGAATGCATTGAATTTTTAGGGGATAGTCTCGTACAAATGATAAAAGTGGACTTATCGCTTATATGACAAGTAAACAGTTGATGACGTAAACACTTACATCTTCTGTACATCCACCTGCTTCCATCAAAGTAGCTAGCAGAAAATGTCCTCTGCCGACAAGAAGCAGAAACCAGCGACCATCAGGAATTCTAAAATGCAGCAAAAAATATATATTTAAGTTTTACTACCCGAGAGGGCTTTAGTAAATTCGCGTTTAAGCGTAAAACTTTCTAATAAAAAAAATACCTGTATTCATTGCCATCATTTTTATTTTGTTTTCTGTGCTCACTTACAAAAACTTCTTTCCACAAAACCAATTTCTCTAACTCCTTCTCAACACTTAGCCTGAGAATTCCAGTTAGTTTGAGATAAGCATTTATTTCCTTTAAATCATCATCTTGTAAATGAGAACTTAGTAGGTGACCTGAATAGTATAAGCAGGACCCAATCACAGTATACAGCCTTTGAAAGTTTTCTACATCATCTGTCTGCAATAAAATGTAAATGAAATTTGTGTAGCCGGATAAGTTCGTAACGCTAATGCATGCCCCCCGCACATAGGCATGCTAGATGTCAGCGGGGAATGGTGGTGTGGTGGGTAAGGCATTTCCCACGACAGTCGCGTGCGATTGTCGTTTCCTTGCCCGCACGTCTTCCGCGACAGGAGTCGCGCATGAACTTGTCGAAATAGTAAATAGTCCCTATTTCCTGATATTTATTAGTATTTAGTTAGTATTTTTATGGGATCCAATCAACATAACTTTTTCAAATTTGGAATAACAATAGATGTATCATTCGATTTCGTCAATTACAGTGATTGATTTTACCTACCCATTCGCGATAGTCAGCAGCCTCCAACTCCGTGATAGCATCATCAATTTGCACCCTTACTTCCAAAGGCAGGGTCACTGCATGAGCAGCCAACAAATCCTCAAAATGTGTAACACTCAAAGGTGCCTTATTTTCAGATCTTTCCTTTTTACCAACAAGTAGAGTCACAAAAATTAGAGAAAATAAACTATCTAGCTTATCCACATTGTTTGGTTTCGTAAAACAACTTTTTAAGGACCCATACAAGAATTCTAAAATCCTAACGATATCTCTACAAACTCTTGTTGTGGCAAATAAGTCAACCGCTTTGTTAGGAAATGCAATCAATAGTAAATCACTGTAATATGAAGTGTATAAGACATTTATAAGAGTGCCATTATGTAAAACAGTTGAAGTGATTGGCTCACTAGTGCCCAAAGATTTGGGAGCTAAGTGATTAAGTGTTATGTAAGCACCTCTGGTGTTATACAAAAAGTTCTGATTGAATGGTCTGGGAAAGCAATAGAGAACCCCTTTATCATCATTACTATTATATTCAACATCATTACAACAGATATACAATATTGAGCACATAGAATCCTTTAAAAATTGTGTCAAAGAATTATCTGGGATATTTTTTGAAGTGAGTAACTTGTCTATTTCTATGCTGAACTCCCCAGATGGTATTTGAAATGTTAATTTTGGATTGAAAATGTCTTCTGACACTCTCTGTAAGATATTGTTTATGTTATATGAATTTACATCTATACCATTTATTTTCTGTAAGTAATATCCTTTTTTTACTTTTGGTAAATAAATGGCTCTGGATTCTACTAAGAAATCTGTGACTATTAAAGTTTTGCCATCAGAATGGGTTTCTAAACTGAGACCAAATAATTTTTCAATTTGACAGTTCTTCTCACTTGTAAAGATCATGTTTTTGCTGATCTGTAAAAAAACAAAAATATGTTTAAAGGTATTCCTTTAAAGAGTTTCTTAAATGTATTACCTATTGGTAATACATTTAAGAAACTCTTATTTGAAAAAGTTTTAAATGTAATTTGAATACCTGAACAACAATCAGTTTATTGTTATCTTCTCCAGGTAAGCTTTTGTTTTGAAGATGTGAAACTGATGTATTTCCACTAACAACTTTCTTTTTCCCGTATTCATATTCCAAGTTTTTTGTCTTGCGTACTTTTAATGCCTTAAATATTCTTCCTAAAAACAAAAATTAATAACTAGAATTTGTTTTTATAATTGAAGCAATTACCCACTTAGCAAGTATTTATGTAACAAATCCTCTCTATTTTCTTCACTTTAAATTGTTTTAAAAAAAGTTGAAATCAAAACAAATGCAGATATAGCTTAATAAATGTGCTACTTATACATAAACAAATGATTTTATTTAACTGGGTATAGCATGATACATACAAATACAAAGCAAAATGAAACTTATCATGTATATTCAAGAAAAAGTCACCTTTGGTGGAACGTCTGGTTGAAGACCTCTTAAAATTATTTCTTAGCTTAAATGTTTGACAGTTCTCCAAAAGTGGGGATTTTGTATTGTCGGCTGCTTCATCAATAGGCTTAAGTTTTATATAAAATAATTCACCATCGTCACCTATATCAGAGTCCCACTCAGGAACGGAACTGTAAAGAAATAATCAATTTAATTTACTGTTCTATCGATGGTTAGAGTAAGTCATGTGAATAAACGGTAACTAAAGCTAGTATTCGCGACCTATATTAAGGGGTTTACGTTCAATATTTCAGTAATATTACCTTTCGGAATCAGAATACTTTGAATCGTCTGAAGAGCTCGTCCAATCGTTGTCAGAGTCGCATGGACTTTCGTAACTTATCTTGCCTTTATAGTTACTCATGGTTCTTTTTTAAACTAATTATATTTCGAACATTGTTATAATAAAACAGAAGCACATACAACGAATAGGCAATCCAAGCACAAGTAAAAGTAAACAAAAAAAGAAACAAACAAGATGATGGATGACAGTTGATCCGGGAATGACAGTATGACAGACAGACAATAGTAGTGACAGCTGTGGCGTCTATCTAGTGATGGATGTTTTCGTTCAATAAACTGCTATCGATAAATGAAGGGGGATTGATTCTTCTGGCCTCTATCATCATAGTACAATAATTGGCGTTGTACTTATTTTTCGATTTTTACCTTCAAACGTTTTAGAATAGTAAGTGACACTATAGTACCCTACAGTGTCATCACAACAAAATTTAAGTCATATGATAATAATAATATATTAAATAAATGATAAACGACATCACTTTCATTATGCGTCGCGATTTTAAGGAAGAGATCAAAATTGTGGCTGGGGCCGATCTGCCAGCTTCAGCAGTAATACGGCAGTAAAAAAGTTTGTGAACTGATGGCCAAATTGGCATAAAAGAACATTTCACGAAGATTGAGCTGCAAAAAAGAAATCTAAAAAAATCTTCAACTTAAAAAAAAACGTTTTTAGTTGCTTAGATCGAAAAATCACAAAAATTCAGAAAAATACCTGTAATATAATTAAAACACGTTGGATTTCCGCAACAGAACAATAGGTAGGCATTTATTCAATTTAGGTAACTCTATGGCTAGCTAGGTACAAATATAATTTTATAAAAAGTTTATACTATTTTACTACAGACTATAACAATACCATCACTCGAAAACTATGGAAAATCGTGGAACATACATGGAGGTGATTTGGGTACCCAAAGAGGTGCTCTATCTCTGGATATCTGCTTTACCATACTTTTTGGGACACCATGTATATTATCCAACGCATGTATATTATGTATATTATTATCATTATTATTTACGCCATCAAATTTATTTTACAATGAACATTCGATTATTTCTGCAGACGGCGTTCAGCAAGGTGATCCTTTAGGTCCAGCCCTTTTTAGTTTAGGCATCCACCCTGTCATTTCATCCTTAAATTCTAAATTCAATGCCTGGTATCTGGATGATGGCTCTCTCGGTGGCAAAGCAGATACTGTTTTTTAGGACCTCGTTCGGATTATAGACAGCTTTAAGAAAATAGGCCTAGAACTCAACCTTTCGAAATGTGAACTATTTATTAATGACCATGTTCCCTCTGGTTCCCGTCAGGATATCATTGATAAATTTAACTCACTTGCTCCAAACATTAAAATTCTGAATTCTGAGTCGCTTTGTCTTCTAGGTGCCCCTCTTCTGGATACCGCCATCGAACCTTTTCTTAACAAAAAAATGAATGATTTCACCCTTTTAGCCCCCAGATTGGAACATCTAAATTCTCACATTGCTTATACAATCCTAAAATCTTGTTTTTTTGTGCCTAAATTTACTTATTACCGTCGTGCTAGTCCAATCTGGAAAAAAACGGATTACTTAAAAATGTTTGATACCACCCTTAGAAATTGTTTGGAAAAAAATCTAAATTTGCATTTTGACAATGATTCTTGGGTTCAGGCTTCGCTTCCTATTCGTTTCGGTGGCGTCGGAATTCGTCAAATTTCTAGTGTTGCCCTTCCCGCCTTTCTCTCCTCTCTCCACAGCACTTCCGTTTTAGCTGGAAGAATTTTGAAACATTCTCGCCAGCTCTCTGAGGTGAGAGAAGCGGAGGAGTTTTGGCAAGGTCTCTGTCCTAGTGCAGACATCCCAAAGGAACGTCATCAACAAAAACTCTGGGATGTCCCTCTTGCGAGAGAGACCTTTAATTCTTTACTTCAAAATTCTGTCAGTGATTGTTATCGTGCTAGGCTCTTGGCAGTTTCCTGCAAAGATTCAGGCCACTGGCTTTATGCTTTACCATCAAAAAATCTGGGCACCCTTTTTGATAGTGAGTCATTCCGGGTGTGTGTGGGTCTACGCCTTGGTATTGTGAAGTTTTTACGTGTCCTTGTGGCAAGGAGGTCGACAAATATGGTCTCTACTGTCTTTGTTGCCAGCAAAGTGCTGGGCGTCTCGCCCGCCACGCTACTCTTAATGACGCTATCAGGAGAGCTCTTGCCAGCACCAATGTTCCTTCCACGTTGGAACCACGTGGTTTGGTCCGTGATGATGGCAAGAGACCCGATGGCCTTACGCTCATTCCCTGGGAGCGGGGTCGAGCCTTAGTTTGGGACGCAACTTGCGTTGATACTTTGGCCCCATGTCATCTCAGGGAGTCAGCCTTAAAAGCTGGAGCGGCGGCGGAGTTAGCTTAAAACGCCAAACGTCGCAAGTATGCATATGCATATTTTGGACCGTGGGGACCATCCGCTAAATTACTTTTTGGAAAAATTGCTCCTAAATTAAATTCTGTTTTGGCAAATAGTAAAGCTGGCTCGTTCCTCGCTCAAAGGATAAGTATAGCCATCCAACGCGGTAACGCAGCCAGCATCCTCGCCTCCTTGCCTAAAGGACACGGGTTTAATTTTGATTAAGTAGGTTTTAAGTTTATTTATTTTTATTTCATGCGTCTTTGTTTTTCTTTTCTTTTATTAAATAAACCTAAGTTGATAAAATAAATTTTAAAAAAAACGAAGTTTTGATAGAATTAGAGTCGATCCTTGACATCACTATCAACATTTTCTTGCACTGACTTTATACTTTTATATATGAATTTACCGGCCTTGAAACAGCTAATCTGCCGGGGTAAGAGACGTAGAGAACGACGATAAACGCTACCGTATTCTGGCTCAAAACCGTAATACCAGTATTAGAAAACCCTACTATAATCTATGCTCTACGCTGTTCTGTCAACTGTGCTGTCAACTTTGGCACAACAAAATTGTGCACAAAATTCAAAAATGTTCAAAAGTGGCTAAACTAAAAATATTCGTTCCGCCTAAATGCCTTCAGTAAATCGGTAATTCGAACAAAAGCTATGTAAAAACTCGTTTATTGTTATGCCTGCTATTATTTCTGCCAATGCAACGCATCCAGCGTTGCACTCCAAAAACTCAAAATGGACTTAGAACCTTACGAAACAGATGATGAGTCCACATATTCATACACAAACATCCAGAATGCAAGGAGTTCAGGCGAACAAGCAAAGGCGAAGGAAAGTGATCTAGGAGATTACCTGGACCCTGATCTGACCCTTGCATGTCAAACGAAGTCGGCTGACCCGTTCGGGGTACGCTCGCGACCAGCGACTTCAAGAAGAGTAGAAAACCAGCCAATGTCCCCTGACTCTAGCTGCAATCAATGCAATGACTCCACAGGAAAGATCTGCCATGTAAATTACGTATGTGCTACTTGTATTTTTAAGAGTATTTTTAAACCTGTGTTTTTATAATCTAAAAATCTTATCTTCTGTCTTTCAAAATCTGAAATTGAACACCACACTGAGTTCAAGTGCAGACGCATTTTCGCCGCACGCCGCACCTCATGCTTACTTATTTTACAAAGGGTGACTTACTTGACGCCTTGTCTATGTTAACTGTTTCAGGATACAATATTTAAACTAAAGGAAAGCACAAGAAAGCTGCTCTGTGTTCTTGAAGAGATACAATCTAAAACGCATTCCAGAAACTTAAGTGCTGATGATACGCACAACTTTAGTCAACTTTTGAAACCGAACCCCCAGGCCCAAACTAACGATGTTGGTAACAATAAGTACTATGCTATGGCCACACTAACGGTAACGTCACCACTTGATCATCATGTTTATTTGATCAGCATCATTATGATTTTTACTTTGTTACATTTCTCTTTTTTTACGAGTCACGTCACGCCTGATACTGAGCAAAAACTTATTTGGCACTCAAAGTGCTTATTGTTATTTAAGTAATGTGCTGAATGATTGTTTTAGTTTTATTAAAATTTTCTGTACTTTATTGTGCCAAATAAAATAATTCTATTCCATTATATCATACCAAACAGATCTTTTTACAGCATGAATTTGCCGTTAGTGTAGCCCAGCACTTCGTTACACGTAGTGTAGTACCATACCTAAGTAGGTATGTACCTACATAAACGATTTGCATTACAGTTTCATATACCATCTGTGACAGATTTATTGGGCTCTAATGCAATTAAAAAACTTGAAGATCAAACCAAACACTTGGATTCTATTTACATTGAGGTAAACTATTAATATTATCATCGATTGAATTCACGATTTACAATTCATTGCGAAATGGTGATTTGTACTTACATACTTAGTCAGTTTGATGTCTTCCCAGTTATAATTCCGCCATTCACAAAACCGACTGTGTGTACTTATGTATGTATATAAAAAAATATAGTGTACCTACATAGGTACACTATATTTTTTTATTAATATAGCGCAACATCACATGCATTGCACAGTTTCCAAAGTAGGTACCTAGCGTTAGCACTTGTGTTATGTAAATGTGAAACAACGGTGGTATCACAACACCCAGACACGAGACAAAATAGAAATTGTGAGTTGTTATATTGACCCGACCGGGGATTGAACCCGGGATCTTCCGGGACTTCCTTCCTCCTACCCGCGCGTAAGGATGTATCCTGCAACGGACAATTAACCGGCTTGTTTATTTTTTTTTTAACTTTGCAGGAAGAAGTAGACGATTGTTCAGTATACAAAAGACTGATTGGAAAGTGTCATTGCCTGAACCAGACCGATTATAATGATTTTATAATACATTTCAATGAGGACACTAAGTATCGCACCAGCAAGACCGGGGAAATTATTAAAAACATGCGTATACTCAAGAAGTTTCTGTACATGAATGGAGGGTACACAAAAAATGCGCTTTTATTTTTAAACGAAGTAAGTAACGCCATTTTGAAGAAGGAATGTCCCGCTTTCGATTACCGATTTTAGTAGGTCTCCTGGTACATCGCCCAGAAACAAGTGATTTCAGTACTATATTTTTTGCTGTACATCTAAGCTGAGTAAACTGAACATCTTTTGCATTAATGCCGATCTATCTTTTATCCACAAATAAGCTACCTACATCTCTTCTAAGCAGTTGATTAAATACGTTTCATTCACGTTACCATATCCAGATGTAAGAAAATCTACTACTTTTAATCACAGGTTTATTCCAGAGGATTTCAGGGTTTAATTATGTTTACTTTAATGGTGTGATGAAGAAATGCAAATGCACCAATGTCTGGGTGGCTCAGAGGTAGCCAGGCTCAGTAGGTAGTAGAGTCGAGGTATAGGCAATCACCTGGTATGCAAAAAGGCGGGTTCGATTCCCGCCTTGGGCGGTAATTTTTCAAGTGTAATATTTAATCTTTAGATTTCAAAGTTAAATCACTTTCAAATAAGAATGTACCTATGCAAATATGCATTTACCGACTAAATTTCGCACACAAAATACACACGGATGAAATACGAACCCACAACCCCTCTCTTACTCTCGATTACTCTCCCAATTGATAAGAATGAAATCAGCTTAACTTTTAAATTGTAAAAACAATTACATTAAAAAACAAACAACAACCCAACTTTTTACTTCTTTGATGTGATGTGATACTTTTCACAGGGTCTTTCAGAAAGCTCACACACTGAAAAAGTCGAAATAACCCAAGGGTGCTCCGACGCCGATATGTGCAATGTATTTGACGAGCAGTCCATCGTTGTTACATACATATTATGGCCATGTAAAAACAATTGCTACGGAGATGCTACTACTCAGGTTGTTGTATTAAAAATAAACTTCCAGGTATGCGAATTTCTTTGCCGAATTCTACCTACATTAGTCTTATGCTAACATTGCAGGCATTGACGGCAGGATTCCTTTACAAACTCGCGCAGCTAGAAGAAGGAAGAAGATACTTGAATTACAGTTCAAAGATATGTAACGATTTAAAGAAAGTGATCAGAAAAACGGCATCTTTACTAGAATACGAAACGGTGGAATCTTTAAATGCGACGCTCAACTTGTTGCTCCCACCATTACCTCACAATGTAAATGTAACTTACTACTGCAAGCCCATTGATGAAGGTAAACATAAGAAACTTTTTACCAGGCCCCAACCAAAGAAGTAGTCACAGTCAGACTTGGCCTTAAAGTCAAACAAGTCTCTTCTTGTGTCAAATCAAAGCTTTGATAATAGAAATATATCTTGCCAAGCAGAAATTCCTGACGACACTTTCTTGAATAGTGCACCTATACGAAACAATTGAATGTTTAATGCTAATTATTTTGGACTGTGATTGTAACGTGTAGGTACTCACGTCTTGCTAATATTTAAGTACTTATTAGGTATCGACGTATTACACCTTTTGAAGCGATTTCATATTTTTAGGTGTTGGAAAGAAAACAGTGCATACTCTAGTGCAATTTCGGCAGTGCATGACATTAGAGGAAGTTTTGAATCACTTGGAACTATTACTCAACGTGAGCAATCGAGAATCAGGAAAGTTTGAATTGATGGCACATTTGCCAATTATACTCCTTTTATTCAAACAACTGCTTTTAGAGTTCGATAACAGTGGAATGAATATACTAGTCACAAATATACTAAATAACATTGTGTCCAAAAATGTAGCAAAAGGGAAAGAGTCGGAATCGCCTAAAACTCTCATCATAGCTGACACAGCAACCGAGGTAGGTATAGGTAATAAACTATGAAATAAGTTTACAATTCTTACTTTTGAATGTTTGATGTGCATTCAATGTTTAATTGCAGCCAATTCAAATGAAGACGCAAATGTGCCAAATACCTATAAAGAAAGCTAATAGTAAAAAGAATAACAAATCCAAGTTAGCTTTGGGCGTCGGCCCAAACAAGTATCGCAACGCTTCAAGCCGCAAAGGTAAAATTCCCAACCAAACACAGTGCTTAGGCAAAACTTTTTTTCACGATTATGTTGATTGAAATGATGTTATACCTCCATAGTAAAGTTGTAGGTATTGATATTCACCCCCTAAATATAGAGAATGTTTTACTGCCTTGTTGGTCTAGTGGTCAACACGCTGGGTGGGTACTATCCACGAGGTCCCGGTTCGAATCGCGGGTCGGGCCGAGTGTTGGGTCACAGCTCCGGAGCACGGTGTGTCGGACTGCAGTCTTACCGAATTATAAGAGTGAAGGAACCGAAAGTGCACCTGTGTATTGCGCACACCCTTGTGGACTATATTATTTCCCGAGCAGTTGGCTAATCTCTTTTAAGATGGCCGCTGTAGTTTAAATTCGGCTAGGAGGACATTACTTACGGTTAACACAATTATTTCTGTTACACGATATAAAAGTGTTAAAAAAGGTGTTGCAAACTTCAATATCTGTGGATTCTGTTAACCGAAATAATTACTTAACGGATAGTTTCGGTTACCTGAAATAATTACTTAACAGATAGTTTCGGTGAACCGATATACTTGTGACTTTTTTTATCGTCAGGAAAATAATTGTGTGAGATAGGTAAATGATATAGGTGACGATGGCGTCATCAGTTTTTTTAAAAAAGAGAAGAATTAATGAATCCTCCCGAATTAATAACATATATATTGGTTATAACAGGTTAATAACATATATATTGAAACTAAACTGAAAACCCTAAACGTCCGTTCCCTGATTTAAACAAACATCCTGTATTCAAAATAATAAATGCAACAAGTCTGCTGACGAATTCATATTATCACGACAGTACTCGTAGATATAATATTTAATATTTTAGTAAAGAAATCTATTGGTGGATTTATTTTACGGGTTCTCAATTCAAAGATATCAAGTTAGAAGAGTTCGTTCGTTCGTTTTAATTTAAAATAAGTTTTTTTTGCTTATTATAGTGTCAGAACGTCTAACTACCCACGCTTCACCAGGGGCAAATTGGGAACATCCTGGTGTCCTTAATAGATCCAGAAAGTTTAACAGAGGTATGTTAACCTACTTAAAAAAAACGCCGTCAAAATTGTAAACTACATATTAGTATCTTGCTAAGCTTGATAGTCAAATCCAGGTGACATGACAGGACATCATAAATCCTGCGACATCTTACGAGGTTGTAATAAAAGCCTTTCTGCAACTATAATATCGCCTTTTAGCCTAGTCTAAGCTTTTAGCCGATCCGCCGATGTGGCGACTGACAACTATTTGAGCGAAAAAGAGACAGCGCCTTACGAATCTTTACGTTTTGTTTCTTTCCCTCAATTTTTTTCCGAAATTAGACTTAAATCAAATGGAATATCTTGTTATAATAATAATAATAGAAAAATAAATATTTCCTTGTTTCAGATGTAAGAAGTTCAGTAATAGTGGTTCCAATTGAAGAAAAACAAGAAATGTAGGGAAAACAATTCTCATAATTATTTATTTTCAGAATTAAAAAAGCGGACAAATAAATATCACAATAAAAAAGTTACCAAAGTACCTAATAAAAATAAAAAATATCTAAATCTAAATAATATAAATAAATGTTCAGCCACAATTTTTAGGTGCTATTATTAGATTGCCACATTTTTTGGCACTTTACTAGGGTTTTAACAATATTCTTTGCAAACAACTCTACCCGCTCTCTATTACCATAACTATCCGCAATCCGCAACTACTAACTAACTAGTAGTAGTAGTATAGTAACATTGCCAACAACAGAAAAATTAAAGTATTAGTAGATTGATCTACCCCTAAAGACTTTTACATATTTCCAATGTATCTACTACTTATAATGTAAGTGTAAAAAATAAATTATAAAATAGTTTAGCAATATACAAAATTTCTACCAAGGTAACTTGTTTTATTTACAAAAGTTTGATAAAATGTATATTAAAGTGTATGCATTATTATTATAATAGGTCAGATACTCAGGCGTTTTTACCTAAAGTTTAGGGTACTAATATGTGAGTTTATAAAACCACCTTCTTTAGACCTTTGTTTTTTTAATGTTGCTATTTTTTTTATATATTAATCAAGAAGATTCAATGCTTTGATATATGTATATCAATAAAATCAGAAAATTTTTAAGATGCTTTGCATGCCTTTTCACATACTCCCACCCCTTTAACTCATGGTCAGGCAGTGACTTAAAATACAATTTTGCACAGTAGGTTCCCAAGCTAGTATCTACTAGTGCCTAGAACTTACACTATAGCAAACATTGAAATTAGACACATATAGTGATTTATATCAGAATTGTGGTTGTATCAATTCAATGCCAGTATTTCTTTGAAGTTAAGGCAAATAAGCGATCCGACTCCTGAGGATCCTATAACTGATTAATACAGGCAAAAAATTAAACTGTACCACAGATACAGGGGAATGATAAAAATTGTGGGAATTTACTTTCTTATCAATTTCTTTGAATCACATTGTACATATGTCTATGCATACTCTACTCCCTATCTCCCCCTTGTCATGTGACACTAAGATAATATTTTATGGATAACCCCTTATTGTTATGATGTTCATCTCCGAAGAAAAGCCAGTATTTGTCGTATTTATGTTTTAAACACATTAATTTTAGAATATTAAAGACAAAACATTACCCTCTTTCTGACACAGTTGGGAAAAAAGAGCAGTGTCTTCAAGAGCTAAATGGTAAAATAATTATTTTAGACACACCAACTTATAATCTATAGTATTTGGTAACTTGTAGATAAACATTTAAAAAATCAGCTGTCACCAAAAATAAATATAACCAGCCATATGTTGTATAAAATTCCCTTCCCAAGTGTAAAGAAAAAACCTTTTTTTAAATCCATGGAATCATTTAAAAATGCAAAAGTACATGTTGTTATAAATTGTATAAATATAAAAATGTATTTAATACCATATACAATACATTGTATAAGGAATCAATCAAACTGACCATCATGTTCAGGACCAAAGTGGTCACTGCGGTGATTGTTATGCTGGTTGTAATAAGTGATTCTTCTTTTACTTTGGTGAATTGGAACAGGTGTATTTGGTTTAAAGAACATAGCCAGCAGTATATAGAAACCCCCAACTATCTTACTGAAAAAGTCTAACAATCCCAAGAACATTGGTGTAGAATTTTTTACTAAAATTGACATTTCTCTTAGTAATGCTAGAATGAAGTTACCAAGAAAGTTCACAAATGCAGTACTTCCTGTGAAAATTGCTATTACAAATGCGAACAAAAAAGTTACAAATTCTTTTAAATTACGGATTGATAAAGCACTCTTTAGTGTCACAACTATTTCATTATAAGTATCACTTAATGTTTCCACAGTACTGTCTGGCTTAGTATCATTAACCTCTTTAACTTTCTTTGTGCTTGATCTGGTTATTATTGGTTCAATTTCCAAAAAGGAATCCGAAATATGCCTTATACATTTGACACTTATCATGACTTCTTCTTCTCTGAATTTTATGCTTTTTATTTGGAACCAAAAGGGTCCAAAGGGTTGGTTCTCAATTTCCGTGCAAATACACAAGCCAGACGTATTGACACCTAATGCCTCGGGATCCGCGATACCGATCCAGGGTATTTTAGGGCATGCAGACCTCAATGAGTGTAGGGCTTCCACTAAATCTCTTTTCAACTCAACCTCGGCGGCACTCACCAGTATTATGTCTCGGTAACCAATCTGTATATTAATTAGACGCCTTTCAATGTAGCGGCCCAAGAAAATACGCGCCTTCAGCAAGTCTTTAACGAAGTGTTTAGCCTTTGTTGTTGCCATATCGACTTGACCATCGAAATGTGACGACGCCGACGATGAATTGAATGAAGAGGTTTGCTGTAAAACACTCATGGTAATTATCTAAAAATACTTTTATGAACAAACAGAGACACAAAACAGAAAATTAATTGATTGTTTGTTTACCTACTATTTTAACGACGATGCATCAAAATGACGTTGACATTTTAATTTTGTGCATCGTGTGAGTTTGTGTGTATTTTATCGACGGAAATTTGCCTTTCTATAATACCTACTTTTCTTGCATAGCTTTCATCCCAATATTTTTCATTAGTGAAGCTTAAAAGCTTGATATTTTTCACTCACAAGTCCGCTGTCCATGTATGTTTTATAGATTCTGAGAAATCTGAAAACAACTAAAATAAAGGACAAACGTGAAAATAAACTTAACAGAAGGCAAAGAATCGGGTTGATACAGCCAAGTATTCAGTAATTGTTTTTCAAAGCTAATCTATCATTCAAATGCGAGGGTGGTTTACATTCATATATTTATAAATCAATGTTTATAACTTTAGTACAAATAGTTTATCTGTGATCAGATCGGAACGCCTTCTCACATGCTTCTCACTTTTGCTTCATTTTATATATATATGTGCCACTGCAGCAGATTACTTTACACATTATCAAGATAACTCCACCACAGAATCACAATATTGGCCAAGCAAAACTAATTTAACAAATTAAGAAACAAAGCTCATTCTTCTTTTTTCGCTTCCCGTGCAAACCTGAAGCCCTTTTTAGGGTTCCGTAGTTCTTACAAGGAACACATAGTTTTGTCATGTCCGTGTGTCCTAGGTTTTGCTTCAAAACCGTTACTGGAAAGCTGTAATTTTGTAGGTCTATGTATGTCTATCAATGAGGTATTTTCTGAAAACTCAAAATTTTAGTTTTATTGTATATTGATAGATGGCGATATTTATCTAAGTTATACAAACATTGCGTCGCAATCATTGAGCACAAAAAAAGTAATTATTGTAATATTATTACAGACATGTAGTGGAAGTACTTTACGTAAAAAAATTGCATGTTTCAAATTGCAGTTAAAAATTAAATTTTATAGAAAAAACGTCTTGATTATCACTAAATCGTTAAAAAAACAACCTCCTACACGCGTGAATCAAAAACAAACATTATTAAAAAAATTAAACGATAAAACCAATATTTTCTTAAATAAAAATTTACGTGAGTTAAGATCATTAGTCAACGTCATCTAGCGGATTTTTAAGTACTGATTTTGGGCACTAGGAAAATCCCTCATTACGCTGACAAAGGAGTAGAAAAAAAAATTTAGAAAATAATTTTTTAGGGTAGCTCCCTTACAATGTGAACTGGGGTGGGGATATATTTTTTTTGTCGTCTACCCCATCGTGTCGGGGTATCGTTGCGTAGGTCTTTTAAAATGACTTAAAGGTTTCTAAGTACTTATTACTTTAGCAATAATATTCGTTGAACTTGGGTGTTGGATAATTTTGTGCCAAATAAAAAATCCTTAAAATAAATTCCCTAAAGCACAGAATAGGTCCTAAAGTGACTACGATGAAGTAGATAAATGGTACGGAACCCTTGGTGCGCGAGTCTGACTCGCGCTTGGCTGTTTTTTTTTTCATCGATATATTTCATCTCGGATATCGCTCAACATACTAGTAGTTTCTTTTGGTACCGTTTTGACTTAAAGCTAATATTTTATAATAATATTATTTATTAGCTAGCACACTATCCCGGAAGCCTCACTTGAAATAATATATTTCGTAGTCAAAAAGCAGTAAAAGGTAACGGAACATCATTTTTCTCTAAATAAGGGTTTTACTGCCTTGGAACAGGGTTCATCCATACAGCCCATTCATCGGATCATCAAGAGGAAAGATTTGTTTGTTTATTTGCATCGAATAGGCTCCGAAACTACTGGACCGAATCAAATGAAATTTGGCACAGAGATAGCTTGAGACACTTGGAAGGACATAGGCTACTTTTTGTCGCGATATAAAATCATCAGGGGATGAAAATTTGTATGGAAAATCCGACTTTTGGCGCGGGCGAAGTCGCGGGGAACTGCTGGTCGGTTAATAAAAATATTTGTTTTTACTCTTAGGCCCACATTCACGAAACTTGTTAAATAAATACTATTTTTGATTACGAAATATTTATTTCATGGGGGGTGTGGGAGAGTGAGCAAAACAAAGACAATTTGAGATGGGGGCTTCAATATCTTTACAAGTTATCAGATTTTGAAAAATTGGTCGTTAAATCGTTAAACTTGATTGATAGTTAGCCTTATCCCTCGCTTTAATGCTGAAAATATTATCTACCAGTCAACTATAGGTAAAGAGATATTCTCTCTGGCTAAGGCGGTTCACTAGATTAAAAATGAGGTACTGAGAAAACCCACAAAATAAAACGAATCATCACTTTATGAAATTTGTACATTTTATTCAATGCAATACAGACAATATTGAAAAGGAATTACCAGGGAGGTATTAAAATATGTTCTGAGTATTTACAAAATGACAATACGTCGATTCTTTACTTCATTGTTTAATAACTTTCCACAGAGGAACTTAACGATAACTTCTTTAATAATTTAGATTAGAACATCACGGGCATTTACATAGACCATAAGCAGAGTTTTATATTATTAACTAGTTGTACGTACAGTCGGCAGCATGTCAGGTTACCCATGTAAACTACGAAAACAGCTTTTATAACGTAGAGAATAGAGGCGGTCTCAAGGTCAAAATGAGTACCTAGTCTGACGTACGGCCGTGTGTAATATTCTGACATTACACATTTCTTCATTCTGTTTGTGCGCGACCTTTTAGCGGTCGCCAGAGGTGCAGGGGGCTAGGCGTGTTAGATGGCAGCTGCCGGGACGGGTGGTGTCGCTTGCGGTGAAGAGAACTTCATATGATAGTCACGTGCGATTGGCGCTATCTTGCCCCCCGGCAAGTCACGCGAACTTCTCAGACTATAACGATGATTAAATAAATTTGGAATATATTCTGTAAAGAATAACTACTTGGCCCACTGCTGTTGCACCACAGCTCGGGTAGATGTCGCTGACGACACTCAATGACGTATTCAAAAGAGACCAAGAATTTCGCACGGATAGACTGCACGGTAGCTCAGTCGGTGAGAGCGTTAGCCTGGGCTCAGTAACGTGACACTTTAGGGTGCCATGTTACTTGGCATTTCGTTCTCATTAGAATCGATTCCAATGTGCCCTGTCTAAGATTAAATTTAAGCTTAGTCTCTCTTTCTCAGCCTAAAAAAACGAAATGACTACAATAATTTAGAAACGTCAAATTAAGTGATGCTATTTCTTACGTATTTTTACAAGAATCTGCGTGTTTTCATCTCTAATTTCCTTAGCAACTCACAGCTGCTTAGTCCGACGTTTACTAAACTGGTATAGTCTGTCTCTTTTCGTTTGTTTGGTAGAGAAAGAGAGAGAATAAACTTAATTTTAACCTTTGGACAGGACACATTGGAATCGAGCCCTATGTCCCCTCCATCCATAATGTATTACTAACATCGTGTGCTGCGACTTCGAAAAAGAATCAAAATGGCGGCGGGGTCAATATGCCAGAAAGTTTCAATGCCCACGCCTGTCGCCTCATTAAAATTTGTAGTCAATATCTAAACCGTTGGTATTTCCTCTTTTGTATTAACGACAAGGGAGATAAACGGCGGTGTGTATAGCAAGAGGGACACCACCACACAATTTCATCTATCTTGGAGTTTATGAGGAACAACATAGATAAACATTAAAACAGTTATTTTTCTTCTCTGCGCTAAGCATAGCTTGTACTGTAGTGGCTTGATATAATTAAACGAAGGTTTTAAAACTAAGGTTAACAAAATATTTTACACTATCCTCGTAAATTGCAACTAGCCTCTTAACGGGCCTGTGCCCGGGACGCCATAATCTAAACTATACTTATAAGGAACATAATAAATATACCTAAAGTCTAATAATAAACTTAACAATAACTGAGTGCCAAGCATGAGCTTACTACAATAAACGACCATGTACATTAGCAGACTTTTTAGTCAGGACTAAATAAAACTAAAAAACAAGCAGGTACAAGATGGCCGAAAACTATAGGAAGACAGGGTTAATAGTTAAAACGTAATTACAATATGTTTAAGAAAGGTATCTGGAATAAGTAGGTCAGCCTATAAAACTATTATGAATACATTTTAAACTAGGATGTGGAAAATTAGTCTCTGATGTTTGTAAACGTAACTACACGATTAATTAATATTGCTCTCAGCTCTCTACATATAATGATGAATAAATATACTTGAAAATACTTTATCTGTATATTACAAAATTAGCTTACTCGATTACCGAGTAACATTAGGCACGCAATGAGACAAGTCGGCAGACAAATATATATATATATATATATATATATATATATATATATATATATAATGTGATAATGAAATCCAAATAAAGACAATAAGTAAATGAATATAATCCTATTAACTAAAGATACGCATTACGCACCATGTTATGTTAGACTTATACAGTAAAATACTATATAGAAATAAACTAATGAGAGAAGTCGAGGGGAGACAGTGACGAGGGAGAGAGAGAGAGAGAGAGAGAGAGAGAGAGAAATAAAGACCAAACGAGTTCTTTCAACTCAACAATCCATTAAGCATGGATATAACACAAATTATTTCTGTGTAATCAAAACGTAAATCAATGAAATTTATAATGGTGACATACACATACTAAGAAGACTAGTTAGGATAAGAAAAACTTTCTACCTATATGTGCAGTGACAAGACAAAGAGGTTCTTAGAGATAACTAATTAATTTGACTTAATTAAATGAGATTTCTAGCATTTCATTAAAACACTTGGATCAAAGTTAAGCATACGCGCCAAACATGGAAATATTTCTGAAGACAGTTTTAATACTAATTAATATGTATAATAATATTAAGACGGAGTAAAAACCTGCAATAAATATTAAAAGTGATTTAACACTCCTCTTAAAATACGTAAACTCAATAAGTTCACAAATCCTTAGTGTAGTAGAAACCACGAATTCTCCTACCTAGCCGTAAGTACTAAGTGTACTTCATAAATTTAACTATTAGTCATAATAATTACGTAATACCACAGTAAATCTTAACTTCTGCACTTTTGCACACTCACAACCAATTCTTAGATTTGTCCTAGTTTTGTTTTTCGTTGTAGAAATAACATAGTATTCTGATTATGACACTTTGCAATGGACTGTTACTGTAAAGGTCTATGTCCACTTCAGGCACCATACCATGTCTGTGCTAGGAATTTTAAAAAAATGTTTTTCGATTCTAAAGTGAAGTTATAAGTGTTTAGGTACGAAGTTCATCGACTGTTTGTCGTTCTGCGACCATTCCGATAAAACGAACACCGCGTTTATACACTTTGAAATTTAAATTCTTTGATTAAAGTCGAAAATCGAATGTGTATTTTCCGTGCATGGCACAGTCATGGTATGGTAAGGGTTATTGGACACAGACCCTAAGATGGAGAATTTCCAGGAAAGCTACGATACATTTTAGCTGACTCCAAATGCGACTGTGAAAAGTGTAAAAGAAGTCATTGATATAATTTAAGCTAGTCATTTTTGGAGTCACGAAGCACCCTGTTTAATGTTTAGGCCATAAAACGTTTAAAGTAAGCTTTAATTTAAAACAAGCTTTTTACCGCTTATGGCTCTGATATACCATTTCATTGTCACACTAGTTTTTAACACAATAGTGTTGAATTACGATAAAACACAGCCCATGGAGGGACTTCCCACGACATTACATTTAAGTTAAATATATTTATCAAACATCCGAATACGCAATGAAATCTCACGAATATGCAAATCATATTAAATACTAAAGATTTCTTAAAACATTTGGTTCAATCAATTTTGATAAGTAACTATTTACTATCTAAAAACGCCGAATCGTACTTTACAAGGCGTAACAGTTAAAGGTGATTGTGTAATTAAATTTCTAATTATGCGTAATAAATAAATAAAATAATCGTAATAGAAGACGCCAATGATTCAAAAAGGTATCGTTTGAAAAACCTTGCCTGTAGTGATGCAAAATACAGATGATAGTTCCAAAGCTGGGGGTAATGGTGTATTTTAGTGAATTCAATAATGTCAGTTATCCACTGCCAGCTCGCTGGGCGTCGCAAACGCATAAGCATTCGGCTACGTTGTTTAAGCCTCTATAGTTAAAATTACGCAATGGCGTGAACGAATCCTGAAGTATAAAATAGAAAAAGAGGCATGCGTCTAAATGGCGTGTTTGTCTACGAGTCTCCTGTACTTGTTCTATTTATTAGTTAGATATCATGCCGCTGCGTATAATCGCGACTAATCCGTCATTAACAATCGCGCCTTCCACCACGTGACCGTCTAGTGACGGCGATTAACGATTTCACACGAAGTCGATCAATCAAAACCTATTTTACGATAAGAAACCCGTGCACACTAGCCAGGAACTTGTCAAAGTTGTCTTGAAATCGGAGTTTGTGCGGTCTGAGACCATCGAAGAAGACTCCGTTCGTTAGAATTCTAAACGCTTCTTCGAGTCGTGGTACGCTGGCGGGGTCGTTGACCGCGAACGCTTCGATCAGCTGACGGGCGAGGCCTTCTAATAGTGCAGGTTTGACACAAGTGAGAGCGTATATCGCCGCGCCCGCCGCAGGTATAGAATCGGGTGGGATTTCCATCTTGATGATGAGCATAAGCAGGAGTTCCGCTAGGGTTAGGAGTGATAGGGCGTAGGGGTTGTCGTCTCCTAGTGTTCGGGCCTTGTTGGAGAGGCCTACTATGGTGTCGCAGCAGAGCGTGGAGACGTCGTACGAGACAGCAGTGAGGCCGACGCGAAGCGCAGTGACGACCATGTTGTAGTCCTCAATTGGAAGGCTCGTTAGCTGCAAGAAACAAAGCTATCAATGTTCAATTAAAACTAGATCTTTTCCAAGACTAAACTGCAAACAGGGGGCGTCTCCTAGGTTTATTTTTGCATACCTCAGAAGTACGATAAAATAGGCTTAGACCAAGATGATTTATAAGAATTTACACCATAATTATGATGTCCGCCACATAGGCCACTGCACTATTTTGGTCTACTCTAGTATGTCCATGAAATCCCAGCGTATTGCTAAGTACACCTTATAGAAAAGCCAATCGCACATTTGGAATCACACGTAAACGCAGTAGAACTTAAGAAGTCACAAAGCAATTGACTCACCCTTCCTGGTCGGTAAATGGTCACCTACCTGATCAGCAGCGTCTAAGTCACGCAACATTCTATACCTACGCATGATGCGCTTTACTCTGAATAGGCAGCGCTAGTAACGCAGGCGTGATCAGCGGTAACAGTATCCTCAGACCCAGGGCGCAAGTTTCGCCAACGCTGACGCAGTAGAACTTAGAAGCTTCAAAAACTCATGCCCGACTGGTCGGCAAATGGTCGCCTACCTGATCAGCAGCGTCCAAATCACGCAGCATTCTATACGCGTGATGTGCTAGCGTAGGCAGCGCTAGTAACGCAGGCGTGATCAGCGGTAACAGAATCCTCAGACCCCGGGCGCAAGTCTCGCCGACGCTGACGTCACTGTTGGTTGTACGTTGCGCGCCGCTACGAGCGATGCAGCAAATCACTTCCATTAGCGCGCAGATGTCCTGGAAGGATTTGAGATTGTTTTATTGGGACAGATTTGCAAGTGCTACATGCTGGAGTGGATAGCGAGATAGAGGGAGTGAGGAATAGACAAGCAGCCAATCATACAGAAGTTGGTCATGTTACTCCATTTTTATGAGCATTTCTTCTTGCTCAAGACAAGACAGAAAATATTTATCAATATTCACCAGGATAACATGCTAGGAGAAAATATGTTAAGTGTGTACTGTACCATAATGAAAAGTAAATAAACCCTGTTCTAAACTAGAGAAACGTACCTCATACGCTTCTTCTTCGGCATCTTGCGGAATACTCGATATTTTACCAGAATTCCATCTCATGTAAACCTCGAACGTCGTATTGCACACTTCTAGGAACCTGTAACAATATAACAAGTGATACTGTGAGTAGAAACCAGATGGATCTACCTCCTTGACTGAAGACTCCAATATTGACGGCTCGGATATTTGTTATTTTACAAACCTATGAACCTTATTGTCTTGCAATATTGTCCTCACTTAATTGAACAATCACTGCACTTTTTTGAACAATCTATATTATATATATTTTTTATAACTTAAGCAATTATTTTGCAAGTTTTTACGAAATTAAATCAAATTTCGCTCACAAAAATTATATATAATTTCGTATTTAATATCACAAACAAATTACTTGTTAACATTCTGCGGCTGTACAGAGTGTAGCATCCGCTTGGCGCTCTTGGCGAGGAGATTCAGCGCGGGCAGCACCACGCCGGGGTAGTTGTGGTACCGGAATATTATCCCGGGTATCTTGTCTAGCGCACCGATCAGCATCATAAACTGTTCGTCCATTGTTCCCACCTGGAATGCGAATGGTTAAATTATAATTCAAGCACAGAATAAGTACTAGTACCCCGTACAAAAGACTTTGCAATGAAATTCAAAGAAATATCTACTAAATGTCGTCAACGATATGGTGTGATTTAGTTCGCCTCAGAGTCAAGCACATTTTCGTTTATACACCTACAGAAATCCATTCCAAGATAATTTCATTCTTATAACTCTGGATTATGATTCATAATACCCCGCTAACACCTAGCACGCCTTGCCCTCCGCACGTCAAGCGCTCGGAGGTTTGCGCACGAACTTGTCGGACTATAGATTTGCACTTGAAAAAATGACTTTGTCTTTCTTCTCGGCGATCTTAGATATGTACTGACAGCCGTCTTTTAATATTCCTTACTTGTCATTGGCATAAAGATTATCTCGTTTGCTCCGTAATGTCGTTTATGGCACTTTATAATGCTTATGCTGAGGCCTTATAAATAAGAAAGAAAGAAAGAAGAAAGAAAAAGCGGAATACTCGATATATAAAAAAGAAAAATTCGGAGATCGGTGAACAAGAAACAATTTACAAATTATAAAAATGTGATCTGCCGAAAAGACCGTGTAACACCGTGTAAACGACTTTGGCGGGCTATATCTCGAAAATGGTAAAGCTGATAAAAAAAGTGTTGTATGGAAACCCTACCTTATTTTCATAGTCCTTTTCAACGATACCCCGCACGGGGGTGCACTCAAAAAAAATATTTACTCCCCCTTTACATGTACGGGGAGGTACCCTTAAAAAGGGGTAATTTTAATTTTTCGTATTTTTAAAAATGAGATCTATATGTGAAGTATCCGCGAACCAAGTTACATGCAAATCAGTCCATAAACGTAGAAGATATTCTGCTGTGACAGACTAGAACGGACGGACTGAACGATCTTATAAGGGTTCCTTGTCGGACTACGGAACCCTAAAAATAATGTGTAAAATCCTTTTTTTTCTATGGATACCCATGTTGCTATTTTTAACCCTACTTTTAAATACTAGAACACAATCAGGGCTCAGATATGCACTAGAAATCTCATAGAGAGGCTTTTTGTTGTCTTACAAAGGTGTTTTCTTTGCCTGCAACAGAAATTTCAATTTAAATTACAATTCCTTCTAGTTATTGTAGTATGCGTATTTTGCACATCGTTGCACTCTCAAAAATAGCCTAATTATGGATGAGAACTCCTTATTGAGGAATCAGGAGGAGGAGATTGTTGAGGAAGAGCCAATAGTTCAGCCTATCGGTCTTGAAACTAATCAAAACTTTGTTGTCAGCACTATGCTAATAAATATGTACACTTTTTTTTCGGTAGTTATCATATAATCACAACTACATCATAAAACATAAGTATAAAAATAAGTATAAAGCCGAAATAAGCGAGTCGTATTTGATGTGTTCTTCTTCCTCTTCAGCATGTACGAGGGTCAAACTGAAAGTTCTTAGAACTGGCCACTTATAAACAATATAATAAAAAAAATATTCTAAAATTTGAAAATAGAACTCTTTGCCAATATTACTGAGTATATATTTCATTCATTTGTCATTTGTTTTACGACTTGGCGGCAAATTGAAAATTGTCTGTGCCACGTCAAAATGAATTTAACACGAGAAAATTTTCGTGCAATGATTTTTTATGACTTTCGATGTCATTTAAGTCAACAAGAAAGTTATGATAGACTACGATTGGCCTTTCACGATGAAGCCCCATCTCGTGCGACTGTTTACAACTGGTTTAATGAGTTTAAACGTGGTCGCACTAATCTCACTGATGATGTACGTGAGGGACGGCCTTCTACGGCGACGACTGAAAATAACATCTGTGTTGTGCGGCGTATGATAGAGACTGACAAAAGAGTGACCTATCAGCAGATTCGGACAAGCTTAGGCATCGGTATGAGTCAAGTGCACAAAATCCTCCACGAACATTTAGCGGTCAGGAAGCTTTGCGCCCGGTGGATACCTCATAATTTGACTAAGGCTCAAAAACTCCATCGTGTGGATTGGTGCCGTAAAATGATTGAAAGATTTAACGGAGGTGACTCAAATGCTGTGTTCGACATACTAACAGGTGACGAAAGCTGGATTTACTGTTATGATCCTGAAACCAAAAGACAATCTGCTCAGTGGGTGTTTCCTTTCGAGGAGTTGCCAACTAAAGTGAAGAGAGATCGAAGTGCGGGAAAAAAAATGGTGGCCTCGTTCTTTGGAAGGATAGGTCATTTCGCAACAATTGTGTTAGAGGATCAAAAAACAGTTTCTGCAGAATGGTACACTACCAATTGTTTGCCACTTGTCTTGGAAAAAGTTCGAGAGAAACGACCTCGCAGTAGGATCCTCCTTCACCACGACAACGCCTCGTCGCACACCGCCAAGCGAACGATCGACTATTTGGCGACATCAAACGTTGAATTACTGGGTCACCCGCCGTATAGCCCCGACCTCGCGCCTTGTGATTTTTATTTATTTCCAAAAATTAAAGAAAAACTTAAAGGAAAGCGGTTTATGAATGCTGAAGAAGCGGTGGCTGCGTATCGCGATGCCATTGAAGAGACCCCTAAGGACGAGTGGGCAAAGTGCTTTTCCCAGTGGTTCCATCGCATGCAGCGGTGTATTGACGTCAATGGACAATATTTTGAAAAGATATAATAAAACTAATAACTGGCTAATGTAATCAGTTTTTGATTTTCTAAGAACTTTCAGTTTGACCCTCGTATTTGCCCACTGCAGGGCATACTCGGCCTCTCCAAACTTTTCCACAACGCACTGTCGCCGGTTATTCTAGACCAACGAGGACATATCCCACTAGAGGGGTAATGGCATTAATTTTGTTCCAGAAAAATTCCGCCAAATCCGAAAGATTCCGAATGAACCGACTGAATGTCAAACACCGTATTAGTGAAGGTCAATAAGAAATTAGTATCAATAGTCGATGTTATTGTTTAATTTATTGGGAACAATATTTTATTACACCTAAGGTTAAACTTTTCACTAATGTGCAATATCCTAAATATAATATCTGATTCTTGTTCCTAAGAAATTTAAGTTAGTCATCAAAAATAACCATATAAAGTATGAATCATCAAAATTGTTATCATCTATCCCTATTTCTCTTGGTCACGCCATCACGCGTGAACGGCTGGACCGATTTCACTAATTCTTTTTTTGTTGTTTGTTATTGTCAGAAGAAGGTTCTTATGAAAGAAAAAAATAAGAAAATTGCGCGGAAAATTATCAAATTCAGGAATACTTAACCACCATATAAAATTATTTCTAATCAAACCTTAGCGCTTTGGACTTTAAAACATTTTGAATGTAACCTTATGACGTTCGACCACTGACCTCTATAATACAAATACGCTGGACTGCATA
This sequence comes from Pyrausta nigrata, assembly GCA_949316185.1. Taxonomy (NCBI): domain Eukaryota; kingdom Metazoa; phylum Arthropoda; class Insecta; order Lepidoptera; family Crambidae; genus Pyrausta; species Pyrausta nigrata. The sequence continues at coordinate 12,693,994 of OX438947.1, read as the reverse complement.
CTGTCAACCTAACAATGAAGCCATTTAATTATCGCAATTTTGGCGCTGACGGCTATAGTGAGCGTGTGGTGACCATCCACGGAACTAATTTGACATAAACATATGGTAGTTACTCTATCTTAGTTTCCTGTACACTCGGTGGGGACGCTTTGATTTGGCACAAAATTATGTGTTATTTCTTAGAGAATGTTTAGTCCAGCGTGCTTGTACTATAGAGGTCAGTGCGTTCGACATAAAATTGATATCGTCAAAGAGGATTAAAAAAAACTAAATAACAGGACAAAGTCTGTCGGGTCAGCTAGTATATAATAAAAAATAAACTTTTGTCTGTAAAACAAATTAACTTCCATAATAACTTGAAAATAAATTGCTTAAATTATAAAAACATGAATTTAAAAGCCAAGCACAGAGAAATTACATTGAAATCTAAATACAGTAAGTATTTTTATTAAAATGCGTTTATTGTTTTCTAATTTCTATAAATTAAGAATAAGGCTCATACTTTATATACGACAGGAAACAAGTTTCTTAAATATATATCTACCTATTTACCTAAAAACAGAGGCTTCACTTTCAAAGTTTTAAAGCCCGGACAGTTTTTTTTTAAAAAAACAGGCTGAGTGCGAACTCGCACACGAAATTATACCATTATCTACTTGATAGTCACTTAGACACTTCAGGTTTTTCAGTGAATGAGAATGTAGGTAAATATGGTAGGTATTTTGTCTGGAACAATAAAACCACCTACATTATACATCTTTCTGTGTAAATCGCCTTATTTTTTTTATTGGTATGGTTTGCTATAAAGATTTTCTATCTATTTGAAGGCTCCAATTCCTCATTCGCTTCTCATTACATCCATTCATCACCTTTATTATCGTAACACACCTTACAGTAATAGAATCGAAACACATATATTTACACACGCAAACATCCATACTCTTTGCTTTCACTACGCATCTCATTGTTCATAATCCATTAAACCAAGAAAACTATCAAACGTCATGTCAAGTGTCAGCGTTTTGTTATTTGCAAGAAAATCAATAATTCTAACAAAACCTTCCTCGGTATAGGTAGGTTAATGTTATTTTTGCATAGGTATTGATTCTAGTGCGCGAGTGTAAATATTTGTGTTATCGATTATATCACTATACCTCCGTGCTGCCAAAGTACTAAAATAATTATTGTGTAAACTGTGCACATAATGTCGATAAGTCGTATAACCAATTTAGCGCAACACTAGTAACGAGTGTTAACGAATAGAATGAGATGACATTATGTGCTAACCACTTAGTGGGAGCAAGATGAGACTTAAACGTCAGTACGCTTGACCGATTTATCTTGAGCCGTAGGAAAATTTTATGAACTTTTTAAAATTGCATAATTACTAATACTTACCGATGAAATGACATCACATCCGTTTTAAAATTAGATGTTTTGCTTTTTTTCTTACAACACAGTATAGAACAATACGACATTATGTTAATTATTTCTCAAATCTCATTTTTTCGTAACAATTCAAGTATTCACGTTGACATACCACACAGATCAATTGGTTTTTGTCATACGGTTTTGACAGAACTGACACCTTCTATTGCGGTTGTCAGAGCAGATAAAGTTTCGGAGTAAAATAGTTTTTACTTCGCCTCTAGTAGGATATGTCCTCGATGTTCTAGACCAAGTTGTCCCGGCAGGATCTTGTAGGTCATCGGCATCCGACAATCTGGCTATCACCAATGTAGAACATATAGGGCATACCGGGTACACTAATTTGTTTTGTCTTCATTTAAAAATTTGTATGACTATTATATACTTGTTCATTTCCATTTTATTTTTGTTAATTGAATAGTTATTAAATACTGCACGGCACTTCAACTTTGTATAAATTTATTTTAGTAATGTAAATAGAAATTAATTTGATTAGAACCGCGCTGTGACAAATGTCAAAAAGTTTGGCAATTTTTTTTTCGTTGTCACTCAACGTTCCATTTCACAACAATAGCGTCGTAAAAGTTTCTATTCAAAAAAAAAAAACAAAGAATCTATACAAACAATGCTGCGTAAAACGGATACACTCCTTAAGAATATGAAAATTGTAAACGAGAACATACTTTTAAAAATGAATGTTGCCATTATGTAAATATTTAACGACTGCTCAGCTAATCATGGTTTCAAATTGCCTGAGTAGCGTTTGTGTATACCATTTAAATGTGAGAGACACTCAATTTTAGGAGGCCTTCAAGTAAGTGATGGATTTGAGTAGCGTTTCAGTATTCGGCCGCTCGCGCCCCCCGCACCCCGCTGCCGTCTCTCCGCTCCTTGCACACGAAAGCGTCATTCGAGTGACTGAATTTGTATGCAAGCGTGCGTCTTCCGTATTTTTTATATTTTTAGTTTGCAAAATGGATGATGAACATTTCATTGAAGTGGTAAAAAAATATCCCTGTCCTTAAAATACACTTTTAAGCACTTATAGATGCACTGATGTAAAAGATGCAGCTTGACTGGTTTCTGTCTCTCACAGCTCACATCTCTGCTACACAAAGCTCCTCCCATCTCCTCTCCTCTCCGCTTTGGTGGAAATAGCCTGCCAGCTTTGAAGCACATCTCCTCCCATTTCCTCTCCTCTCCGCTTTGGTGGAAACCGGGCCTTAGTCGTGGTAGCCGTAGGCAAACCACGACACTGATTTTCAGCGGATGCCTGGGGTAAATTCTTAAGTGCATTAACATAAAAGCATATTATGACATTACAAACAATAATAATAAAGAAGACAAAAAAAAGGAAAAGACAACAAATAAGAGACATGATAGCACTGAACTATGACGAAGTAACTATTATATAATCTGTGGTTAGAGTATACAAAAAAAACTAAACAAACTAAAAACTACACCAAACATAAATAAACAAATGGAAAAACATACACAAATGGAAAAACAAATCGAGGCGCCACTGACAATAATAAGTATCAAGACTAGTTATTTGGTCAACTATGCTACGAGTGTGTAAACGACAGTGGCGCCTCCATTCACCCTCCACTATTCACCACAAAGTGCGCATCTATTACCTATGGTCGAGGTGTTTTGGCAGGAAACGAACCGTGATGGCTGGGCTTCGTCTCTTAATTCTCTAAATTAGTTTTTCGTAGTCATTGTTGCGATTGTGTGGTTGAATAATCTTAATAATGTGCTGCAGTGGAGAACCAATGAAGTAAAAGTAAGAAACAAAGTAAGGCGCTCCTATCTGATCCGGTTCGATTTTCTGCTCAAAATTTCCTTGAGAGCATTGAAGTGTGAACCAGCCTCACATTCAATAAGTTAGGTCAGGTTAGTTTGTAGTTTAGTTGTGTAAGTGTTTATGAAGAAGTACATATACTGAAGAAAATAAAGAAAAGATACAAATAAATACTAAAGACGAGGCTGTATGGACTTGATCCTTTGCCTACCCAGAATGGGTGAATCGAATAAAAAAAAACTATGGTCGACCTCGCCCATCACACCCTACTTACCACACCCTAAAAATTTACATTTTTAAATGGCACGTAAAAATGGCGACCACGCCTTTGTATTGTTGTTTAATTTGCAAATTAAATTCAGTATTAGCAACGGTAAGACTGTGTGGATTAAATAACGGGATTACAATTCGGGGCAGTTTGCAAGTGGGATCCCGGGAACGTTATGAGATGTGATATTGTGAACATAAAATGGGATATGAGGTTAAGGACCACGCGAAATCGATGGAAATCAGATCCAACAAGGGCATGTTGAAAGTGGACTGGAGGAGAGAAACTGTATGTGTGCACTACGTGTGCCGGGCCGCTTTCGCAATACCCCTTCTTCGTTCGACGCGCATACCCTTTTGGTAAGTGAATATCTGCGATTCCTCGTCTAACTGTTGCAGTAATAAATGTTTTGTCAGCGCAGTTTTAAACGTGTTTCACTTTCAGGGTGCGCAACGGTGGGGGTAAGGAGTTCCAGCACCGTGTGGCAGCGAATTTAAAGGATCCCCGGAACGCAACAGATCGATGTCTCGGCGTAAGGAAGACGCTTGTACACCCCTCCTCCCATGACCGTTCCTACCCCTTGCCCATAACAGTTCATCATAAAGGTAACTTGGCTTCCTTAAGGTTATCACCCCAAATAACATGGTGGCGAGGTGGAGCTTTCTGCGAGCCTCCATCCTTAGCATGCCTGCAGCGTTAATGAAAGGTGTAATATAGGATTGTGGCGGAACATGAAAGCAGTACCTCACGCAAGCATTCTGTATTCGCTGAATAAGTTTCACCGATCTAGCCAACAGGCACGGCCCATATACGCTATCACAATAATTAAGCTTTGAGAGTACAAGCGCCTCGCAGAGGGCTATTCGGATTTCTTCCCTCAAGTATGGTCTGAGTCTGTAGAGCAGTTTAAGTCTATAAAAGCAGTTCCTCACGCACTCAGTGATGTGACTCTCAAATCTCAAGTCACTCTCAAAAGTCAAACCCAGATTTCTAGCCTTGCTCACTCTTTCAATTACTTCACCGCCTAAATTGATGTTTATCATGGCTAATTTATTTTTATTCCTCGGCGAACCAATAATTAGGAGTTTAGTCTTCTTCGCATTCAATGTTAGGCAGTTATGCTCACACCAGTCGGCAATCTTCTGCAACTCTACATTCATTGTGTCCACAGCACCAACACACTCGGGTGGGTCAAACGGGAGATGGTGGCAGCGAGTGATACAATCTGTGATATCAGCACTATACAAGATGTAGACGCACAACTGCACAGTCCAACCACAGAATACTAGTACTTCGTACAGAAGTATGACTTAGCAATTGTATTCAAAGAAATGTCTACTCAATGTCGTCAACAATATGGCGTAATTTAGTTCGCCTCAGAGTCAAGCACATTTTCGTGTAGACACCTACAAAAATCCATTGCAAGATAATTTCATACTTATTGCTCTGGAATATGATTCATAACATAATACACTAAACCTATTCAGTGACGTAATATCACGCGACGCAATAGGGTTGACTGCTACGAGAAGCTTCTAACGCCATCTAGCGCCTCTTTCTAGTACTTTATTCATTCTCGTCCAGCCAGCAACGTAGCCGCGCGGCCGCCGGTGAATAAAACGCGCGAGGGTGGCTCTGGCCGGTAGCGACACGCAACTTGTTTTAGCACCTAAGTAGGTGCGCCGCGCGTAGGTACGTTTTTGCTACCTCCGCGGGGAGATACACAGGCCTGGTCCAACTGGCTTACCTACATAAATTCTAATTTTGTTGTGTTTCTTGTTTTATAACCGTGCCCGTTACGTTGTTTGTTTTCGTGTGTTATGTGATGTCCATTCATTAATAAATGTATTTTCTTTCTTTCTTTCTATTGGAGCCAAAATTGAGCTAAATACTCATGCCCCGTCGAATTCTTGAAAGTGCTTCAAGCAGCTGTGCATGAGTATAACTTTTGCGTTTGTAATTTCCTTAGCTCCTGACAACTGTCCAGTTTGCCGTTTCTACATTATTGTAGTCTGTCTCAATGTAGGAGACTATGAAATCGACAAAACCGAGGTTGTAAACTTACGTACGCTCGCCACCAATACAAAAAAAAAGATTTGTAATGTGTACGGTTGCTTACCTCTAACACGCCTTCGGTTACACCAATAAAGCAGTCCAGAGTGTCCGCTAGCATATTGCGCACTGGCTCCGTATCCGACTCCATGTTTATAAGGTTCATCAGCTTCTCTTGCAACGCGACCGTACTGGATAGAAGACGGTTCCTTATGTCGCCTGATGATGACAAACGAATGGTATAAGAAAACTAGCTGTTATTGCCTCAATAAGTATGGGTGACAGCACGTCAAGGTAAACGCGGTGCGGCAACAGTGCGGAGTCGGTACTCGCGCCCTCGGTTCTCCGCTCGGTTCTCGGTACCGACGCCGCGCTGTTGCCGCACCGCGCGTTTTGTATGAAAACAAACGACTGTCCGTATACGGTACGATAAACGCACCGCTTTCGCACCGCAGCCGGCCGTCAAGAAACGCATAAATTGAAAGAGCCCTTAGGGGCGATTTTGCAACAAAAATGTATAGTCTGCTTACGAGTATGTGCTGGCCACTGTACACACGGCCCCACTGCCCCTGATCTGTCAAATTTCTGCAAGCATATTTCAACCTCATGTTGATTACATAAAGCTCCATATCATTGAGATATTTTGACATATTTGATCATAATAAACGGTAAACCCATTCGATAAATGAAAATTAAATCCTGTTTTATCAATGAATGATCACAAAAGGCATCTAGGATTTCGATATCTAATGATCCCCTAAACATGAAAATAATACAAGTGCCATTTCTTGTGGGCAGTGCCATAGATTATTATTATTATTATTATATTCTTGCCATATATACGGACAAAAGGTATGATGATGTAGAAAGATTAGTGCAAACTGTCAATATGTAGGTATGCTTCAAATATATATACACAGTCACTCACACACACACGATTTATCTCTGGCATTAAAAGCACACTCCTAAATGCACGAAGATTGATTTGTGTTTTTTTTTTGTTTATCTGTTTGCTTACCTGTTATTAAGAAATTATAAATGTATTCTATGGACTAAGAGAGAGTGGTTATTCCTATCACAAGCACAACATGCTTAACAGGAGTTTCCTTTATCAAACATGTATGTGTCATTTATATTTAAATAAATTACTTGAGTATACAAAAAGAATAAACTAAGCCTAAAATAACTACCTGTTTAAGTAGTCTAACTAAAAACCAACCGTACTCTAACTAAACACCAACCTTCAGCATAAGTAGCGGCGATGGCAAACGCTCTGTGTAATTCTCTTCTCAGTTCACCAGGCAGGTTGTTCCCGGACGCCTCCCACGCGACTAGGTTGAGGAATTCTTCACAGCTAGCTAGAGGATTTTGTCTGAAAACAAATGTTGACTCTTTACTTATACGTTTGCTAATTTGGATCAGATGCTAAGGAAATTCATAAGAATAACCATAGACAATTTTGTTGGGATATAAAAAGATGACGAGGACGACCAAACTTGGACGAAAAACTTGTAATCATGAGAAATCGTATCACTTTATTTAACGTTTTTAAATTATTGACAATTTCTTTTTGGTTCAGGAGAAAGAGACGGCAGGAATTTCAAATCAGGCACTCCGTTTTTTAAGTTCTCATTATCACTAAGGTCCCTGGTGCCATTCCTAGTCGGGTCAATATAGAAATCCATATTTTGTAAATTGTCCCGGGTCTGGGTAAGTACCACCGTAGTTTCCAATTTCGAACAGTGTTTTAGCAATTCCAGGATCAGAGCAATGTATGTGAAGTTAGCTAATATTTATTTATTTATTATTTTATTGATGAGGCCCATTATTTCTGTCTTGAAATAGCTCATACACAGCTCAGGAATCAGGAAGTCGGTAGAGTTAACACCTCGTGCCTCGGATGGCACGTTAAGCAGTCTGCCCTCCTCCGATCTTTCTACGGTCATGTTGGACTGCCGTCTCACTGAATTATGTGAGTGAAGGAACAGAGAGTGCACCTGTGTATTATAGTATAATATCTTCCGCGCAGTTGGCTGATGTGTGTTGAGATTGGCCGCTGTAGTCACCTAGGAGGACATTATTATCACTAAGCGTGTGTTACTGTACTTGTGTTGCGCGTGTGCCAGTGTGGTGAGCAGCCGTAGCGCCTGCGTGGCGGCGGCGGGCTGCGCGGACAGGTGGCGCAGGCATGTCCCCGCTCGTCCCGCTAGACGAGACACCACCCACGACACCCCGCGGGAGGACCGACCGAACGCGCACTCTAGGATCGGTGACATCTGACGGGATTAGAGTGGAAGTAAATTAAGCAACAGGTACATGCCACCATCAATCGTTGACGTACTTTTTTAGGACCATCAAAATGCTATTCATTGTAGAGACCTTGTAGAGAAAATAGTTCATGGGCGGCATGAGAAAATAGACGAATAGCGAAGCCGAACTACGCCAGAAATTGAACGAAGCGGAAAACCAAATAAAAGCCAACAGAAGTGCGTTTCTTAGATTAAGGCAAAAATTTTTGAGGCGCTGTAGATTATGTATTGAAGTGGGAGGGAGGCACTTTGAAAATTTGTTGTAAATTTAATTTTATTAATAAAAACTTTGATTTGATTTGTATTGTTTCATTATGAACCTCAAAAAATGATACACCAGTCATAAAAATAATTATTATTACCACCAAGACAGGTTTTCAGTAATTTGGAGCAATCACCTATTTAAAATTATGAAATTAAAGTTCCACAATTGAAGTTACTTGATTGGCCAAATTTTCACCCTACTACGTTTGAAGCCCGATTACAGGAAATAATGGCCCCTTTACCTACCACTTTTTTGTACTTTTTGGAAAGCTTAGAGACTAGAGAAGTTTTTAAAATTTATTAGAATCTTTGCAACCTTCTTGTTTTTTTTTTTAATTTGAATTTGAAAATTTAACTCTAGCTCGCAGAAACGTAATTTATTAACTTTGGATAAAATTGTTACAACATGCAGCCATGTTAGGCAGTTAATTCTTATGCATGTGTAAGAACACTTCACGAGAATTAGATTTCAAAAAAAAAACATAAAAAACTGATCAGTTTTTTTATGTACACTAGCGAAATTTTCGATGAAAGCATAAAAAAAATCGTATCTCGAAAACTAAAAAAAATCGGGAAACATACATAGGGTATGTTTGGGTACCCCTAGAAGGAAGGAATTTAAAAAAAAAATCTTGACGTCATTAGATGGACCACCCTGTATACACGCTTTTCTGTGCTCAACGCTCTTACTTTTTAACGGATTTTTACCGTAATTTATTCAGTATTACAGATACAGCCAAATTATCAATGAATCTTTATGTGAAAAATATTCAGTTTTTTATATCTAAAAATAGGTATAAACAACTGAATAGGTCATTGGAATTATTTGTGGATAGTAGTACCTAACCAAGCCAACCGATTGACACCTAGGCTAGGACACCCCGCGAGAGGATCGACCGAACGCGCACTCTAGGATCGGTGACATCGGGGTTAGAAGCGAAGTTAATACGCAATTGATAGGGAAGTAAAGGGTGACTGGAACTGAAACATAGCTAATTTTCCTATACACTTTTTTAAATACAGATCAATTTTTTTCAGGCATTCGGTTTATAGAGCCGTAAGAAAATAGAATAGGTGAAATTGTCACCATATTTTTTTCCAGTTTTAATTTTGCGTGAAAGCATGGGTGAAGGAAGGTCAACAAACATGAATCATAATCATTTTTGTAACTTACGCAATTTGTTTTGCAAGATTTTACGATATTAATTTAAAGGAGATATTTTTTTACTATGGGGTTTGGTACTAAAATCAAAACCCTTTGAACTTGACACAGATATGTAAAAGTTGGAAGAATAAATCATAAGGAATACATTTATCGCTGATTTATAAATGTAAAGACCTCCGTTTTATTTATTAATTAAAAACAAAAACATATTTTATCTTATAAAGAGCTGATTGCGAGCCGTCAACTACTAGCTATACAAACGAAAAACAACTACCATTCGGAAACGCATACATGATTAAAAACATTATTTTTCCTTCAATTAAACGGAGGTCTTTAAAAATCTAAAAACGATGTAGAATAATAGTATTTCTTTTTTGATGTAAAGTTGTATACAAATGGTATCAGATCATTTTATTTTAGTACCAAAAAAAATATGTCCTTTCGCTCACAACAATTCGGTCCCATTGGATGACACAGTCGATAAATTTATGTGAGCGAAATTTTAATTAATTTCGTAAGATATCAATCATTAAAACATTAACGATATGCGAAGGTGGGCAGGCGAATGGGGGTCGCATCGCTGCTAGCTCGTAGTAGCGTGCCGTTTTCGTTTTCTGAGTATTTTTTCAGACACTTTTCAGATTCATTATATCAAAATTTTTGTACTAACTGATACCAAAAGAACAATATATGAGGAAAAACTAAAACGCGTGGTGCGTTTTAGTTTTTCCTCGTAGATTATTATATTAAAATTTGATCCGCATATGAATAGTCACCTTGTAGAGAAATCCATTTGTTATTTGGAAATCTTTCTCTAGCTAAAGTCCATTATAGCAATTAAGAAATCTGATACATCTAATATAATCTTGCTTAAATATAGACTATACATATTTGTTTCTTACGTTTACGCGAATTGTTGAACTCATTAAAACACAATTTTACGGATTACTTCGCGATTCAGGGAGTCTCCCTGTGACCACGATCGCTGTAAAGTGTTCGAAACGTCAGGTTTTAAATAAAATGTAAATAAATCGCGAAGTAATCCGTAAAATTGTGTTTTATTAGCCTATACATAGCTATACACTCAACTAAAATTGTATCCAATATATTTGAACTTCATTATAAGAAAAACCATTAACAACATGTTCAGGAGATATCTGGCAAAAAAATCTAAATTACCCTTTTCGTTACTGTAATAAAATACACTGACCTCAGAATAAACAGACGTTTGCGGCATCAAATAAGAGTTGGCCCATATCTTCAGCAGCCAGGAAATGGTCGCGGACAGTTCTGGACTGAACACTGTGCCTAGGCCAGCCTCTAATGCAGCACACTCCCACGCGCTGATGCGGAGAATTTCACCGATCAACCTAAAAATACGGGAAACATTGACAATCTGCCGTTAATAGGTAAAAAAATAAACAAAAAATAAAGGTTATTTTTTGTTTATGATAAACTTCATGGGGGCTGATTGATTCTGGTGCTCAAATACAACAACTTTTTTTAAGGTACCAACATCGAAATCGCAAAAAAAAAATCTCCCCATACAAAATCGCCGATCAGCTGACATCAGTTTGTATGGAGAAGTCCATTTTTTTTCGATTTCGATATTGGTATCGTAATCGCCATCGCCATTTTTTTTGTATTTAAGCACCAGAAACAGACCCCAAGAGGTTTAGCATAAACAAAAAATAACCTTGTATAAGTCCTCGCCTGCGCCTGAGACCTAGGACGAAAACGGGGACTGATGGACCGAGGACACAAATTTTAAATCACCCAATCAAAAGACAATCGCCCGCCGCTCGCTCTTCACGGTCCCCGTTCTTGTCTTACCCCGAGGAAGGAGGAAGCGAGGAGAGAATTGGCTATTTGACACCACCATCGTTGACGTACTTTTAATGATCTGTCAAAACTATTTTCTTCTATAGTTTTTGTACGGGAATAGTGAACTGTAACGTCAGTATAGCTTAATTAAAATTCAAATATTGCAGATAATTAAAGAAATCAATGAACGTTTGTTTAAAATATAGTGTTATTTTCAAGAAAGAGGGTTTCGGTATTATTTGAGGATTGTGGCCAGACCCAATTAGGCAGTATACCAATAAACCCTGTAGAGACCCTGCGCATTATCTTAGGTGTTAATTACTTATTTTTTGGTCTTCAAATGAACTAGTAAAGGGATGGAAACAAAAGTTAGGTGAAAAAATCCGAAACTATTGTTTTGTCTATTTTAATATTGAATACAAATAATTTGTGTTATCTCTGCATCTTTCCTACCAGGTAAGTATACACGGCCGCACGTCAGACTACCCCACACTGACCTAGTTGAAACTGTCTTTATTCTGTCCTTAATAGAAGCTGTTTTCGAAGTTTAATCGGGTAACCTGACGTGATCCCGTCTGTACTATTGTGTAATGTGTATCAGGTTCGATTATTAAAAAGCACAGAGATAAAATTATCACTATCTAAACCATCTTTTTCACACAAAGCAAGAGGAAAATACGTAGCTATTTACAATTCATTCTCGACAACAGAATTTTGTATGCTATACAAAGCCTAACATTGCATATTTATCATGTTTTGTTTGGTTATCAAGATTGTATATTTTATCATGTATTTGTTTGCTTAACTAGATTTTACATAATTAGAAAAGAATAAGAATGCCATCTCATACGTAGTACCAATAAATTACGTTAATTTTATTATTATTTGAATGAGTATTAAATTCCTCGTATTATTGTTCAATCATAGACGTGAAAAAAATATGAACTCCGTAACGCGATACTAAAGAGTGAAGCAGGGTTCAAGCCTGTGTGTGTGAGATTATAGGGTTACAACGCCGGCCGATCGGCTTACTTTGGTGTGAGTGTGTGCGTGAGAAGATCGTGTATTTACGATGATGACTGGCTTACTTTGGTACTTCGGTTTTAATGTAGGCGACACGGAGTCCATATTTTTCTTCACGTCGATGTGTTAAATGTATGCTTACGAAACTTCCCACTTACTTCAATACAGGGTCCACATTTTCTGTACTAAGGCTCTCTCCCACCAAGTATCTGAGAGAAGCGTCAATATTTGCGTTTTCTCGTATACTGTAGGTGATTATTTCGGGCGGGATCATCACCGTTTCGCCCTCTGTGCAGTCCACGGCTAGGAAATGACCTGTGGACATAGTGGTTAATTATCAAGAATTCGGTTTTCACTGTTTGAAATTATTTGTACAGCAGAGTACCTCTCAGATTTCTATTCTCTAATATATGCCATGTCAACAGAATACTGTCGAAAGACACTCCGCCGTTGACTACAGAATACGAGAGACTAACCCAAGAATGCTTCTCTAGTTTTGGTATTTTTTTTTTACAATCTTAATTAAATAATGAAAAAGTTTGGTGGAAAAAAGTATGATGAGTATTAAAATCACTCACAGGCTTGCATACTAATTACAATAATGTTTTGGGTATGCGTAAGACAAAATTTACGCACTGAGAACATGTTTAGAATATAATATCAAAACCCAGGTAAACCCAATACTTTGTTCAAAATAAAAAAATAACTAATAAGTGAATGTTTTCGTAATTTTGTTTCAATCCTGAAAAACAATCAGTAAGCCTGATTCACAATGAATTGGAGAATATGAGAGGGATATACCTAATTATAATACACGTACACGTCATATTTCAAATTTTTACATTTCCATTGTTATCTCTAACAAAACACAATAGAATATTATTACGCTTATCTACACGACGTAAGTAGAATTTGGGTGCAATATTTAACAGAAATATTAAAACCGTCAATAATTTAACCTAATTAAAGATCAGAAATTGTATGAATTGCGGCAATTCTAGATTAGTCAGATTCTGGCTTTTTTAAGGGAAACTAACTACGAGTAATAACTTGTTTACTCTGTAATAAATAAGTGTTTGCCACACATTTTCATGGCACTGATAAATAAAAGATTCGGACTTTCAGGCAAAAAACTATAGTCAAATTACGGTGGCTATACCTACTACATTTCCACTGCCCGGCTGCGGAAAGCATTAAGTCTGTAACAATAAGAATACTTACCAGTAATCATAAGGATCCAGTGCAGGTCTTCAAAAAGGTTGACTAGTTGCCCTCCACTGCTGAGTGGCAGCTTACCCATGTGCATAAGCTGCAGTTGACTTTCAAGCCTAAATAAGACAATTAAGCCTTTGCTATTAATAGAGAACACGCATAAAAATATTCGCCATCTAAATCGTAATAAAGACTTTTGCTCAGGAATTGAGATAGTAAAATGGAGGCTTATATTGATTTTGTAAGGTAACAAATAAATGAACCATAATTATAGTCCAGATAGTATTAAAAGTAGCTGAACATTTGAGTACTCTGTCACAATTAATTCATCTCTGAACGAGGCATGGCTACATTGCAACGCTATATTCTTCGGCCCACTAACAAAATCAATTGTATTCCTCGCAGGGGATGATATTGCTGATTTAGAATGGGATCAACATCAAATTCCCAAAAAAAAAACAGCTGATCAAAACCCCAGCTAAACAATCAGTATTTCTATATTAAACCCTTAATAAAAGTTGTTGAATTTAATGAGTACATGCTCATACTACAAGACTACTGATCAGCTGTTACAGACTTTAGGCAAAAATCTTTTTATTTTGAGATTTCGATGTTGGTCCCATAGTAAAAGTAGTAGTATTAGAGCAGCAGAATCACCCCCTAAAAGTAATACACCCCTAATAGTCCGTTGATAAAGTTAGACCAGCCTTTCCAAAGTGGTCGATAACGTCCCATTGTTGGCGCTGGAGGTCTAGAGGGGGGCGCTAAGGGGCTCAGCATTTTTTGTGCACCTCTTTGTACTTGTTTACATGCTCGAAAATAGAATTTGATTGAACTAAGTTACTCGGCCGAGTACTCGGTTAGAAAAAAATTGAACAGAGTAATACTCGGTACTCGTTACTCGGCAAAAGTGCTACTCGGCGCATCTCTAAGGCTACATAAATGTTCTTGACAATTGTCAGCTTAGTGAAGGGCCTGGTGAGACTAAAATGTTATTGAAGTTTTTAAGGTGAAAAAAATGGAAGGTGCTGCAAAATAACTGATTTTTAAAGTAGGCGTTAGACAAAATAAGTTTGGGAATCTCTGAGTTAAACCTTTTATATACCTTTTGCTCCGATCTTGCAGTAACGTGAATAGCACGTGGCAGCAGTGCGCAGGCGCCTTCCTGGCGATGGCGCCTATGGTCAGCAGCACATTACTATGTAGTTGTCGCTCGTCTTCTTCTATCTCATCCTTTATGTCTTCTTCTTCTGACTCTGTACCTCTGTTTGAAGGAAGACCTTTATAACAATAGTGGGTGTATAAAGTACCTACTAGCAATTTCCCATGAATTAGGCTGCGCAAACTTCAGATTGCCAATACAAACTTCCACCCCTCTATTTGTTCCCCTAACCAAATTCGCTACCAAACTCGAAACATAAAGATAACCATAAACCCCAGTATATTAACTCTGATTTACTGCCAATTTATATATTATTATTTAGAAAGGATTGTTTGAAAAATTTCATTAGTCTTTGTGACAATCATGTGCCAATTAATACATTTTCATGTTATCATTTAAATTTATTATAAAATAACATGTGAGTTACTGACCTTGTGCCATCTGGAGGAGCCAGTCTACACTGCAGGTAGGTGTTGAATACTTCTATACAGGGATTCATCAGGGTCTCATTTGAGTACCCATCTGAATCATGGACTAATGAACTCCACGTGTGCAGAAACTTATTCAGAGACTCCCTCCAAACTGTATCATCATTTGCCTACAAAATAAGAATTAAAACACAAAGGTATCTGAAGTCTGTTTTATACTCTTCATTCAAGCATCAAAGATAGCCCTTTGCTATTTCTGACATACAACAAAAAAGCTACTTACCACTTCTTCAACAATGGAAGCCCGTATGCAAGTACATGTC
This sequence comes from Pyrausta nigrata, assembly GCA_949316185.1. Taxonomy (NCBI): domain Eukaryota; kingdom Metazoa; phylum Arthropoda; class Insecta; order Lepidoptera; family Crambidae; genus Pyrausta; species Pyrausta nigrata. Next base: position 12,678,732 of record OX438947.1, on the reverse strand, counting down.
AAAGAAGTTAAATTCTGCAGGAACGCTGGAGGGGTAGACGCAATCAATTGAGGGGAGAAAAACTGAATCAGTCTTCTATAAATATCAGATATGCCAAGCATCTCCCTCTCAACAGGTTGAATGTATGCCATCATGTTCACAAAACTGTTGACATAATTTTCTAAATACTGCTGCTTTAAATTATCTACTGAAACTAAAACACCACTTAGACTTGCCAACTGCACAAGACATGTTAGAGAAGGACTAGCTAATTCTGGGTTTGATCGCACATACATGTGGATCTCGAAGAACAATGCAATTAATTCTGGCTGCATTATTGTGTTTCTCCAGCTTAAACTTAACCGCAACGCAGGAGCTGTATCACTTTCGTAAATAGCCTCAAACGCACCAATCAACCTTTTTGACAATAGTGGAGACACATGGCTCCAGCACAAAACTGTTTCAACAATCATAAGAAGTTGTTTAGTCAACACTGCTTGATCCCCTTCAGGGCGATGTCCAGAACGAACTATCTGTTCTAGAACTCCTACAGTAAAACGGAATATCCTCTTTAAATCCCCCCATTCAAATGATTTCTTGAGCCGAAAGTGTACTTCCCAAATGAGCCCCACATCAGCAGACTTGACTGTGATGGCATACTCTTGCATTATAGCTAAAAGAAGTGAACAAGCTAATTTTTGCTGGTTAATTGGGGCACTCAATATCATCTTCTCTAGTTCACCAATCAATGCTTTTCTTTCTCTGCCCCCATCATCAATGCTGCCTCTCTTGATAATTATGGCAATAGTCTAAAATATAAAACAGTTTTTTAATTATCTGTAACATTTTATTAACCAAAATGGTTGCTTGGAGCAGACGGCCCTGCAAAAAGAACATGTGCAAGTGAATTTACAACCCTTTTACTCACCTGCAATAGCTTTTCTCTTAAAAAAGCAGGTGTTTCCGTTCTAAGGAGAAAATTCAATAAATATTCTCGTAGTGATGAAATATCATTTTCAGACAATAAGCTCCATTCTCTAATTAAAGCCGATTTTAATAGCCCAGCTGCTTCGAACAGCACGTAGTCTGATGTAGACTTTTCCAGGAGTTCCCGACATAGTTGGTACGGGTTTTTGGTACTCCGAAATTCCAGGAATACGCTTTCTGCCTGGTGGCGCTGTTCCGATGACACCATTTCTGGAGGTGCCTATAATTTTGTTTAATATAAATGATTCGTTATTACATCATTAACAGTTAATTTAAAGTTTACGAGATTAAATACCACGACTATTACAAAGTAAAGGCTTACCATCAGCATCTGAGCTGCCGTTTCCAAAGTTTGTATTGCCGAGTTTTCCATGTTATTTAATTTCTATTGATACAAAAATAATAATTGAAGATGAATTAAATATAACTTATTCACTACATCTAAAGCCAATTTTATAGAAAAACGATCGACTTATTACATTATTATCGAAAAAATAGCCCAATTTCGGTTTCCATTTTTCACAATAAAATGACAGTTGTAGTAGAAGTAGTATTTATCCACCAGGGGAAAGGCAATGGTACATAGGCATACAGCCAGATCTTGAATAGTCTCATTTTTCGAAGGTAGTAGTAATGCAGAGTATAAAAAGGCTGTAAAGAACAATAAAATGACAGTAATGACAAATAGTAGAAATCACCACAGATTAAAAAACTGACATTGACAGTATGACAGTGGATTTTTTAAATACCATAGTTTATACGGCCTTGGTCAGGCTCTATCTAGTCAGATTTTTCGTTTCTTCAGTATTATCTTGCTTTATTTACTCATAGATACACATCCAAAAGCACTTGCGTGCGGTTCTGGTCATGTTACACCACCAGCCACCCTTATACAGGGTGACTGGTACTGAACCCGCCATAGCAAAAGCACTTAAAGGGGAAGGTCATAGGCTAATTATTGAGCACTACTTTCCCGAACTAAAGTTTCATGGTTTGAGAGATATGACAATTTTTATACTTTATTGATATTTTTCCAAAATTTTACTTTCAAACAATCGTATTTTTTTTTCTTTTATTATTATTTATTTTTATATAGTTACAATAAAATTTATATAGATTATTACAGAACTTTTTAATTATTTGTTGGTAGTCATAAGCTTTTGTAATAAAAACGTTTCTCAAACTAAGCTAAAAAGAATCAGATATTAAACTTTAAAAAAATTACCACAAATAAAATTAGCATTGTTGTCAAATTCAACCGAAAATATTTATAAAAAGTACGGTCTTTGGATAATTAATTCTATCCTGAATTAGTTTTCTAGTTTGTAACAAAATCTTTCCAAAGTCTAGAAAATCAAACTTTTTCATTTTTTTATGCAAATTTAGTCCCGTTAGAAAGGTTACAATCTAGAGAACTAATTTAGAGTAGAATTAATCATCCAAACACCATACTTTTTTAAACATTTTTGATTGAATTTGACCACAATGTAATTTTTTTTTAAAGCTTAGTATCCGATTCTTTTTCGCCTAGTTCACGATAAGTCTTAACGTGTTTTTATCACTAATGCTTATGAATACCAACAAATAATTATAAAGTTCTGTAATAATTTACGATTGCTTGAAAGTAAAAAGTCAGCACTGGTATCCCGTAGTGCTGTGCTGAAATAATCCAGCTTCAATATTACATATTTTGCTTTATTCGCAAGGTAATAAAAACCTACGAGGTGCTTTTCTTTGACCTAGAATCCTGACATTCAGCAATAAGCAAAATCTGATAACCTCAATGCAGGAACCAATCCGAAAACCGCAAATGTATGGCCATATATTAGAAAAAAATACTTTTGTTGTGATTACACAAGTTTGTACGGAACCATCAGGGCGCGAGGCCGACTCGCACTGTCTTTTATTTAAAAAATATAATTTTATCTTCATTCCGCCCTTTATTTACTACACAATAGAAACCGGAAAACCAGATTTGCTTGATTTTTTTTTTATTTAAACCCAAAATACGCACCTTTGTGCACTAAAATTAAAATAACGTATAAAAAATATTTTTTTACGATTTTTATTATGATAAAATTGCCAATGATTGAGTAATTTTTTGAGTCATTTGGCACGATATGCTTCATACTTTTTTTTACACCACGGGCTATCAAAGTCAGTACCTGGTCTGAATTAGGTTTTTTAATTTATTTATCAAAAAGGTGTTTTTCTAAGGTCTTACACAATCCAATTTTAAAAAATAATACTGATTTAAGATGCTTCAGGTATCCATGAGATAGAAAAAAAAACAGAACACAAAAAAGTCATCATAGTAGAAATGGCATAAATTTATATCTGACGAGGAAGAAAATTAAAAAAACACGATATCTCGAAACTGATAACACTTTCAACTTAAAATTATTTTTTTTGGCATTTCGTAGACCACACTGTGACTGTGACCTATTCGCAGTTATACGATTACCCTACATTTTAGGACATTCTGTATAGCAGAGCAACCACGACATCATTGATCAAACCGAAACCACAGATTATAGTTATGACAAAACCACAGACCTCTATAGTACAAGTACGCTGGACTAAACATTCTTTAAGAAATGACAGATAAATTCTTTAAGAAATGGTTGACAGTATGCAGTCCAGCGTACATGTACTAAAGAGGTCAGTGGCCGAAACCGACAACCGACAAACTCGACGTCACTAAAGGGTATTTGAAGCCAAAATCCGGTCAAAAGTGTATTTTCTAAACTTTACCAAATGGCACAAACAATGCACGTTTCATAAAGTACAATAACCGGTTCATCCAGGGCGCGCCTCCAAACCCGTTTTCTACCTGCCCTCTCACCACAGAATCAGTCGGAACTCAGCCATTGTGTAAAACGCATGACTTTTTTCTCGGCGCTCTGGATCACTTTGCAAATTTTTTGGTGGTTATATGTGTGTGTGTGTGTGGTGAAAATTAGTTATTGAATATGGAAGCTGAAGGTATGTACTTTATATTTTAATAAATTAGAGTAAATTATTCCTTAAATTTCAGCATTTAAACTTTTATTGCCATTCCAAAACGTGCTATTTTTCCTAAAAATTTATAACAGTAGTGATTTTGTTTATGTCGGGCTTTGTCGTGCAACATTTTTATTATGATAATAAAGCGTTAACCTTCTCCTGACCGAAACAGAAATAAAATTGTCCCCCAACGTCCCCCCTTTTTAAAAAATAATATTTAAGTTTGTAGGTGTAATTAAAAAAATAATACAATGTATGTAAATTTGTTCTCAGGTACTCCGCAAATGGTGAAAACTATGGCTAGGCGGGAACTTTATGATATCCTAAAGGAATTTAAACGAAAAAGAATCGATGAGAAACTTAACTTGTTAGAAGATAGGCTTGCCGAGCTGACTTTTTGCGAGACAAAAAATAGAAATGTGTTGTCTCGTTGTTTGAGGCATTTCAAGACAAGTTTTAAGCAGAAGTGGACGGCAGCTAGTTACACAGATGAACGATTTTTGAAAAATAATGAGGAATGGCTTAAAACATCACTAGAGCTTCCTTTGTGGTCGTCACACGAGAGCGGTCGCCCAGTTAAACAGTTTCACGAGTTGAGTGAAAGGAGCAAGCGACGGAAAACTGAAGAATTACGGGCTCACGTACCAGTTGAGGTACGTGAGCCCGTAATTCTTCAGTTACTTTTGCTGCGTGTGTGAGTCAGGGCACTTCAGGGAAAAACGATACTTCGATGATGATCAAAGAAATAACTTCAACGCCGACAAGAGCCAAGAAGATCAGAAGATTAATTTCGTCTAAAAAGACCACGTGAAGATAAAATATACCCCACGGGAAGCGTTATCATTATTTGTTGAAGGTAACTTCACAAGAAGCCAGTGGAATTTATTACAAGGTGGACGCAAAGATATCTACCCTTGTTACTCTTTGCTGCAAAAGGCGAAAAAAGAGTGCTACCCAGATGATGACAAAATAACTGTTACAGAGACCAGTTTTAATGTTGAACTTCAAGCTTTGCTTGATCATACGTCTTTGCGCCTCATTCAATATTTAAAAGAAGTCATAGATACGTTAACTGACAATGAAAAGCAGCACTTACTATTGATATCAAAATGGGGATGTGATGGATCTCACCAAACTCCATTTAAGCAAAAATTTGAAAATGTCACAGATGATGATTCAAATATATTTGTGAGCTCGATTGTTCCGGTAAGGTTGGTTGTTTCTATTGATGGTCAAACAATAAAAACCATTTGGCAGAACCCTACTCCTTCTTCGGTGAGATTTTGCAGACCGATCAGAGCTCGATTTGTACATGAAACGAAAGATGTCACTAAGGAAGAAATAAACTTCATCGAAAATCAAGCCAAAGATCTGATAAAAACTAAAGAAAGTGAAACATCAGTGCAAATCAGTCACAATATTTTGCTGACAATGGTAGACGGAAAGGTCTGCAACTCCGCAACGGACACTGCATCAACTATGCGATGTTATATATGCGGTCAAACATCAAAAGACTTTAATAAATTTAAAAAAAATGCCGTAAAAAAAGAAACTCTAAGGTTCGGGCTCTCAGTACTCCATGCCAGAATACGCTTTTTTGAGTTATTGTTGCATTTAGCATATAAAGAACCCATTAAAAAGTGGCAAGCCCGTACACCAGAAGATAAAAAAATTGTTAAAGAAACAAAAGAGAAAATACAGAAATGTTTTAGACCTGAAATGGGTCTGCTTGTTGATGTTCCCAAAGCTGGCTATGGAAATAGTAATAATGGCAATACGTCTAGGAGATTTTTTCAAAACGCAGAATGCTCTTTTCGCATCACCGGCATCAACAAGGAATTAATTACTAGGTTTAAAGTGATTCTTGAGGTAATATCAAGTGGTCATAACATTGATTACCAAAAATTCGATGATTATGCCCAAGACACTGCCAAATTATATGTGAAATTGTACGGCTGGCATCCAATGTCGCCTACAGTCCACAAAATTCTAATACATGGAGCGCAGGTGATGGAAGAGGCAATTCTTCCAATAGGGCAATTGTCTGAGGAGGCTGCTGAAGCACGAAATAAGCATTTGCGCAAATATCGGGTGGACTTTGCACGGAAATTTTCGAGAACTGAATGTAACAGAGACGTTTTAAATAGATTACTTCTGACATCCGATCCTTTCATCAGCTGTAGTCGGCCAAAGAATAAGAAGAAAATCTTGCCATTTTCCAACGAAGCAAAGACGATTTTAATTGCAGCAACACCGAATTTAAACAAGTCTGATGACAATACTGCCGAAGATGGTGATAAAGAAGAAGATTCTGATGTCATCAGCGAATAAGATTGCATATGATTTCTCTTAATAAAATTCAATTTGTTTGAAACCATTGAAAAAAAAATGTACTTATATGTTTTTCTTATGTTTATTTAATATTAAATCGATAATTTGATTAAATATTGTTTTTCATTACGTTTTGAGATAATATAGGCCCTTAAATAATTTTGACCGGATTTTTGCCTCAAATACCCCTTAGTCGCCTCGGACGGATCCTCCACGGGTCGGAGTAAGAAGGGACATGGGCGAACTCAGGTTTACCCTAGCGATGGGCGATTATTACTAAATCAATCGAATAATTCGAATGGTCTCTGTAATCGAATGTATTCGATAAGTAACCGCAGTCATTCGATTATGCGGCGAGCAATACCGGAGCGCGCGTTGCGCAGGCCGTACTACTAACTACTAACGAATGAATCGTCATTCGTCGCGTCGATTAATCATTAAACAGTCGCGGCAATTTGATCGAATGCACCGAAAGGCCCAGTATAGATTGTCATTCGATTGTCGATTATATTTTTTACAAATTACTAAATCGACATTCGATAGCTAGAATGGTTGATTATCGATTTATTCGATTATTTTTTTTCGAATAATCGCCCATCGCTAGTTTACCCTAGAAGATGCAGGAATGCTCAAAAACTGTAAACTAACATTACGTGGGTAGTAAGCCTATTAATAATAGGGTAATAATTTAACGAGCGACTAAAAAAACCTTTGCGACTGATGATGGCATACTGTTTTAATACGCGACAATGTACGCGACTGATGATGGCATACTGTTTTAATACCTTGAGCGGCATGAATTTGAGTAAGCGAAAAATAAATCAAACTAACGACGAATATTGATCAATAATAAAATCCAGAACTAGCTTACAAAAGGTGGGTTTTGATTATTACATTTCAGTTTATAAAAATACTATCCGGGCGACTAAATTACTAAGTGAGTGACTAGAAGTACAGAGAGGGCAACTTTAATACTAAGATAGATTAGATTTTTCTAATTGAGGTTTTACTAACAAACTACAAAAAAGTTAATTCTAAGCAAAGTTTTGTGAGCTGCTTTATTAACGATTATTGGTTACTGATATTATATTTTAGGTCTCATGTTTTCTATTTTGATACGCTTTTTTAATGAAAACAATTCGGCTCAAACTAACAACACCGGCACTGGAAGCAAAACTGATACTGAAAAAATAAAACGAGTAGAGCTCCTCAATCCTCATACCAATCAATAAACCTTATTAGGAAGATTACTTTTTTTGTTGTTGACTGAAGCGTCTTATTTTATTTTGTTTTTTGTTGATTTGATTTAAGAAAATATAAATTTATTTAATTTTTTGTAAAACATTGTTTTATTTAATTACCTACCCTTAAATTTTAATAAATTTTTTTTTCTTCAAATAATAGTGTTCCTTCAAATAGTTATTTTATAAGATCATTTTTTATTTAAATGTGGGCTCATAATACGCTGCTATTCGAAACATTTCATTTAAGATAAAATACCGCTCAGTATGAAAAAAGCATTTGCCAAATATTGAAAAAAATGCAGGACCTAACGTTTACACTCCATCAAATATTAGGTCGCTCAAATATTATGAAGCTTCTCATTTTGTATTTTAAGTGACTCAATTTTTTGTTTGTAAGTTGCTGTTCTTTTGATTTTTCGTCACTCGCACTCAGTCGCTCACATAGTAATTCTTTAACCCACATTCATTATTTTTGACACTTAAAACATAAATTTACAGTCACTCGTTTAAATACTACCCTTAATAATATCCCCCCCGCCACTTGTTGACTTTCTGCATTCCCGTAAGGGAGAAAAGCACAGAGAAAAGGCAATAAGTTTTTTTACTATTGACAGGCGAATTTTATAAGATTATCTATAATTTTTGTTTTAAGTGATAAGCATTTACTTTGCAATCTATAGATATTAATATAATGACCACCAGAGGCGGGAATCGAACCCGCGCATTATACGATAGACTTTTTTTAGGTATTGTGTGTAGAGGTTTTGGGTGTCATGGGATTAGCACAAAAAAAAGGGGTTGTAATGTAATTTGTGCACGCACGCAGGATAGTAAAAATAAATTATAGTCAGTAATATGTTTAGTTGCTCACTTTTTTCTCTTCACAGCAACTATCCATTCATTTGGTGGAAACTAATAAAACTTGCACTCAGTGCTTTTCTTTGTTTCTACACGTTATAAAACAACACGTAGGTACTGAGACTTAATTCGTAAATTATAACGTTTTTACTTAAAAATACATAGGTAACGTTTATATGGAATTCTATGAAAATATAGCAATTTTATACATGAAAATACTAGAGTTAGGGGTTTATTAGACTATGCGGTATTCAGACAGTCTTACTGAGGTTTTAGTTTACCTTACGTCACAAAATAAGTACTAGTATGTACTTCGTCTTACGTGGATATCTAAAACATGCATCATGCATATAAATAACAATTCCTCACAAAGCAAATAACTATAAGGACTACAGGCATCCAACAACAAACAAACAATTCCTGATCTACCAAGGGATGTCGCTGTCGTACATTAGAGTGCGGTACTAAAAGTATAGAAACTAAGTATCTTCGTTTCAATTAGGTATTCGGTGGTTCTAGTAGACTTATATATACTGTTAATAATAATCATACATAGAACATATCTTACTACTTATCAGAAACAATAAAATTTACTGATGTGCAAATACAAATTTAAATTTCTTCCTCAATCAATTTTAACCTTGTCTCCAACAGGTCCTTATTCAATCTATGCATGCATAAATATCTTCCATTAAGAAAAAGTACTGGTATATCATATCTATACAACCGCAACCACCTTAGGTTTTCTTTCTCAGTTATGTCAACTTTTTCTATGATTATTCTGTTTTTGTAAGGTTCTAACTCTTCAATTACTATGTCACATAGCGGACATGGATGTTTTGTGTAAAAAGTCAATACAGGTGGCCCATCTAAGGCTTGAGGTCTGGAAACAAAATAAGAATGTCTCAAAAAATAATTGTAATTTATTTTTATCCAGACTATTTTCCTTAAAGTTACATTTCATACATATTTACAGGTCATATAGATGTCTATAAAATACTAAATTCATAACAAAGTCATAACAATATTCTTAAAAGGTAAAAACTTCATCTATGCACACAAACAAAATTATTACTGTCAAACAGTATGTAACACATTATAGCAAATAATCTTAAAAAAGGCACAGGTATAGCAGTGGTGCAAATTGTTAAAATATATTCATGTGGAACAAGTTCTCGACTTACAATTTTTCAATCATAATTGATGATGCTCCTCCACCACCATTACAAATGGCAGCCACACCTTTTTCGCCCTTCTTTAGGGCATGGCATAAATGTACTACAATTCGTGCCCCTGACATGCCAATCGGGTGGCCAATGCTCACAGCTCCACCATGAACATTAAGCTTGGATGGGTCTAATTGAAGCACTTTTTGGTTAGCAACAGCTACCACACTAAAAGCTTCATTGATTTCCCAAAGAGCTACATCATCTTTCTTAACACCAGTCTTTTCCAATAGTTTTGGGATGGCAACTGCTGGTGCAATAGGAAAATCAATAGGGTCACACTCTCCATCAGCAATTCCTACCACTCTGGCAATAGGTTTTACATTCAGTCTTTGTGCTGCATCTGCTGTCATTAATACAAGGGCTGCTGCTCCATCATTCAGAGTTGAGGCATTGCCAGCTGTCACTGTGCCATTCTCCTTTTGGAAAACTGTGGTAAGTTTAGTAAATTTCTCAAAATTAACCTTTTTATACTCTTCATCCTCAGCAAAGATTATTGGAGCAGCACCCCTCTTCTGTGGCACTGGAACTGACACTAGTTCACCAGCAAAAGCTTTGGCTTCATATGCAGCAGCACTTCTCTTGTAACTTGAAATAGCATAATCATCTTGTTCCTTTCTTGAAATTTCCAGTTTTTTTGCAGTATTTTCAGCACAGTTGCCCATGTGGAATTTGTTGTACACATCAGTGAGACCATCAAAAACTATGCCATCAGTCAACTGCATTCCGCCGTATGTGGTTTCGCCTCGTTTCAAGTAAAAAGGTACATTTGACATAGATTCCATTCCTCCGGCTAGGATGACATCTTGGTCACCTGTCTGAAGGCCTTGGGTTGCAAGCATGATGGACTTCAAGCCAGAAGAACACACCTTGTTCACAGTTGTGCAGATTGTGCTCTTTGGAAGACCAGCAAAAATAACTGCTTGTCGTGCTGGAGCTTGCCCCATACCAGCAGAGCACACATTTCCTATGTACACCTGGAATAGGTTAATTGAATGCTAATTATATACCACAGAATTTTTCTGGTGCCCTTTAACATAATATTGGCCTTGTATTTTAATTGCAAAAATATTATAAGTATGACATGATAAAATAATCAAGAAACAAATAAATCAATTCCAGCTATTTATTTTATATATGATTGGATATTTTTTTATCAAGGTAACTATTATACAAAATAAAGAGAGTAAGGTAATGCTTAATCAATTTGTTTTTTTAAGGGAATAATCATGTGATTTTTTATTTCTCAGAGATAACAAATGACTATGATGATTTATGATCTATCAATGTGAAAGACTATACCAATAATATCATGGAATTATTGTTAGCTCTTGGTGTAACAGTACAAATGAACATAATAACTGTAAATCAGAGTGAAAGTGCCCAATCAACTAACCTCTTTAACTTCTTCCTTAGGAATGCCGGCTCTTTCGACGGCTGCTTTTACAGCCACGGCACCCAGTTCAGAGGCCGACATATTCGCCAGGCTTCCTCTAAAGGACCCAATAGGAGTCCTGACAGCAGAAGCTATAACCACCTCGTTGAGGGACACTTTTGAAGAGTATGCCGCCGCCATCACTTTGAAGAAGTGCTAAAAAAAATAAAGATAAAATATTAAAACTAAACCTATAATCAGTACACAGTGGTTTTCACCGCAAAATAAAATTACCAATGGTGGTATCTAACAAAGTAACAAGTCAGCAGCAAACCCAGCCAGCTATCTTGTTTGTTAGACAACTTATAAGCGACTGGAGCTGAAGACGAACGGACCGGAATATTAACGCAAAACGAAATGGAAAACTGTTTACAAGTACCTTGTTCAGAACTGGGTGCATTTTGATGCTAATCAAGCTAGTTCCTTTCAATAAAATCATAATGAAATTCTTTAGAAAACGACTACAAAGCAAATCAGAGGAAAATGAAGAGATTACAACAACTACCAGCAAAGCAAACGATACTTATCATATAAATTAAAAAACGTATTTACATAAAATTATCTTTGCAGATAATGCGACAAGAAGTGTTGTAAATAGACCCTAATTGTCTTTAAAATAAAGGTCCACTTTGTATAGCCTATAATTCAAGTTTTGTTGTAACAAACTTTGACCCCTCTACTTGCTTGTTCGACTTGTCTCTTACTTCATGAATGAAATGAATAATTTTGTTGAGTTTATGGACACCATATTTAAATTTTGCTATAAATAGTTCAAAATTAATACCAAATAATTGATGAGAAAAAACTGTGATATTCTTTCAATTTGTGACAACTAATTTTAAAACTGAAAAAGCAACTTTGTTAAGGCTATTGAATAAAGGGTCGTAGATGCATTACAATATGGATCAAATTTGCCTAAATATAGTGGGCGTGATTTACGACATGATTTTTTTGTACTAGCAATACCAATTTCGACTGTCAAATCTGAACTGTCACTGCCAAAAGCCTTCCCCAAGCATGTTCTTTTGCAATTGCATATTTTACAATGATACCTGAAAGACGAGCTATTTCGGTAAAAATTGTACTAAAAATAACGAAATGCGAATTATATGTTGGGTGGCACGGGCAGTGTAATGTAACACCTAATAGGAACACAACAGTAGTAATAGTGAGTTTGACACACAGTTTTGTGTGATCGTCAATTTATTTTTATTTTAGCTAAATTATTGATTATCATCACAATAAAACAAATGAATGTGCATTTCTAATTAATATTTTTAATGTTAAAAACAAAGTTAATCGCCGTAGTTTGTTTTCCGGAATCGCAAAGTGAAACCAAAAAGCTCTTCTTTTCTTTACAGCCAGGAAATCAGGTTAGTCTTGGAGTCTTAAATTTTTTCAATTCATGATAATTGATTGATATTGTTTTAATTGAAAAAGCAAATGAACAATGTTAAATATGATGTGATGTGATGCCTATGATAAAACTCCTGTTTTTGGTTCTTTATATTTTACAAAATATCTAGTGTAATCCAGCAGGCTGTACATATTAATTACTTTAATAAGTATATTCTCCATAATAAATCTTTCACTTTTGAAGTAGCATAGTATTGTAATGAGTTAGTAAGTCCCTGCATAAAAACCTTATATCCCTACATTATTTATTGCTTGATCTGAGGCTCAAATTTGAACAATATGAGCTATATGTATTTTGTACAGTATGTTTGCTATGTATAGTCGGCAGCACATCAGCTTACCCATTTAAACTACAGAAACAGTTTTTATCACCTATAAGAATAGATCCAATCTCAAGGTCAAAGTGGGATAGTCTGATGTGCAGCTGTGTTCTGTGTACTTCACATAGCATACTATTTCAAATTGTTATAGTTATACATATTAATTAAAAGTTTTTTGTGAAAATCCTTATTTATTTTACAATCAGCATCTTGTATGAAGTTTTTAAGCTCAACCAAATCTGTAATAGCAAAGATACAATGGGGCTGGCGTATCCATGTGGATAAAAGCCCCAAATTATATAAAGAATAAAAAAAAAGTTTTTAAGCTCATCATAATATATAATATTCAGGATTGCTTAATTTTTTCTGCATGCATAAAACAGGGGAGATAAGGATACTTCTTATTGTTAGGGGCTCTAACTCAGGTTGACAAACAATTTTAGTTGCGAAAAGTTGATGATGTAATTGAATGATACAAATCAAAGATAAGTGTTTTGATATCTTAAGTTTATCAATTCAGTTATTGCGATGTTTATTTATATTGTACGTTACTTGTTTCTTATCTTCAACAATACCAGATACCTTTCATAATAGCTTAATTGTCCATAATTGCCTGATAAAAGATATAATTACCTTGACTTGTGTTAGTTGTGGGTCAGCTCAGCATACATCAAATTACTTTTCTTTACTATTATACTGACCTGTTTCAAAGAAACTAACTTGAGTACCTACTGCATGGAAATTTGTATTTGTATTTCGTTATTATGTAAATTATTTAAAAATTGAGTAAGCTAATTTAGTAATTTGAGTAAAAATTGAGTAATTGAGTAATAGTTTTATTTAATTCAGTTCTTAAGATGAAACGCGGTCTAAGTGACATTTGAAAAATAGGTTTTTGAATAAAATGTTGCTGTCTCGGTGCATGCTCTGGCGGCCGCCCCCGCACCCCGCACTGCTCTATCCTTGTGTAAGTAGCGTAAGTTAGTGTGTGTGCGCACTGGACCTCGCGCAAAACTCGCTAAAATAAAGTATTTTCAAGAAACATGATGTACTCTTTGATAAACTATAACCGAAGATACAGTACGCAATACAAAATAAAGTCTATCTGTACACAATTCTTTTTAGTGGAAAGTTTCTTAAAACTATGAAAACAAAGAAGAAAGAGTTATTCAAATTCAGGTTATGGTACAGTCAATATTGAATAAAATTCGTATTTTGATTCCAATATTTACGTTATTATATCTTTATAGCAGGGCATTATGCAAGATATAAATACGTTGCTATTTATATAGGAGCTTGAACATGACACATCATTAAATTAAAAGAAAAAAATCATGAAAATATGTGTCATGGCTGTCAGTTTTATGATAATATCCTTCGAGGTGACAGATGTCATTTTCCGGTTCACTCATATTACGATAAGGTTACTAAATAAATATTTTTCAAAAATAATAATTTATATATTGTTTTTAAATCTTTACAAACATACTATTAGGACAAGGCACGATAGTCTACTTTAACAACAAGAATGATTTTGCAAAAGCTTAATGTTTATGAAATTAAAGAATCATTTATGGCGCATTTCTTGGCCAACGTATAAGTTTGGCCATGCAACGAGGAAATGCGGCCAGCCTTCTGGGGACGATGTCTCGGTCCTTGGACGGCAATTTGGGCCATGTATTTTATTTGTAATTATTTTTGTATATACCTTTTTTTGTTTTGTATTGTAATATGTACATATTCATAGTCTATATATATAGGAAATTATTATAATTGTAGGAAATAATATTTATTTTTTTAAATTTTGTTCATACGTGGAACGGAACTTTTTACTTATGAAGATTGATTGACAACAATGACAACACCTTTCAACAAGACATTATCTAATTGTGCAACAATAACAAGTTGAAATCCACTATATTTTAAAGAAAATGAAGTAAATATCATTTATTTATGATCGCAAAACGGAAAAACATAATTTTCGTATAAAATGCAGGATTCATGAATACTTAATTATGTTTCATATGCCCGACACAAATGGTCAACCTGCACAAACGAAACGATCATAGCAAGAGAAGAGGTTAATTATTGCTGGCGTGGAAGGAAAACGACGGAATCCCTTTAATAACAGTGGTTGGAGATGAATCTTGGGCGAAGAAAACCGACAAAAGTGGATACAATACCCTCGGACAATTTCATATCAGGTGCAGGATAATGCTGCGTGTGTAGCACCTATAACAACGGGTTCAGGGCACTGCTTGGACTTCTTCGTTACGGTAGCGCATTCGCGATGTTTGCAAAGCATAGAACTGATGATCTTCACTCAATCATTCGCAAGAAGACGGGCTCAGTCGAACCAGAACACTGTAACAACAACTTGTTACAGTCTCAATATGTTCGTGTAACGACATTCATAGTTGTAACAATAAAATTGTTTTTCTTTCTTTGTTACTAACCCTAGTTTTGAAGATAATTGTATATTATACTAACAAGTGGTTCGCAATAAAAACAATATTATGTAACAATTTGTTTAATTGGTTTAAGAACCTGGCATGTGTGTGTTCCTCCTGTAGAAAGTAAAAGTAGGTATTTATGAGATTTAGTGATCTGCATTTGCAGATCGTCTATAGTATGCTTATAAACCATACAATAGATAATGTAATTTATTAGACGTCTTGGTGTATATTACAACAAGCCCTCACTCACCTTATCTCCTAAATATGTATATAGAAATGAAAACTGACTTAATGACTAACTGACATATAAACCCACAGCCCAAACTGCTGGGTCCAGAGACTCCAAATCAAAGGTGCCATAAGAGGTCTAGGGGTGCACTAAGGTTTATTGAAAGTTCATCCCCTAACAGGGTAAAAAAAGGAGGGGCAAGTTTGTATGAAACTCGCTCAGTTATGGAGCTATGTATGTGCACAGTAATTCTAGGAGTCAGCAACGGAACATCTACCAGCTTTTTTCTTCTATATAACACCAATGAGGAGTGGTAGATATTTAAAAGTTCAAGTGAAGAAAGCTAATGATATAAAATATTAAGATTTAAGACTAATTATCAAGACAATATTAACTTAATACATCGATGTCGATTAGGCCAACAATGGCGTATCGATATAATTATCGACTATAAAGCATCACTATACGTATACGTATTTGTTACGACATTCCCCACCCCCCAAACCTCTCCTCTTAAAGCAAAAAAGAGACAAATGCAGCTCAGACCAAAATTCGCCTAATAAAACTGACCAAAACAGCACTTCGTAGTCCCCTGTTTTCTCGACGAAAACTTTACCAATGATCATATTGTTTTCAAAAATAATTAATAAAAGGATGGGACTATGCTCCTATGTTTTAGTTTTTGTGTTAATGTGCGTAGATTTTTTTTGGCGAGTGTCTAAAGTTTGAGGTTGTAATTTGGCAATTTTCTTAATGTTTGAAGGCTCATATTTCCTGTGTTAATTCGAATATTGGAAAAAGCGAAACATAGGAGCATAGCCGTAGTAAATGCAGATATTATAGCAAAAAAAGTTTTTAACCTAAGTCTTTATCCAGGGAGGAAACAGGGGACTACGTTTGTATGGAGAAATGGTGCTATTCTTTCGTCTTAACCTCTTGAGGATCATACGTAAGACCGCTGGCAGGCTCATAACAATTGATTTCCTATAGTGTCTGGAAACATGATCTCTGAAGTTATCAGTTACTTATCAGTTTCCAATTTAATCCCCATGAACCACATAGCACACAAAGCGTCCAAACAATATTCATCTTTAGAGGAGATATAATAAGACTCATCTCAATAATATCAACATATCATTTACTTCATTACTCATGCTAGGTATATACAAAGTTTGCATTACCATGTTAATATTCGTCCGTCATTCACGGGTGTTGCTGTAATTAGGCTTATTAGTGGGACAATTCATATGTAAACCGCTCTTTGCACTGACCACAATGTACAAACTGTGGAAAATTGTTACTACAAAATCTTGTATGTATTACACCATTGTCAAAAAACATGCTGAATAAAAGAAAATAGTGTGTGAGTGATTCCATTGTTGCAGGGTTATCTCCGAAAAGAGCAGGCTATGACTTAGGACATGCAATAAAAATGGAAGTGGTCAATGAAGGTAGATATGAGCAAAGAGAAAATCTACCAGGAAGCAGTGCAGATAGTGATGCATCAAGCAGTAATTTTGAGAATAATGATAGCAGTGATGACCTAGACAAAACCTCTGATGATGAGGACCTCAAAGAAGATCTCCAGAAAACAATACCTGAATGTTACAAATCTGATTCAAACTTTTCATCACAAGCAAATAGTGATATCAATGATGAGGAATTTCAAGCAACAGCTTTATGCCAATTTATGGATATTTTGAATGATTTAGATGAAGTACTGGATAAATCTTTATTGGCTTGCTTAGATGATGGCACAAAATCATTTGATAGTGATGAAGAGGACCTCATATGTAAAATAAAGGAGTGTATTGGCCAGCCAGAGGAAGAGCCTGATGTTTCAGAAGGCCAGAGCTCTATAGAAGACAATACCCAGGTGGTAGTAGCTAATAATGCTCATGGTCCTTCAGCCCCTTTGTTAGAAGATTTAGATTTCACACAGAGTGTTGGTGAAAGAGCAAGCTTTAAGAGTTTCGGACGATCTAAAAGCTTTTCAGAGTTATCTGGTAGTAACAGGCAAGCATTAGTGTCATCGCTAGAAAGAGCCAGTACCACTAATGATAATGTGCGTAATTCCATGCGGAGGTTGGATCCAATAGTTTTGCCTGCGATTTCGACGCAAGAGCCTCTGACTTTGCCAGTTATATTGTTCTTAGAGCATCATGTGAACGTGCGGCCGACGAGTGCACCTATACAGTTGCAAGTAACGGCTGCGAACTTGAGTGCCGATGGGAGTTCGGGGCCTTTGATTGTGGGGCGGCGGGCGCTTCTTATGAACCGGACGTTATCGCTGCCGTCTCCTGGAGAAAGTGACGTCACTACCGGAGAATGGACGGGCAGGAATACTGCTCGGAGCACGGCCCGGAGCAGTAGCACCTCTAGTTCGTCAATAGACTCGCTTGCCGCGATCCCATCTTCGAATCAGCTCGCTGTCGGTGTCAACGATGAGAGGTAATCTTTCGCATCATCTTCTGAAGTTGATCGCTTTGACGTCATTTAGTTTAAAGATTATTCCAATGCCTGAGTCATACAAATTTAAAATGCAGAAAGTGATGAGTAATTTTCCCTAAAATATAACCTACTAACTTTTGCAGAATTGATGAGACTGATCAACCTCCTTTTGGAGTTTGGCCTCACGGCATGAGCGCTATGCTGGCATGTCTAAGCTGCACTGTAGGAATATTTAATATTTCAAGGTTTGCCATACTCAGTGTTCATTTTGGAGGTAAGCATTAACCGTTTTTGATTTGTGATGTCCAATAACCAATGAATTCAGAGTATCAATTCATTATACAAATCTTTATATAATTATACAAATCTTTTTCAGCGAGCTTTATAATACAATTTTTTGTATTGTCACTTATAATTGGGATACCACTGTTCACGTTGTATTTATCGTTGGGCCAAGTACTGGAGTCGGGGCCAGTGGATATGTGGCGGATATCACCTATATTTCAAGGGGTTGGTGTATCCTTGCTGATTATACAAGCAGTTATTGGCGTCTACAGCATAATAGGGCTTTCGTGGATATTCGTGTACTTCAGAGACTCATTTATTACGTCAGAAGACAAGTACAAATGGGCACTCCCACACGAATTCAATCTAGAAGGTGAGTGAATGAATTAATAACTGATATCAATATCGAATGACGAACTTGCTTAGCGGATATAAAACTGAAGGTCGGTCGTTTGTTTGTCTTCTAACGCAGCTTTACGTGGCATTCATTAATTTGTTTGAAAACTTGTACAATTACAGAGGCCGGAACGAGAAATGGTACGATCAGAATACAGGAGTCCTTGCCGCAGTATTTCCAAGGCGAGGTGCTACAAAGGAACTTAGGGTCCAATAGCTCATATTTCGGCTCAATAAAGTTTCAAGTCGCGTTTAATTTAGCCGTAGTATGGATGATTGTGTTCGTCTCGCTGAGTAAAGGGTTACGCTCATATGGAAAGGTACACACTAATCACTATTGTTTATGAAAACATCACTGGTTGCAATCATGAAAAGTACATGATCTAACGCGCAAATCAAATTGCTACCGTTGTGCTAAATGTTTAATTATCTAATGTGACTGCAATATTATAAATCGACAAAAGATTACGTGTTTACTTACAATGAAAATTACATTCATTCTGTAGTAACAATGAAATACTAATCTCTTTACGTATCAATTGAAAAAAAAAAACATGTTTTCATTCTATTATGTACCGTTTCATTTTTTCAGGCTGTTTACATGCTGATATTTTTGCCCATATGCGGCATACTTGTGTTATGCACGAAATTACTTACGCTCATACCTTACGATACCGTGACAAATATTTTCTCCGAGACTGAGTGGAGTGAATTTTTTATCAACAGTAACGTAAGTACTACGATTAAGAGATGAATGACATTAACCCTTTTGGTGATTATTTTACAGTTGAAATTACTTTGCAGAGCTGGGCCGCGGCAGCTCAAGAAATCTTTCTGACATGGGGGATTTTGGGCGCTTGTATAATGCAGTTAACATCACACAAAAGTGAAAAATACAGGACAAGTTCTGTTTTGCAAAAGGAAAGCGCATGCATCGTGGCCTTCACATTCGCCGTTTTGTTGTTGGGAGCATTCCTCGCAAACACTTGTGTGCAGATATTGAAGAACTATGGCTACGTTTACATACCTGGCAGTTACGGTGAGATAAGGATAACAAATATTTTACATTCAGTACTTACGTAAAGTTTTTTTTAGTTTTTCTTACTTTGAGCAAAAAATACGCGATTGAGTGATGTGACATTCAATTGTTTAAGTTTTACACCATTGCACATGATGAAAATTATGTATGCGGAAAAACCTTAATTTTTCATGTTTTACATTGAATAAATACATATAAAAGCCTTAAGATTTTTTAACACTCACAGTGTTATTTAATTTTTAAAAGTTTAAATAAGAAACCAAAAATTCGCACACAGGCGGGATTTGAACCCACGACTTTGGCTAAGTTATAATAAATAGGTACATATACTTACTAAGTTTTTCCAAGCGATATATTAACTGGGTTTAAAAAACAAACTTTTCATAGAAAATACTTAAGTTAAATGGTCGAGTACTGCAGTGCAAGTGCCGTAGTATCTCAACAAGAATCGTTTTTATATGATGTATTTCCGTCAACCTATTATTCACTCACGAGGTAATCAATGCAATCAATGTTCATGTCGCAGATCGTAATATGAATACGGGACAATACGCATTACCTTTTTAAAGCTCTACATGTGCTACCTCGTTATTTTGAATCCGAATTGTCTTGGCCCTTGATTTAAATATCAAAATTTTTTCGCGATGTGTTGTTCTTGATGACCTGAGGAATCCTAGTTATCCAGGCTAGACTATGGCATCCTCAGCCAGGATTTTGGAGCCTATTCAAAGCTAGATGAAAATGAAAATTTATGTGGGAGACAGACATTTCGAAGGAGAAGCGTGACCACGTGCCTCTCTGAAAACTTCAACCCGATTTTGTGTGTAAAAAAATAACTTTTGTTTTCCAGAAACGGTAAAATCGTCGCAGTTCCTATGGCCGATGTCAGAACCGATGCCGGGTAACGTGGTCTCCACTCCAGTCCGCTACATGGGCCACTATAGCAGCCTGGTCGGCGTGACGGTGTGGAAGAGCGGCAACGTCGCGCGCACGGTCAGCGGGTGGCAGCCGCTGCAACTGGCAACACAGGTCGTGCCAGCCACGCTTGCGGTGTTGCCTGCTAATGTGGTAAGATAATTACTCTTGTGCATATAATCTATTAGCGCCCTGGATTTGCACGAGTGCAATTCGGAAAAAAGTAGCCTATGTACATATTATTTTAATAATGTACGCGCGGGGGGCGATGCACCCTAGATGTCAGCGGGGGCGGGTGATGTTGGGGGGAAAGAAATAACCTATGACATTATAGTTTGCGTGGCACAAGGAGGGTCGCGCACAAAACTTGTCGGACTAGCTTTTTATTTTAGAAATTGATCCAGTTATTTTTGAGTTTATTCGTTACAAAACAAACAAAAAATTCAAATCATACCTCTAAATATTAGTAGACAAATAAAAATAACGAAGAAAACGTTTAAGTTCCTGATGATGGGCCCTATGGCTCATAGATCATAGTATTATAGTAAATTCTGGGAGTTTTCCTAAACTCTTTTCATGAATAATACACTTCTGGACGCATGTATTGGCCCACCTTAGAGTATAGGTTTCGATGGCCGCTACCGAAATATGATTGCTAGATTGAACAAAAACTGTTGATGCAGTTTTAAACCTGATACATTTTACCATCTTTTTCGATCGTATTGTTTTAAATTTGAATTCAGAATACCATACGACATGGAGCTACGCCTAACAAGTCGGATATGCGCCTTGTCAAAGGCAATTGATATTTGAATAAAAAACATGTTTTATCAAATAAAGGTTTAATTTAATAACGCGTGTTGCCTCCATGGCATTTACCACAGCTCTCATACGATTAGGCACAGAGTTTATCAACCGCTCCATGAAATTTTGAGGGATCATCTCCCATTCCTCTTCTATGGCAGTTTTCAACTCCTGCATCGTCTGGGCAACTGGTTGACGAGCCCTAACACGTCTTTTTCGCTCGTCCCACATGTGCTCAATGGGGTTCATGTCTGGGCTTCTGGCTGGCCAGTCCATAACTGTGATGTTCACATCCCGAAGATATTCCCTGACGATGCCGGCCGCATGGGCTCTTGCATTATCATGCATAAAAATGAAATTTGGGCCCACATAGTCCGCGTATGGTATCACGTGAGGTTCTAAGCGCTCACGAATGTACCTTTCAGCATTTAATGTTGGCAGCCGTGGTCCTGTAACAACCTCAAGTTGAGTTTTGCCGCTCGCGGATATACCGCCCCAGACAGTCCATGAGCCACCGCCATAAGCAACCCTCTCTTCAAAGCAGCATTGTGCGAAACGCTCTCCCTTACGTCGGTAGACCTTCCTTTCATCATTGCCATGTAACACAATTTTAGACTAATCAGAAAAGAGTACACGGCTCCAATCTTGCTGTGTCCAATTTAAATGACTGCGTGCGAAATGAAGGCGCGCTGTTTGGTGGGCTCGCGTTAGTTTGGGCCCATTAGCTGACTTGTGTGGTACCATATCGCGTTCTTTTAACCTTCTCCGAACAGTTCGAGCGCTCACAGATACTCCGTGGAAGTCGCGAAGTTGGTTTTGTATCTCAATGGAGGTAAGGTGACGATTTCTCAAGCTGGTCGTCACGATGAATCGTCCTGCCTTTCAGTTGTGACCCGAGATCGTGGCCTTTCTTGGCGACGAAAAATTTCGGACTGCAGATCGACTTAAATTAAGTTGAGTACTCGCGTTTCTTTGGCTGTGTCCGGCCTGAATAAGTGCCACAGCTTGGGCGGCGACTTCAGGTGAAGTATTCATAGATTATTGATAGAACCTCACCTTAATGTTAAGAATAAGTAATGTTTGTTGCAAAACCAAAGATATCAATCACTTTTTCAAGAATTAAATCTAAGTAAACCAATAAAACCAAGTTTTCTTAGTATTCGATTGTTTGATATCAACAAACAGGCTCCAAATTGTCTTTTGTTTCTTTCAATTCTGTGCTCGAAATTAAAAAAAAGACTATTGAATAAAATTGTGAATGTGCCAGGTTCAAAACTGCATAAAAACTTTTTGCTCGACCTAATATAAAATTTTAGCTAGGACTAAACGAAACTGAAAATACAAGGTGGGCCAATAGATGTGTCCAGAAGTGTAGTTACAGAAAGTGCACATGGGTATTTTATTTACATACATTAATATTATATCTTAGACCATTACACGAGCAATTCATGTATGTTTATTTATTTATATATGTATTTGTAATCTCAGAAACGGCTGTCAGATCGGGGGTGAAAATTCGACCTAGATAGATAGATAACTCTTTATTGCACACCATAACAGAAAAATACAGTAAGTACAACGATTTACACAGAAAAATTTACAATTTAGGCGGTATTATCGCTATAAGTGATATCTTCCAGACACCCTTTAGGTAAAGGAACATACTCATTTACAGGAAGGGGGAGTTTGGTGCAAAAATCATAGAATAAGTGTAATCAACAAATAAATAATAATATACATATAAATAATCAATAAAATTAGTCTTATGTTTAGAACAATGTGAAAGAAAAACGCATGAAAACTCGAAAACATGCGTTATGTTTTCGAGTTTTCATGCCTTTTTCTTTCACATTGTTTGACGCAGAATATGGTCGCTTATTTAGTAAGCAGGAGCGTTTTGTGACCGAATAGATTAGACGTAGGGCTGATAGTAATATGTGCCTGGGGTTCAAATATCGCTTGATGACGAAATGTGTGCTTTTGTTTTTTTGTATTTATTCAAGTTTATAGCTTTCATTATTTTTTTTTGTTTTAGAAAAGGTTAAAAAGAAAATTGTAGTAAATATTAAAGATAGTATTTCTCATAAGTATGTCTAACATTTGCCTATTTACAATAAATAGTAGTAACTTAGCAAAGCACGTTCGCCCAGGTACTACTGTTAATTTGTATTTCCGACACTTGCTAGTATATCAATAGCGTTTATTACTATATTTACATTGCCGTTCATTACTAAGTACACAGTAATGCAAATATACATACGTTTGTTGAATGCAAAGGCATGTGGAACTTAACGCCATGTGCATTCTTGCATCCGCTCCTTCTTCTTCTTAGCGATGGAACACGAGAAAATTACATCGTAGCAGCCCAGAATTCAGCCACTTCTATTGCGGATCGACTGCCGTCCATTAAATCCTCTGGCGTGCAGGTGTTGGGGCACGTCGGGCATCCGCTTATTAATATTAATTTACGCGTATTATCTATATCAATGTCAAAGTATCACATAGGTTTTACGTATTGGTGCTGAACTGCCGAAACATCTCATAAGTTAAAAGTCAGTCTCTAAGAAAAAACTACAATATTATTTTACATGCGAAATTGAAATTGTATGGCTCTATTAACAACACAATTATATCGAGAACAATGAATACCTACTTGCTAACTAAATGCGTGACGAGCAAACGTTACGCACGTGACGTTGCGTAATTGACGTAAATAGACGAAACGCTCTTTTTATATTGGCCATTTACAAATATTTAAATTCAAAGACCTCAATTGCATTTTCTTCTACGGCCTTCAATTATTGATAAATCAAACACAAAATTAGGTACCTACTATACTATGTAATCTATGCTGAAATTGATAAGTTAGTTTGTCAGTCGTGTTGAGTACGTGACATCACAAACCTCTATGTTATCCAAAATATTATGAAAGTGAAAAATAAAGTTTTTGTAATTCTTAAAAATTATGACGGGATCTACCTAACACGGGACGGAGAGCGGTTTTAGGAGCGGTGATTTTTTCTCTATGACGGTTAATAATTTTGAATTAATCTTTATTTCACTTGATAGGCGATAGCGTTACCTTTAAATTGAATCATTTTTATACCTTTTCCCCCGGATCCATAGAAATTGTATTTTTTTAAAAATAATATGGCTGGCCATTTCAAGAGGAGGGGAGTTAGAACCCAACATGGGGGTTTTTTGTCGATAACATTTGATGAACTAATCCAGACTAATATTATAAATGCGAAAGTGTGTCTGTCTGTCTGTCTGTTACCTCTTGACGCTTAAACCACTGAACCGATTGAGATAAAATTTTGTATGGAGACAGTTCGAGACTCTGGAAAGGTCATAGGCTACATTTTTTTGCGATATAAGTAAAAACATTAAGGGGGTGAAATGGGGGATGAAAGTTTTAATGGAAAATCCAACTCTAGCAAGCGAAGTCGCGGGGAACCACTAGTAGCCCATAAATGATGGTTTGGCTGTATGGCTAGTGCCGGAGCCGTTAAACTTATATTTAAAAAAAATATCACTAGTCCAAACACTGTATATGAGGCAGTGTATGAAGCGGCTAATTCGAATTGTTAAATATTAACCTATAAATAATCTATCATAGCATAATGTAGAGCAGTTCTCTCCCTGTGACAAACAAAAATGAACCTTCTACTTCATCTTTGTTTGTCACCATACCCTTTCTTCCACCTTTCCTTACCTCATTCCTTCTCCAACTGCATGTTGTATTTTAGCTTTTAACTGTGTTGTGTTTACTTAATTGTGTTGTCTTTTTTGTTTTAGGTGGTTAATTTTGCTTAAATTGTCAATATTAGTTTAATATAAAAATTCAAAACTTATTGTAAAATCCCTTGACGTGTCAATGTTTCACACGTGACCTTGGCGGAACAGTATACCCGACCTGGTAGACTTATGTTCATTCGCCATAAAAGAAAAGAAGAAGAAGAAGAGGCAGTGTATGAGGCGGCTAATTCGAATTGTTTGTCTTCACTATGTCTTGTCACTTGTCACCTATCTGTCATTAATTCCAAAGTAACCGTCTCTTATCATATTTTAACAAGTGTTTAAAGCAGTAATAAATTCATTATTAGTAAGGGGGTTTGTGTTTAGCAAACAAGTCGCTATTTTGAGGTTTTATTCTTTTCTTCTGTACGTGTGCATTAGGTATTGCGTTTTACGTAAACCCGAAAGGTGGCGCCTAAATATATTCAAGACTCTCTAAGAATTCTTATTTTCGTTTCAGCTATCCCCAGCATGGGCGGTGATATTCTACTTCATCTTGATAATGTTTGGCATCGCGCAGCAGCTAGCGATATGGCACTGCGTCATCACGGGAGTAATGGCAATCAACGCACAAGCTCTAAAGGTCTGGGAGACCACCATCACTTTCCTTAGCTGCGTATTTGGACTAGCTGTTGGGCTGCTTTTAAGCACTGATGTAAGTTTAAAATTAAAATACAATTTCGATATCTGCGTACTTCAAATAGTATGAGTAGTTCACACTATTTGTCATAATCGAAGTAGTAGGAGTAGCAGTGGTGATGTATCAAACAGGTACATAAAAATATTATAAAAATCATAAGCTAAAAAATAATATCAAAAAGTTTTTTTTTAGAGATTTAAGAAGTTAGATCATGACTTAATTTTTATGATTTAAAGTTGTAACTTTAAAATGTCTTAAGTAGTATGTATGTTTATTTATCTGTCTTACTCGTTTTTTTGCATAATTTCATTCAGTACTTTCGTAAAAACTTCTCTTTTTTTTCTCTTATCTTGCCTCTGTTCCTCCCCATCCTCTCTTATTTAGGCCTATAGTTTACTTGTTATTGTTAGGATTGTTAGTATTAGTATTGACCGGTTAATGTTAGAATGCTTTTGGCATTAAGTTCCCCATTTACGAGTATACAACTGTTTAATTTTATAATCTCAAATGCGTCGTCTCCCACAGTCCGGCATAAAGATAGTCCACTTCATAGACTACGTGTGGACGGGTAGCTGGTGGCAGTGCGTGATTCACGTGGCGCTAGTGTGCGGCGTATTTGTCGTGCGAGGACGACCCTACTCGCCTGACGTCGTCGTGGCAGCCCTATACTCGTCAGGGACCAAGCTGTCTGCTACTTTCGCTGCGTTACTGAGCTTCACTTGGACTGTGGTGCTGCCTGTGTTGCTATGCGTAAGTATCAGTAGGTTTTGTTAAGGACCAGTAGTTAGATGGCGCTACACAGTGTGTTAGAAAAAAAGTGACGTGACACAAAATCAGGGTTCTAACACATAGTGTGCGGCGTATTCGTCTTGCGAGGGCGACTCTACTCGCCTGACAGCATTGTGGCAGCCCTATACTCGTCTGGGATCGATCTGTCTGCTACTTTTGCTGCTTTACTAAGTTTAAGGTGGACTGTGGTGCTGCCTTTGTTGTTGTGTTTAATTATCTATAGGATTACTGAAGGACCTTTGTAGTTAGATGGCGCTAGAGTGCGGTGTGTTCGTCGGCGTGGCCGGCTTTACAAGCCTGATGTCGTCGTGGCAGCCCTATACTCACCTGGGACCAAGCTGTCTGCTACTTTTGCTGCGTTACTGAGCTTTACGTAGACTGTGTTGCTGCCTGTGCTGTTTTGTGTAAGCATCGTTAGGTTTAGTAAAGGACCTTAGTAATAAGATGTTCTGTTCGTCATGCGAGGGTGGCCCTACTTGCCTGAAGTCGTCGTTTCAGCCCTATACTCGTCTGAGACCAAACTCTCTGCTACGTTCGCTGCGTTACTGAGCATTACGTAACGTATATTTGACCTTTCTCTGTGTAAGTATCAGTAGGTTTTTTGAAGGACCTTAGTAGTTAGATAGTGCTCGTGTGCGGCGCGTTCTTATTCCAATACCTACTTTGCTGTGATAGTTTTACTTTCGTTATGTATAAGCTACTGCTGTTTTTTTCATACAAATAAGTACATAAATATCAATTAATGTCTGCTATTTGTTTTCAGACTATCTGCGTTATGGATTTCCGAGTGGGCCAACAGCGACAACTGTACAGCTGGCGAAAACAACCTGGGTACGTTTATGGGTGAGGAAAATTGCTTTCAACTTGAAAATATATTACAAGTGTTTTCATGCAAAAAGTATAAAACAAGATTTTCAGAATACTGAACTGAACAAAGTTGCTAATGTAGTTGCAAGTAAATGGACACAGTAGACTCTACCAAGATGCCTTCGTTGTAAATTGACAATAATGTCATACAATACTATTCTGAAGTATGCAATATTCACAATGTAGAGATAAATTTTCATGTTTGGAAAGGCGTAGTCACACGTTACATATACGTACCTACCGTAGCACTTTGACAACGTGTGACTGCGGTTTTCCAAACTTGAAAAAAGTGAATATTGCATACTTCAGAATATTATTGTATGACATTATCTAAAACAACTCTGCCAGAGCCATTAGAGGGTGAAGGGGCAGTTTTGCGACGAGAGTGGGTAGTTTGTGATGACCACAGTACACTCGTCAGCACGTCAGGTTACCCATTCGTACAACGAAAACAGCTTTTATTACGTAGGGCATAGACGCGGTCTCAAGATCAAAGTGGGGTAGTCTAACGTGCGGCTATGTGTACATCTTTGTGTAAATTGCTTTGCTGTTTATTAAAAAAGTTATCTAGGGGCTCAGATTTTAATGAAAACAATGACCTTAGATACTGGCCGGTATGGGCGCGGCAGCTAGCGGTCGCGATGCAACAAGGGTCACTACTCTTGGTGCCCGTAGCAGCATTTGTGCAAACTTGGCGCTACATGAACAAAGGACCCCCCGATATACTAGAAGTAAGTTATACAGTGTGTCTCGCAAAAAAGTGCAATCTCGAAAGGAGGTGAAAGTAGACCTAAAATAATCGAAAATTTGCTATATTCTAATGACTATTCTATTTATAAAAGTATTTCTGTTTTCATGACCAAAAATGATATAAAAATGTAATATGCCTGCACATCTAATAACATGTATGTTCTAGTACTTATAATATCTTTCCCATAAATATTTATCGGAAAAAGTATATATACCCATGTCATTTTTTGTGATACTTTAAAATTCCAGTACTTTTTATATCTTTCCCATAAAATATTTATCGAAAAAAAATATTCCTGTTTCCTATCACCTTTTCTCATCATCATCAAATTTAAGAGCTAGGCTCTTGTCGGTGGAGTTTTTTCCATTCCTCTCTGCTTTCCGCCCTTCTCTTAACCTCCTGATACGACCCGACATTTATCTTTTCTTTTATTTGCTGCATGTAGCTTATTCTTGGTCTTCCTCGCTTCCTTTTTCCTTCTATTATCGTTTTAATAAAATTGTCGTGTCGAATCAGGTGGCCTAACATTCGTCCCCTCCTACACTCTATTGTTTCCATCAATCTCCTTTTTTCCCTAATCATAGACAAAACTTCTTCATTTGTTTTCTTCTCCGTCCAACTTATACGCTCCATTCTCCTCCAGCACCACATCTCGAAGGCTTCCAGTCTCTCTCTGTCCCTCTTTGTCAATGTCCACGCTTCACATCCATAGAGTGCTATACTCCAAATGTACACTTTAACAAGTTTTTTGCGAACTTTGCTTGATATTCTGGCCTTGAGCAGGTGCTTTTTTGCATTATAAGCTTGTCTCGCCATCGCTATCCTTGCTTTTATATCTGGAGTCACTAGTTATCAAGCTACCTAGATATTTGAAGGTTTTAACCTGTTCTATTTTTGTGTTATTTATTGAGATAGGGCTATATTTTTCCTTTTTAGAAGCAATTAGTGTTTTTGTTTTATTTATGTTAATTTTGAGACCAAATTCTTTAAAAATAGTGTCCATTTCTGTAACCAGTTCTTCCAACTCCAATCTGTTTTCTGCAATGGCTGCAATATCGTCGGCAAAACGAATGAATTTAAATACGTCCCCATTAATTTTGACGCCCCCCTTTTTTGATTCCGTTATTCTGCGTATCGCACATTCTATGAATAAATTTAAAATTAGCGGTGAAAGTGGACATCCCTGCCTAACTCCCTGTCTTATTTTTGCCTTTCCGTTTTCCTCTCCTACTTCTATTACCGTTTCTTGGTTTTTATATAATTCATAAATAATCCTTCTGTCTCTATAATCCAATCTTAAAGAAGCTGTCCAAAAGAAGCTGTTCTTTGAGTACTTCCATCATTATTTTACAATTGACCTTATCGAACGCCTTTTCTAAGTCGATAAAAGCTATATGTGTGTCCATGTCAAAATCCAGTCTCCTGTCTATTACCAATCTCAAAGCTAGTATCGCTTCTCTGGTTCCCTTCTCTTGCCGAAACCCATATTGATCCGGTCCCAAAAAGCACTCTGTTAACGGTCTTATTCTGTTCTGAATTATTTTTATTAAAATTTTACTTGCCTGTGAAATAATACTTAGTGTTCTATGTTCTTCGCATTTGAGTGTGTTTGCTTTTTTCGGTAGTGTTACAGTCTTGCTTAAATTAAAATCTTGAGGTATTTGCCTGTTTAATACATTTCTTGAATTAAATTAAAAATTTCCTCTTTCAACTGATTGCAAGCTGCATATTTAACCATCTCAATATAAATATTGTCAACTCCTGCTGTTTTCCCGTTTTGAATATTATTGCCTTTTCTGATCCTTTAAAATTCCTGTAATTTTCCGTTCCTATAAACACTTCCCTACCTTTTACTCCGTTGTGGCTATGCACAAGCCGTGTAGGCCAGAAACCCACAAAAAAAAAACGAAAAAAAATTCTAGCTTCTATTTTTGAATTAAGATTTTTATTTTTACTATGTACCCTTTGTGCTAGCGTAACTGTTTAGCTATGTCTTGTTTAAAACTATGTATTGATTGAACTTTATTTATAAAAACCAAAGCAGAATTCCTATTTCATGTACTCTATAGTCCGACCAGTTCATGTGCGACTCTCCTGCTTGCAGAAGCTGTGACTGTGCGGCGAGGAAGTACCAATCGCACGCGACTGTCATGAATTCTAATAATCTCTGTCGCTTATATCTAGCATGCCTCTTTTCCAGCACCTTCTCTTTTTTTTATAGGGTTCCGTACCCAAAAGGTAACAACGGGACCCTATTACTAAGCCTCCGCTGTCTGTCTGTCTGTCACCAGGCTGTATCTCATGAACCGTAATAGGTAGACAGTTGAAATTTTTACAGATGATGTATTTCTGTTGCCGCTGTAAGAACAAATACAGAATAACATTAATATTTAAGGGGCGCTCGTATACCACAAACGTGTTTTTTTCGCCGTTTTTTGCTTGATATTAATAAGGTCAAAGGCAGACGCATGGAATATTCACAGAATATTAAGTTGTCTATAAACTCATGTTGTTTAGATACGGAACCCTTGTGTGCGAGTCCGACTCGCACTTGGCCGGTTTGTTTTTAAGTACCTTGTCATAGACACCTCAAGCGACCGCAAGAAGGTCGCGCACGAACTTGTCGGTCTGTAGTTAACTTAAACTTTATTCTATTCCCTCGTTAGCTTCATTTGATCTATTCCTAAGACCTATTTTCCTGCTATGCAGTTTTTTTGTTGTAACTCTTCTTACGTATTTCGTGCTGCTAGGATTTCGGAACTAGTAATTGCACTGAAGAGTTGGTGAGTAATACTTCGTAAATTGAAGGTATTGTGCTTGTGAGACGTGTGAGTGAGCTAAGAAGATGTCGACGTTTGGAATAAATATTAATATTTTGCCCGGTTTATTACGGTAAAACTACCGACATATGATATTTAATTACGATTCTATTAAGAACATAATATAATTTAGTAGACTTGGGCCCTAGTTTGGAATCCAAACTTTGGATCACGGCTACACATTTAGTCGCCTGTGCAGGTTTTTTCACGATTAATCTCACCTTATACAGGGCTGTTTTCAATCCGAGCGGTATTTTCAGAAGTGATTATGTACCTTATACTGATCACGAATCACGAAAAAAACAGACTTCGAAAAAAAATTCATTTAATTATTAAATTATCACGATTTTCATAATAGTCCCGATTAGCGCGCGCGCCGGAAGCCCGGGCGCCCGGGCGGCGGCTGTGAGCGGGAGCCGCCACTATTGGCGTCTTTGTCACACTTACTCCGGCCCAACTCAGTTGTAACGAAAACATCGCGAATTCAACTCGTCCGTGTGTTTTTTCAAAATGACGCAAAACTATTCTAACGTTAAGCTAGTTGATGAGCAATGAGCACTGGTGGACCCACCGTGACCACAACCCAAACGTCACCAAGAGAGACTCATTTCAACATCGCTTTAGTCTAAATGTGTGGGCTGGGATAGTAGGGAATCAGCTGTTGGGACCTTACTTCATCGAAGGCCACTTCACCAGTGTTACATACCAGGGACTGCTGGAAAACGTCGTTGAAGAGATGTTAGAAGACCATACCATTGTCTCTCCATCATAACCTTTTCTACCAACACGACGAAGCACCGCCTCATTACGGTCTTCAAGTGCGTGACTGCCTGAATCGTGTATTCGGAAGTCACTGGATCGGGCGTAGTGGACCTGTGCCTTGGCCACTACGGTCCCCAGACTTAACGCCTTTAGACTTTATTTGTGGGGTGATGTGAAAAGATTAGTGTATACGGAAGAATCAACAAGTGTTGAGGACCTGAGACAAAGAATAGTGAGTGTGTTCCAAACGGTCAAACATAATCAATTAGTGTTGAATAGTTTGAAAAGAAATAGCAGACGCCGTGCAAGTCTGTGTATTGCTCAGTCTGGCGGCCATTTTGAACATTTATTGAGGTTAGTGCAAATAAAAGTGTACATAAAACTAAGTAGGTATTAAGATAAATCGTTGTAAATAATTTGATTCCACATTTTTAACTACGCCAACTTAAATACTTAAGGTTCATGACATTTAATAATGTACTTTTAGGTATTTAATTTTGAAAAGGTTAAGACCTAGCGAAAATTAACATACCTATCGAAAGCTCAGGGTTCGGTTCCCGATTTATTGTCCGAATTCACTAAAGCGATGTTACAAGACGACTTTTGTCTCATTCATTTATACAACTAAAACTAGGTATTCAATTTTAAAAAGTTAGCTTCGCCTTGTACAAAAAGTTCCGGGTTCGATTCCCGGTTGACTACTCGAATCGTGTTCAATAAGTTACAGACTTGACTTAGCATCAATAAACAATAAAAACCAATTAATTTTAAAAAGGTTAGGTTAGCAATGTAAAGAGGTATTAAAAGTTTGGGGTTCGATTCCCCATTGATCTCCCGTATCCAGTAATAATCGTACTCAATAAGATACAGACGACTTTCACGTCATTATCATATTCAATTTTAAAAGGGTTTGGGTTAGTGTTGATTAAGATATTGAAAGCTCAGGGACCAATTTCTAATTGATTGCCCAAACTCAGTGTACTGAATTCATAGGTGTCATAAGGTACGAATAAATTTTAGGTATGTTTGTCGGTCCTAAGCCCGTTAAAAGTAGGAAGGGAAATTTGGTATCAACTAATCAAAGTAGGTACGTGAGATCAGTTGTTTTACAAATAGCTATTTACACATTAAGGAACAACGCAGGCGTCAGATAAAAGTCAGCAAGGAGATACTAGCTGAGTAGGTACCTATCGCTCGTCGCGCCTGCTACTCGTACAGTGCGAACGTATCGCAGTATCTTACGCCACAGTACAGTAAGGGTTGTACAAAAAATTATCGTTTATAATTTCATTTTATTTTTCTCGTATTAATTGGTTACTAATGCGTGTTTTGTAAGTGATCTTAAGTCGTTTTACTAGATACCGCTCGGATTGAAATAAGCACCCTGTATAAGGACATCGGTTAGTGAAACAAGAGATGTACGTAATTCAGAAAAAGTCATTGGTCCATTGTGTTGGGATTGATGGAACCCGTACCTCCCGCATGAGAGGCAACCCGCTAGCCACTACACCACCGACGCTCTCGCCTGATATTTTTGCAATCAGTTCTATTAAACTATAAGCAGATGTGTGGTGGGCAGAATTGTCTAATGGAGAGGCCATCCCAGTGGGAGGCTCCACTCATCTGTTGTCCATATTTTGATTGTCATGGAGCCTAAGACGTTTAGAGTAACTAATGCTCGTCAATTCAGTAGCCAGGTCGTTTGGATGGTTGCTGAGCCGGTTTTATAATTGAAAGCAGAAGATTTATTTCCTACTTCACTGTCATTATGTTTAGATCCTCATGTATGAGAACCATAGGGTGTTTGAAAGAGTCCGTAGTATACTATTTTGTAGTCAAATTAATGTGAATAGGGGGGTTTTTAAAGGACTGTATACACGAACTATAAATCGCGAACAATAGATAGGCTGAAATCAGTTGTAAGAAGCATTCGCCTTGCTGGTCTGCAGTTGTTAATGCAGATCTCGGTAGTAGTGGCTGGGGCAGGCCTCCTAGACTCTTTTGATTCGCTTGAACTCACCTCGGATGCAAGGAATGAGTTTACCACCGATGTTACCGACACACATCAATTCTGCACTCCTTTCAACGGATCAGCCTTCTTCTATACGTGAGTGATGCGTACTACGATAGATTTCACCAATTAATATTTTTTTACAACGAGACGATATGTTGCCAGGCGAATTAATGCAATAGCTGTAAACCTTCCAGCGCATCCAGAACCTGTACCGCCCGCGGATGTGGTCGGAGGCGGCCGCGCCCGCGCCCGCCCCGCGCGCCGCGCCGCCCCCGCGCGCGCCCGACCCGCCGCCCAAGTACACGCCCCCGCCCTCATACTCCACCGCCACTGGCGCGCGCCTGCTCAACACTATACGACGCAGCTTCCGCACTTTGAGGAGGTGAGATCTAAGACCTTCGAAATAAATGTTTTTCTTCCATTATCGATAGGAAAATTTTTACTTGAACCTGTTTAATTCCGAGAATGGGAACATTTTTTTTAAAATAAACTATTTAACATAATACAATAATATTAACAGACTTTTTACTAAGAATACTTCATTAAATTAAAACAATAATATTTATTGAAAAAAAAAAACATTTTACGATGTTTTTTTAAACGTTTTTTACCTAGTAACCTAGTAACCTAGACAACAATATTTCAGGATTCGATAATTTAATTATATTTTTATAACTTAAGCAATTATTTTAATTAAATCAAATTTCACTTACAAAAATTAATCGACTGTGTCATCCGGTGGGACTCGAACCCACGTCCCTTCGCTATCCGGGCGAGTGCTCTTACCAACCAAAGAGTATAAAAATATAATAAGTTTAGCTGATTTCATCTTAACTGATGGTTAAATATTTGTAAAAATATTTCCATTGGATACATGCGGGTACATTCCCCAAGTATTGATGAAATCGAACGCCGACTCACTGGCGTAGCAAGCACTTGCAAAAATTCGTCGACTAACTAACGTCCTCCGTAGCTTAGTTGGTAAGAGCACTCGCCCGGATAGCGAAGGGGCGTGGGTTCGAGTCCCACCGGATGACACAGTCGATTAATTTTTGTAAGTGAAATTTGATTAAATTTCGATAATTTAATGTTTGTTTAAGAAATAAGTTATCGTGCATTTAAGGGCTTAAACAGCTCGGAATCAGGAAGTAGTTGGCGTTATTTTCGTAACCTCGTGAAGCATGTTAAGGCGTTAGTCCTGCGCCAGGGGACACAAAATTCGTAGTTTTGACCTTAGCAGTTATGAGCTACTCCCTTACACCTACGAATCAAGATACCAATGCGAGCTCGAACGTATAGATCGGCCACTGTGGTCGAAATTCGGCTAGGATGACATTGTTATGCTGAGACATAGAAGAACTACTTTCCGTAGGTGTATCGTGTGACGTTGTTTCGTTCCCAAATTTTCTATCCGGACATGTTGGCTCTCACTAGACTATTTCGTCGGTATCTGGTAGTCTCAGCGACTGTCGTATCTGTACTTTTCACTTGACAAAATAAATCATCACATCACCGTTCTCAACGTTACGACTTAATAGGTTCGCTAAGTTCCTCCCCAGGGAACAAATTCATGAGAATTTTTACACGCGAGTATTAAGGGGAAACACTAGGCGCCATTTCTCCATACAAAAGTAGTTCCCTGTTTTCTCCCTGGATAATGGCTTTACAAACTAAGAAAATTGCCAAATTTCAACCGTAACTTTCAGACGCTCGCCTGAAAAATCTATGCAAATTAACGTTAAAACTAAAACATAGGATCATATTCCAAACCTTTGATCAATTATTTCCGAAAAAAATATTATCATTTGTCAAATTTTGGACGAGGGAAGAGGGGACTTCGAAATGCTGTTTTGGGCGGATGTAGGAGCGATTTATTGTCAGAGCTGTCCCTTTCTTGTTTAGGCGGCCGCCAGTGATTGAATCGCGACAGCAACATTTTATTCAAATACCTATTCTTCAAATGCCACGTGACCACGTTTCCTCTTAAGTTTTAACATCCTTTAATAAGATGGTAACTCGATTTCGTTCTTCAGAATAACCTCATCGCACACGCAATCTCACGCCGAAGAGTCCCAAATGCCCATCACACTGAGCGAGAGCGTCGACCGCGACCGGCACGTCTCGCTCGAGTCGCAGCCGCCCGACTACAGCGGCGTATTCGCAGCGCCATCAATAACCGTCACCGACGAAACAGACTCCCGGAACGCGAGACCCCGCTCCTCTACGTCCAGAAACTCCTTATCTCTCACCAGGGACTACCTCCGGAGATCCTTCGTCCGGAAAAGCGACTCCGCCAAAAGCATCCGCTCGAGTCTACGCCGCAGTTTCAAATTTGGACAGCTGACTGGAAGTCACGAGCGGTTAGTCCGCGCGGCGGAACCCATGTCGAGTACTGTCGCGATGTCGGCGGTGCTAGACTCCGATGCGCACGCGCACAGTCGCGCCTCTGTGATATGATCGACCGCCTGTGAGACATCACAACCATATTTTTTATATTCTTTTCGTGTTAGATACCCGTTAGTGTTTAAGCGAGTCTAATGATGCTTCTTGTTAGTTACGAAGGTATAACCCGGGATTAGAGTATGCGTAGACTAAAGTTATTTTTGGTCCTGACTGTACATTTGTGGTCCGTTACTCGGCTTCAGATTTATTCGTGTCGATTCAAATCTCGTTTACATCACATGTTTCAAGTGTCTAAAAGATTGTTTCACGTGGATAGATTCGAAGCTGAAGTGCGGCAATGAATTTTAAACGTATTTTATAATTAAGTACTTAATAAATCCGACAATAGTACATCGTAACCAGAATCTCAGTAACTTCACTATTTTTTAAATGTGTTATCTTTGTTTATTGTT
The DNA here is from genome assembly GCA_949316185.1 of Pyrausta nigrata. Taxonomy (NCBI): domain Eukaryota; kingdom Metazoa; phylum Arthropoda; class Insecta; order Lepidoptera; family Crambidae; genus Pyrausta; species Pyrausta nigrata. The sequence goes on along the minus strand of OX438947.1, from coordinate 12,642,060 downwards.
TTAGCGCCGTTCGTGAGCCATGTAGAATTGTAGATAGTTATACAATGAAATATACCTTACGAGTAAGCTTAAAAGAAACCTTATTGATGTATACTTAATGAATTTTATAATAACCTTCAGAGCTTAGAATGTGTGTAAGTTTTTAATTACTATAAAAGTTGTGAAGCCATCGTTACAAGTATTAAAAGCAGACTATTAGAAATGTGTTCTCGTTAGATTAAGTTAAATGAATGATATTTTTTTAATTGGATAGACGATTGTCGTTGACTGAGCTGAATCTGTATGACAGTGTGTTGTGTTTGCTGGATACGCGGACTGAGCGTAGAAATATTTGTTTATTTCGTAGTGTAATGAATACATAACTATCGATTGGACGCTGTACTAAATTAAAATTCGTTATATTGTCATCATTATACCAATAAACTAGCTGTTACTGAATTGAATTCATTTAAGCCTTAATTTGATTTTAAATGGTTGTGACTTGTTTTTTTTTCTGAACAACTTGTTTTCTACTACAATAGTACTCCATCTACAATCGATAGTGGTGTTAAGGACGTATTAGGTAAATTCTATTATTCAGTGTCAAGTACAAGGAAACTAGAAAATAGTTAACATTTTGGTTGTTCAATAGGTTTTAGATATTTTTGTGGCAGCTTAAATTTTAGTTCCTTTCACGCATTTATGAATCAAATCTTTGTATTAATTAAAATTCGGATTTAGTTCTAGTCACTACATTTTTTCACATATCAGTTTTATTAAACATCACAATTTGTCTCATTTTACATATTTTAAGTATAATAATGAAGTTTATCGCACATTTTTGTCGCACTTGTATTTTACTTTACTTTTTCTTTGTTTACAATTAATTTTGCTTGTTCTTTATACATTCCACATTGTTGCAATATTAACGCATTAGTTAAGTAATAAAAAAAAAATACGTCATTGAAGACTTTGATTTGAATTCCCTATTGTTTTTTTATATTTTTTTTATAGATTTAGCGCGAATTAATAAAAAATATATAATATTTTAATATCAAAATACTTTATTATTTCAATCGCAATGTTACAATAAAATCAAAATTCATTTCATACTTAAATAGTAGAAAGGTTCACAATAAAATGAGGTAAGAGGCGCGTAATAGTTCTACAAAGACCTTAAAACAAAGAAGCAGAGGTGATGAAATGTCGTTATAGTCATAAGACTCAAATCGAATTGAAGAAAAGAATAAACGAAACACGAAAGTCTGAAAAAGGCGGAAAAAAGAAAGAAGAGAAATTCGGAAAAGTCGCGGTTCACATTTTACAACCTCAACTTCTCATGCTTGTCGAAAACAAAGATGTTACAAATATCACTAAATACCGTGCGTCACATAAATCATCATTTTATCAAAAACATGTCAAAACAAGTTGGATAGAACCAAAAATTATGTCAGTAAATGATCAGAAATCGATTAGTGCACAATCACAGAGATTTGAAAAAAATAATACAACAGTAGACAATATGAGATAGATAGAAAATCTAACTTGTTGACAAAATCGTCACTGGTTCGTTAAAAACTAGCCTACTAACAATAATTGTAAAGATCACATTATTTCAGTCACATAACTAGTTAAGTCTAGCAGTCAAGCAATAAATCAGTTTTATCTAATCAATGAATTGAGGTTTAGTAAAGACTTAGCTGCTTTAGAGTCTGTGGGCTCCTTCTTTTTGGCTGGATCCAGCATGAAACATTTCCAAAGGCTGAAACAAATAATTTTGATTATGGTAATTGGACATTTATTGCCTTAGTTTACTGAATAGTAAGAACCTTTGGACACCAATTAATTTCAACATAAGTTGCTAAAGCACTTGTGTCAATTCTATCCTATAAATATCCTCAGCATAAATCGTAGTAGCTCGGGAGCATAACACGACACTAGATTTCAGATGATTTCAGCGAATCCAACACTGTCAGTTTCATGCAAAAAAGAATTTGACAAAATTGTGAGAGTGATATAGGCTATATACATTTTAATAATGGCGCCCGCAAATGGAAATAAAGGGGGGAGGGGGGATTAATTTTTTCCTTAGCATAGCAATATGGGTATCAAATGAAAGCCAGTAAAGAGACCATTTCAAAAATAATTTTTTTTTTGCAGTCTGTTTTGTTTTGAATAATAAAACTAAAAATAAAAACGGTAATTCAAAAAACTAAAAAACCCAACTGCTTTTCTGTGTAATTGGAAATTAAAAAACCCTACAACAAGAAAGAAGTCATACCCCGGTTAAATTGGTACCCATATCAAAAACTGTATAGCAGTCGGGACCCATGTTAGAGGGTCAGCCGTCTCGTTAGTAGATTGGAGTAATCTGCAATGTAATAATAGAGGTAGGTATGTTCTCTAAATTCACTAAGCCTCCATTTCTAAAATGGGTCCCGACTGCAATACAATTTTTAATATGGGTACCAATTTAACCTGGGTATGACCTCTTTCTTGTTTTTACCTTAAAAACATCAATAACATATTAGTCTCATCTGGAGTTTAATTAAACCTATATTATTATAAACAAGACTTTTCTTACCAGAGAGAGAAATAAGCAACTTCAGCACCCAATTTTTTTCTGGGCCCCTTACCGTCCTCTAGGCCTCCAGCGCCAAAAAGTTATCGCTCACTTTGAGAAAGACAGCTTTAGATAGTCATACTATCGGTTCATAAGTACTCACCGCAGGGTCTCGTCGGCGCCGGCGGACAGCACGGTGGTCCCGTCGGGCGACAGCGCCAGGTGAAGCACTCGCGCCACGTGCCCGGTCAGTTCTGCCACTCGCGTCATCAGCGGGTACTTCCATATTACTAGCTGGTTGTTCGCGTACCCGTGGCCCGAGATCAGCTCTTTGTAGTGCGTGCTCCAGAGGATTGAGCACACCTGCGGAACGATAGAAAGGAATCAGACTACTTATAAATACGATTGCCTCGGGGCAAACTAGGCCGTAATTTTGCGAGCACTAAGATAGTATTTTTGAAATGTCACAGCTAACCGCTCATAGTAAAAAACCGAAGTAAAAAAGAAATACATTTGTATGATATTCCATCAGTTTTGAAGCTAAATCCATAAAATTTGGATTTTGCTATTTGCTTAATTAAATTGGTAAATCAAGAATGACTTAAATCAGGAAATCCTGAAGAAAAAGGGGTGGCAATATTTGTATTGGAAATCAGATATTCACGCGAGCAAAATCGGAGGAAATCGTTAGTTTGAGCATAAACGTACCCGCATCTGGTATAGACTAGAGTTGCGGTTGGCGCATCGGTCAAAGACTTGAGCCTCGTCATCTACAATATCTGTATATAACTACACACGTAACGAAAGTTTTTAATATTGAGGGAAGGTGGAAAACAAATAGTCACCTGCGACTTGGTATCGAGTTACGGTTGGCGTCTCAATCAAAGACTTCCGACTCGTCAACTACGTCTATCTCTAACCACAAAAGTTCTCAATATTGAGGGTAGTTAGTCTCGACCATGTTACCTGCGACTTGGTGTCGACGGTGTTGAGGTTGGCGCCGGTGTTGACGTTCCATATGCGGATGGTGCGGTCGGCAGTTCCGCCGCCCGACGCCAGGATGCCGGCGCTCCATGGGCACCACGCAAGGCCCTTTACTGCCGCCAAGTGCTGGCTGGAGCGGGAAAATGAATGATTGAGTGGCGGCTCTCTATACAAAGGGTAGCATTAAGAAGTGTACTCAAGTGCACATGGTCTACACATACCAACTAATTCGTAAAGTTAAGTACGATCATATTTTGTTTGGAAGACGATGAATTTCAAAGTAAATATAAACGTATTTCTACTAACTTACATGAGCTTTTGGCCTTAAGAAAACTCTAACAGAAAGTGCTTACATTAATGAATGAATGTATAAAGGATATTTTATTACAGTCCATATTTTCCACATTATTTACGAAAAACCGTTTTGTGACATACGCCGTTTCATTTTGAGCTAAGCTGGCTTAAAGCAGGCTAAGCAATATCGAACCGTATTGCTACTGTAGTAGAGTATATCGATAAAACAGGGGGACCCCTCCCCGCGCAGGGGTAAATGTCAAATTCAATTTTTAGGGAGCCGGCTCTTAAGCTCGCTTCCATCAGTTTTTATAGCATTGCAATGAAATGAAATTCTTTATTGGGCATAGAAAGCAAGGTTTTACACTGTCTAAGGATAGTTACAAGTTGCACTTGATTGATTCTGTATTTACAGACTACATATTAGATAGATTCTATCTACACAACGAAATTATTACTATAGTTATAAAAAGTTTATAAATATCAATGATTCATACAATTTCAGTTATAATAATTTACACGTAAATATAACATTATTTAGAATTAACATAAATAACAATATAAATAAAAATTGGAATATATTTTTTTCTAAAATCTATCCTCACGCCAAAAACCATAAATCTTATACCTTTAAACAAGCAATTCTTGTGTATTTATATATTTATAAATATGTATTTGTGATCTCGGAAAAGGCTCTAAAGATCTCGCTAAAATTGGGTATGTAGGTTATCGGGGTTGAAAAATCGATCTAGATAAGTCTTATGTTTGAGAAAACGCGTGTTTTCAACTTTGCATGCTTGATTAATAGCAGAAATAGATATACTAAGACACAATGAATTAGTAAAAAATCTACTAATTCAGGCATAAAACATTTGCAATTCTCAGTTACTCACTTGAATGAATAGAGATACTCTGGTTGCGTGTAATGCTGTCCTTGAGCGATGGGCCAAATGTTCAGTAGGTTGTCATTTCCCCCTGATGCCAGATACCGGCCGTCTGGCGACCATTTCAAGCCACAAATCTGAAAGGAAGATTATGATGGAACAGGCGCTACTTTTACCACAGATTATATAATAGTTACTATGTAACAGATAAATCACTCCAAGGAAAATCGTCCATACCTACTCTTATGGGCTGCGCCCGAAAATGTGCCTTAAGTTTCGAACATTACGTTATTATTCCTCTGCAGCTACGCGACCTTGGAGTAAAACTAATAAAGTCAGGGTTGCCTCTTTCGATACAAGGCCTATTTTATTTTTAGCTTGGTTTGAAATGTTTTACAATGATATAGTGTTTCACAGTTTTAATAAGTGGTAATAAACAAGATCTAAGATGTTGTTCTGTGCTATTTTTTTTTACAAAATGTATTCATACATAGTTATAAAAAGCATCTGTGGAAACTTCAGTCTGCCGTAAAATTATGATGACTTATTAAAAGATTAAAATTTTTTCAACGTTCGAGACTCTGATAAGTCCAGAATTTTATTTAAATCTGAGACTAATTAAGGGCATATTATGCTTCTGGTTGCATTTGTACAGTAAATACCAGATGTATAAATCATATTATTTAATTAGTTTGCATAAAAACGAATCGACCGTAACACAAATAATTCAACAGTGCGTACGCGCGCGCCCGTCGGTTGTTGGCAGCCAACTGATTTACGCACCGCCGTCGGTGCGCTCGAGAGTAGGCTATTAACGCGCGCAAGTACATTGAGTGAGAGATGCCTGCTTTTACCGCCAAAGAGAAATAGCTCTTGGTAGAAATTTAAACCAAAATAATTTTATTTTTCCCCATTTGAAAGGAAGGTTATGCGATATCAACATGTCAAATGTTTTTGGGGAATAAGTAACGTGAGTTAACGCGATCCGATTGGCGTGTGACAACCCTACCGATGTTTTTAGTAAATTTGTTGTTATGGCAGCAAAAAAAAAACATCATCTGTAAAAAAATTAACTGCCTAGTACAGTTACGAGCATCAATATGTATGTATACATCTGCATTCGATTTGAGACATTATTACAATGGCATAAAAACTAATTTGTATATGTCACCGTTAGATTATAAACAGCGTTTGATTACAATCTATCTCGTGAGATTGTAAACTGTCGAAAAATTGTGAACCGTAACATATGATTGCAATTTAACGCATTATTTTTCGCTATATTGTAATCTATCGAAGTGAAACTGTTAAATTACACCGTAACGGTGACATATACATTTCATTGCTTGTGACTGTACAGAAAGATAGACAGACAACGGAGTCTTCGTAATAGGGTCCGGAGTTTACCCCTTAGGGTTAAAGAAAATTTATTCTCAAAAGAAATAGTACATTTCACTTATATGAGAACTTAAAAATTAAACAAGTCTTGTGGTTTAAATATTGTATGCGCGAGCGTAGTATTAAAAAACAATTAACACTTATTCAAAAACATGTAGCCGTGTGAATGATACTTATTCATCAATAACAAGACGAACACTTGCTATGCTAGTGTTTGCAAACGGAGCGACCGGCTAGCGGCCAACAGAAACTGGTTTCGGCAGTGACATGAATAAAACGTATCTGGATGTGCCAAGTTTGACAAAGATTCATTTTTTGAATATAATAATTATGTATATTCATTGAATATGTTTACGTATTATATATATAATATTTTAATATAATAATTATGTATATTTATTGAATATGTTATATTTATTTAAATTACAAAAAAATAAATAAGTATGGCCATTTAATAAGTTATCATTTTTATGATATTTCATGTAATTCGAATTTTATAGCTATTATAGTATTAAGTATCTTATACGTATAATGTAGGGTAATAAGTATCTGTTTTAAGTTATGCTAAGTATGATTTTAAAAGTTTTTAGTTTACCCCTTTGGGTACGGAACCCTAAAAACGTAGCTAAATCTCCGAGACGTACTTCCTGCGAGTGCGCGTTGGTGGAGGCGACGGCGTGCGCGCGCTGCCGCACGTCGTGGTGCACGATGACGCCGTCGCGCGCGCCCGACGACACCACGTACATGTTCCACGCCAGCGCGCCCACCCGCCCCGTGTGCCCGTCCATCACCTGCACACACAATACGTTTATAATGAATTGATGAAGCCAACGGAAGAAGTTTATAGTTTTTAATATTTTTTAACACTCACAGTGCCCACTGCTGTGGCAATACAGCTCGAGTAGATGTCGCTGCCGTCACGCAATGACGTAAGACAAAGAGACCAAGAATTACACAGGGGTGGATGGACTACACGCTCAGCTGTTGGTAAGAGCGTTGGCTCGGTTAGCCAAAGGTCATAGGATCAAAACCTACCCATGTGAGAATTTTGGGTTTCTTATTTAAATTTATATAAAGGATAAGTTTATGTTTATGATGAAGCCAACTTTCAGAGCTGCGTCAGATCGACCACAGAATAGCAAGTTTAATTTATAAGTTTAGAATGATTGCAGAGGACAAATGGCAATAACTCCATCATCATCAACACAACTTAAAATTTATTTTATAACAATAAGTGATGCATTTTATAAAAATAAATGATGCAGGAGATATTATAGTGCACAATACACAGATACACTCTCTGTTCCATCAGTCCCATAATTCTGTGAGACGGCAGTCCGACATGACCATAGAGTGATCAGGCGCAGGACCAACACGTGAGTGTTCAGAGGCACGTGAGTGTTATTAACACTACCATCTTCCTGACTCCCGAGCTGTGTCCGAGTTATTTCAAGACAGAAAAACCCAACACTCTCGGCCTGACCCGGGAATCGAACCCGGAACCTAGAGGATAGTACCCAGTGTGCTGCCTATTATAGAACAACAAAGCAGTCTATTCTAGGCAAATTATGAAAACAATAGTAGTCAATTGAGTTTTTAAGTTAAGAACTTTGTAAAGGAATAATTTCTTAAAATTTATTACCATAAAAAGTACACAATCACAACTCACCCTCAACCGTTTAATCTTCTCACAATCCCACAACTCTACAGTAGCAGACGATGTCCCTACAGCCAGGTGGGAACCCCCTCCCTGCACCCAGGCTACAGAGCCGACAGTCTCTGAGCCTTCCAGAGTGAGCAGCTGCTCTATCTGGCCAGTACCGGCGTTCCATAGGTACACTGAGCTCCCCAGAGCCACTGCTAGGATGTTGGACGCACTCCAGTCGACCAGGTTGAGGTCTGAGGGGACAAAATATATATCCATACTAATATTATAAATGTAAAAGTGTGTCTGTCTGTTACCTCTTGACACTTAAGCCCCTAAGCCGATTGAGATGAAATTTATTATGGAGATAGTTCAAGACTTTAGAAAGGACGTAGGCTAAATTTTGTCGCGATATAAAAACATTAAGGGGGTGAAATGGGGTATGAAAGTTTATATGGAAAATCCAACTCTTGCAGGCGAAGTCGTGGGGAACCACTAGTTTTTTATAAACAAATATGTATAATAAGAAAGGAAGGTGTTCTACTTTACTAATCACTTGGAGCTGGCTAAAGTCAACAAGTATTTTAATGATATTATAAATAATTAATTCTTACAATAGTCATCCAAAATGTCTGGTGCATCCAAAATCCTGTCAGGAGCCTGTGGTATGTATCTAGTTGTATTTTTCACTGATGATGGAACTTTGGCCTGAAAAATAATCATATAGTTTTAGACAAAATTCACTCGAAAGACTGGTTTAAGAATGAACATAATGTTTTTTATTTATTACATTTGTTATTAGCGCCTTGCCAAGGTTAATATATTAATCAACACTGTCTAGGGATATTTTGGATATAATAATACTATGTTTTGTATATCCCTAGACAGTGTTGATGTGTGTATTTCAGAACAAATTATAATATAATTTACCCCTATAACCCTTAAGTAATTAGAGAAGAGTATGTAAATCATGATCTCTGTAACTATCTGTGTATCTGTTTAAGTTAACTAAAAAAATTTTTAAACTCATAATAGTATTTCCTAGCAAATGAAATGTAAAGCTAGAGTATAATGTGAACTAAAACTATGTCAGAACTATGAAAGGATTGAACTGTTGATAATTAACATTAGTTTGAAAATATAAGCAGTCAGCATTTAGCATTTGATACCTGTGAATACACTACTCTGAGTCTGTTCTGATATCCTTCCGGGGCAGCAGGGGCTTTACAGGTGTACTGTAGCAGACGTCCAGGCTCTGTGTCTGTTAGCGCTCTACCGATCGCTTCACCGGCTGCTGTCTGAGCGACTACCTCCTCCCCTTTGTCTTCTTCACGGCTCATCTGTGTAAGGAAAAATGTAACGTAAACTGTAGTATGGATTTTATTTATTTAAGCTTTATTGGTGGATGGAGACTGATACCAACCTTTTGGATTTTGGATGTAAAAAAACTAGTTAATAACCAGAATGTTAGATCCATTAGTACTAATAATCAGCCCTGACTTTATAAATAAGTAACTACTTCAACATATAGAATTCTACTACATTCTACAGCAAGATGTTATAAAAACTTACCATGTAATGGCACAAGTCATAGTTGGAGTTGCTTCGAGATGGAATGAATCTGTCTGCTTTATTGGGTGTCTTGGAGGCTTTGTTTGGTGTCGGAGTAGTGGAACGGCCTGTTCAAACACAACAGATAACTTTGTTATCCATGAAAACTTTTTTGATCAAGTAGTTATTAGTTCATTGGACAAGCAAGACAAAGTTTGACTGATATTAAAACTTACCAGGGCTTTTATTTTTAGACGGCGTTTTCTTCCCTTTTTTGTTATCATTACGAGTTGGTGTTTTATTGCTGGACAGTACGCTATTGTTGCAACTTTGGTTAGCAGATATGGACAATTTCTGCATAGACTGGTTACAAGAACTTATGTTGTTGGAAATATTCTTGAATGATGCACTCAACGACGGATTGTGGTTTTCATTGTTGGTTTTTTTCACCCAACGCTGAAGAGGACCACGAGTAATCGGTCCATCTATTGTCGCTAAACTCTTCAAATCATTCAAGTAGTTAAACTGAGCCATTGTTTTAAATTATACACTAAATAAATACAAAAGGCTTTCCAACACTTGGTACACAGTGTTAGCTTGAATTCCGAATAATTTTGTATCGCAAAATCATCAGTTCGTAGCGTAAAATCAATGATTATCGACCAACACAACAATAAAATAGCAATTTCTTCAACTGCAAAATGACAGTTATAAACGGAAGCCGTTAGAATTTTGAAATTGACACTTCACTTTTTTTTGTAAGAAATGCGGCTTGCACTAAGCGGATTGAGTACTAGTAGTGATTAACCCTTAGATGCATGTTTTTTTGTTTTTCAAATAAAAAAATATTTTATAGCCTGACCAGTGGGGCTATTACGTAAAAGATAGCCACTGAGTGTATAACTGAGGTTAGTTGGTAACTGAACTCAGTTGACAACTGATGAGTTGATATATTTGGTATTACGTAAGCAGTGCCTATCATAGGATAGGACATGTGGCTATGCGGTGGAGGACAGTGGATATCGACCATAGATCGACACATCACTAGTGTTATTGACAGGTTATGTGGCTAAATTAAAGACCATTGCGTTTAATATGGAATAATACTAAATTTATCAACGTTTTTAATAAGTTGGGTTAGAGGTTAGTAACTTTCATTCGCGCCACTTTTTAAAGTTTTGACTTTGAAAAATCATTGCGCGAGAACGTGGTTTTTAGTGGTTATTTAAAGGTACATAGAGGAAGTTGTGATTGTGGTGATAAAGGTAACTCGTAACTCCAATGGTTCGTTGTATCACTGAGCTAAGTTAGTAATTACAAAATTTCTAGATAATAAATGTTTTATGTTTTCCTATTTTAGATAGCTCCTAGGAGAAATATATCTCCTATACAAATAATTTTAACAATTTAGTTTGCCGAGGGAAACCGGGACTTTACGTTAGGTCGCTTCACCGGTGGACCTCAGAGTTCAGACTAGCCAAACCGCTCAAACAGCATGACATGAGAGTCCATAGCGATTCAATGAACGTTGTCGCAGCACAGCAGAAGCGGCTGTACTAAAATAGCAAGCTGATCGATGGCGCCGAGTAAGTTCTATATTTTTAGTTTGGATCAGTATCAAATTCTAATCTGTATTTCAAAATTTTTTATTGGGTCACTACGTTCGTGTAAACACCGTGTTTGATAATTTGCTCTTTTATTATCCTTTGTTTCTTGGCACAACCCATGCATGTCCCAATAAAAAAGCTTGAGCCATTATTAGTAGGACCGCTTTATTTATTTTACAAATATAATTCGATTGCTGGCTGAGTGATATCCGTTAAACCGACCAAAATTAAATAGGTATACTATAACTAGGAATTACGTTGTATTTTACGTACGTTTTGACTTGGTAGCTTGACTTGACAGCTTCGGTGATCAACGATTTTGATATCCACTGAGCTTACATAATACGAAAATCAGTTTATCAATACATAAACAGCTGTCAAAAGTTGGACAGTGGATATGCCAGTGCCTATCAGCATATCCACCGGCGATGACGTCATTTTAGTTAGGAACCGAAGTTCGGTAATACGAAAACCATGTTTTGACAGTTCTCAGTTAGACACCAAGGCATAGTGATAATCACTTTAGTTGTCAAATGAGATACGTAATAGCCCTACAGGAACCTTACCATCAGAAACAATGCAATCGCTAAACCAGGATAGTTCCTATAATTCGTACATGACCCCGAAAATTAGCAGGCCCGCAGCGAGGAAGTTAGTTAATCCTGTCACCTTTTTTTTGTATGCAATTTCGTACTATGACACTCCATCTGAAATCAATCTAGTGTCAGTTTGCCCGCCTTAAATGTCAGATAAGCTATCATAAAAAAGTTACCCATCGAGTAGCTTTTTCAAAATTTTTATGATTAAATCTTGTTTCATAAGTTTATTTTAGGATTCATTTACGAAATGTAAAATGTTGACAATACAACGAATTAACTAATGTGAGATTTTTGAATGCAAAATTGAAAATCTACGAGATGTGAACATAATTCTAATGAAGTCCGATTTCTTGATTTCTCTGTAGAAGCCTGATGACTATTTTAAAATTATTTTTGATAACGTGACTTCATTGTGTAATTACAGGTAAAGTTATAACGCAGGAACGTAAATTGTAATAAAACCATCATATAGGCTACACCTACAGCCTTACGTTCTAAGATGTGAATATTCATTTTCCTAGGCAGTAACTACCTATTTTCTTTATGCGAGAACTTTGTCATCAAACTTTCAATCTATCCACAAATTCCATAGTTTATGTATTTATTGCATCAGTACACATTATATAGTCTTTGCTAACCTACCTACCTACACATATTTAGGTACTTCATAATAATTTTATGTATTTAATTCTTCTTACGACTTTAGTATAGAATTTTATCTACCTAATGTAGGTACCAAGTTAATAATTATTTTTTCCTTTCTTCGTAATGCTATAGAACTATTTTATTCGCATGAAAAACCAGCAAAGTATATACTGTTTCCAAGTATAATGTATTGTATGTATTGGTTGCACTATTGAAAATTACTTACCTACATTAAATATGTCAAGAAAGTTTTTATTAGAGGAAGGCTAAAAAATTAACAAAAACACCTACCTACCTAGTTTTTGCTAGGTAAACAGTAGGTAGGTAAATTAACAAAGCGTCTACCAAATTGTTGTATATTTTTTCAGGATAAGAAAACAAATATTGCACTAAAGAAAACACATATAACACAACTAAAGATTTTCCAGAGAGATACAGAAACGTGTGAAGATCTTGAGTTTCGCCTGTGAGAGTTCGGAAGATTCTGTGATATTGTTTATTTTTTATTTTCATAATTAAATATAGCTTATTGTTGAACATTCAGTAAGTCTTTTTTTAATTTTCCCTCTCAAAATTACTACTATACGTTTCACATGAGATAGATATACGCTCTTCTCCCTCCTAAATATATTTTTTCATCCACCTTCTAAGGTTTCCGTACCATTATCTGCTTCATCTTAGTGACTTTAAAGAATTTGAAAGATTTTTGTTATTAGTAGGTACAACATTATTCAACACCTAAGTTCTACCAATATTACTGCTAAACTAATAGAGTTATCTTAACAGCTATAGTTTTCCTTTAAAGTTTATGAAATGCACTATCATCATGATTTTTTATTTTATTTTTTAGCCCCGCAGTTAAGATTTTAGAGGGAGGAGGGGGGGACGCGCACTTTAAGGTTATATATTTCGTAAATAGAGCAATAAATCAAAAAATGTGGTACAAACCCCTAAATCATTTTAAAAGACATACTCAACGATACCCCACACGATGGGGTAGATGACGAAAAAAAACATTCCCTATTTTTATTACTTATTTATTCTTAAGTGCAAAAAATATATATTTTAGACCTTACTTCATACTCCTTACTTACCTACATCTAATAAATAATTATTATCTGTGTCTCTACGTTTGACATCTTAACAATCAACGAAATAGACAATATGTCAATGTATAGCTCCATCTCGTTCTTTCATCCTGTCACCGTGAGGCCTTTTCTTAAACGCTCATGGTACGAGTTTTAGCCATCCTAAAGCAGGATGTTTATCGGGTTGTTAGCAATTCGAAGGATAGTTATTTTGCTGATGTACGGGCCCAGGAATATATGGGACCTCGCCATATTACGGAAAACAACTGGAACTAATTTCTTTTACTGGCAACAGAAAAATCTAATCGTCATTGACATGTCATCAACAGTCATAATGATTAGTGTCAAAGTGGACGCGTAATCAAATTTTGGACCAAGTATAATTTTTATGTGATAAAACTACCGAGAACTTTGCGTTTTCGTAAAGAAAAGTGGTTTAACATGGTGTTGTATTGTTTTTCGACAAGAAAGTCTATGGTGATCACTACGGTTTCTTTAAAATAATTACTCCTATAGTTGTCATTACAAGTTTTTGGTATGTCATATAGTGTAAATAGTGAAAATTGGCTACTGATGTCTATGGAGAATATTTTAATAACGATTTTTTAAAATGATTATAATAAATACTTGTTTTGAGTTTGAATTCTTTATTTCAACTCTACTTGGATATTTCAACTAAAATTGTTTGTAGAGTTTTCCATGATTCCCTATGCATTATTCAAAATTATTATAACATTATAAATAATATCATTTTGAAAAACAATCGATTAATGTTTCTTTTATCCGTTATTGGTTTTGCAAAAATAATAGTGTTTTGGTCACAAATTCAAGACCAATATTACAAATAGTTACTGAATTTAATAAGTACTCAATTTGCGAGTGTTCTATCGTGTTCTAATATAGTAGAATCTGTTATCATTAGGCAGCAGACTTAAATATTAACATGAATGTAAGCATATAAAAATATGTTTTTTATGTTTAGTTGCCAATCTACGCTGGCATGACTATACAAAGTGTTGTCATATAAAGTGGATTCGAAGCGCCCCTAATTCAGGTCCCATATATTCCTGGTCAGGCTATAATTGTTTTATTTACTAAAAACAGATGTAATCATTTTTGATAAACTATGCAATTAAGGGTAATACAAATCTTACTTATGGAAATCTTGAAAACACTGATTTTTGCGATTATCACAGAGTGATACATTGCATTTGGCACACATTACAGACGTGAATTTTTTACAGTTTGCATATTTGTATTGGTTTCTTTTCTTTCTTCTTCTCAGCCTTCGTCTACCATGTTCTTGGTGTAGGCCTCCTTTCTTTTATGTCAGTCTCTTCTATCTTGAGCCACCTGTATCCACATCGATCCGGCTTCTCTCTTTATGTCATCGCTCCATCGCATTTGGGGTCTTCCCACCGGGTGTTTCTCTCCCCATGGTCTCCACTCAATAACCGTCTTACACCAGGAGTCATGTTTGCGGGCGACGTGGCCTGCCCATTCCCACAAGTTTCGCTACGCGCTGGACAACATCAGTAACTTTGCTTTGCTCTCTTAGCAACTTATTTGTCATGCGGTCTCGCAGTGTTACTCCTACCAGTTTTCTCTCTATCGCTCTTTGGGCCACTCGCAGTTTATGAATGAAGTCTTTGGTAAAAACCCAATTTTCAGCACCATATGTGAGCACTGGCAAAGATACATGCGTCAAATATGCGAGCCTTTTGTTCTGCAGTGATGTTCATCCTAAGAGCAAATTCTATCTTGGAATATGCGGCCCATGCTAGACGTGTGCGTCTACTAATTTTGTTGACTTAGTTTTCTTTGCCCATCTAAATCTCCTGACCAAGATAAATCTCCTTCTTCTCTCTATCAATAGTCTGGTTTACTGTGATGTTTGTAGTAATGTCAGTGCAATTAGTCATGATCTTGGTTATGCTTAAATTCATTTCCAAACCCACTTGTTGAGAAGCATCACTTAAATCTTGGTTGTAGATCATGGTTTGTAGATCGATAGGATTCAAATTGAATTTCGCTCACAAAAATTAATCGACTGTGTCATCCGGTGGGACTCGAACCCACGTCCCTTCGCTATCCGGGCGAGTGCTCTTACCAACTAAGCTACGGAGGACGTTAGTCAGCCGACGAATTTTTGTAAGTGCTTGCTACGCCAGTGAGCCGAATTATTTTCTATTATTATTCGAACGCCGGCTCACTGGCATAGCAAGCACTTACAAAAATTATGTATCCACGCCTGCCATGTTAGCATTTTATTCATGTATGGCTTTTGGGCAGGGTATAAATACGCTTCTTTTTGTTTTTTTGTCATATCGACTAATATGACCTATAGGTTCTACGCGTACATATGTAGACAATAGCAAGACCTGCTTATTATCCCTCCAGCTGGTAGCTGCAAACTACACACCTTCAAAAACGGTGACATTCTCATCAGATGATCCTCTTGGCACTGACGCCTTAAGAACATCTTTCTTCTCCGGTAACTTGCACGTTTTACCAAGTCTGTTCCTCTGCACTGTACCCAAGCAATAAATTCCTTCCGAGTGTAAATAGGAAAAAGCGTTATGTTGGTATAAAAGTTATCGAAGTAAACTATATGGTTTACTTTCCTTGGTACAGGCCGAAGCAAACGCACCACTGTGTTAGAGACTGCTCCTAGATCTGGTTCATTAGGCAACTTTTTGTGGTCGTGTGTCCCTGAGTACTTATATCTCGAACGAATAAGCATACCCTATCAGACAACACAGTACATACAATTTGAAGCCCCATTTATGGGCTTATTTGGCAAATACTGTTTCATAAAGTGTCCGATTTTTGTAGAATACATCTGTTTATCTAAAGACAAGCGATGATCAAAAGGCACCGACGTAAATCTTTGATTGAGGTGATCTACAATCGGCCGTAGTTTATGTAAACGATCGTGCTTCGGGTCTTCAGGAGGTAAATGATTGTTATTATCATTAAAATGAATAATCTGGCGAATTTTGGCTTGGCAGCTGCACCGAAAATGTTCGCGTCAGTAACAAATTGGATGGCCGGAGTGTTGCGCAACCAGGGTCTTCGGCTGGTGGTATATTTAGACGATTTTATAATATTACACCAGTGCAGAGAAGCTTTGGAAGCGCACACCCAATCGGCGCTGTACTTCCTCTCCAATCTAGGCTGGAAGGTCAACAAAGAAATATCGATTCTTGTCTCTATAAAATCGATGGAGTTCCTTGGAATTGTCTGGAATACGCAGCTTAACACCAAATGCCTACCTCCAGAAAAGGTGAGCAAAATACGTCAGTGCCTTCTGACTCGCTTGGCAGCCGGCAGTTGATCTCTTAAGCAGGCGCAACGCCTCTTAGGGTACTTAAACTTTGCAACCTTCATCACCCACCGGGGAAGGTTGCATTACCGTACGCTCCAGCGCCAAAGCAACCTATTTCAAAAACGTTCACGCCTACCCAGTTGCTTCACGGACGAAGTGAGACGAGATGGAATGGTGGCTCGACAACATCAACCAAAAAACACCCATTCACCGCGCAAGCTTGCCAACAAATTATCTCGTCACCGACGCCTCAGACGTACAATGCCTTAGTAAACAACGACTTGCTCAAAGGCACTTGGACCCGGCATCAACAAAAGTGGCATTGCAACTTAAAGGAAATGTACACAGTCATCGCAAACCATTCGGTCGAAAGCAAAGATTCTCAAGAGATCTACCATAATCTTACAGAGCGACAACCGGACAGTGGTGTCGTATATAAAAAACGAAGGCGGAACGAGATCAGCGAAACTACTCGAACTGACGAAACAACTTTTGGCACTGACGGACAACTTGAACGTGGTACTAGTCCTTCACCACCTACCGGGACGGTACAACACGGAGGCCGATCACATTTCGCGCGATCGCACCGGCTCCGAATGGCACGTGCTCCCGGTAGCTGTAGGTCGGCCGTCTCATCCCTCAATTTTATAGAGAAATATCCAATTAATGATATTTTAGCGAAAGCAAATTGGCGCCACGAAAATACTTTTAGGAAATATTATCTTAGAGACGTATTAAATAATAGTGGCCAAAACAATAATACAGTTGCGGAAAGGTCTCTTTCCCGGCTTTTTACGCCCACGAATTGTTAATTACTAATTCTTCAGTATTTTTGAATATTAAAATTAGAATACTGAACTCGTAGTTCTAATATTTCAAATAACTTGATTTTAAAGTTTTTTTCTTTTTGTTTCATGTTTACATATATCCTAAGGTTATCGATATTTCGTTTCCACTGTCTATCACGTAATAAACGAATAATATGTATTACTGTTGTTTGAGTATCTAAGTTTAGATTTGAACCAGCTGAGAATGTTATTACTATTTAAGATACGAGTACTTAGCCTATCCATGCAGTTTTAATTATACCTGTTAGAATAGTTACTAACATTAGTAATAAATGTATCTGTGAAATTTCCGAATAACTTGGATAAAAAAAGCATGCCTAAAATTTATAAATCGTCCAAACTGGGTTCCAAACAAAAATTCAAGTATTAAAAATTCAAGTGCAGTAAGCACTTCGAACCAAAATATTTCAAGACGCGAGGAGCAAAATAAGAATAATACTATTCTTCTGCTGATGTTTCATTGGATAGCAATGTCTACTTATGGCACAGAATAAGTACTAGTACTTCGTACAGAAGTATGACTTAGCAATTGTATTCCAAGAAATGTCTACTCAATGTCGTCAACAATATGGCGTAATTTAGTTCGCCTCAGAGTCAAGCACATTTTCGTGTAGACACCTACAAAAATCCATTGCAAGATAATTTCATACTAATTGCTCTGGAATATGATTCATAATAAACTAAACCTATTCAGTGACGTAATATCACGCGACGCGATAGGGTTGACTGCTACGAGAAGCTTCTAACGCCATCTAGCGCCGATTTCTAGTACTTTATTCATTCTCGTCCAGCCAGCAACGTAGCCGCGCGGCCGCCGGTGAATAAAACGCGCGAGCGTGTCGCTGGCGACACGCAACTTGTTTTAGCCCCTAAGTAAGGGTCGCCGCGCGTAGGTACGTTTTTGCTACCTACGCGAGGAGATACAAAGGCCTGCTTATGGTTATGTCCACGTATTATATGGTTTGCTTAGTTTGGGACTAGATCATTTGTTCTATATTTCTTTTTCACAGGTCAAGATAAAGTCTAGACGCACAGTTTCATGCTATGTTTACAAAGATATTGTACCAGAGGCATTTACATGTGGATCATCGTGACCGCTATTGCAACAGTCCACACCATCGACCTCTCTCCAACTAGATTGGGCGCCAAGGAAAAAGTAGCTTTATGTCTAATATACATGCACTAAGTTGCATCTCTATAAGTTTGTTTTTTAAATAAACGATTTAAACAACAACATTTTTCATTTCATTTATTATTTTTGAAACAACCGTATCGTCTGAGTTTTTCTTAAATGTCTTCACTCCAGGAAGCATAGTTTCAGCTATGAAAAATCCATCCCATTCTATTTTTGTTTTATTAATTTAATTCACCTACTATTAATGTTACAAATTAAATTTATCGATGTCGATACTAATGTAACAAGCGACATAACATACATCACTGACACACATTCATGAACAATTCTACACACACAAATGTCATCCTATTTCGGTTTCGTTTGACAGCTCGTGTTTGTTCCTCTATTCCGTAGGAATATTAACTTTATATGGTGGATGGTGGTTTCTGAGTTAGTTGCAGGTTTGGCCACAGAGGGCGCAAGTGGCGCGGGTCACATGACGGAAAAGTAGCGACATCTAGCGACAACGCAAGGAAAAGGTACGATGTACTCTCATAATAATGGACTTCGGACGTCTTAGGAAACTTGATACAAATTTTATTTTCAGGTAATTTTTTTATATTATTTTTAAACCATTTTAGTTATTTAATAGAAAACTTCTCAAATACGTGGATATTACTAATATTCAAAATCCTAAAGAAGCATTTTGCTTGTAATCTACAATTATTAAGTATAAAATACTGCTTATTAATTTTACATGTTATGTTTACCAGAATAAGTAGACCTATTATGATGGCATCTCTCTTTTCACGCGCGAGAGGGCGTGTCCGTAAATCAGTAGTGTCCTACCAAGACCTACGAAGTTTTATATAAACAAAAACTAGGCAAGATATTTGTAACTTACCTAAGTTAAAATTTTCTTGCCTAGGACGTAAGCAAAGTAATGATAGGTAGATATAACTAGTAATAAGATATTATAATGTGGGTTTAAGAATTACTAAGTGAGCGACTGAGTGCGAGTGACGAAAAATCAAAAGAACAGCAACTTACAAAAAAAAATTGAGTTACTTAAAATACAAAATGAGAAGCTTCATAATATTTGAGTGACCTAATATTTGATTGAGTGTCAACGTTAGGTCCTGCATTTTTTTCAATATTTGGCAAATGCTTTTTTCATACTGAGCGGTATCTTATCTTAAATGAAGTGTTTCGAATGCAAAAACTACTTTGAAAAATACTATTATGAGCAGCGTATTATGAGCCCACATTTCAATAAAAAATGATCTTATGAAATAACTATTTGAAGGAACACTATTATTTGAAGGAAAAAAATAAATAGCAGCATTTTACCTGAAATAAAATGCTTATTAAATACTTACCTTATTTGAAGCTTATTTGTTTGAGATAGGCCCTATCTGTTTTCCGCTTCCACTACGTCACTTTCTTACTTTTGTCTATCTTTTACCCCCACTTCCGGTCCCCACCAGGCAGGCCCGAGCGCAAGAGCTAGGGGGCCCGCTTGCTTCATTAAGTCGAAAACACCAGGCATGAATTAAATTTAAGCTTCAAATAAGGTAAGTATTTAATAAGCATTTTATTTCAGGTAAAATGCTGCTATTAAATCCTTGACCGTTATTTGAAGCTTATTTGTTTGAGACGTGTTTGTTATCGCCTGGTGGGTGGACGGACGCCAATGTGAGGAGAAACGAAGAGTACTCTATAACTGTATTGAAATAATAATATGAATAGAAAAGATGATTGAGTACGTATGTTACAGTTTTCAGTAAAATAATAAATACATTTTTAAAGGCAAACCTTGTTTTATTCAACCAAATATAAAATACAATAAGAAAAGTAAATAATGTTGAAAATAGTAGGGATTTATCTTAATAATCCCTCAATAAGTTTAATTACACAGATAGACAATCAAGATACAAATATTTACATCTATTTTGGTTTGAAAATAAAATTATCAACATAATTCTAATCAATAGGATTGAATAACCTCGATATATTGCTATTATTGCTACCCTCAGAGGCTGGAGCAATCTCTCTCCTGTAGAAGTTAGCAAAGGTATTCGCTGATCTCCAGTTGCCACGAGATAGAATTTCATCCAAAGGAATATTGCTGGCCCAATTTTTAGAAGCTACGGCTGAGCGGAAGCTGCCCGGAGTAGAAGTTATACCGGCTTCTTTAAGAAGAGTTTTAATCCATCCTGCGATTAATGTCCGTAATGCTTCCTTAGCCTGACCCCTAATATTCGTATAAAAGTTAGTACATTTAGCGATCTTGCGCCTGTCATCAAGCAGTCTGACAGTTTGCTTGACCCAATATACAGGGTCAAGGTTCTTGTTCTCTGGATTAGACATCAATCGCCAACCTGACTGCCTATGATCGCCACTGTCTGTCTTGGATCCAAATTTTGGCAATAAAATCAGACTGTTGTCGCTTCCCACAAAATGCTCCGAGTCCACTGCCAGCAAGGTCAAATCATGTACTCGTCTCCCTGAACATAAAAGTAAAAGTGCAGAAGTATGCCTACAGACAGCAAAGACGTTGTTCTCATTGACATTGCTTGTCTTCATAAACGAAGCTAATATGTTTATATCCCATATAGGTGGTTTTCTAACCGTGGGTTTCTTTATGGAGATAGACTTTAAAACATGCTTTACTAAGGTGTGTGAACTTAGTTGCCTGCATCATCTGGACTACAAAGTGTGGCGACTACAGATTTATGTACTAAGATCGTATTGTAGGCTAACCCGTAGACAAGATATAAATCTGCTAGAAATCTCGCTAAGATAGATCCAGAGGGTTGAACTGGGTCGACTTTTTGCTGTTTACACCATTGAAGCCACCTTTTCCATGCGACTTCATACGTTTTTGTTGTAGACAATCGCCAGAAGGATTTTAATAGACTCAATTGGTTTTCATTCCATTCTGTCAAATCCCTTGACCACCCCCACATTTCCAAACTTCTAGAGTCATATCTTGTACTTTGTGGGGAGGCTGACCGGTTGCTGTATCCACTAGGTTCTTCTTGAGATTGTGGATGGTTAAGGGAGCTGTCAGTGCCCGTGATTTGATGTGGGCCCTCCAAAATACCCGATCCCAGCGAGGCACTACTAGTAGGTACATCCCTGTTGCGGAATTCAGATGTGACAGTACCTTGGGGATCAGGTAAGGTGGGGGAAATATCCACGCCAGCTGATAATTCCACGTTTGAGAGAACGCGTCGTGGTACAGAGCTTGAGTGTCTTTGAGATCTAATGAAACGTAATTCGCTACTACATGAGCTCGTCGGGATGCAAAGAGATCTACAACTGGAATCCCAAACTTCTGGAAAATTACCTCCGTGCTCTGTGGCAGTAGGTGCCATTCTGGTGGTGAGCGATGTCTGGAGAGATGGTCGGCGTGACCGTTGTAGATGCCTGGTGACATGCTATCAGATCGATCTGGTATCTGTCTAGCAAGAGAAATATTTTGTTCGTCAAATCCATCAGACCAAAAGACTTGGTCCCTCCTTCGTTACTTAAGTACGCGACCACTGTCCGATTGTCGCACTGGAACAGAGTCGTTGAATGGTGCAATTGGTGACCGTGGTTCTCTAAGACTTTTAGAATAGCAAGCATTTCCTTCATATTGCAATGCAGCGTTTTCTCTTCTTCGGTCCACAGGCCTGAGATCGGGTGACTGTCGATTTGAGCCCCCCATGCTATGTCGGAGGCATCCGTCGTAACAAATCGTGACGGTGGTGGTCGATGAATAGCCGAGGAACGGTGACAATTGGGAAGCCACCATTTTAGTTCCTTCTGGGCTGTTTTCGGTAGGCGGAATCGCTTCTTGTCCGGCTCGTTCATCAAAGAGTTGAGAAATTCTAGGAGGGCACGGAAGTGTAGCCTGCCTGTTGGGACTGCAAATGCCGCAAAATTCAACAACCCTACTAGGCACTGTAAGTCCTTCAGACATGCCCAGTCTGCAGTAATCATGTCCGACACCTTGTGGCAAAGCTTTCTTATTTTGTCTAAAGGTAGACTCTTCTCGTTCAGCCAGGGGTTCCAAAGGATGCCTAAAAAGACTAGGCTTTTTTGGGAAACGGTTATGGACTCTTCGACATTGATTTGCCATCCTAGATAGGTTAACCGATCCAGTAACATTTGAACATGAAGTTGTAGAATCCTTTTGTCTTGGTTGGCAACCAGAAAATCGTCCAGATAGACCAGAATTCGCAGACCTTGTTCCCTTAGAGTTCTCGCGACCCAATTTGTTAAAGAAGCGAACACTTTGGGTGCAGTGCTTAGCCCGAAGGGGAGGCACTTCATTTGCATTAGCTCTCCTTTGTATACAAGGCGTAGAAAGCGCCTGTGACTGTAGGCAATTGGCAGGTGAAAATACGCCTGGGAAAGGTCGATCTTGCGAGCCAATCGTTGGGCTGAAGGAACTCCGGGACACGAGACACATTTATTAGATGAAAGCGTTCTGTGTACACATAGTCGTTCAATGTTTTGAGATTGAATATGGGACGAGCCGAGCCGTCGCCTTTGGGCACTAAAAACATTGTTGACAGAAAACTGGGGGAGCACCAAACTACCTCTAATACACCTTGGTCCTTCATTTGTCCAATGATTGTGGACATCATCTCGGATTCTGTTGTTTGAAATGTTCCGTTCCTCAAATCCGGTAACATTAAGGGTGGTTTCTCTAAAAAGGGTATGCGATACCCTTTTATTATGCGTAACAGAAAATTCGGTGCTCCTTCTTTTTTCCATCTCTTGTGATAGTGCACTAGACGGCCAGCTCGGAAGCTTTTTAAGTCAGTATTTCCGCTTTTTGCCACCGGAGTTATGGTCTGCCGGGGGCCCTGAACGTTTCCGGTTGACCTTACCTTGACCTTGGTATCTATTTGTTTGTCGGGTACCTCCTCGTGGATGAAATGACCCTCTCCCAATATTTGCCGGACGCCGTTCCACATTAGTGCTGTAGTGACCCTGCGAGGGACGGTTATGGCAGCAAGCCTGCGAGGCTTGATTGTTAGAGTTATGTGGATGAGGCGCGGGTGCGCTGTATCCATGGCTGGTACCCTGCGAGGGTCCATAATGATAAGCCAACCCCTACGAGGGGTGGCGAGTAGCAGCTTTTCTGGTACCTGGTTGCGAACCTGGACCACTTGCCGATTGCTTGGTCAAAGGCATGAAGGCTTTCTTAACTCCACCTATTTTCTCGAGAGCAGTTGTAAAGGCTTCGGCATTAAACAGGTGTTGATTAGACGGCGGAATTTTTCGCAAGGTTGATTTGATCAAGGGGTCACGTACGCAATTAGTTATGCCGTCTCTGCGCATCTGGATCACTTCTGCTCTATGGCCACAAACTAACTGCAACAAGTCTGAAGATATTTTCGAAACCTCGCCTTTAGAAAATAGATCATAAATTTTTTCATGCAAGCCTTCGACTGTGAGATGCTCTGCACTACGGGCCCACATCAGCAACTCGTTTAAACTAGTCTGCAATGCTTGCTTTTGCTTAAGAACGCAAAAGGTTAGAGCGGAATATGCTTTGTCAGCAAAGGCCAGGTGTCGCAGTTGATCATACGACCGGATTTCGTCATTGGCTTCTAAGTCTATAAAACCGGGGGTGTGGTTATAAAGTTTCTAAACTTCGGAATACCGAACTTCACACCATTCTTTTTTATCAAAGTATTGAACATCTTGTAAAATTTTCAAAAATAATTCCGGAGTTTTGGGAACCACAGGCTCTTTTAATTTAGTCTCAAAGTCGAAACTAAACTGTAGATGTGACTGGTCAGGTTCACGTGTAGCTGATTCTTCAACGCCGTCATACAAAATACCACTCACATTATCGTCAACAAGAGTATCAGACTCACGGTCGAAGTGAGCAGAGTGGGAAAGTTCGGAGCAATTATGGTCTACAGCGGTGCTACAATGACCATCATGATGGGAAACGTCATAACTAGAGAACCGATTGCGTTGTTCCTTTTCTGCTAATTGTTTACGCAGCTCGCTTACTTCTCGTGATAGCATTTCAACTTGGTAATCATCCTTGCTTTTGCGATGCCCCCCCCCTTTTTTTGTAACGGCGATGGCGCCTACGTGATCTCCGTTTCTTGTGAGCTTTTGCATTTGAGGAGCTTCTTGAAGAATTGCTACTATCGGATGAGCTACTACTAGTACTAGAAGATGTGCTAGTAGTGCTACTGGCACGAACACGATTAGATTTACTCACGGTTTTAGATGAAACTCTTGAGGGGCGGCGATCAGATGGTCCCGGTACTTCGCTAGCGTCGCGAATATCAGCACTCATATTCGATGGATTGGAACTGTCTTTTCGACGATTTTCAGAACAATTCACATTAATCAAATCATCCATCCTGAAAGTATAATTATTTTAGTAAAGGTTTATAACCACAACCGCTAGGAAGAACCCTTTCGAAAGAAAACGTTTATTACATCTAACAAAACCCCAAATCGAGGCAGAAAATCGAATCTATCTTAGTATTAAAGTTGCCCTCTCTGTATTTCTAGTCACTCACTTAGTAGTCATCAATCGCAAAGTTTTTTTTTAGTCGCTCTTTTTATTATTCCTCTATTCTTATTAACTAACCTTAAAATGATGTTAACCCTAACGCAGTTAGAAGAGCAAAGGTTACGCGCTGCCGCGAGCTGAATTGCGATTTATCGTCAGCATCAAGATGGCGGGATCAAGCTTCCGATTTAAAATATTTCAAAGAGTCGCTTTTGATTAAAATGACATTGCGGAGTGATCCTTCTGTACTTGTACTATTATTTATTCTGTGCTAACTACTAAGACAGTCTGAATATCGCGTAGTCTAATAATATTTTAGAATATTTGCATACAGTAAAAATTGCTCAAATCAAAATGAAGTCTCCTTTCAGTAAAATTCTCTATGTGTAATATTCTCCATGTGGCTTAGCCGTGGGACATTCTTGAAACTGTCTTTAATCAAAATAAAAAGTCAAAATAAAAAAGGAGAGGAAGTGATTTGAAACGCACAATTTAAACAAAATTAAAAAGCCGTTTTAAAAAAAACTGTATATTTCTAATATTGTTCATAAAATAAAGTATCTAAACAATCTAAAAATATAAATTTAATTACGTAATATGTAGTGGATTCTGTTGTTCTTGAATAAATTCAACGACACTTTTGTAAAAATACTGAAGGAAGAGAGTAACATTACATTTCGTTGTGACATAACATTATACCTATCAGAAATAAAGATTAAAATATTGGATAATTACTATTACGTCTTATTGCATTATAATTCTCAAAATAAAATGATCACGATTAAAATTAAAAATAGAATTGTCGTACATACAATATTTTTCTACAGTGAAATAAATTCTAGGAACAGAATAAAAAAGCGGAATTGAGCACATTTTTTTAAAAATTAAAAATTATTTGTCTTCGTGCTTTTTAAAATTGTCAATAACTTCATAATTACAGAGCTGTAGTATAATACCTAGAAAATATCATATTTTCAGATATAAAATATAAACCAAGAGATTTTGGATTATACCAATACAGACAGCAGTTTACAATACTTTAAATTTTGCAATACAACTGATAGCTCAAATTGAAGGTTTCAGGATTCTTAACAGTTTTCAGGTTAGAAACATATTAAACAACGAATAATGAAACCAAACCATAAAACGTTAAAATGATATGGCGCAATCTTTATGCCTACACCATGAACTACGTTTTCGTTCCATGAAACATAGCACCATTATATTACTTACAATTACAACTATTTACACAATAAGAGATCTCTCATAGACTACATCACATTAGATAACTAGGTATTATACATTAACGCAAACCACGGAGATGGCACGAACGAATAGAGAAATAACTAATACAAATGATGTCAGTTGACCTAAACTTGCAAGGTCGATCCAAGTTAATTACAATTTAGGACAAAAATACTAAAAAAACAAAGACACGGATACTAGGGGGTTAAAAATTTTCTCTACTGATCCAAAAAATATTTTTAGCTATTGTTACAAGGGTGTACTATTAATACAATTCTAGAACTATCTTACATATAAGACACATTTGTTGTGCGTTATTTACTAATTTTTTTTACACATTTTCTAGTTAATCAAAGAACTTTTAAAGGTTATTAACACAGGATTTGAAATAGCGTGTAACGAATTTCTTTTTACTTATTTGGATAAAAATCTCCAAATAACATGATTATCACCATCAAAGTAATGAGCAAAACAATAATCACTGTAATTTTATTATAAAAAGAACAAGCCCATTGCTCCATTGTTCTTTAATCATTTTACACATCATTCGACAATAAGTAAGCAACTCCCCATAAAATCGGGTATTAAATAAACGTTATCCTAATTAAGAAATGCCCACCCCAAATTAAATATTCCCACACATTATTTAATCACATATCTTTAGATTATTAACCTATTACTTTTGTTACGTGGGCAGGCAGGCCGCAAACAGGACACACCAAACATAACTTACGAGTCGTCCTATAAATAGGTAATTTAACATAATCACGTTTGTATAATGAGACTAAAATGCATTATAAAATCTCAGGAATATTTTGTTCATACATTTCACTAAAATCAGTTACTAAACTCTAGATTGCATAGAAGCAATTCATTTACGTATACTACTATTGCTTACTCACTTCTGATTTAAAATGCTAGAAGGTTGATTACAACCATTGCACATATTAGCTAACATCACATTTTGACACTTTCCATTTGCACTTGCAAGAGAGCATGGGGGTTTGAGATGGAGTATTACATTTACATTAGCTTCTCAAATAAATTAATCGTTATTAGCAATTAAATTGGTACATTTAAGGTCGGATTTGGAGTATTTTTCAAGGTGTGTATTATCATAGTCAGATCACGTTCAAAGTTAAAAATGCTGTAAAGCAAGTATTAGCATTATACATTTTGATGATAACAAAAGACTACGAGGGTCAAACTGAAAGTTCTTAGAACTGGCCACTTATAAACAATATAATAAAAAAAATATTCTAAAATTTGAAAATAGAACTCTTTGCCAATATTACTGAGTATATATTTCATTCATTTGTCATTTGTTTTACGACTTGGCGGCAAATTGAAAATTGTCTGTGTCACGTCAAAATGAATTTAACACGAGAAAATTTTCGTGCAATGATTTTTTATGACTTTCGATGTCATTTAAGTCAACAAGAAAGTTATGATAGACTACGATTGGCCTTTCACGATGAAGCCCCATCTCGTGCGACTGTTTACAACTGGTTTAATGAGTTTAAACGTGGTCGCACTAATCTCACTGATGATGTACGTGAGGGACGGCCTTCTACGGCGACGACTGAAAATAACATCTGTGTTGTGCGGCGTATGATAGAGACTGACAAAAGAGTGACCTATCAGCAGATTCGGACAAGCTTAGGCATCGGTATGAGTCAAGTGCACAAAATCCTCCACGAACATTTAGCGGTCAGGAAGCTTTGCGCCCGGTGGATACCTCATAATTTGACTAAGGCTCAAAAACTCCATCGTGTGGATTGGTGCCGTAAAATGATTGAAAGATTTAACGGAGGTGACTCAAATGCTGTGTTCGACATACTAACAGGTGACGAAAGCTGGATTTACTGTTATGATCCTGAAACCAAAAGACAATCTGCTCAGTGGGTGTTTCCTTTCGAGGAGTTGCCAACTAAAGTGAAGAGAGATCGAAGTGCGGGAAAAAAAATGGTGGCCTCGTTCTTTGGAAGGATAGGTCATTTCGCAACAATTGTGTTAGAGGATCAAAAAACAGTTTCTGCAGAATGGTACACTACCAATTGTTTGCCACTTGTCTTGGAAAAAGTTCGAGAGAAACGACCTCGCAGTAGGATCCTCCTTCACCACGACAACGCCTCGTCGCACACCGCCAAGCGAACGATCGACTATTTGGCGACATCAAACGTTGAATTACTGGGTCACCCGCCGTATAGCCCCGACCTCGCGCCTTGTGATTTTTATTTATTTCCAAAAATTAAAGAAAAACTTAAAGGAAAGCGGTTTATAAATGCTGAAGAAGCGGTGGCTGCGTATCGCGATGCTATTGAAGAGACCCCTAAGGACGAGTGGGCAAAGTGCTTTTCCCAGTGGTTCCATCGCATGCAGCGGTGTATTGACGTCAATGGACAATATTTTGAAAAGATATAATAAAACTAATAACTGGCTAATGTAATCAGTTTTTGATTTTCTAAGAACTTTCAGTTTGACCCTCGTATATTGATGTATTCTGAGACAAGATAGAACAATATTAATGACCGTAATTTTCCGAGAATTCAACTAACATCCATTTCTTAATGGATGTTAGTTGAATTCTGAAATCTAGTCAAACTCTGTAGTCTTTTGACTATATGTATGAAACAGAAACATGGACGGTCAATAATGAGATACATGGTCAACGCCACTGTGCATACAAGTCTTGTATTTGCTATTGTGACAAAAGTACACATGATTCCCTATTTCATAGGTGAAGGCCGTCCATCCCACACAGCACATATGATCCTTTGACCTCTACGTGACCTCTAACAATCCTTTACTTACATCCATAATGTAAAATATAAATGCGTTTGGCAGTATGTGTGTAAACAGTGCTACGTATCACGAATGGCGTTCATGACGTGCACGCGCCCAGAGTTGTCGACGGTTACGAAACAGGAGAATTTCTCGTCGTGGCACAGTTTATTGGCTGTCATGCCGGTCAGCTTGATGCACGCTAGTATCTCCTTGTTCTTCGAGCCTTCCTTGTATCTGGAAAGACGTTTTTTTTTAAACCACGTACAACGACTGAAATTGGGATTTAAGTATTATTTTTTTAAAGACGATTTTATTATGGAGGTCACATGGTGCATAAAAGATGAGTTATTATTTCTAAGGGAGATGATTTTATGGAATACTCTTTACCTATATAAGATGTTAAACACTAACGGGACGTCAAATGATAAAAGAAAAAAAGGATGGTCTCTGGAGTAAAACTTTTAAATAAGTTATTTATGGTAAATTGGAGGAAGTACACACGGCCGCATGTCAGACTACCCCACTTTGACATTGAGAGCGCCCATATTTCCTACGAAATAAAAGCTGTTTTCATAGTTCATATGGGTAACC
Source organism: Pyrausta nigrata (assembly GCA_949316185.1). Lineage (NCBI taxonomy): Eukaryota > Metazoa > Arthropoda > Insecta > Lepidoptera > Crambidae > Pyrausta > Pyrausta nigrata. The sequence continues at coordinate 12,612,366 of OX438947.1, read as the reverse complement.
TGACGTGCTGCCGACTGTATAAATAGTTTGTTATGAATGCACTTACTTTTTCCCCTTCCAAAGCAGCTTCCAACAGTCTTGCGGTTTGAACGATCCGTTGCCAAAGAAGAAATTGTTATTCGACGACTCCAGAGAGAGGTTGGCCATCGCATCAGGCAGCTCAATTTTATTGTCCAATGGACTCGCAAGAGGCGTCACTGCATTGCGTCCCGTTCTAAAATAACATGTAAAAATATTTACTTTTACCGGTTATTACAAATTGAGCATTCTAGCGATACGTACGTACGATGATGCTAAGTGAAAGAGGAATGAAACTTTCTGGCATATCGACCCAGCCGCCATTTTTTTTTTCGAAATTGCGGCGCACAATGATATGTATAGATAGAGAGCACATAGAGGAACAAATGGGTCAAGTAACATGGTACTATAAAGTGTCACTATACCGAGATACTTGAAGGCATATATCAACATATCACTTTCATGGTATGCCGCAATTTCTAAAAAAAAAATCAAGTAGCATCGAGGGTCGATATGCCAGCTTCCATGCATAAAGGTTTAAGCCCGTTTGTCATGTCACTATGCCAATATGCCTAAAACAATAAACAAACCTCCAATAACTTTTATTCGCGCGCATCTTCATAATATACGTGACGTTCCACCAAACGATCTCGGACGCCATAGTGACTAGCACCAACGGGGGGGTGTCGTCGTCCGCGGGGTCCGGGGGGGCGGGCGGCGCGAAGGGGGAGGGGGAGCTGAGGCTTGACGAGCGGTGCAGGCGCGCGGGGGCCGGCGAGAACGAGCACCAGCGGACGGGGGACTTGTGGTGCTTTATTAGACGGAGTTGCCGCTTGCCGGGGACGTTCCATACCTGGAAGTTGACACGTTCGATTATTATAGGAAGCAAGCTCACGCTTAGGCTAGGTAATCGACGTGTTTGTTGAAACAATTTATTATTTTATTATATTATTTATTATAGAATAATATAATAAATTGTTTCAACAAACACATTGATTACCTAGCCTAAGCGTGAGCTTGTCTATGGCGACTAGAATAACGGATAGACATACTTATAAAGAAAGAAAGAAAATACATTTATTAATGAATGGACATCACATAACACACAAAAATAGACAGCGTAAAGGGTACGGGTATAAAACAAAAAACTCAGTAAAATTACAATTTATAGAGGTAAACCAGTCGGACTGTGCAATTGTGCGCCTGCGATGTCCATATTAAAAGGGCCCCATGGTTGTATATACGTTTCATGACATAGGTACAAATGCTCGTGCTCATCACACAAACATTTGCCCCTTGCGGGATTCGAACCCGCAACCTCTGGTTTTGTAGTTTAGAGCGTGAACCACTACACCAAGAGGTCGACAATATAATCAGACCGCTTATCTGAGACCTCGCCTGCCGGTTACAGGGGTGTGGGGGTAGACGAGAAACAATGCAGGCGGCTGGCGCTTGTGATTTGATTAGGTAATTTGTTTTGAAATTCTCATTCTTTTCAAAATTCAAATAACTCAATAAATTCCCTGTTCTCGTCTACCGACACCCCTTAACTCTGCAGGCGAGGTTTCATAAGCAGTCTGACTATAGTCGCCTTTTGCCGTAGTAATGTAAGATTTAAAATAAAACTTTACATGTAGCTATATCAATATCAAATTAGTATTCCTAATCTGACTTCATCAATTTATCATTCATAATTTTTTTTATCACAACACGGTACATAAAGGAGGGAACAAAGGAAAATCAAAATTACGGATATTGTTTTGATAAAAATTAGAAGGTACTATATTATATATATTTTTGTTTTACTTACCACCACATCTCCCGAATCTAGCCCCATAGCCAGTATGAGACCATCTTCTGACAAATCACATGACGTAATACGATTGTTCAGTCTGTAGTCTTGTATTAGAGCTAGTTCCACTTGTTCGCTTACTTTCAATTCAAATGTCTGCAAGAAAAATAATAAAAACGATGTAATGGCGAATAACGAATCAATATCGTACTAATAGTACACAAGGCCGCACGTCAGACTACCCCACATTGATCTTGAGATCGCTTCTATTCCCTACGTAATAAAAGCTGTTTTTGTCATATCCCGCCTGTACATAACTGAGTAAGGTCACGAAAAAGAAATAAATATCCGTTTTTTCTTCGTCTTGACGTTGCTTAAACTTATTATAACTATATTTTTACGGTAATACACGCACAGGAGAATCACAAAAGTTAGGTCACGAAACCTAGTCCAAACCAGGCCTGTGTATCTCCCCGCGGAGGTAGCCGTACGTAACGTACCTACGCGCGGCGCACCTACGTAGGTGCTAAAACAAGTTGCGTGTCGCTACCGGCCAGAGCCACGCTCGCGCGTTTATTCACCGGCGGCCGCGCGGCTACGTTGCTGGCTGGACGAGAATGAATAAAGTACTAGAAATCGGCGCTAGATGGCGTTAGAAGCTTCTCGTAGCAGTCAACCCTATCGCGTCGCGTGATATTACGTCACTAAATAGGTTTAGTGTATTATGAATCATATTCCAGAGCAATAAGTATGAAATTATCTTGCAATGGATTTTTGTAGGTGTCTACACGAAAATGTGCTTGACTCTGAGGCGAACTAAATTACGCCATATTGTTGACGACATTGAGTAGACATTTCTTTGAATACAATTGCTAAGTCATACTTCTGTACGAAGTACTAGTATTCTGTGTCCAAACACAAGTTTAAGTTTAATACGTATGCATACCTACTGATAATTAAATGCAAAAGAGTGCCTATCTGTCTTTTATCTCTTTAGTACTTATCTGGGCCCTCTTTCACCAACGCGACAGGCGCGACAATTGTCACATATCTTATTATAAGTTTTTTTGTAATTATTTATTATATGTATAAGGTGACTTAGAATTAATTTAAAATATTTTAATGGCGAATACTAGAGTAAAAATGAATTATTTTTTTCAAGTATCATTTTTAATTTAAGTTGCTAGTTTTCGAGAAAAACGCCAAAAAACATTTTGATTTCTAAGTAAATAAAACAACCTGTTCGTTGTAGGCATTTACTCCTACTCGCTTGCGTACGTTTTGTAAAGGATGTCAATATACGTTTTGTAAAGGATTGGCGCGTGTAAGCTGGGAGTGAGAGGGAAGCTCGAACTCGCCATTCATTCATCTTGACCGCGCATAGTGAAAGGTTTGCGGCGCGTTTGTCGGTTTCTTTGACAAGCGCACCGCAAAGCTTTTATTATGTCGCCAAAGTCCGCCGATACACGTGCCGTACTGCCCCGCCCACTTTTACGTGCGCGCGGCGCGGGAGTTTGTTTAGTTCGCGAGTATAGAGTATTTTAATATGGCTCTGTGCTACTGAACTTTATGAAGAACGACATGGTCGCGTCGTGAGTTTACGCACCATCCTCGGGGCTGTGCAGCGGCTTTGCGAGAGCGGAAGTTTTCAGCCGCGTCCCGACCCAGGGAGACCCTCACCACACCGAGCGCAGATAGAACAACACGTGCTGAACTTTTTCCAGCGGCACCCAGTGGCGAGCACGAGAGACGCTGCCCGTATGTTTGGCGTAAGTCAATTTTACGTGTGGCGGCTTCTGCGTAGCAAAGGACTCCATCCGTGATGGATCGGGCGCGGCAGCGTAATCCGCTGGCCACCGCGTTCGCCTGACTTGACGCCGATGGACTTCCATGTGTGGGGTAGGGCTAAGGACCTCGTGTATGGGAACGACGGCCATACAATTCGCACAGTGGAGGAACTACGTGCGCGTATCACAAGTGCTTTTGATGTGATGTCCAGTAAACCAGATGTGCTCAGTGAGGTCCGACGGCATTGCATCGACCGTGCTAGACAATGTGTGCGTGTACAAGGGCGTCACGTCCAACATTTAATGTAAATACCTATCGTGTAAATAATTTGTAAATAGGTATCATTTACAAATTATTAATTAGAATTTAGGCTTTTAAACACGCCAAGTTAATGCAATTAATTTAGAATTAATGCTTAAATTAGTTTAATACTTTGTCAAAGTTAAAGGTAAGATTGCATTTACTTGTCAGTCCAAAGCCTGAAGAAGTGTTATGGAAAGTCAGAATTCGTCGAAATTTCATACATAACGTTTTAAGCCATACTGTTTAATTTGATAAGGTCCTACTAAAAGTGTAAATTTTTCCCAGGAGAGGTGTACTGTTTATTATTGCAAATAAAATGAATCAAAGTTGAAAACGAGTTTAATTTATTTACAATACCTACATACATTAGGGTGCATTTCCACTGAAAAGAAGCGAAGCAGTAATTATAACTGTTTTAATTCTTTTGTTGCAATTTTAGTCTTACATTGTAGATTGTTTACTAAGTATCTTTTAAAAATCTAGCTTACACTGCACCGCTTACGATTCGTTGGAAATATCCCCTGCAATTAAACTTAGTGAATACCTAAATGCTGCATCAAAAATGCAGTATTTCGTCACAGAAATTTCCCTATTAACAGGTTTCATAATGACAGTGGCACTAACTACTTATGTTGTGATAGCATTGCATAGCGTAGCTTGAGGCGGAGTCTATTCTTTTCTTTCGCTGAGCTAGTGCTGTTCATAATTTGAAACAATTTATGAATGAAATGCAGGAAGAGGGGTGGGTTTAGTGAAGTGAGAGAAAGGTTTAGTTAGTGAGAGAGAGATAGGCGATAAGACTTTCTATGTACAGCATGCGCCTAAAAATATTACATTTACATTGTTAGGGAAAACAAAAACGAAAACTAGCGAATGAAATAAAAAATGTTACATGAAAAAAAGATTACATTTTTGCTCTAGTATTCGCCATTAAACTATTTTAAATTGATTCTAAGTCACCTTATATATTCTACAATGGTTTTATTTATTCTGTATTTTTATTTAAACGCAAACCAACCAATTTCAATTAAGATATTTATCCGTTCTTTGTTTATTCTTCTGTATGAGAACCCGTCTAAATCGCTATCACAGCCGTACCTTTTGTTTGCACGGCAAAAATACTACAATTGTCACGCAATACAGACACAGCTCCGACCTCATGTCTAGAATTCCCGACAATTCTACAAATATGTCAAGTTGTAAAAAATATTCCTTTTTCACAACTGTACTGATACTGACAATTGTCACAGAAATGCTAGGAATGTTTACAATTTTTAGCCGACATATGTCAATGACATATGTCGGTTTGGTGAAATATATGTATAGTTTGGGTTGGTTTTTATCGCAGAAATCACGTTTTCACTCAAAAAGAGGTTTTATGTTCGTCTTGCAATCTATTTTCATGATGAATTTATTTGTTTATGAAACCCATATAATTATGACTTACCGTAAATCCAGTCTTGCAATCATCACATATAGCGAGTACATTCTTACTGAACGCGGCACATGTGACTTGCGCATCAAACTGCCTCGCATTGAGCACGCTCACGAGCTTCATCTCCTGACTCCACAGCTTGACCACTGCGTTACTCTCCACGGTAATCAATCCCACGTCACGAACGTAGAAGCATTCCACTAAGCCACATATGCCGCGGAGCCGGATTTTGCTTTCTCGGTTCAAAAATATCCGGCTCCTTGACGCGAGGCTTGACTCGCTGCCAGAGCTTGAAAGATTGTCCGGTTGACCGTTCTTTTTCTTTATACCTGAAAATTCGGTGAGTTAGTAGTATAGGTTTTTTCATCAATATGCACTATTATGAAAAAGATCTAAAAGAACGATTACAAACTAGTCTAGATTTTGACAACAAACTTGATTACGCAATTGGCATGTTATTTGTTATCAATTACCGCCATTACAGTTAGTGGCAGTAGTTGATAATTGGAGGCTAGTAAAGAAACTGTAATGAAACTGCAATCAGCACTGACCTTGTATGTCATTGAGTATCTCCTGTGAACCAAGATGCACCTTCTCGCACTGCATCATCTCAGTTTTCCAATCCCCATCACTTGTTAGTCTATGGGCCATCAGCGAGCAGTTCTTACTACCAGCTATCAAAAGCTGTGGGTTTGCAAAGTTCAAGTACTGCACTGAACTATTCATGTCCATAACAACCTTTGTCTCTTTGGACCTAAGAGCGTATTTCTTCACGATACCCGAACGAAGTCCGTATAAAATGTAGTGATTGCACGGTGAGATCTTGATTGTGGTGATTTCTTCTTCGGGTTCAGTTAAGATTTCTGTTAGCACCTTTCTTCCGCGCATTACCTGAAAGAAAATAATATGACAGTTGACATATGAGCAGTTTAAGCGCATGCCGACTCGACACGCATACTCGTCGCGGGCTCACATTTGTCTGGGCCATGGCCTTGGACTTATTACGGATAAGGATGCCCGTATTTTCGAGTCTAACCATCAAGACCATTAATATAAACAATCTGTTTGATCCACAATTTTAGTTTTCCCGCTAGATGGTGGTAGCTTTCTTTGACTAGCAGAAATGAACATACGTGATTCGGCCAAATATTTTTAGTCAAGATCTCTTTGTGCTAGGGACTGCTTGTGACCCTGTGTGACCTACGTACTGCCAGTAGCGTCTGGAAGGTGGCGTCGACGCTAGGCTAGCTGCCACCGGTGACTTCACAAGAAGGCTTTGGAACAGTGCTGGAAGGATGCCGCTCGCTTTCAAGTGGTAGAGAGAAAGGAAGAAAAGCTCCTAGGCCTCCGTCCTTAGCGATCCGGCGCTGGGTGCTTACCACTCGAGCTTTGGTAAATACGACTTTGTAATACATGCATGTATACAGGTTCGATCCTTGATAATAGATGGCGCTGGCTATTATACGTTGACCCGCGGCAGTGATTGCTTTCTCCCGTACGCACATACGCGATCCGGCTAAATGGCCTCTACTTTTGTTGCTGAGAAATTCTTGGGAGCTGTAAGAATAACATTCAAGCCTTTGTTGAAGCACCCAGATAGGCAGCTAGAGAGAATACTCAGCGCCCTATGTACTTAAGTACCCTTGGTAATGGGGACTTATTTACCTGTATATTGTTCTTGTCGTCCAGTACTGCCAGTAGCAGCTGGAAGGTGGCGTCGACGCTGCATATCCCTCTTAGATTCAGCGGCTTCAGCGCGTGTCGGTCGAGGCTGAGGCTAGCTGCCACCGGTCGCTTATACAGTTCCGTTTCTCGCCACTAGATGGCGTTGGCCGTACGCTGACTCGCGGCAATGCTTGCTTTCTTCGAAACGACTTATGTGAGATAATTTCTAACACTGCCAGTAGCGGCGGGAAGGCGGCGTAGACGCTGCATATCCCTCTTTCAGCGGTTTCAGCGCGTGTAGGTCGATACTAAGGCTAGCTGCCACCGGGCGCTTAATACAGCACCGTTGATCGCCAATAGATGGCGCTGGCCGTACGTTGAATCGCGGTAACGCTTGCTTTCTCCTGTGACCTAGCTAAATATAATAATCAAGATCTATCATTGCTAGGAAATTCTTATGACCTTACCTGTATGTTGTTCTTGTCATCTAACACTGCCAGTAGAGGCTGGAAGGTGGCGTCGACGCTGCATATCCCTCTTAGATTAAGCGGCTTCAGCGCGTGTCGGTCGAGGCTGAGGCTAGCTGCCACCGGCCTCTTCACTTCGGAACTGTGCTGGAAGGATGCCGCTCGCTTCGGGGTTGTCGAAGCGCTGTGGACGGTGCTGTTGGTGGCGGTGGTGCTGGGTGTTTGAGGCGAGTGGGCGATGTTGAAGCTGACGTCGAACCGCTTCGTTAGACGGACTTTGCTGAAAGCGATTTATTGTTGTCAGTAATGCAGATGATTGAGAACAGGTGAGGGACAATGGTAAGAGACAGTTTAAATCAAATTGCGCTCACAAAAATTTATCGAATTGAACTGAGCTCAGTTGGTAAGAGCATTCACCCGGATAGCGAAAGGACGTTGGTTCGGATGGATCCGGACGGACGGATGACACGGTCCATCGACCGTGTCATTCGGCGGGACCCAAACCAACGTCCTTTTTAAAAAATAATGGTTTTTAAAAATAATGGTAAGACAGGTTTTATGTAATGACACACTTATAAAAACAATAATAGAAGGATCAAGAGGAAATCCACTATATACACAGAAATTGTAGATAGGAAAAGCTAGGGAGTATAAGGAGAGATTTGAAGGTGCAGTCTTAAGCATTGAGTCGCCTGCTTGTCTGTAGCTTTTGGTACAACATTTTTTTTCCTTTCTTTCTTTTAGAGTCCAGATAGACGTGGATTTTTTTTATCGACAAGAGCACAGTTCTTAATTCATGAATGGATGAAGTAATATGAGTGGTTTGAGAATAAGATCACATGATGTCTACAAATGTGCAAACGTTAGGTTATTTATATTATTTTATTTTAAACATTTTTTTAAGCCTTATTGCACAACTTAAACTTTGTACAAAGGGCAAACCTAGTGCCAAGTGGCATTCTCAACCGGTCATACCTTTATGTATAGTGTGGATATTTATTTCATACTATCCATATTTACCTATTCTTATAGTAGTTCTGTGCTTTAAGTGGGTACCTATACTATGAAGATGACGCAACATTTTTAAGTTGATTTTTTATTTTTTTATTGTTGCCTAGGCTAAGCATTTTTCTTAGTTTAGGTTCACCAATAATTCTTTAAAATATTTCATTTTAAAGCGTCTTGTGATTGTTACTTAACAATCACAAAACGCTTGTCACTATAACGTCTTATTTTGCGTTTACTGTAGTAACTCGTCTACAGTACATGAACGGCGAACGAAACTACCCTGCCGCAACAGAGTTTTATAACGGAGGGTAGATATCATGTTGCTATCATCTGCTGTGTACGAATGCAAGTAACAAATGTAATTGTGATAACACTGTAAGTGGACAAAAAAATATTATCATTATAGGCTTTTCTATCTCGGACAGCATGACTCAGGATATTTAAGTAAAAAAATAAATACACACCCATTTTTCTGTGAATGTTGCAAAACATAGGAGGTGTCGAGGTTCCACACTTTAGCAGAGTTCTCAATGGTGCCGGTGCCCGTCAAAAGTATATCCGAACCGGGCTCGAAGTCATTCCACACGGCTATTTCACTGACGTCCATTGAAACCACATCCCTGAATACGTTTGCAATTTAAATAATAAGTAAGAGGTTACTCTAGATGACGAAGCCCGTTTTTTCTGAGTCTAGCCATTGCGCTCGGTCGCACTTACATGCTGGCTGAGTGACGGAGACGGCTACAATCGTAAATACGGCATCGTCATCCAGAGTAAGATCTCAGGGTTCTTTTTTACACATGCTAGAGCTAGAAGGACGGCAGAAAATACGTGCAGTCATGTACGTATGTAGTAAATTACACAATAATAAATAAAAAATATGATGCAGAAATAACGGCCGTGATTAGTGTAGCATTAGTTAACAGTTTATTATTAAGTGTAGATATGAGTGTCCAATATTTATTCTGAACTAGCGATCCGCCCTGGCTTCACATGGGTGCAATTAAAAAAAAAATGAACTCACTCAGGAATAATGTTAATCCATTCTAATGGCGAAATAATTTTAGGAAAAGGTCCAGTAGTTTTTGAGTTAAATGGTTCCAAATATTCAAAAAATCTCCTTACAATATACAATATATATAGCCTTATTTATAAACGTCCAACATGAGTGTTACAGCGGATTTGACACTAAAGATCGTTTGTCATATGTGGCATTTGTTTCGTCAGAAAGGGACAACTAACCACATTTCCAAGTTAGAGGTCTGATATGTTTTACGAATAAAGGGGTTAATATGAAATATGACTAATATATGCAACTTACCCTCTCCGATTTTCCAAATCAAATATATGAGAATTGGTCTTCAAATCGATACAGATGATCCGACTATCGTCGGTAGACGCGAACAGCAACGTACCAGTCTTGTTGACCGCTATCGTTAGGAACGTAAGGTTGTCTTTCACCTTTTTAGATTCCATAATACTGTGTGTGCATATGTTTTGGTAGTTTTTCTTGCATACATGCTCTGTTATTTCTTTTGTTTTTAGCGTGATGATTTTGTTGCTACCTGCGGACATGTGAATGATATATCATTAAATCACCATGTAGTTAAGCATTTTCTTATCTCGTAACACTTATAAACGTCTACGGCCGAGTTGTACCACCTTACTTGAACCCAAAGTTTTCCAAATTTATATTACGTCCAACGCCAACTTTAAAAATCAGTTATTTAGTCAGGCCCCCAATTTTAATGACTCTTACCTGAAGTTTGATTAAACTTATATTTTAAACGAGACTTTTCATACCAGAGAGAGCAAAAATAATGCAACTTTACAATATTAAGTCACATCCCCCCTCTAGGCCTCAGCGCCCAAAAGGGGCCGCCCACTTTAGGAAAGACTGCTTTAACCGTAACTATAATAATGTCTGGTTTTTTTCGTAAACATTTTGTCAGATTTTTGAAGTTTGCTACAGTTAAAGTAAGCTGGTGCACCCTAGCCTAAATACAGATTAATATTTTTGTTCAATATAACAGTAAAATATTTTTAGATGTAAGATATTACCTGGAACTACTAATATGTTTAGCACCGGACCATTTTCTTCGATTGTCATGATTTTCTCTTTGCTTGCCTGGTCCATTATGATAAGATAGTTAGCACCATTGCTTGTTATAGCAACTATGATATATTTATCGTAGTTGCACGGAGCACAACATAGAATTTCTTGGTCCCTGGAAAAGAAAAATAAAAGTAAGTAATAAGCCCGTCTAATAGGTGTATTAAAATCGTTGAAAGATATGTTCTGGTTGTATATTTTGAGTATGGTGGGTATGATCGAGCTTAAGAGGGTCACATTGGTTAGCGGGTTGCTTCTTACGTAGGAGGTACCGGTTCGATTCTTATGTATATTGTTTCACTAAACGAGCTCTTGCAGTGAGGGAAAACATCGTTAAGAAACCTGTACATTCAGGCGACTGAATGTGTAACCATGATCCAAACTGGTCAGATTCCCTTGTTAACTGTAATTACCAGATCTGCTGTATCCTGGATCATGGTTCAAAGCGGGCCCTGGGCCCTCGCGAACGAGTGCACAACCGGGATAACGCTAGGATGATGATGGTGGGTATGATTGGTAGAGAATGCTCAAGGCACAAAGTCCGCCATTTATAAAACTATTTGTGTCGAAATGGGTCTGAAAAGCTAATCAGGAACATTTCCCACTTTTGTAACTCAACAAAATCAGAAAGCAAAGAAATTGATCGGGGGATTATTTTATTACAAGTAGGTACTAACTTACCTGTCAAAATTATCGTAAACCTTCTGCGGCGATCCATCGACGTTATAAAGTATGACCATCTTAGCCGTGTGCGTGATGAGAACCTCTTGATTGTTGGCCCAGCGGCAGTTGATGAACGCGCCTAGCTTGGGCTGTATGGTGCAGTTGCTGACGCAGTTGTTGTTGTATTGTTCTTCTGATTCTGAAAAGAAAAGAGTTTATTTAACCTCTCAAACCCCATTAGACCCGCGGGCGGGCCGATAACTATTAATTTTCTATTGGGTCTGGAAACATGATACGTAAAGATTTTAAACACAAGCTAAACATGACGCGTTTCTTGATAAATGAAATCATTACAACTTTGGTAAAATTAACAATCTTGTCTTTTTTTCTTACATTGTGAATCTTAGGGGAAAATGTGTACGAAAAATTTTGGTAAATAATGACAACATGATCTACATTAATAAAAAAAACATGATCTATAATTTTTGTATAAGCTATTTATTAATATATTAATAAGATATATTAAGCTATTATAAATAAAAAAAAAAAAAACGTTACTTGACTTGCTAAATTCTAGGGATTTTATGCAAGGCTGAATGTGTATTTTGACTTAACTAGAAGCAATTAACTAGGTGATATTGGCGTTGCGTGATCTGAACTGCATTTTAAGTTTGAAGTGAATCAGAAATACGTTCTATACCTATTAGTCAATTTCACGGCTCACTTCAACATAACCTTGAATTTCTATATAAGTTTAAATAAGAAACCAAAAATTTGCACTCAGGTAGGGTCTCACACAGAGTTGGCCCGCTTAGCCAAAAGACGCGGGTTCAAATCCTACCTGTGTGCCTATTTTTGGTTTCTTATTTAAACTTATATACACAAGACATAACACTGCGAGTGTTTAAAAATATTAAAAACTCTTGAATTTCTAATCTCGTACAAAAATACTTTTTTTCGTATATGTAAGTTATAGTCCGGCAAGTTCGTGCGCAAACTTCCTGCGGTCGCCAGAGGTTGGCGAAGTGAGGCATGCTAGATGTCAGCGGGGACGGGTGTCGTTGCAGGGAAGGGTATTTCCTATGAAGGTCGCCTGCGATTGGCGCTTGCACGCCCCAACACATCTAGTGAGGACGCATGAAACTATAGCAATAGCATTGACTAAAAACAAAAAACAAACCTTCATCGATGACGTCGTCATTATCTTCTCTCTCGTCGTCGATGTACCACATCTTGATGACTCCATCATAAGATAGCGCGGCCACTCGTGGCGGGTTGATGGGGCATGCACCCACCCACTTTATGATGGCGCCGGTACCGCTCAACTCCTTCTTTAGTTTGTTAGTCGGTATGTGGAAGAACTGCGGGGTGCAATATAAAAATACGGTGTGTGTAACTTGCTCGTAGTAAACTAGTGTATTTGAAACTACAGCTGCTGTTATATAACGAAAATTAATTACTTATGTTATAGTCCGATCGCTTATCTGAGACCTCGCTTGCGGGGTACAAGTGGGGGGGGGGGGGGGGGTTTAGACGAAAACGGAAGTACTGAGCGGTGCGAGCGGCGAGCGCTTGTGATTTGAATTTTGAAATTCGGAATTCGCATTCTTTTTAAAATTCAAACCCCATAATCAAATCAAATCCCTGTTCTCTACTACCCCTGCACCCAGCAGGCGAGGTCTCAGATAAGTGGTCGGACTTTAGTTAAACTTCGACGGTAATTTTTTTCTACATAATACTACGTTAGTACTACGCAAGACGTGCAAACGGACCTGGTTAAGGCAAACGATACTACAAATTTTTATGGTTAAAAGTGTCAAAATTATACGGTCATTATGTGTGAGTCTAGAAAAAGTATTACAATACACTAACTGGGTGTTCAGTGCATTGGTGTAAGCTAAATCGTTATTATTTAGTAAAATTAAATACAACACATTAAATTAGCAATCTAAATTGAGGAGGATGTTACAGCAAAACTGATAACGTTATCAACTGGCTAATATAATTAGGCACAAAAACTTACCTTAACAAGTCCAGTATATGTGCCAACTAGAACATAGTCTCCCAGAAAGCAGACGGCTGAGATGGTCTCTTTCACGTCGATGGTGGAGTGTTTTATTTCTTCGACGTCTTGTTCGTGCCTGAAAGGTCAATAGTAATGTAACAACAACACAATAAATTTGTAACATGATTTCTATTTAAGGATCTGGACAACAATTAAAGCCCTGTCAGGCCTGTGTATCTCCCCGCGTAGGTAGCAAAAACGTACCTACGCGCGGCGACCCTTACTTAGGGGCTAAAACAAGTTGCGTGTCGCTACCGGCAAGCGACACGCTCGCGCGTTTTATTCACCGGCGGCCGCGCGGCTACGTTGCTGGCTGGACGAGATTGAATAAAGTACTAGAAAGAGGCGCTAGATGGCGTTAGAAGCTTCTCGTAGCAGTCAACCCTATCGCGTCGCGTGATATTACGTCACTGAATAGGTTTAGTTTATTATGAATCATATTCCAGAGCAATTAGTATGAAATTATCTTGCAATGGATTTTTGTAGGTGTCTACACGAAAATGTGCTGGACTCTGAGGCGAACTAAATTACGCCATATTGCTGACGACATTGAGTAGACATTTCTTTGAATACAATTGCTAAGTCATACTTCTGTACGAAGTACTAGTACTTATTCTGTGTCCCTGTACTGTAAGGCACGGACAGACGGATGGGAGACCATAAGCGTAACGACTGGATCCGGAGTAAGAACAAGGTTAAAGACGTAATGGCTGCTTTAACGAGGAACAAGTGGGCATGGGCTGGACATATTGCTAGAATTGACAGATCTCGCTTGACAAGACGGATCCTTGAATGGAAATCAAGAGCGGACACTAGATGGCGCGGCAGACCACCGCAACGCTGAACCGATGATACGACACGCAGGCCTTGACTGGATGAGTCGGGCGCAAGACCGCCAGGAGTGGAGAAAGAGGGAAAAGGCTTACATACAATACTGGATAATCAAGGGGACACCATGATGATGATGACTGTAATGCCAAGCCGTCATTATTGCACGAGTGACAGGGATGGCTACAGTCGAAAATGGGAACATCGTCTTACGCCCGAACTTAATAAACGGATCCGAGATCAAAGCTTTGAGTTGGTTAATCTCGATTGTTTGCGTATCCATTGAACACGTAATTTGACACTCGCAGCCGTGGCTACCGCCGACTGTTCAATGCATACACAAATTAGCCGGGATCGATCTGAACCATCTCCGTGTTCTTCCTGACTCTCAACCTCCCATTTCCAAGTTTTTTCGGCCCCAGAATCTTTCTCAGAATTTTTCTTTCCGCCACTAACAGCTTATTCTCTCCTTTCAAGGTCCTTGCTTCGCATCCATACTTAAAATTGATAGACACGAGTTTTAGTTTTTTGCGTATCAGCTTAGACACTAGAACCTTGTGAAGAGTTGTGGTGCATCTGAGAGCGTTTTGGACACGGATATCAATCTCTTCCTCTCTGTGGTAATATGTGGAATATTTGAATTTGTTGACACCTTGATAGGGGTGGCCGCTCACTTCTAGATCTTTTTACAGGAACACAAGGGACATTCCGTCTTCTCACGGCTGATTCTGAGACCAACTTTCTTTCCTTCTTTTTCCAAGACCTCTGCCATAGCCCGCACTTCCGATTCGCCTTGATTGAAGACCTAGTGTTCGAACCTAACATTATTGGAGAGACCAAAGCAGCTAGGCTTCGATGGCTCGGACTATTAGAGAGAATGGAAGAGGAGCGTGCCGTGAAGACAGCGTACCTGGGAAAACCAAATGGGAGACGCCCGTTTGGACGTTCTAGGTACCGCTGGAAAGACATGGTAGCTCAAAACCTGCTCAACCTCGGCCATAGCGACTGGCAAGAACTATCGCAAGACCGAGATGCATGGCGTGATCTGGTGTCGGAGGTCAAGACTCACTTTGGGCCGCTGAGTCACCCTAGTAAGTAAGTAAGTAAGATCTGAAACATGGCATATGGATCGGTTACTAATTCCGGGCGTTAAACAGTAGGAATAACAGTTTTTGGTCGATTACAAAGTAAGAATACACCCCCATATCGTTTTTTTTTTCGGAGAAGCCAGGGCATCTGCCCCACTGGCCATTGTTGATTGTGGTTGTTCGTACCAATAATGCGCAATTTCGTAAAGCATTGGTGACGGCGGCGATTACTTCTACCCTGTACTCGACGTATTCACTCATGAGTGCGGGTCGAGGTCATTATGTTGATTGAAACGCACAACAACTTGTTTGGTAATTTATAATGGAGTGGTTTACCATTTCCTTTTCCATTCTACACACTAGCCAACACCCAAATACTAGTGCGCGGGTTTCCTCAAGATGTTTTCCTTCACCGTAAGCAGCGATGTCTTGAAAAAACTGTACTTATGTTTTCTGTACAAACTTAGGCCAGCCAGGAATCCAACTAACAACCTCACGGATGAGTAGTGAAGATTTCTGCCCTTGGCTATGCCTATAATCCTGGATAATACACTCAGGTCCGGAAGGATCTGAGGAGACAAAATGGCTCTCTACTTAGCTTAATCTACGCGGCCTGATTAATTGTGGATTTAAGATTTGGGGGAAGTTTCGACAACCTAGTAGCGCGATAAGCCACAATTTGTTTATCAAACCAACAATGCTTAAAAGTTCCCACGGTTTTCCCAACGCTGATAACAAGTTATTATATTTAACTAATGTATAATTTGATGCGTAGTTATATGACAAGATAACTGCTGTTTAATATGTTAACAGATTAAATAGGTAAGTACTTTGCAGATTTCAATGAGAATACCGATATTTGAGGTCATAAGCGTGACGTTTTTTTGCGACGCAGAGTTTAGGTACTCTGCGGCAAGGAATCATAATTAAATTATATTTTTTTATTTAATTGTATTAGGTCAGGGCAGAAACGTGCGGTGTATGTATACGTTTGACAAATAACTTCCGCTTTACACCGCCTCGAGAACATACATAACATACATACAAAAAAAATCGATTACCTGTCAAAAACGAATACATATTCATAGAAATCGTGAATTAATGCTCCTTAAAATGATCAAAATCCTAGCATTATCCTGGTTGTGCACTCGCACGCGAGGGCCCGGGGTCCGCTTTAGACTATGATCCAGGATGTGGCAGATAAGGTAATTACAGTGGAGCGGCTGCCAGCCGGCTGACCTCCGTGACCCTGTTAACAGGAGAACCTGACCAGCTTGGATCATGCTTACACATTCAGTCGCCTGAATGTGCAGGTTTCCTCACGATGTTTTCCCTCCACGTAAGAACATCGGTTAGGGAAACCACTTTTGTCCATAACTCAGAAAAGTCATTGGTACATGGCGGCACGTGGGATCGAACCGGTACCTACCGCACGAGAGGCAACCCGCTAGCCACTGGGTCACCGACTGCTCCTTTAAATCTTATAGATTAAAATTATGCAATTATCTACTAATACTCACAAGAACTCGAAGTAAAGCTCATTCTTGGCGCAGGATTTCTGAGCCAGTTCCCACGCTTTGGTGTAAAGCAGACCTTTCGACTCGTGCTGTAGTATGCTCTGTACGATATCCGTGCACGGGTACCGATACAAGTCTATGCCGTGCGTACTTATATACGCCCTGATGCTGCAGAGAAGGTCTCTATCTAGGTCCTGTTAAAATTAGACATGGTAAAAGAGCTGATAGCCAAAAAGTAAATAAAAAAAATCAAACAAAAAATAATTTATTTATTCACAAATTCGTGCGCAACCCTTCTTGCACCTCGCAAGACGTGGGAGGAAGCGCCAATCACACGCGATTGTAGAAGGAAATCATTTTCCCCGCAACATCAACCAACACCTGCTGACGTCTAGCGTGGCTCGCCCCCCGCACCTCTGGCGACAGCAGGAAGGTCGTGCACGAACTTGTCGGACTATATTGCCGTTTCTGACTAAATTTTGCAGAGGTCATCTGTAGTCAATGCGTAGTATATTCCCCTCGCCTAATTGAGTCCTCACCTGCCGGGAACAGAACAGCGGGGATTGACGACAACGGAGACCTCGAGCGGTCGTGATCTAGGCCTTTAGACGAGATGCAATCTATTCTACAGCGAGCCAACGAAACGTCCAAATATGTATGCAAGTTATGGCTTATGCCAGTTTCATACATTTTGTTAGCGACAGCGAACTTCGCTTCAGAATATGTTGCATCATGTCTACGGGCCCCGGTTGGGTGATTTGAATTCTAATAAAAATGCGCTAGCCGCAAAAACCACTAACGGCACTCGTTCTCTGCCCCTGCGCCTTTGTACCCAAATGAGGACTCAATTATCAATATTAATACTAGTTCGATATTCTGTAATCGGAATATAGTATATCGAACCAGTGACAACTAGACGAGTAGTCAACAATGAGTTTCTCAACGATACAATCGTCTGAGGTTTTAATCCGGATGACAATGTCCGTACTTTCGACTGTAGCTGTCCCTGTCACTTATGCCAGCATAACCGCGCGAACAAGCGTGTTGGCTAGACCCCAAAATAAATAAATCTAAGTAAGGCACCTTATTTATTACTGATCGGAATAGCTACTGCCTCTCAGCGATACAGTAGGTAAGTAAGGGTCTGGTAGAGGCGTAGAATATTTGTATGAACTTGCTTGTAAGTAAGTGCACACATTGCACTTTAAAGTCGAAGTATAGGTACGGAACACGGAAGGACATATTTATGTAGAGGTGAGAATAAGTCTTTACGGCATTTATAGTGACGTGCATATAATAATACAGTATCACAGCCAAAATAGATTTGCCAAATTTTAGTGACTAAATTAGGCAAAGTATTATATTTTTCCTTATTCCGTAATTTAATAATTATGCGATTTTTGTTAAAATTAACACATAACAATATTATTTATCTATACAAGGAAAATGGTAACAATAAAGCATTAATAAGCTATGTAGCGTTAGTAAATAATTATGTACAAATTCGTACAAAACAACGCAAGTAACATCGACTTGTATGGAAAATTCGAAAACGTCACGAATTATTCGAGTCAATAATACGCATGCATCATATGTAATAAAGTGCAGTGTTAATTACTACTTACATCGTTTACTATATGCGTCTCATACTTTTGCAGGTCCAATATCACGTCGGCTGGCCCCGTAAGCCTCACTTTGTTCCCAAGAAACTTCAAATCCAAATACAATTTATTGAACAACGACCACCTATTGTTGAGATTTTTCGTGTGGAGTATATGGTAGCCAATGTAGAACGCTATGTAGCCGTCGTCCGTGATTTCGACAGGCGGTTCCTTATTTACATCATACTGGTAGTTCTTTAGGAAATCACTATGCAACTTCTTTTTGTCTTCCTCACTCAACACAGTTCCTTTCAGATACGACATGATAAGGTCGTGTACTTCGTACATGTAGTTTCTGCGATCGTGGTCGTACATTTCTATAATGAGGGATTTGACACGCAGTTTCCTCATGATCATTTCGACTTGACCGATCTCTTTGTTCCACAGTTTGGCGAGAACTTTAACTGAGACTTTGACGTTGTCCGGCAAAATGGCCAGCATTTTGAAAAGTGGTAATACGTCTGACTCTAATGAGTTAATGCAGACTTCTATTGTTTTCATTTGGTTGTCGTTATGCCTCAACAAGCTGTGGATAATGATTATGTACATGAATATGTGCAGTTAAATTCAGAATGTTCAGTTTTCTGAGCGAAAAGAATTCTATGATAAGTGAACAATTTACAAGGGCATTCTGTACATACAGAATGAGTATATACGTGTTGAATGTTAATAAAACTGTTCAATCAAAGACAATGAAGATGTAGTACGCTGTATGATCAATGATGCATTACTCTTGGCTTAGGAGGGAATGGCGAAGACAAATATTTGTATAACTGCAGCTACTACTACAGTAATAATATTAATCTTTTCTGAGTAAATACATACCCCCTTACTGATAGTAATTATGCCGCTTTTATAACACTTGAATAATCATAAAATGACATGGACCGAATCAATGACAAAGGCAACGTGACATGGAGAAAAACATTTCAAAGGGGTTTAAAACTTTTTATATGGAAGCTCGCATATTGAAAAAAAAAACATTTTGGGAAAAAAATGGCGTCGGGGTCGATATGCCAGAAAGTTTCAATCCCCTTCGCCGTCTCATATTTATTCACGTGTTATATCAGTGGTATATAATTATTATATGTAAAGCGGTTAAAGTATACAAGTATTTACAGTTATAAGTGGACCGACTAATTAAGGCCGGGCGCTTGTAGTGAAATTTTAATTTTGACAAGAGGGCTTAGTGCGAGTTTTGTAATGCTCTCACCCTCGTCCGTGTGACGAAATATGTATGGAATTTAATCAGCGCCTTTAGTGGCACGTTTATGAAACCTGTTTTTTCTATACAAATTTCAATCCCGGGTCGATCGTGAGTGCGTTTAGCTGTATAATGCAAACTCGCACTAAGCCTTAAGAAACATAAATTCGCACCCGGGGAGGATTTGAGCCTACGACCTTTGGCTAACCGGGCCAACGCTCTTACCAACTGAGCTACCGTGCAGTCAATCCAGTAGTGCGAAATTCTTGGTCTCTTTTAAATACGTCATTATACACATACGCAAAATATAGACTACTTACTAAAGAAAGTCTTTCTTCTCGAGCTGTTTCAAATAGTAGTTCCACCTCTTGTTATCATGAATCAGTCTTTCTCTGTCTTCAGCTAGTTGGGCGCCTATAAGGCTGATATTGAATGGGCTGCCTTTGCAAGCGTCGTGGAATTTCTTGGCCTGCCTAGGCAGTTGCTGCACGTCTAGATCTACGAACGAAGCTAACAACTTCAATGTTTCTTCTTCCTTGAGACTGTTTTCAACCTGTAAAATTTCACCAAATGTTTGAATACATTGTTTAAATTCTGATTATGTAGTAGACAAAAGAGGGTCGCGGTCGCGGTGGCTAAAAGTCGCAGTGTGCGCAGGCTTATGACTGTTATAAAATAATAACTACCTATACCAAACACTAATCGTATATTAAGAGCCAACTGTCGGATAGAAAGTTACCGGTCGAACTATAGTGACCTATTTAAAATTTTATTTAATTAACTGCCGCACTCAGAGACGTCAATTAAATTGAATCTACGATTAAGTCTGGTACTTTCTTTGTCAATGAAATAGAAAAGGACGGCATGAGACTTAATGAAAGATTTACTTTATTGACGTCTCTGAGTACGGCAGTGAAAGTGTCATATATAAGGTGATGAAAATTTAAAATCAGTCGTATTTAAATTGAAAACATTTCTTACATCCATTTATATTTTTGCCCTTAATCCTGATTAAGTAATCAATATTCAAAAGATAGGGATTTGGTGGTATTTTGTGGCCAAAATATAGCGTAAAATAACGAACTGATAATTAAACAGCAGTCGACGCAGTATGCTACTCGTATAAAAATACAGTTATGGACATGCGTACGTCACACTATTTGATCATCGCCCACGTGAATCATATCCTTTCCGCGACCCCCAACCATTATCGAATCAAATGCAAATCGAGAGGAGTTAATGACCTTATAAATACCTACGTGTAAATACTGACGTATGATAACAACATTGTATAGTGCGGAGAATACTGATGATGACGTATTTATTGTTATTATCTAACAATTGTGCAGATTGCACGTAACCTTTACAAATAATTGGTTGTATCTAAATTAAAAGCTAAAATTACTTAATCATGAAAATTATGTTTTAGCTGAGAGCATTCGTTATTTTTTGATGTCAGACAAGGTTAATGGATCCATGAATAAGTACGACTACTGGAGATACCCGAATGAACATAATATAAAGGAAAAATATACTACAATTCAACATTCAAGAGCGACGTAACTAGCCTTTTACTTTTTAGGTGTCGCACCGCTTACATGTAGTTTTTGATTAGCCCAAAGGATTTAATAAGTATATTTTACGTAAATACTCATACTATACTTGGTTAAAGTAAATATTGCACATATAAAATTATCGACAATAGGTGTAGCTACATCTGGCTGTGAAATGAAGCCTAAATAACTACATTAAAACTTACCTTGATAATCTGCGGATGAAAATTGGAAACAACCCCGGAGTCACGTGTCGTCACCAATATCTTGCACCCGATATCGAACGCTTCGACGCCCAACTTCTCGTTTACTTCGTCGAGCACCAACAATGCTTCTTTCAGTACTGGTTCAGAGAACTGTGATTTCAGTCTGTCCCTCAGTTCGAGCCATGTCCACTCGTAGCTGGATAGGGATTGAGAGTCTACGTTGGACCCGAAACTGGACATCGACATAGTGGAGTTCATGTGCGAGTTGCGGGTGTATATCGATGACGCCCTTCGGTATAATCTGTTGGCAAAAATAAAATATCAAATAGGTAGATGGCGTAGTTTCAGTTGTTAGGAATTGATTCACAGTTATAGTCTACAGTCACCGCTATAGTCACCTTAGTTCTTTTACGTATCCTCATTTCTGATTCGATCTCGTAGAGAAACACCGAGCATAGGCCTCTCCATCGCTTGTTGCGTGACCTTAATCTTTTCTTATGGAGTGGACAGTGTCATTATGCGACATTGGACTCGGTTCCAACTCGCCAAAGACCCCAAAATTAATTATAATAATTATTTTATTTAATTTTACCAACATAGTTTTTTAAGAGTAATTGTTACTAACACCTATGGACATGTATCCGAAATAAATACATTTTATTTTATTTATTTATAAATCTTTGAATCTTTCGTCTTCAGGTACTGAGGTAATTGAGACGAGAAGGCGAATCAGTAAGCCCCACTAGGGCTAGTAGGGGCAGGACACATAGCGCGAAAAACTAATGGCCGTTGGGGCAAAATTAATACCACCCCTGTACCCCGCAGGTTAGGTTACCCTTAACAGAGTCACGGAGGTCAGATGGCAGTCGCTCCATTGTAATTACCTGATCTGCCAAATCCTGGACATGGTCAGCGGACCCTGGGCCCTCGCGTGCGAGTGGAATAACGCTAGGATGATGATGATGACCCCGCAGGCGAGGACTCAGTTAGGCGGTAGGACCATAGCTATTCGTTCATAAAATCGCCCATAGGAAACAAGTGGGCAAGACAAGTAGGTCATGCGCGATGGAATGCAAGCGTGGAACAATGAATCCGAATTGGATTTTTTGGGATTAGTGAAGGCAAAGAATCATTGTACTTACATACGAGTAAATAATCCGATATTTATAGATCTAGCATGACGATGACTGCATTCATGACTTTCATGGGGTTCAATTTCCAGCTAAACATTACACCCTACTTAAATGAAGTATACTAGGTTAAACTACAATCAAAATTTAAACATGGCAAAACTTTTAACTGACACAACGTAAGAACCATCAAACCAAAATCCATTGTCAAATAAGTATTCTCAGGTCACCTCTTTTGAAATCGGTTCCTCTGATTTTTCATGCATCGACTCTACATGGTTTTGAAGTCCGCTACACCATCGTCAGCAGTCATTATCGAGCAACTGTTTAAATGAGATATTTATAGCAATGGCTCACACGTTGACTAGACTATCTACTTCTGAAAATTAGCTTCATTATTACTTCGAGAGGCATGTAGGCGCATGTGTACTGTCTAGTCATAGATAGATAGGTTTAGATTAAAAGTTAAATCAGTGCAATTGTAAATGGTTTTTTTTCTGTCGTCATTTTAAGTTGTAACTATCAAGTATTCTGAGGTTACAATCTACTTTGCTGATGTTGAAACTGGATTGATTATTACCTAAAACAAGTTTCGTGCTGGATCACCGAATATTACGCGCAATAGTGTATGATAACTATACGTTCAAGGACAATGATTCACTCCCACATTACCCTACATATTTGGATGTTTATAGAATTTTAAACATAATTATGAATCACAGGTAAAAATAAAACTGGTTTGAGTTGATGGGATGAACCTATGAAATAAAAGGTTTTCCCCGGGCATTCGAATTGCATTCTGCAGCTGCAATCGTCACGCTATGAAGAGATTATAGGTCTCACTCACTCACTCACAAAAATTAATCGACATCCCACCGGATGACAAAGTCGATTAATTTTTGTGAGCGAAATTCAATTTGATAATGATGACAGTTGGAATGGTGGTGATATATAATGTAAGTATTCAATATACGGATATTCCTGCGTAGGAAACGTTTAGAAAAGGTGCATTTACGCCTAATCAATGTTAGATTAAAGAACTCACTTATTCTGCTGCGCAATGATATCATCTTCTGTCTTGCAATTCGCCAGGTTGAGCCAGAACACTACCCCATTGAAGTTGTTGGTGATGAGCTCGGAGTTGTCGCGGAGAACGCTGATCAGCGCTGAGGTCTTGCCAGACCCTGACATGCCGTGTAACGCCAGGATCTTGTGCCGGGCGAGCAGGCTAAGCTTGGTTTCGATTTCTTTTTCCTGAGGGACAACATAGAATAGAATAGAAATACATTTATTGGCACACAAACAATCACACACATCAATTTTATTATTACAAAAAATATACAGGAAATTCATAATTAAGGATGTGCCCACAAGATCAGCCTAAATATAGTAGGTAACCAATGTTAGGTCCAGAGAACAGTCAAGATTTGTGATTTAGTTGATATAGATGTGACAAAAACAAAACTACACTAATATTATAAAGAGCAAAAAAAATGTATGTTCTTGTTGAACAAATTCAAAAACTACTAGACCAAAATTCTTTCACCATTAAAATGTTACATTAATCCTAAGCGAAATATATATTTTATTATAAATCGGAAATAAATGTGGATCCACAACACTCAGGCCAAGACTATAAAGGTATAGAGAATAATAAAGAAATAGATTTACTTAACCGACCGGGGACTAAACCTTGGACCTTAGACCCTCTTTAAGACACCTTGAAAACCGGTGTACAAGCCACTTAACCCATGCTTCATCACAAGTAAAATAGAGTAGCTAGCGGGGCTATGTAAAAATTGGTCCATGGATCTACGCTGCAGTAGGACAAGTATTGGAAACTATCCGAATGTAACAGAGAGCGTATTTCGGAACTTAGTAGTGTAAATGCTGTTTACTTACCAAAGCCGACCGCTTCACATAGTGTATTGGCAGCCTCGGCACGTCGCCCCTGCTTAGGCTGTCTTCAAAGCTTTCATTGATCATTGGGTCGTTGTGATCGCCCACTAGTTTAATCCGCAGCCAATCGTAGTTCTTGGCTAGGCTATCGACGAATGCATCAAACGCGCTGTTGGTGCCATTCTGCAGTAAAATGTCCACTAGATGTCGCGCTCGGTCTTTCCGACTACCCTGCAATTAGTAATGATAACGTTTAAACCACTTAACATTAAGGTTGATTATCTGTACTAATCGTATCTGAAAGTGCGCGCAAACGCAACACAAGAAAGAATTGAAACCGATTTTTTTACAATTGTTTTTCATACTTGAAATAGTTTTGAAAACTATACGAGTATTTTGAGGTTTAGCGATCTAAATATATTCCATTAAAAAAAACACGTTTCCTGAACGATGCCTATTGTTTACACGTATGAGATATAATGAGAACAGAAAACAGTTTTCCACTTTTGCTGATAGTCAAAGCATTTTTATTTTTTAGCGATCTCAATGGCTAGTTTTATTTATTTTACATCTTTTACAAGAATAAAACAACTTTATGCAATTTTTTAAGTTCCTAACTTACCCGGTTATTTATCTCTTCAATATCATCACCGGTGATGGCGTATTTAGTGAACAGTGTATCGATGACGAACTCGACATCTAGGTCCTTGATGATGTCGGCTTGGTACCGCTGCAATAGCTGCCTCTTCTTATTTTCCATCGCGTTGCCTTGTGCCTATGTGGCATCTGAAAATTGCAAGGACCATTAGACAAGTTTGTGCAAGACCATCCCTGCTAGACGTGCGGCGCGCGAAGCATAGGTACTAGATGTCAACGGAGACAGAGACAGCGGAGTGTTGCGGGAAAGAGGATTTTCTATGACAGTCGCGTGCGATTGCTTTCTTCCCCCCTCACCCCGCACGGGGCGAAGGAGGATCGCCGCACGAACTTGGCAGACTATAGCCTATAGTGACCCCGGATGATTTCGCCACGAAATTAAAGCATACTTTAGAAAGTTTGTCCGTGAAGTTTGACTAATGAAAGACTTCTCATTCACATAAATGAATGTATGGATTTCATATATTCTATTCTAGTGCCCTGTCCTGTCCAGATTATCGTCTGCTCAGAAGCAGGACATCCTTAGTGTATGTTCGGCATTGTTATCTTGGGCCTTCTTGGGCATATTCGGACACAAGAGGGTTGGATCTAGTAGATATTTCCCGAAAAGATGCAAATGAAGGGGGAATGGGACCTTTTATGTGTTTACTACAACTAGAGTTGGACCACATTCTCAGAACTAAATGAGGAACATGAACGGCAGATACACCTTTGAGGCCCCTCAAGACCAGAAACAGTGCTAGTTTTAGGCTAGAAACAGTATTGACAGTCTTTTAGGTTCTTCGATTAGGTACCTACCTCGTCTGTCTTATACCTAGTGCTTGTATAAAGAAAGATTCGTAGAAATGATCGCAAATTATTACTTTTGGTGGTAACTGTGAGAGACATTAGAGAATTCAATAATATTATTTTAATAGTATGAATGAAATTACAGTTTAGTTTAATAAATACTACTGGCAGATGTTTATAATAAACTGATCATTTTCAGGAGCATATTTTACCTTGTAAACACTTTAATTTTGAAACACACTTGAAATGTGACTGCTGTAACAACTACTTGAATTTTGAACACGGAGCGAGCGTTTAGAAAAATATCGATACATCAGCACGAGCGGAGATTAACATTCATACTGAGTAATTTTAAAGATCGCGCGACCTTGTGTATTAGTGCCACCTACATGACAAATATTTAAACACGTCAAAAATACGAGAACAGTGGGCCGTTGACCGTACTACGATGGGCAAGGCCGCGTCTGATAGAGATTTTGTTTGGGAAATTAGTGAACCGCTTATTGGAAACACTGCAGCTAGCACACAAGCTCCAGCGGCTAGAGCACCGCGTGAACTGATAAGGATAGTCTTTTATTATTATCATACACCACACACCTACCACCACAAGCGATACCAGACAAAACGGACTTCATAAAAAGATACTGACACTTTTTGATGTCATGTAAGTCATTAATACACAAGATCATTAATAAAATAAATGCTTGTCTACTGATCGTAGCTAATAAATAGAGTTATTGTTTAGAAACGTATTGAAAAATTACCGAGGCATGTGTGTATTGTTTTCTCGACATAAAGGTAAAACATGGGTAAGTAAGGTAGTACCTATGTATTGAGACAATTTGGTATAAGCCTGGTATATGACAAAATTATGTTTACTGTAGGTATTTGTCTATAATCATCAGGGAGGTTGACAGGACCATGACGAGTTGAAATGATTTCTTAAAAATTGCTATACCACACCATAACAAACAATAGGTACTACATCCTTAAAAAATACAATTCCTTTATAAGGTCAACTTAGGCGTCACATTGATACTTACATGAAGCAGTGACCAAGACCCGATTCCTTTTCTATTATTATGTCAAGGTGACCTTATCTTTATTGTTTATTCTACTCCTTGTTACCCACTACAGGATGTGGTTTAGTTGTTGAACTCGTATCGTAAGATAAGGTGGAAATCTTCAATCATATTGTTATTACTGGAGAAGCTTCAGTATTATGTATGAATCACATTAAAATTAAACCTTATCGTTGGTCAAGATTATTATTGCATCAGCAATTTTAGCAATCAACAAATTGATACACGATATAAATTCAGCGTTCTACTTTCCTACAACCATCGCGAACATGTTTGAACAGGCATGTTTCAAGAAAAAAGGCTTTGTCATTACTGGCTAATTGAAATGCTAAATAGTAGTACATTCATTTATTTTTAAATTATAAAAAACAACATTATTTCCGTTTTCTCACATTTTACATCGGACTAGACAAATAACAATAGTTAAATACATTATGCGTTAACCTATGTAGCTCAATAATCTCAAAATATGCAAGAAAATTGATATTACAGATGTGTACACCTCATAAGCTGCTATAATGTACAAATCGTCGGCCATCACCACGGTTTTCCCTCCGAGGATAGACTGGAGAACCAATAGAAGCACAACACTCTGTACTAACGTTCCCAGCGCTGTCAATCCGATCATGAGGGGTTTGACTTTCGTCTTCGTGGCTGCCATGCCGACATATATCATTATAGTCACAGCAGCAATAGCTAAGGCTCCCACCATAACGAAATTCCAGTATCTGGTAAAATCCCACGAAGTGCACGCTAAACCCATAATAACCATCACTACGATCATAGTGGCAAGAATAGCATATATGATCAATGTAGTTTCACTTTTTGCTGTGCAATATGCTGTAATCCCAGACATAAATATAAGCGATAAAAAAAGTATGATGTAATTTGTAGGCGGATAGTATGTGAAATCCAAAAAGCATACCGCTAGGGAAAGCAATACCGCCCCAACCGCACAAACTATACACACAATGAACCCATTCTGAGATTGAAAAAAATTTTGAAGTCCTGGTACCACATTAACTATTACATTGAAGATAGCAGTGCAT
This sequence comes from Pyrausta nigrata, assembly GCA_949316185.1. Taxonomy (NCBI): domain Eukaryota; kingdom Metazoa; phylum Arthropoda; class Insecta; order Lepidoptera; family Crambidae; genus Pyrausta; species Pyrausta nigrata. The sequence continues at coordinate 12,584,386 of OX438947.1, read as the reverse complement.
AAAATCATTATAAATACAATCGCAAAAACTTTCAACACAAATCTATTTCTCGTTGCAGGATCATATGTTTCACCTGAAGGCTCTGATGAGCCTTCGAAACCGAAAAACTGGACCCATATCTCTTTAGTAGGCACAATATGCTGGCCGTAGTGCTCGTATGCGGCAAAATTCTGTTTATCTTTTAAGTCATTATCCGTAATTTCCTCCGATCCTTTGGAGCAAGGACTCGGAGCCCGGCTCCCAGAACTTTTAGTAATCACCACGTCTATGGTTTCTTCAGGATCAATAGTAGTCTTCTCATTCGACATTACGCAAAGCAATTATTACGATCTTCCCCAAATATCAACGAGTTTTAAAAGGAATCTTACAAAAACACAAACAACTACAAAAAAATGATATAAGCATTTGCTTTTCGTTGACACGAACACAGTCAAGAAAAGCAAATTCTGACAGATTTTGCAAGAAGTTTGCCCAAAGGAAGTTTATTGAATAAAAATCCTAAAGATTAAAAACGTGATTCATTACGTCTTTCAGGGTTCCGTACCCGAAGGGTAAAAACGGGACCCTATTACTAAGCCTCCGCTGTCTGTCTGCCACCAGGCTGTATCTCATGAACCGTGCTAGCTAGACAATTGAAATTTTCACAGATGATGTATTTCTGTTGCAAACTGTAACAACAAATACTATAAAAACAGAATAAAATAAATATTTAAAAGGGGCTCCCATACAACAAACATGTATTTTTTGCGTTTTTTGCTCGCTATTAATAACGCCAACAGGTAGAAGCTTAAAATATTCAGGGATTATTAAGTTGTATACTTACTTTGAAAATTAATAAATAAATTAGAATAATAATGATATTTGAGGGAGGCTCCCATTCAAAAAATCATAAATTTTTCGCCATTTTTTGCTTGATATTTACAATGGCAACAAGTAGAGGCTCAGGCAGAATAATATGTAGTGTTTTACTTTAAAAATAAATAATTGAATTAAAATAAAAAAAAAAAAATATTTAATATTTAATTTCCCATACAAACGTGTTTTTTTTTATTGTTTAGCAATAGATAACATTTTGGTAACAGATCTATTAATTTTCAAAACAAACCCATTATTTAAGAAATTTAAAAGCAATTAAATTGGCCATTGCTTAAATCATAACCCTGTCAGTCATATTTTTTTAACCTTATTTTTGAAATGTCAGTGTGATATTCTTCCATCATCACTGGCCAAGGCTAGGCCCTCGATATGAAAGCTTTAGCTACGCCCCTGTGTGTATGTATGTATGTATGATTACATGTGATACGGACTCATGTTACTCGAAATATGCTGGACAAATCTTAATGCCTACCAGTTCAAATTTTGTAGTTTGGTGCAAAATGAAGGGCATGACCTCGTAGTATGATAGAAATAGTACATTTAGCAGTACACTATGATCCTTCCATGGCATACATCATGGTACAGTTGGCAGCATGTCAGGTTTCCCATGTGAACTACGAAATCAACTTTTATTACAAATATGAATAGAGGCATTCTCAAGATCAGAGTGGAGTAGTCTGATGTGCACGGCCGTGTGTACGGACCAGAGCCGTTACTGGCCATACCGCAGGCCCAAACAAAGACATGGCTGCGTGCAGAAACTGAAGCAACACACCTAGCAGAGTGGAGAAACGGTGAAGGTTGTAGGCAGACAAAGGACGCAATCCCGGAATTCTCAAAAAGGTTCGCCCGCAACCTCACCCGACTAACAAGAGACAAGCTGCGCATAGCCGTAGGAACCATAACTGGCCACTGTCTTCTAAACAAACACCTATTCAACATAGGTGTCACAGACAGCCCCTTGTGCAGAGGATGCATGGAGGCAGAAGAAACACCGCAACACGTACTCATGGAGTGCGCCGGCGTGGCGGAGCAACGGGCAGACATTCTCAAATCCCCGGCAACATTTCCGGAGGCCTGTAGTAACCTGGGCAGGTTGCTAGCCTTTTGGGAAAACCTGAAGTGGTTAGAATAAAAGAGTAAAGGGACACACGCACAAAGGCCCAATCAAGAGGCTAAGTGCGGAAAACACCCCAGCCAAACTAACTAACTAACTAACGGCCGTGTGTATAACCAAGAGGATAATATTATGACTGGCTGGCTGATTATTCGTCTAGAATTACTTTTTATACATAGATGCCAGTATTAGCAATTTATTTCTTATTTTATTTTATTGATAATTACCCCTTCATGGTCAAATTCCTCATTTATACTTGTGATCACTATGTGGATGGAATAAAACAAAGAATAAACAAATTTTTATCGAGTGGTTTGTCATTGCCTTCATCATTTCACACAATAAGTGACACACATCTTCTAGTGAGTGGTTTTTTTACGATATTTTACTTTACCTTTAGGCAGTGATATTAAAACACTGTATTTAGGTTTTGTGTGGGTGTAAGTCAGTGGTACAGAAAGTGGATTGAATTCACAATACTTTACAAGCAAGTAAAGAAGATTTATCTACTCCTTACATTTTTTTTGGACAGTGGCAGTCCTTACAAAAAAAAATGTATTAGCTAGCAATAAATAAGAATGAGACTGATTATATTTTGCACAATTGTATAAATAAGAAAAGACTGCCCTTTGCAATACCATAAATTTATATAAATAAATTGTTTCAACAAACACACCAACTAACTATCCTCAAACTAAGCAATAGTGTAAGCTTAATAATATAATAATAGTTTAATAAGAAAAAAGACAGATAAGATTAGGTAATTCCTCTTTGCAAAAGCAACACACTAAATTATAGATTTTAAAAAGTATGGAAAATGTAATTCGCTTAAACTTTACATTGGTGAAAACCTGCTCTAACCAGTCAGTTTAATTTTAAAAAGTTACACATAACAAGAATCGCTTATCTAGGAAAAGGATCATAACATAAGAATCACAACATAAAGGATTATATTCTAGTAACAACACTCATTAAAAATGCCATGGATGTCTGGGATAAAGTCAACAAATAACTAAAGTTTGACCTTTTATTGAAGCTACCTAATACTTGAAGTACTAAAGACCATGCTCACGCCTAGATATGATTATAATAAATATTGTTTGCAAACCCAAGTCATGATTATCATCATGCTATGTTGGTTAGGACATGAAGAAACGATTTTTATTTTAGGTTTGTGTGACAAAAAATCGTTAAAAACCATTAAGTAACTTAAAATACCAAAGCTTAGTGCGGGTTTACATGTCATCAACAAGTAAACACTTGCATTGCAATAACATAACCGCCAATAAAGTTTTCAAATCAACAAAATATCACTTACCCCTTGATTACTATGTTGTTAGCATATTCGTGTTATTTCCACTTGTACAAACTGCCTTTAGCAATACAAATTAATACGATATTCCATAAAATACTACATAGATCACCATTAACTTCAAATTAACAAAGCAAACAAAGTGCATTCACAACTCGTGCAGTCGTGCATCCAAAACAAAAACTCACTGACAGACAAATGCATCTTTTTGTTTTCATTCAACTGCACCTGTCAAATTCGACTTAGTCATTGATCGTTTGTTGAATAACCTTGAATCTGATTGGTTAATAGAAAACAATGGACTAAACAAAAACTACGAAAGTGTGTTTTCATTTATCTAATTTATTACCTTGAACAACAGCAGTTTAGCCAGAGAACGGATCGCAGATCGGAGTGAAGACGTCGACACGTGAAAATAATACTGGGGTGCGGAGGGGTTTGGGCGGGAAATGAAGCGTGATGGCTGGGCTTCGTTTCTTAATTTTCTAAATTAGTTTTTCGTGGTGTCATTGTTGTGATTGTCTGGTGGAATAATCTTAATAATGAGCTGCAAAACTAATGAAGTGAAAGTAAGAAACAAAGTAAGGCGCTCCTATCCAATCCGGTTCGATTTCCCGCTCAAAATTTCCTTGAGAGCATTGAAATGTGAACCATTCTCACTTTTCAATGAGTTAGGTTAAGTTAGTTTGTAGTTTAGTGTTAGTTAGTAGTTTAGTTGTGTAAGTACTTAAGAAGAAGATTCCGAAGAAAAGAATGAACAATGAAATGATACTGAAGACGTGGCTGTATAGACTTGATCCTTTGCCTACCCAGAATGGATGAATTAAAAAAAGCGGAGGGGAGTGGCGGGAGATTTACAACTTCTACGGATGTTATTTTTTAGATACTTGACAACGTATCTTCTATACATATAATAAAACAGTACAACCAATGCGTCTGTACATTGAGTATTTTTACCATTCATTTATTATATATAGGGATATCTCATTACACTGATAGCTATGGCACATGCCCTAATCGGTCTGATCGCCATTTTAGACCGATTAAGTATCTAATGACGCGTGGTCCGTCAAACAATGAACATGCCGAAATGTGTCGTCAAAAATTTCAAAAATCACAGCTCAATGAATCGTAAAAAATATGGAATGACGTTTTATCGGTAGGTAAATATTATTGATAAGGTTTGAAACCGAAAAAACACTTGAAACCTGCTTTAATATTTTATTTTCTAATTAATTTACGTAAAACATTGCCAATCTTCTATCACTTTCACACCCAAAGCTAAAATGAAACAAAATACTGTGACGTGACGTGACGTCATCGGAACAAAGTCAATTTTAAGGATGGAGTGGCCAGTGATTTTTTTAGGTTTCCACAAAATTACAAACAAAGAAAATGAACAAAATATCGCAAATCGCAATAAACCAGGATGATGAGTTTAACGAGAAGGGAAAATATAGTGTAGTGTGTTCGTATATTTTTTCTGAATCTGAAATGTAGTTATTACACTATACGTAAGGGGATGTATTCGGGGCACCCAGCCTATGTATTATATTTTTATGTTGTATCTCACTTGCTTGGTGTTTAACTGTCATATACCTTACCATCGGCAGGCCTGTGTATCTTCCCGCGTAGGTAGCAAAAACGTACCTACGTGCGGCGACCCCTTGGTAAGGGACTAAACAAGTTGGGTGTCGCTAGCCGGCAGCGACACGCTCCCGCGTTTTATTCACCGGCGGTGCGCGATACTAGGTTGCTGCTTGGACGAGCGTGAATAAAGTCCTAGAAAGATGCGTTAGATGGCGTAAGTAGCTTCTTGTGGCAGACAACCCTATCGCGTTGCGTGATAGTACGTCACTGAATAGGTTTAAGTGTATTATGAATCATATTCCAGAGTTTTAAGAATGAAATTATCTTGCAATGTATTTCTGTAATGTTTACACGAAAATGTGCTTGAGTCAGAGGCGAACTGAATTACACCATATCGTAATCAACATTGAGTAGATATTTCTTTGAATTTCATTGCAAAGTCATACTTCTGTACGGAGTACTAGTACTTATTCTGTGCCATCGGTAAAATCAAATGTAGTAATAAGGTATAACGAGTACCTAGACTAAACAAACGGTTTTTAGTTTTAGTACAGTCTGCAGTAAAATAAAGACTAAAAAAAGTGTTAAATAAATAGTAATTTCTGCTGGAACTCTTGTCTTTCAAACCATGCTAACAATAAAAATAGCTGCATAAAAATAATAACGTAATGTTCAAAGCATAAGATACATTTTTAATAGAATGATTAAGTAATCTATTACACTTATAATTATTATCGTAGCTCAGTTGGTAAGAGCATTCACCAGGATAGCGAAGGGACGTGGGTTCGAGTCCCCCCGGATGACACAGTCGATTAATTTTTGTGAGCGAAATTAAATTAAATTACTATTACACTCATTAATTAACTAAATTAATACCTGTGGCAGTAGCCTTATGCTTCCTATAAATCTGTGGAATATGTTGTTGGTGTGTACTATAGTACCTATACCTAGTCAGGTCATAACTTCTGTTACATGTGTAATATGAAATAATTTAGACATGTTTATTATTTATGTAACCATTTATATAGCAAAATTAACTTAATAAAACATAGATTCATATGGTAATAAAGTTTATTCAAATGACCCCCTTGATTTTGAATAGAGGCCTTCAATCTGCGCGGCCAGTCGTCTATCGCAGCACGAACGAGGTCCATGTCAATATCGGCGGCTGCCTTAATCAGGGATGCCTTGAGTGACTCCAAATCAGGATGAGGCTTTGAGCAGGCCTTTTCCTCCAAGTGTTGCCATATCTTGTAATCTAACGGACTCAAATCTGGAGGAGGGCCAGTCTTCGTGCCGGATGAAGTCGATTTACCGCACCGCCAGTCAGTCTTGTGTACTTTTTGCTCTATGAGCTGGCGCAGAATCTTGTTGGAATACCCAGTGACCGTTATTAAACATGGAAACAGGTTCCACAAGGTTCTTGAGGATTGTATTTTGATACACAACTGCATTTGTTTTTACGCCTTTCTTACAAAAATGTACCTCAGTTAAGCCCCAATAAGAGACTCCCAACCAAACCATGAACGAGGGTGGAAAATGACCTTGTTGGACACGCGGAATACGGTTGCTCTCTTCTTCACTGCTGTGTGCGTACACCTTATCATTTTGTTTGTTGTAGCTCTCTTTCACGGTGAAAATTTTTTCATCCGAAAAAAGAACTTCCCGATGCTATTTTCCCGCGTACCGCTTCAACGAAGCGCGGCATCTCTTCAGTCTCAGGTCCATTAAACGAGCGTCCAAACGGTGTCCTGTTTTTCTTCAATATGCCTTAAGCCCTAAGTCTTCATTTAACACCCTTTTCACCGTGGTCCTGCTTAACCCCATCTGAAGGGCCAACAGTTTCTGCATACGTATGTGATTTCTTTTGATTCGCGCCTTCATAGCTTTTATCACTGCTGGAGTCCTAACAGAGCGAGGGCGACCACTTCTTGACTAGTCATCTACACTGGAGTCTTCATTGTATCGTTTTATGATACGATAAACGAATCTTTTGGTTATATTCAAATTTTTCAGTAAGTCGAAAATCTGAATTGGCGCTAACCGCAACAATGCAACGCAATAACTGCGACACGGTCTTCCTTAAGTGTCCACTACATATTTAAAAATGAGGAAAATTCTAAAAAGTACACATTATTATTTTCATGAAAAATTCGAAAATTGAATTCAATAAACTTTTTTGTGGCTAGCATTCTAAATTCAAAAGTTTTTATTGTGTGACAGAACTTATGACCTGACTATGTAGAATATTTTGCCTCTAAAACTCTAAACCAATTTTGTACATTACCGTTTGTGTCATTGTCAAGCATTGAAATGTGAACCATCCCCGCATTTCAATGAGTTAGGTTAGGTTAGTATGTAGTGTAGTGTTAGTGTAGTTGTGCAGAGTGTATAAGAAAAATAATACTGAAGAAAATAATGAAAAATTATATAATTAAATAAACTAAAGACGTGGCTGTATAGACTTGACCCTTTGCCTACCCAGAATTGGTAAATTGTGTCAATAATATAATTATTGGTTGTAGTATGACAAGTTTCGACCTGTAATGGGCCTGCCACACTATGCTCCTCGCGCTGCTCATCGCTATGCCCTTCGCGCTGCCGCGATGTTGCCCTCTCTGCCCACACACTGCTCTACTCGCGTAATTAATCGCGACGCTCCTCACTTGTCGGTAGACAATGGACGATGAAACTGTTGCAGCGTGCGCGCTATGCATTTTTAGTTTATCTAACTATATTAATGTAGTAAAAAGAAGTATACATCGTCGTCGTCGTCGGTTCCGTGGACAACAAATCGATAAATTTTAAAATGTTTTCATTTGACCATTCTATTGTCGACGACATAATTTTCCGTTTTGAGAAAACGCGCACACGTACGTCTTGCGTGAGCGCTCGATGCGGACTGCGACTGCGCGAGTATGTGGCCAGCCACTCGCGCTCGTATTGCCGGTCCTTTGACTCGCGCACAAAAAACCGACAAGCGACGGGAGCGGTGGGCAGGACGAGGAGCATGACGTGCGGCATGACGAGTAACGTTGCCACACTAAGTCTCTGCCTCCTTTCCTCGTTATTTCCCATGCCACTCGACGAGTGTGTGGCAGGCCCATATAGTAGAAATGTAAAAAATATGATTATTATGAAAGTGTATTCATTAAAAAACACACTCGTATACTCATATACATAATATACCAAATTTAATGAGAAGTAGGAAATAAAATATAAATCATGACTTTCATCAGTTACTTAATTTCACACAAAACATGAACAAACAATCTACTCCATTACTTCTTTGTTCGTATTATTGGCTTTATAAATCCTCAAGTGAATAATATGACAATTTAAATAGCTGAAGCCTAAGCGGCAATGTACGAGGGTCAAACTGAAAGTTCTTAGAAAATCAAAAACTGATTACATTAGCCAGTTATTAGTTTTATTATATCTTTTCAAAATATTGTCCATTGACGTCAATACACCGCTGCATGCGATGGAACCACTGGGAAAAGCACTTTGCCCACTCGTCCTTAGGGGTCTCTTCAATGGCATCGCGATACGCAGCCACCGCTTCTTCAGCATTCATAAACCGCTTTCCTTTAAGTTTTTCTTTAATTTTTGGAAATAAATAAAAATCACAAGGCGCGAGGTCGGGGCTATACGGCGGGTGACCCAGTAATTCAACGTTTGATGTCGCCAAATAGTCGATCGTTCGCTTGGCGGTGTGCGACGAGGCGTTGTCGTGGTGAAGGAGGATCCTACTGCGAGGTCGTTTCTCTCGAACTTTTTCCAAGACAAGTGGCAAACAATTGGTAGTGTACCATTCTGCAGAAACTGTTTTTTGATCCTCTAACACAATTGTTGCGAAAATACCTATCCTTCCAAAGAACGAGGCCACCATTTTTTTTTCCCGCACTTCGATCTCTCTTCACTTTAGTTGGCAACTCCTCGAAAGGAAACACCCACTGAGCAGATTGTCTTTTGGTTTCAGGATCATAACAGTAAATCCAGCTTTCGTCACCTGTTAGTATGTCGAACACAGCATTTGAGTCACCTCCGTTAAATCTTTCAATCATTTTACGGCACCAATCCACACGATGGAGTTTTTGAGCCTTAGTCAAATTATGAGGTATCCACCGGGCGCAAAGCTTCCTGACCGCTAAATGTTCGTGGAGGATTTTGTGCACTTGACTCATACCGATGCCTAAGCTTGTCCGAATCTGCTGATAGGTCACTCTTTTGTCAGTCTCTATCATACGCCGCACAACACAGATGTTATTTTCAGTCGTCGCCGTAGAAGGCCGTCCCTCACGTACATCATCAGTGAGATTAGTGCGACCACGTTTAAACTCATTAAACCAGTTGTAAACAGTCGCACGAGATGGGGCTTCATCGTGAAAGGCCAATCGTAGTCTATCATAACTTTCTTGTTGACTTAAATGACATCGAAAGTCATAAAAAATCATTGCACGAAAATTTTCTCGTGTTAAATTCATTTTGACGTGACACAGACAATTTTCAATTTGCCGCCAAGTCGTAAAACAAATGACAAATGAATGAAATATATACTCAGTAATATTGGCAAAGAGTTCTATTTTCAAATTTTAGAATATTTTTTTTATTATATTGTTTATAAGTGGCCAGTTCTAAGAACTTTCAGTTTGACCCTCGTATGAACTTAGCCAGTTGAAGCTTCATAATAAGATAAATTAAAATGTGCCATGTTTGGGCTTTGATTTTGTATGGCCTAGTGCATCCTGAAATATAATAAATCAATGATTTTTACCAAAAACTAATTGAGGGTGATGTTAAAACAGTAACAGAATAGGAATCTACAACTTATAATTTTTTTGTCTGTTTATCTGTTTGTCTGTTTGTACAAGCTAATCTCCAGAACTACTGAACGGATTTAAATGGAACTTTTTTTTATAGTGTAGCTATTGAGTCTGGGCAAATACTAGGCTATAACTTATTTTGAAGATCGGAGTACTTGACATGGAACCTAAGCAGTACACTTAAACTAAGAGAGATATGAAAGCAGCGCGTTAAGAAAAGTAATTTGGCGTGATGAGCATTTTCCATTGACGTACACAAGTCTGGAGCAACTGATACGGAACCCTAGTAGCTAAGCTCAACTGTAAGAGATATGAATAGCGCGACTTAGGGAACATTGTTCAGCGTGATGAACATTTTATATTGACGTACACAAATTAAAGGTCTGGAGCAACTGATATAGAACCCCAGCAGCTCAGCTTAACTATAAGAGATATGAATAGAGCGCCTTAGGGAACATTGTTCAGCGTAATGAGCATTTTCTATTGACGTACACAAATCGAAGGTCTGGAGCAACTGATATAGAACCCTAGCAGCTCAGCTCAACTATAAAAGATATAAATAGAGCGCCTTAGGGAACATTGTTCAGCGTGATGAGCATTTTCTGTTGACTTACACAAATTGAACGCCTGGAGCATTTGATATGCTAAATTACTTTAGACTGATTTTCAAAATCCCAAGGTAATCTTACTGTCTCCTTAAAAATCCTTCGTTACGCTCGAGATTCAAGATGACGCCCGTGACGTAAGACATCACTTTACACCCTTGGTGAATAATCTACTATTGTATCATCGAGTCCACGCGTACGAAGTCGCGGGCAAAAGCTAGTTTGAAATAGTTAGGGATTATATTGCTATTTGGTATTAAAAGTAGTTACGTAACTAAAATAATATTAAATATTTTTTAATCATTAACCGAGTATACGAGTATGTATAGGTATTTCGAATAATTTATTTTAAAATATTCAAAATTTAACTAATTATTTTTTTAACTTTTCAGTTGATCGTTATGCAGATATCTTGCGTGCGTATTTTTCCAAAAGTGAGCAAAATTGCCTACGTGTACGATTTTTAAAAGCGGATAGGAATAATTTAAATGTGGATTTTTTTGTTAGAAAGCTGAAATTTGGTATGTAAGCTAACATTTGTATACAAACAACAAAAAAATCTTAATCTTGGAACTTTTACCCTGCAACTCCTTAAACTTGAGGATGAACGTTTGTATGAGAATTCCGTAAATTTTGATGCTAGAGGTCTAAAAAATGATTTGGGGCTTGGGGAATATTGGGTCTACAGACACAGACAATTCTAGTCTCATTTTGTAGCAAATTTAATCTACTTTAAGCTTCTTTTAAGAAAGTACTGGCAAAAAATATTCCTTCAGGGTTATAATCACCAAAATCTGAAAATATTGCGGTATTTTCGATTTTTGACAAAGTTGCGTTCGGCGCTCGAGGTCACAAACTTGGGATATTGGTTCAACATCATAAATAAGTCTGCAAAAAATCAGAACTACCTAGCGGATTTGACGCATACTCTGATGTACTAAGTTACAGAATTAACTAGCTGTACGCAAGATTAGTTTCTGTTTTTTTAAATAAATTATTTAATGTTCTTTAAAGAAATACTAAGGTAAGTAAGTACCTACTTTTTGAATAAATGTTTTTTTTTCAAGGTTTTCATGTTTGTCTATACGTGTAAGCATGGCCGAATTATAAGTTACCTAAGCCTCATCAATAGCATGCGTATTTTAGTACAAAACCTCCTAGGTAAGTAAAATATACTTACTCAGTACTAATCTTGTAAGTATTGAAAATAATAGTTATCTTTAAAGTACTTATACTTGATATACTTAAAATTATAGGTAAAATAATTTTAATCTGTGCACAGTGCATAGCCAGGTAGAGCAGATGCTTATCATAAAAACTTTTCCTCAATGTCCTTACTGTAAACAAGGTTCCTTTTGAGGTTTTGTAACGCGCTCATGAATGGCGGTGTGTGTGGCTTTTAATAAGATTTATTGAAACTGATCTTGTTTTGACAATCACAATGGCACGGACGAGGCGGCAAACGACGCCTTTGTGTGGTCTCCAAGACTATTGTAAGTTGGTAAAGTCAAAAATAGTTTGTAAACACACCTGGACTTGGCCATAAAAGGATAGTTTCTCTTTCTTACTATGTGCAAAATAATATTTAATATAAAAATTTGATGCATATTTTAAACCTTGTCAAAGTCAAAAGTCAAAAATCATTTATTCAATTTAGGACACAAAATGCCACTTATGAACGTCAATAATTAATTTCAATCAATTATGGCCTATATGGTGCCAAAACATATTGTCTCCTTATCTCTCTTGATACTTACAAAAAGAATTTAATCAAGTAAGTGTGTAAGTTCTTTTTACTTCGTTGGCTTTACGACTAAGTAAGTAAGGCTTGGTTGCATCCTTGCATCATCTTGACTTTATTCTCAAAATTAATTATTAAAGTACTTTATATGAGTTGTAGATATTTATCATGCATGACTTTAACGTTTGTATGTAGTTCGATGAAAACGTTTCATTAGGCAATGTAAGAAGGTCACAAAAAATCATATAAAAGATTTGTTAATGATACTTATTTCATAGTGTATTTAAACATTACTTTTAGGTTACAGGTATAATGTTTCCAGACACAATAGATAATAAAAAAAATATCCGAGCGCGGGCGGTCTTATGATCGTCAAGGGGTCAAGGATGTTACTATCTAAGGTCACTAGTCATAGGTTAGTTAGTTTAAAGGAGTGACGTGTTAAAATACGGAACAACATAGAGGTACATACCCACAAGATAACAGTGAAACTCCCTTGAGTTACGGTAATGTGCCCACTGCTGATACCGCAACACTCATGCACTATTATACAACCAAAGACACCAGTTGCTTAATCTTAATAGCTAATACCACGTAAAGATGTCCACTCACGTCACTAAAAGTCAATTGTTGTTAAATTTAACGATACATTAAATAAAATAGTAACCCCAGATAATTACAGACTACGGAATAAACCAAATTATTCGAACTATCAGAAATAACGAGGGCATATATCCCACACGACAGACACCGTAAGGTTTTGTGACCTCTATGAAGGTGATGTTTTTGTTGATTGCAAGGATCTGATTATTAGCGCACTAGCTCGTAAATTACTTGTGTACCTAGTTAATGAGCCAATTAGCATTCTTGTCAAGAATGGGAAGTAATTACTGAAATAGTCGTTATTATTATGGCAAAATTTATCGTTAGAGTACGTTTGTAATGAAGGAGGAACAATTCTGTTACGTCTTTCAAAAGTGTAAGGACTAACTATATGCCATATAAAGCGGATTCATTGTCTTGTTATGGGAAAGGTTCTTTGGAATTTAAATGTGTCTATTTGCTAGCGCCATATAATGCATTTCATGGCGGCTGCATTCAGAAGCGCATGTTCAGCCAATGGTGGACTATTGTCGATTCTGTGCTAATATTTGTGGTCTCAAAGGTGTGATCCATAGTTAGAGATAATGCCATGAATCTGTGGATTTAGAAAGTTCCTTCATCAACTCCCGGCGAATACCTGCCGCCACCAACTGTGACAAAGCTTTACACGGCGCAAGGAATCATTATATTCTTAATATCATTCCAAAGACAAAATATTCTAATCATAAATATACAAACTTTACAAATCGTTACCATTTTTTTATCCTTTAACACAAAATCCTTCTCTTATTTGTAATACGTTAAAATAAGTGTAAGTATTGTATCCAAAATATCGGTTACATTTTGCATGTTACATTTTCATGAGATCCTTTCGGTTAGGCTAGAGGCTTGAGAGGCAATACAAGGATAAAAACTAAAAGCATTAGGCGGGTGTAAGTACCAGGCCGCTCTACCAACATCTAAAAAGGAATCACATTAAACTAATGGACATAGAAATAGCCGATTTCGGAGCAAATGTAACTATCGAGTCGAACCTACGAACTCACGTTAGTTTTACACCGAAATTCTTCAGCGAGCACGAAAGGATATTTTGATGTTATGAGTTTTTTTTTAATAATAAGTTGTGCTCGTTATTTAGGTTGCTTCATAATATTTAAACAGACTTACACCCGTATGTTAAGACGTTTCCTCGACTCCACTCATGCTCACCTCCAACTTAACTCGTATAATTTGTATGCATAAAGGGCTAAAAAATCCTTTACTCCAAATATTTGCTCTGTCGAGGTGAGGAAGATTTGAGTAAGCAAGTGTCAAACTCAAGGTACCTCGCGACCTACCTTGAGGTAATATTTAGTTGTCATATCCTAGTGTTATAAAAATTGATTATTATCTTTTTTGACAACACTTATATGCTAGTAATTATTTCAAGGACGTAAAACGGAACTCGTTATCGTTGACTATTTTTTTTAAACCTCGATCGAGGAACACGATCGACCATAGACTACAAAGTCTAGTACAAAAACCAGCTGGTTTTGACATTAATCTGTGCCATTTTTCCTGGACTCTTCCTCCACTTAACCTCACTGGAGGAGCCTCAAAATGGCGTTCATTACTGACTAAGAATACCGATTTCGAGGTGTCCTCGATCCTTTCCTTGAGGATTCCTCAGTTGAGTTTGAGTCGAGGTAGTTTGGAGGAAACGTCTTAACATACGGGTGTTAGTTCATTACAGAGACTTAACTTTTTACAGTATATATTATTACACATGGGTAACATACCGTACATTGATAAGAAGACTGTCACTAAGCAAAATTGTACTTTTTCCAGAAAGAGCGTTTTAAGTTTCGTTAACATTACTTTGCTAGTTTGAATGCATTTAATTAAAAAACATAAAATTTTCGTAAAGTGACAGTCTTCTTATCAATGTACGACTACATCAATTGGAAAAACTAAGAGTGCAAAATAAGCGACAAATGAGTTTTTCTACATAGAATCATGTTTAGCAAACTATTTATATGAAGCTGCTTTCCTTTTACCACCTTTAGGCACTATTGATTCGTTAGTGGTGCACTACTTATAGGCTCAAATCTTGTTCAAACAGTTTCTTCCTTAGTTCCCAATACGTTTCCATATTTACATAGAAATTTACATTACATAGAAACCAGTTCGTAGATAGTAGGTAAGAGGGAATATTAGAAAGATAAAATTACGCGTCTTCGCCTTCAAAGTTAAAAAAAGCACAACAATCTTTTCAATGTGCAAGATCATCTTTTTGTGTTATTTATCTTTAAAACGTCTTTCAACAATGTCTACAGCCGCGAATATTGACGGATTTTTTAGAAGAACTAGCTACTTATCGGTGTGACGACAATGATCACATTGAGGTAAATGTATGATTTCGTAGTCTGCGCACGTCCATGATTGGTCATTTCAGTATATCTCTGTTAGACGCCACGCGAATCCGGAATGAATTACGGGAATTGTTTATAACTCGATACCCGATTTTGTTCGCTCTCGAGATAAAAACGCAGGAATTAAAGGTACCGATGTCGCCGATAGAATAGCGAAATGCTCATTTCGTGACTCCGAAAATGTAGTGTTTTGTTTTCAGTTCCTTTGTTTTAGAATTTCTTTTTTTTCTACGCTATTCAGAAATAAATAACAAGAATATAAAATAAATTTTCCTTTAAAACTTTTACGATCAAATGTTAACATCATTACACAATTCATATTAAATAAAAGCTTATGGCGAGATTTAAGTACTCACTTGGCGTAATTAGTTGTTTGATTTAAAGAAAATTTAGTCAATCATATCAAGTTATGTATATAATTAACTCAGGTAAAATCTCGCGACAAGCTTTTATTTAATATGAATTGTGTAATGATATAATTATTAGAATCAGGCGTTACTTTGCGGAAATCCATTATCAGATGGGAAAAATAAAATACAATTATTTTGCTTTAAATTTCCGCTAAGAGACGCTAGCGCAGGCAACAAAACCACACCAACCGCAACCGCTTTGAGTACCAGTTCAGGCAAATGCAGAATGCACCGCCCTCCCTCCCTCAATACGCATGCACTACAGCTAATGCAGTTGTTAGTTACCAACACCAACGTCAAAGCGGTTGCGGTTGGTGTGGTTTTGTTGCCTGCGCTAGCGTCTCTTAGCGGAAATTTAAAGCAAAATAATTGTATTTTATTTTTCCCATTTGTGTAATGATGTTAATATTTGATCGTAAAAGTTTTAAAGGAAAATTTATTTTATATTTTTTAGCGCATTGATATAAAAAAATGTTTTTAAAAAGGGTTTTTACTTGTTATTTATTTTTTACTTTTTAGTTATCGCTGGACAGATTTCTTAGTCTGTAGGCATATCTCACTTTTTATCTCATTCAACGCATCATTGAAGCAAGGGCGTTTGTCAGTAACATTCGACGGGCTTAATATTTTTCAATAGACTAAAAACTGAAAGGGTAACTATGTGCAATTAATATCTAACATATTATACCTTGGTATCAGTTTATTAAAATTTTATTTCGGTGACAATTAAATTAGGTAAGCCTCAAAAAGGGCTATTTTAAAATTGAACAACGACAGTGACTTAAAGGTGGCAAAATGTTACAAAACATAGGTAAGTAAGGAACAACAAATAACGGCTTGGCGGCTTATATACATATAATGGCTAGGCGACGAGTAAAATAGCTTGGCTACGAATTTAATGTAAGCCAAAGAGTTAAAGAGCACAAATTATTACCCTGAAGTATTGAAATACCTTCAAAAATACAGCAAATAGAAAAACTAATTATTTTAACCTTGACTTGCCGTGGTCTTACGCTGTGGTACTAGTCTGCCCAGTGCATAAACAGTGCAATTTAAAGGCCGAAGGCGCGAAGGGAGAGCATCCTAATGCTTGCTTGTATTTTAAACAATTTAAGGCTTAATGTTTGTATGCCACTTGCAAGTTGTAAACTAATGCTGTTGACGCCTCTCGCGAAATTACGCTAATCAAAGTTAAACAATCAATGCTACGGACTACAACAATTCGACTTTATTTGTTACTTTCAAGGTCTCCAAAACCGCAGTATAATCAATACTTACAAAAATCTTTCACGCCTTTTCTTCACGCCAAGAAAATCCGATACACCAAATTACTTTACTAAACGGATCGGAGCAACGGAGTTAAACTCACATGCTTGTTCTCTGCAAGCCCTTTCATTTGATACCAATATTGAAAGAAAGCATAAAAAAACTTAGTCCACCATCTTTAGAAGTCTGCCTTATATGATTTGGAGTGACGTCACCTTGTTTATTGAGCTATTCTTAGCAAGCCCTTTTATTTGATACCCATATTATAGGAAAGCATCAAAAACTTAGTCCGCCATCTCTAGGGTTCCGCCATATATGATTTGAACTGACGTCACCTTATGTGTTAAGTAATTCTTAGCAAGCCCTTTCATTTGATACCCATATTGTAAGAAAGTATACAAAACTTAGTCCGCCATTGTTCTAAGCCCGCCATATTGGATTTACAGTGAGGTCACTTTTTTATCCGATTATTCTCAGCAAGCACTTTGATTTGATACCCATATTGTAGGAAAGCACAAAAAACTAAGGCCGCTATGTTCAGAAGTCCACCATATTGAATTAAGAGTGACTTTACCTTCTATATCGAGTTATTCTCAGCAAGCTCTTTCATTTGATACCCATATTGTAAGAAAGCATAAAATCATAGTCCGCCATATTAGATTTAAAGTGACGTCACCTTATTTATGGATATGTTATTAGCAAGCCTTTTCATTTGATACCCATATTGTAGGAAAGCTTTAAAAACATGACTATGTTTGTCCCTTATCTTTAAAAGTCCGCCATATTAGATTTAGAGTGACGTCACCTTATTTATCGATTTATCCTCAGCAAACGCGATCATTTGATACCCACATTGTAAGAAAGCAAAGAAAACTTAGTCTGCCATCTTTAGAAGTCCGCCATATTGGATTTGGAATGACGTCACCTTATTTATCGAGTTATTCTCAGCAAGCCCTTTTATTTGATACCCATGTTGGAGGATTGCATTTACAAGTCAGCCATTTTGATTTTTTTAGTAACGTCACTTTATTTTTTGAGTTACTCTCAGCAAGCCCTTTCATTTGATACTAATATTGTAGAAGTGCATTGAAAATAACGAGTCCGCCATCTTGGATGGTCCGCCATGTTGAATTTAGAATGACGTCATGAATTTTACCATGCATTGTCATCCAAACTAAACGTGTATACAAAATTTCAGCTCAATCGGTTGAAGATATCTGCTTCAAAATTGAGTTGCAAGATTCCACTCGAACAAACATACATACATAGTTACATTGCAAGCTAAATAAAAGCTTGTGAAAAATAATTAGACAGTGGATTTCTGTGTGTAGTTTTATCACAGGTTTTTAAAAGTTTTAGGAAAGGAATACTTACCCAATTTACTTAGTTGAAACGTCGGGAAAGTAAATACAAAGCCCTTTAAAAAGTTTGTGTCGTTTAGTCTATATTTAGAAATGCAACAACAAAGTTTGAAATCCTGTATTTACTTAGTTGATCCATTGGTTAAGTTTAATTAGATCAAAGGTAATAAGTAAGCTTATTGGATAAGTTTAATTGGATCAAAGGTAATAAATAAGCTTATTGGATAAGTTTAATTAGATCAAAGGTAATGAGTAAGCTCATTGAATAAGTTTAATTAGATCAAAGGTAATAAGTAAGCTCATTGAATAAGTTTAATTAGATTAAAGGTAATAAGTAAGCTCATTGGGTAAGTTTAATTAGACCAAAGGTAATAAGTAAGCTCATTGGATAAGTTTAATTAGATCAAAGGTAATAAGTAAGCTTATTGGATAAGTTTAATTAGATCACAGGTAACAAGTAAGTTCTCTATCAATATTAAAGTCACAAAAATGATATTGTATTAGGTATCTATATCCCTACCACATTTCTAAACTTACGGACCTCCTGTTGTCGAGGAATGGTTCGGAAGATCTATGCAAATCTATCTGTAGATATTTATAGGTGAAGTCAGCCTAAGTGAGATGGATGGAATGGCTGAGGAGGGCCTACTGTCAATCAGTTTGATGGTCCAAATATACAGTACCAGTACAAGCACTTAGCAAGGATAACTCGAACTAGAAGATCTACTCGTACTTTGGTATAGTTACAATATGTTTACTAGTTTTACATATTTAAATATTCGAATAATGGCTAGTATATTATTTTTATCGTTGCACTACGAAATAAAATTAGTTTCTGATGACTAGGTAGAGTAGTATTTTCAATTACTTTCAACCGTACCTACTTATTTGGAGTCGGGGCAATATCTAAGCTAACGCATATAGAGACTAGAACAGTTCAAAATAAAGGAAGTCATTCCATACATTTTAATAAGATCGACCCATGTGAAAAATGGTTGCTTCCACGATCAAATGGCCATTTGCCTTGGCGGTGGGTGTATTTACGAGCGGCGGCCAATCGGTTTAATTCATCATCCGTCACCTCCGCCATTTTACCGGCCATTAACCGGGCTTACACGGTTTAATTTTCGACTTACCCCCAATTTCCATTGATTGTGCCTAATCACGACCCACAGACAAGATAATCCTCGAATTTATTGGCTATAACCTAAACTGTTGTCAGGCGAATTGCTATTGCGGCACAGATTTATAAAGTTCGGTGCTAATGAAATTATATTGAATAGTAATAAATTACTGGGCTGTTAGGGTGACCACAATGGTGTTAACAATGGTCCTTATTTGGTCTAAACGGTCACAACAGACGACCACCCTAAAGTTGGGTAGAGTCGTCGTGCGTGTCATTGGACTCGAGTAAGAAAATTGTTTGACGACATTCTTTTGATAAAGTATTTAATTTTGTTGTTTCAACAAACACACCAATTACCTAGCCCCAAACTAAGCGTGAGCTTGTGCTATGGTGACTAGAATAACGGACAGACATACTTATACTATACATTTTATAAACATACTACCTAAGTCATAGGTACAAATGTTCGTGCTCATCACACAACCATTTGCCCCTTGCGGGACTCGAACCGGCAACCGCCTGGTTTAGAAGTCCGGGGTGTGAACGACTACACCAAGACGGTCGTCTTTGATTTCAACATAGTATTTGTCTTTCTCCCCTCATACTTAGTGCTCGGACTTGGACTTTGAAAATGCATACACATTCGAAAGAGCTTCAGCTTAATGCATAGTAGTTACTAAATTAAATGACCTACGTTCAGAATTGAATTATTAGCACAGCATACTTTGTTATTTCAGTATCTAGCCGCCGTATACTCGAGTCTTCACCGCAAATTCGTACATCACTAGTTTTGGGGTTGCTTTTGGGTCCTCTGGTTGCATTTCGTAGCAAACGCAAGGTGCACCATATCAAGACTGGTGTGATTTATGCCAATGGCATGGCAATGGCAATGTGTTGTCATTGCCACATTATGTGTGTAAATGGTGGTAAGACCACACAACTTAGAGGTTATGAAAAAGCTGCTTCTTACGCGTTTAATGTTTGCAGATTGTGACAGATAGGTATAATAGGACCAATTATTCATTATGATAAATGATCGAAGGAAAAAGAAATACCCAGTTTGAAGTTTTGCGCTGCTAAGGTGAGGTCTGAATTCTGAAGTAAAAAAAAATGTAGAGATACGTCTCTACATTTTAGAAGTAACTAAGTAGGTACATATTATAGTGTATTGGGGATTCATTAAGTAAAATACTTAGGTGCCTACTTATGTGATCGATATTGCTTTGAATAAAAATAAAATTATGAACAAAAGTACATAAGTATGATTTATTAAACCTTTTGAAAGTTTTTTGTAGCCGGATTTATTATTGAAGTTGTCATTAAGGTCGAATACAATCTCAGTGTTTTTTCCGAGAAAACTGTCAAATCAGCGGTGTTATTTATGAAGAGCTGCATCATGCACTTGTTACAATGCGGACAAATTGAAAATAACAAACGGCGCAGTCCGAGCGGAATCGTAATTAGAGAAACCCTTTATAGAATATCTCGGGTTATTCTCACGAGCTTCCATTTGGTACATGACGCGTCTAAAATTCCTCTGGACAAAGCAAGCCGGGCCAGGAGCGTAGGTAGCGAGCCTTCCGTCAATGTGGCAGACAGCGGGACACTATTGTCACTGGCCCTTTGTGCCCTGACGCTGCGAAGCGCTGACCAAAAATCATTAATTTTGTATCACAAAGCAGAACCCACAAATCGAAGGCCTGAAAAAAAATTAGGTCCCATTCAGGGGCGGTCAGTGACACACGGATGGAGCCAGATATTTCGATTCGAATTTTAATTATAAAACGGTTCTGGGGTTGCAACGCAGCGGAAAATAGTTCATAGATACGGAAGGCACATGTTCGCCAGGATTAGAAAAATTAAAAGATTGATACTTATATATTTTTATTTACTTTTACTTGATTAATAAATAAGTCTTAAAGTGTGTGTTTTGTTTAGAATCTATTATTAGATTTAAATATACTACTAAGTATTAGATTAAAACAAACAAACTCTTTCTTTTAAAGACTCGCTTAGTTCCTTACCCGTGATAGCAATTGAGTATCATAGTAGAAATAAAATATGTTCCACTATTTTATACTATTGATTTCATATTTTACTTTGCGTGTTTATTCTACGCACTTCGTCACCGTTTCTAAGAAAACATGGGTTATTTCTCAATGGAACTTACTAAGTAGGCTAATAGCTCGCTCGTGTCGTAGCAACTTGTAAGAAAGAAACTGACGCGTTCCCTTACAACAGGGCTTTGTTTCCGCGTAACTCATATGCCTATTTTAAGGCACGTGTCTAACTAAGGCCATATTTAATAGGAACAGTAGTCTTTTGTACTTGAATGTACGTGGTACAGTCGACAACGAAAGTAGCATGCAGATTTTTAAGTTTCTCATCCTGTATGATGAAAATGATGATAAGAACTTTGTAAACTACCTCTTTGTAAAATAGGTATACATTTATTTATTGACCCAAACTTATAACTATCATTACAGGTATACCCTAATGCGATAGTATAAACACAATCAACTTATTTTTTAATAAACTAAAATACATGTAGGTACCAATGATAACCAATGGTACAAAAGTATATTGCAGATACTTACCTACAACGTGTGTATCACTGACACCTTATTGAACCTACAAAATTGTGTCTAAAAGCAATAAGTACGTAAAGACTTTTGTGGTTGACCATACAAACGTTGTTAAACCAGAATGAACTACCATAAGAGATGTTGTTGTTATAAATCATATGTTTCTAGTGATTAATGTCACCGTTAAAAGCAAAGGTCCGTATTTAGTGCAGCCAAACTGAATGCCGTGACAAAACGGACCGGATTAACCAGAACTATAAACCATGCAACAAAATAAAACTTTCAGCTTACTGTTTACAGATCGCGTCTAATTATTTATTAAAATCCCCACATAAATTATATTGATCCGACTGTAAAGAATATTTTTAGGGTTCCACCAATAGTTGCGTAACAGTTATTAGTTACAGTCAGCTTACAATATGTTTAATAGACATCGTTAGTGGACTCTGCCCATTTTAACATGAAAATAATAAAACAATATTTCCATAGATGTCATAGAAGACATAGCATACAAGTCAGGAAGTAGGCAGTTATTTTAAGAATAGACATATAAATGCTCTATGATGGAATAAGCTTACGTAATACCATGGGTAATACCTAGATAAAGCTTGAATCGGAATCATCTTTATTTAACTTTCAGCACTAGTAATATAAGAAGGTAATTAATATATCGTAGGTATTGTTTTATTGTCTCATAGACATACGGAACCACATGCCGTAGATGTCCCCAAACACCCATAAGCAGCTTCTATCACCAAAATATTTAAACAAACCGTTCAACTATCGATAACGTGCAGCGGAACAAATGCGATTAAACTAGTCGAGGAGCCTGCACAGATGTCTCTGGAATTAAAAAGCGGTAAACAAAAAAACCTCTTTGTGCTTGCCAAATTCGTTTTATCCCGTAAACCGGAATCCGCGGCCCCTTCGGTCGAATAATGCTAATCATAATGGCATTACATTCATTCGCCAGATTTCGTCAAGTATCCCAACATCGGTCCGGGATTCTCATCATTTTTTTGTCGTCTCGATGCTTTTCTCATTACAAAAAAGAAATCTAATCTGAATAGCGGCAGACGCTTTATTTGCTAATTTAAAAACACGATTCCGAGATTCCGCTAATTGACCAAACGACATTAGCAAATTATCTTGGCTTCCGTAAGTGGCGAATCACTTCGAGAGCATTAATTTGCTTTCAGACTTCTTGGTGCTTTGTAGTAACTCAATTGTTTCGTAATGAAAGTCATTATTATTAATTTTTACGATACAATTAGTATTTTATTAGTAGGTGATTGATTGGTGATTGTACGGAAAGTCAATAAACTGAAGTTATGTCTTTAGATTTGAAATAATTAAGTAACTTAATTATGTAGTTTAGTTCTTTAATGATATAAATAAATAAATTATTCTAACAAACACACCAATTATTACCTAGCCGCAAACTAAGCGTGAGCTTGTGCTATGCATGGTAACTAGTATAACGGATAGACATAGATACTTATATGCGATTATAAACATCCATACTGAGATAGGTACAAACCTTCGTGCTCATCACACCAACATTTAACCCTTGCGGGTTTTGAACGCAACCTCTGGTTTCGTAGTCCGATGACGGCAGTCGGTTAGCAAAGCATGACTCTTAGATCATGACTGCATTATTTCTACAATCAATATATGTCAGTGATGTTGGTTGTAAACAACGAGGATGTATACGTCCTCGATGGTTGTAAACTATAAAAATCATTTAAATTCCATTTCGGTATCCGCCCGTAATAATTCATTATAGTGCCATTAAACATTATAATAATGTAGGTGGAATTCAGACGTGATTAAACAATGCACATTTGGCCACAAATCCCCCGGATATCGCAACAATATGACCCTAATGCCGAGTTTACAAACTGCCACCGTTAGCACAACTGATACAAAATATTTTGACGTTTGCCACCAAATATGTATGGATCCTTTGGGACTGGGACCATTTAAGCCAGGAGAGGAACAGTGAAAGGCAGACAGCAACGAAGATCGATTCGATTTATGCGTTTTTTGCAGGACCACAATAGACCACATTTATTGACAGATAATAGATTTGCGGACGAGGGAACAGTTGGCGGGAATCGGTGTAATGTGGTTAGTTATGGTGATCAAAATCACATGTTCATTGTACACTGTCATTAAGTCAGTGGCAGATAAATCACTCCGGAATAAAAGGTTAATTTAAATAACCGATGTTGCAAAAGTGTAGAAAGAGAAAAATTCTAGCTTCATAGCTAGAATTTTTCTACGTTAACTGCTTAAAATTTTACAAATGATTCTGTCTAAAAATACTAGTAAGTTCAATAAGCTTCATCGTTTGATTTAAGAATGGATTGTCTTTACTTGTTAACTAAAGGAAGATTAGTAAGTATACAATGACATTGTGGCTACTATTTAGTTATTTTATCCCTAAAACTATTAATAACTAACTACACTACTGCTATTACTATCATAACCACAACAACCCCCCCAACCTTTGGGAACAACTCATCACAACGCCTAAATAGAACATTGGGCTCAATTCCAAATGTCTGCGCCCTGTCTAAGGTTGAATAGTTCAGTCCCTCTCTTTCTTTGTCAAACCAAAGAAAAGAGACAGACTACAATAATTTACAATCGTCAAATTAAGTGATGCGATTTCTTACGTATTTTTACAAGTTTTTGAGTGTTTTCGTTTCGTTTTCGCAACTTTCATCGAATGACATCCCTACTAAATTGTTTATGGATTCTCTCATTTCCTTAGCCACGGACAGCTGTTTAGTCTGACGTTTCTAAATTAATAGAGTCTGTCTCTTTTCGTTTGTTTGGCAGAGAAAGAGAGAGACTCAACCTAAATTTAATCTTAGGCAGGGCACATTGGAATTGAGCCCATTGGGCAATTTACATTGTTACAGTTGCGTTACATAAGCCGCCTAAATGCACAAATCGGCTTTTGCAAATTGTATTCAATCAAAGCTTTCAGCATATTAGCGAGTGCCTCCTCCTATTAAACAGCTGAGATTCTCATAAGTCTCAAGAAACAATGACATGGTACATAGGTATGTACATTTTGACTTTACTTTCCTAACAGTCCACATCCACTAAATTGGTTTTTAAATTAGAATTTTAACAATTAGGTACCTATTCAAGTTGGTATCAAGACTCTATTTATGTAGAGGCCATTGTTCTGATACTACCGGGTGTTTTAAGCCTCTATTTATTTAACTATTGAAACACGGCATGAAAATGACAATTAATCCACGGGAATAGTAACAAACAAAACAACTGTCGAAATAAAAAACTCTCAAGCTATCTTTTGATGTTGGTAAAAACGCCTGCGCACATTTTACATGCATTGAATCTACTGCGGACGATAATGCAGTAGAGGCGCTAGCAAGTCCTGCAAGCCGGGTTGAACACATAATTATTATTATTTTATAAACTGTATTTGCAATGAGTTTCTTCTTGACTGTACCTTAGATTAAACCAGATATGTAGGAGAGACAGAGTCGACGATGGAGCCAGCTTACCCTGAATTCTTCTGAAGCCTGTACACTGTTAATTTTTTTAAGCAATAGGAAACGTTGACGCTCATTGTAATGTGCAGTAAATGAATCCTGGAAGGGGCATAGGATAGGGTCTTAGGATCGTAGGAAGGATGTACACACTTGTCAATCTAGCTGTTTAAAAAAAAAAGGAACTTGGGCTTTATCTTCCTAGTTGGCGTAGATTTCTTCTTGACTAAGCGGCTCTACTTAGTTACTGCGAGGGCGGCGGTCTTCTTTTTACACGACTGCGTTAGATGGATGGTAATGTTTCTTGCAAGCATGGTCTGGCATGGTCTGATTTTATTGGTTGGCTGACCTGACAAAAGTGAATGCCATAAAAACATTTTAAAAGTTAATCACATCAATAAGTTTAACGCAACCTGCATCAAGCACCCAACAGATATATTTCAGGCGTGTTATGGTATACGTTGGAAAAAGTTAATCTCAATAAATAGCTAGGCCATTGAATAATGTCGCTTATCAGCCGAGAGCATGGCCCGGCCATGATTCATTAGTGGGATCGCTTGCGACGGTTTTGGACGCTGGGCATTTTATTTTCAGCCTGTAAGGGTTCCAAAAAAAATTACAATGCTGCCATATAATACCTATTTATAACTACCGATTTATCCGTTGTTATTCCATGCCCCCTCCATGTTTTTTTAAATGCTTTAGTATTTATAAGTTTCCGATAAGTATAGCTGTATTGGGAGGTTTCATTTCTAGTAGACGCGCAATTTGGACGTAATCATCATACCTGCTCCATATACTTACGTTTAGGCTTAAGGTGACAATGAGGTGATGATGCTGATATGGATTCAAGCATTTATCTCTTTCTGTTATACTTATTAACTATCTCAGTCTAACTACCAAGTCTTTTTACAATGACTCTACCACACCCAAAAGGATCTAGATACAAATATTAGTGTACCGTAGATATGTGTGGCTCTATTTCTAGTCTGGTCTGACACTATCTTGTCAAAATAAACCTTTGTCTAATTTGTCCTGATAAATGTTAAATGAAAAAACCTCACCTGTCAAATTCTGGCAATCCCATTTCCACGTCTCTTCACTCATCAGGCCGTCACACGTGGGGTAGCAGGATGCTCGCGTGATAAAAAGTTGATTTAACATTTTCAGCGGATTACCATTTTACTCTGACACTTCAAATGTTACAGATATCCCTTTGTCGGCATTCGCAACAAGACTTGAAAGGGACATGGGAGTTCAATTTACGTTAGTATTTTTGTAAGAATCCAGCGTGCCTGTTTAGATTTATAACTTCCTGAGTGCGCGTTAGCACTGCACTCGATGACGAGATGAAATGCACTACGAAATGCTTTACGAGTCTTGTTTTAGGCTAAATCACAAATGGAATGCGGCTCTACGTAAATCTTCGGTTATAGGAGACCGTATTTTATGTGTCTCGGTACAGCTGAAACTTGTTAAGTGACGTGTTTTATATTACTTAAGACGGTGTGAATAAAAAATGAGAATTTCCACCTCTGTTCGACATTTGTTGTCCAAGTAATTAAAGACAAGTAATTAAATGTTAGGAAAGGAAAACATGATATAGGGTGTGTCAAAAACGCTGTCAATGATGTTAATTTATTTATATTTATGCCCATTTAGAATTTCAGATACAGTAGGCATTCTAAACGCCATTATGGCGTCTCTACTACTAGCTTAAAATCATTAATGGTTTTACCTAACGCAATATATCTAACTCACTTTAAAAGTGTATTATGGTGATCTGAAGAAAATATTTACGTTTGGGTACTATATGGCAGAATTGGATTACCTATTATTGTTTTATCTATCTATCGTGAATTTATGTATGAGCCCTGTAATTGTATAAGGCATGAGCCCTGTAATTGTATGTGGAGGTATGAACCTCCTCAAAGTTGAGGTGAGGCCTTTTCCCAGCAGTGGGATGTATTATGTATACAAGCTAACTTTACCTTTACAATTACCCTTTACCGAATTCCGTCGTTTCATTTCGTATCATAAATTCAGTAAAATGATATTATTTCATCTCGCAGTCGTGAAAGTTTGATCGTGATTAGTCCAAATGCTAGTATGTGACTCGGCCGCAGCCATACAACGCTTTGTTGGGACATCGCGAAAATTTATGTGAAAAGATCAAGACAACGAATATTTTAAACATGTTTCTGTTTACGGTCAGTACTCACATTACTATGACGGTATCCGTCAATAACAGTCTTCATTATTATAAAGAACCCGGGAAAGCCTAGAAGTGCCTTTGGATGTTTCTGGGATTTTTCTGTCCTGAAATAAGTTAGACACAGGAGGAGGGTTGTTAAAACGTTGGTGTTGTTAAAACCTCCGTTGTGCCTCGGAAAGCACGTTAAGCCGTTGGTCATGTGCCTGATCTCTCTCCGGTCTTGTCGGATTGCCGTCTCACAGAACTACTTACGAGAGTAAAGGAACAGAGAGTGCACTTGTGTATTGTGCATGTACACACTTGTGCACTATACTATCTCTCGCGGTTGGCAAAATTAACCGCCGTAGTCAAAATTCGGCTAAGAGGACATTATTATAATTTCAACTTCATGACATAGGTACCAAGAGCTGATTGTTCAATAATCAGATTAGAAATATTCGTCGGTTAAAGTTGTTGTAATAAACCGCTAGTAATTTTTATACAGTAATTGAATCGGTCTCAAGGTCAACATAATATCTGACATGCCAATTTAATGTATTTTTTTCATTAGATTTGTGTAATTAAAAAAAGCAGGTCCAAAAATGGGCATCTCCACTTTACTTTTGTGTTTTGTTTTCTGTTGTCGTTCGCAGTAATCGGTAAGTATTTGATTTGATATCTTTTGAATGTTTTAAATAGTCTGAACGCACAAAAACAATTACAAGAGATTTAAAACCACTAAAAATTACATTTCATCTTCGTCAACTTTCAATCAGTGCATGCTTGCACGGATTGAAATTTACGATGCAAATTGTTATGCATGCGTAAGCTCAGCTGCGCTCTCGCAAGTTTGCTGTTTCATTTTGTTGTTGCGTGGCGATGGCGATAGGTGGCGTTGTGTGTTCCGTACCGATCGAACACTTGTAAAAAGCTCTCGGCAATACTTCATTTCGGCTTTGATGACTTTGTCGGTTGTTGCCTTTTAAAATGTGTATATTATAAAGTTATATTTCAAAAATAGGACAATATTTAACTACAGGGCGTTAGATGTATATTATTTACACGTTTAAATGTTTACGTACTATGGTTCCCTGCTAAAACCAACTTTTATTAAGGGCCTTCTTTAAATTTTCAATAGAACTAGTGATTTTTGCTATCATACTCCACTTGATCTTCTGTTAAGTATTTTTCAATTTCAAATTTCAATGTCGGTTTGCTGTTTTATTTTGCACAGTAGGAAGAGCTAGAACCACGGTTTAAAGATGAAAACAAATCGGCCTATTGTGCTAGAGCATCTAAAAGAAAGTTAAGTGAAAATATAACTTATATTTCCTGTCTGGTTTTTTAAAGAAACGCCGCGTGTGATATCAGGCCAGCTTGATCTTAATCAAACTGTGTACGACAAAACAATAAAAACGCAATGACTCGTACTAAAAAACGGCGGAAGCGGCGTTCGAGAGCACTCGTTTGTCGTTTAGATCAGTTAACTCTGCGAGACAGTTTTGCGTTTGCCGACAAGAAAGCTAATAAGCCCTTTGCGTTTTCCGCCGCTTTAAAAATGCGTTTTGGTATTCAAAAATTGTAAAGCGCGAACGAAATCAATGAATTCCGCTATCTGGAATCGAAGCGGAAGACGACTTCGATTTTGCCAGAAGAAAATTCAATGCGTTTAATAAGCCTTACTTTTTTATCCAGTCACAGACCTTTGAAATTAGTTTTAAATACAAGAATGGAAGAGCTTTGCTCCCTGATAGAGGCTCATTAGTCACTAATACTCGTATAATATAATGTACCCATGGTTTTGAAATTCATATTATTATTATTACCTCTAATTCCTTATAAGCTGTACGTAAAAAAACATAATTCTGAATTTACTCTTTTAGCTACAACTCGCGAAGTTTCAAAATCCAATTATCTTATATTTTTACTCGAATCCTATGTAACCTAAGTTCATAATTAAATCTAAATATTTTTAGCAATCTTTCAAAATATTTACACATTTTTTTTTACCCCACGCATTTTTGAAAATGCTGGCAGTATGTAAATAAAACATTCCGAGTATTTTTGGCTCAGAAAAAGTTCTCGGGTGATGTCTAGACAGGTTGTAAAAACTATAATCCTTTCCCGAGACAGACTGTTGCCTATTGTCTCTAAATAAATAATGAACAGTACTTTGAAAGTATTTTCTAGTTAAATATTCATACGGACAGCTACATTATGAATAGGAGTACAATAAATACATTCTGTGGACATTATTCACGAATCTGAAATTCAGCTAAATTGTTTTGTAAAATTTTCAATACATTGTAGAGATCGGACAGCATCAAAAATATGTTTACTATTCTTTTTTTTCTACGCTACTTAGGGTTAATTAGCAATAAGCAGCTATGATTTTGTTTACAACATAGGTAATTAAAACACGATATAAGTATATCAGTTTAGTTTTTCGACTCTACATTCAGGCAAAGCAAATAATATCGTTAACGACTAAAGTTACTAAACACTAAGTATTTTATCATTCATTAAGGTGAGTTAACTCAACTAACGACATGTAAGTTCATGATTAGGTAAGTGAAAGGATTTTACCTATTTCCAGTAAATTGGCTTCCATTATGACGTCATTAGGTGAGCAATTTGACAAGTACTAGATAAGGTATCGCTCAGACTATCGCAAGTGAACTATGCGTCATGCAGGCATGTCCCACATTTAACAAAAGAGTTGAATAACTTACAAGATTACAACACGTTTCAGGATTAGAGTTTCTCAAACTTTTGTCAGTTATCGTGGGTAGCAGATAAAGATGCAACGAAATACAATACCTGATTACTTGTTAAGGTAATGGCGCTAATGTACATTTAGGTACAATGTTAGGTTTTTTTTCTTTCAACACAGCTACGCGTAGCGAGTACCTAAGTCATTAAATGTATAGTTCTAGCTTTTATGACCGCTTTATTTGTAGTCGGGAAAGTTTAAAGCTTCCTGGGTACATCATTGGCCTATTGATGTCTACTTTGTACGTGGTAACTACTAACAGTGAAGTAAACGATAAAAATCATAGATTGTTCACACGCCTTCAGAATGGCCATTGAAATTTTATGATTAACGCAAAACAAACAAAGTATGTACCGCCATGTTTATAAAAGCTCGCAAAGCGCGCTCCTGTTCATGCCAATCTCGCGGCGGGCAACTTGTTGCCGCTACGACCGAGAGGTCAGATCGGACCTCTCTGTCGGGGGAGGAGCGACCGAGTGCGGGGAGCGTGCCGGCCGGTCGCTCAACTCGCTCCTCTGTCAGTCAGTCGCTCACAAGCCTGCGAGAGTGGCGTGCGTTCCGTTCATCTCCACTCTCGAGCCGTTATGTGTCGTACTTCGAAACAAGTTTGACGGGAAATTCGTAAAGTTTCCCGAGCGCGCCCGGACTAACGTAGCGATGAGCGCGATAATAGCGAAACAAACAGTGACGATTTAAATAAAGTGACAGTTAAAGTGAGTTATTTGAGATGTTATCGATGGGATTATTGGCTGTGTGGTGTGCGGCGTGTTGGATGTGGTCGGGCGCCGGCGGGGCGTCGCTGACGAGCCGGGTGGCGGAGGCTCCGCAGGAGTGCGAGTGGCAGCGCGTGTCGGGCGCCGCCGGGGAGCCCACGCGCGTGCAGCTGGCCTGCTCGCTGCGCACCGCGGCCGGCGCCACGGAGCTGCTGGCCGGCCTCACAAACTCGCAGGCCCAGCGCATCACCGCGCTCGACCTCCACTGCACCGACGTTCTATTCTTCGAAAGTTCACTCGACGTCGGACGCAGAAAAGAAGAAGGAACTGAACTATTATCTCGATTCCACAACTTAAAAGAACTTAGGATTGAATCCTGCAAGATCAGATATGTTCCTTCGGCAGTGCTATCGCCGCTCAGTGGCCTTAGAAGCCTCAGCATCCGGACTCATAATACCGACTGGTCTGCGATGTCTATGGAGTTTCATCGAGACACATTCCGAGGTCTTACCGATCTGAGAAGTTTGGATTTGGGCGATAACAACATTTGGGTCCTTCCATCTGAAATATTCTGCCCTCTGTATAACTTGAAGGAGCTGAACGTAACTCAAAACCGTTTACAAGACATTTCGAATCTTGGATTCTCCGACTGGGGCAACGGACCGACTGCACCCGGCAAATCGTGCAACACTGTGCTAGAGACGCTGGATATGTCGCATAATGAAATCAGCGGTTTACCAGATAACGGTTTGTCCAGTTTGCGCGCGCTCCAGAAACTGTTTTTGCAAAACAACAGGATATCGAATGTGGCCGATAGAGCATTTGTGGGA
The DNA here is from genome assembly GCA_949316185.1 of Pyrausta nigrata. Lineage (NCBI taxonomy): Eukaryota > Metazoa > Arthropoda > Insecta > Lepidoptera > Crambidae > Pyrausta > Pyrausta nigrata. Next base: position 12,552,517 of record OX438947.1, on the reverse strand, counting down.
CTGAATGACTTGCAAATACTGAATTTGTCGACAAATGCACTGACTGCACTACCTCCTGAAATGTTCCAGTCATCGAGGGATATCAAACAAATATACTTGAACAATAATTCATTGAGTGTTCTCGCGCCGGGACTCCTTGAAGGACTAGACCAGTTGCAAATATTGGATTTATCTGTGAATGAACTGACTAGTGAGTGGATAAACCGAGACACGTTCTCGGGTTTAGTGCGCCTAATAGTTTTAAACTTATCGCATAACAGAGTTACCAAAATCGATGCATTGCTCTTTCAAGATCTAAACAATTTACAGTTTCTAAGTCTCGAGTATAACAATGTAGCACGCATAGCAGACGGAGCATTTTCCAATTTGAAAAATCTTCATTCCCTATCATTGGCTCATAATAACATCATAGAAGTAGATAGCAGTCACTTCTCCAATTTATACGTATTGAATCAATTATTCCTCGATGGAAACAGAATTACAAAAGTTGACCTACGCTCTTTTGAAAACATCACCAAACTCCATGATTTGGGCCTTAGTGGGAACCAGTTATCCGAAGTACCGGAAGCCATAAAGACGTTAAGATTCTTAACATCTCTCGACTTAGGCATGAATAGAATTACTAAAGTGACAATTTCACAGTTCGAAGGCTTAGATGACTTATACGGTTTGAGACTGGTGGGAAACAAAATCGAGAAAATTTCCAAGGATACTTTTGCCGCTTTACCCTCTTTACAGATATTGAACTTGGCATCCAATAACATTGATCAAATAGACGATGGAGCTTTTGCGGCAAACCAACAGCTGAAAGCCATTGGGTTGGATGGCAACAAACTTGTCGACTTAAAGGGTATATTTACAAACACGCAACCTCTTGTTTGGCTCAACGTATCGAACAATGAACTGCTGTGGTTTGATTATAGCCATATACCGTCCAACTTGGAATGGCTTGACATGCATGAAAACAAAATTGAAAAGCTTGAAGACACGTACGGCGTAAAAGAATCATGCAATATCAAAATGCTAGATGTCAGCTACAACAAAATACGAAGCATTGATGAATTCTCATTTCCTAGCAGTATTGAGACAGTTGTATTGAACAACAACTACATTGAAAAAATAAGCCCTGGTACATTTTTACAAAAATACAATCTGAACAAAGTTATGTTGTACTCCAATAAGATAAAAACATTAGAGGCAGCGGCTTTTGCGATATCAGCTGTTCCGGAGGAGAAAGATTTACCCGAGTTCTATGTCAGCGAAAATCCATTTGCGTGCGACTGTACAATGGAATGGCTGCAGAGAATTAACCAATTAAGTGACCCCAGGCAGCGCCCGAGAGTAATGGATTTAGAAAGTGTAAGATGCTCTTTAACCCATTCACGGAGCAAATCGGATGTGCTCTTGCTCGAAGTCAAATCGTCAGAATTTTTATGCGAATACGATTCACATTGTTTCACCCTTTGTCATTGTTGTGATTTTGATGCCTGTGACTGCAAGATGACATGTCCAGATAGATGCTCGTGTTATCACGATCTCACTTGGAACTCCAACGTGGTCGATTGTTCCGAGGCCGGCTACGATCACGTGCCGGACCGAATACCGATGGACGCGACCGAAATATACTTGGATGGTAACGATCTCAAAGAATTGGGGAATCACGTTTTCATAGGGAAAAAGAGGTTACAAGTTTTGTACCTTAATAACAGCAATATCAACACAATACAAAACAGAACATTTAACGGAATTGACTCGTTGAGAATACTCCATTTGGAAAACAATAACTTGGAGGTGCTAAGAAACACGCAGTTCACAAGATTACAAAACCTGAATGAATTGTATCTGCGCAACAACAAAATAAAAGTTATAGAGAATGATACATTTAATTACCTGCCCTCGCTAGAATACTTGGACCTTGACAACAACGGTTATGTTGATTACATGCCATGGAGAGTCATTACGGACAACAATCCTCGCACGCGTGTGTCTGTAGATGGGAACAACTGGATATGCGATTGTAAGGACGTAACTCAGCTGAATCAATGGTTGATAAAGAAATCAAAAGATACCGAGACCATGATGTGCTACTTTGCTCACGGCCAGCCGATGAATAAAACTATTGCGACTGTAGCGAAGGAATGTAAAACAGAAATCACTACCGAAGAAACCGGGACGGAGACTCTAAAGCGATTATTCATCGAATCGAATGACGGAGTCGAAAATTACATTCCATATATCGCGGCGGTATTGATAATAGTAATTATACTTTTATTAATGTGCGCACTGCTTTTTATGTTTCGAGAAGATTTTAAATTGTGGATGCATTCGAGATATGGTATTAGAGTATTCAGTTCCTCGCCCAAGGACATGAATGACAACAAAAATAAGCGTTTCGATGCTTTTTTTGTGTACAATCCCAGAGATGAAGACTTCGTGACTCGCGCAGTGAGTTCTGGCTTGGAGAACTCGGGACATTCATTGTGTTTACAGCACAGAGACTTGCAACTGATCGAACGGCGATCGGGTGATAGTTTAGTGAGTGCGTCGGAAAGTTCTAAAAGACTTGTGATAGTGTTATCAATAAACTTTTTACAGCAAGAGTGGTACGCGCCGGAGTCAAAGGCGGCCGTACAAAGTGCTATCAACTCAGTGAACGTTAGACATAGACGCCAGAAGATAATATTTCTTGTAACTACGGACTTGAGTGCCATAAATATAGATCCGGACTTGAAAGTGTTGCTTAAAACGTGTACAGTGATAGTGTGGGGTGAGAGAAACTGTTGGGAGAAGCTAAATTTTCGGTTACCGGATGTGGACGTGACCCTACCGAATCGGACGCTTCATAACGCGAATAATATGAAAAGTACTAATAGGGAAGGGTTTGGGCGCCACGGGAACTTGAGGTATACGGCGCCGCCGACGTCTCACGATCCGTGGTATAAGTACGGGATGGCTCCTCCTATCCTGATGATGTCGAGTCCAATGCACTCGACTAGTGCGAGTGCTGAGGTGTCTGCTCGGAGCACGGAGGACGAGACTTGTTCAGTGGCCAGTAGTGACGGTCGGCCGGACGACCGGCTCCCACACCACCATAGCTACGTCTCCATAGACAACCACCAGTGTGAAGAGCGGCCCTTAAGGCCACCCCAACAAATCCCCATGTCAAACACTAGGCCAAGTAATATGAGAAAAACTTATTTCGTGTAATTGTACAACTAAAATGTGATGTGTTTATGAACTGTATTTCAACAATTAGAATCTTGTAAATTGCATCTTATTGTAAAAATGTATGCTTTTGTAATTAGTTGGTGCTCTAAATGCGATAGTTTTCAAAGAATGATGTTATCAAATCTTATTTGTATCTGGGTAGTGTCGTACTAAAAGTACCTACTTTTTGTGTGTATTAGAAGGATAGTGGTGTGTGTTGATTTATTATAATATTTATTTGTTGTACCTGTCTTCAGTCAATGCATTTGCCTATCTCTATTGTATACTCATAAGCATTTAAGATACCTACTGACATTCCCTGACTATGTATTTTTGTATAATTAAAACTCATATCTGTTACTGTAAGACGTAAGAGGTTCCTGATAGTAAACCTGAATTATGTAATTACAGGATGAAGTAATACTACTATGTGATAATATTAGGTACTTACTTATGTTAGAGACAATGATGTAAAGTGAGAAGTGTAAAAATCAATTGTATATTTGTACTATACCTAAATTGTAACATAAAACTGTTGAAGAACTGAAATGTACCCTAGTCAATTGTAAATATTTAGATTGTAAGTATGTAAGTAAGAACATAATTTTGTGATGTAATTTTTAGCTAGATCATTAATAAAACGTATTTATTACGCTTCCAATCACAGAGTATGAATAAATTAATTATTTTGTCTACTATATTGACTTTCATTATGGGTTCCTTAAAGATTAATAATGCACATAAAATTCTTTACACATTTTCGAAGACTTCATTAAAATCCATATCTACCATCTATAAAGGTGATTGAATAGGGTAGAGCGAGTGTCAGAGAGTTTTTTATATTGACATAATCAATTTGCTGGATCGCTTTGTTCGCTCATCTACGCTCAAATGTATAAATATTTATTTTATCTAAATTGATCGAGTTGGATAAGATCACGCGCGGGCTTCGTACGATTTTAATTTAAAAGTGGTCCGCGACAGAGCGCGCGCGCAGTTGCCCGCTGCGAAACTATAAATCATCCTCCGACGATGAATATACAGCATTTTAATTGACTTTTGATTGCACTACTGCGTCACCTCATTGTTAGGCAGTATCATGCAACTGGAGCAATCGATTATGCCGTCTCAGCTAACGCACCGTGACGCATAGGGACAGTCGAAATACATATCCACTTACTATTTACCGAATCAAGATAGGTTGAATGATACAACATTCTTGACAAGAAGGATACACTAGATAAGATAGTAATGTATGAATAATGAATGCAATGTTTATCTTCATATAACAAGAAAATTATTATTTCGGTTCGATCTATCAACGTAATTGCATGCATCATGACGAAGGCCTTAGCATCCAGCATTTAACGGAGAAATTCGTGATCATTGTTCATGCAACTTTGTATTGTAGTTTTAATAATATGCAGTGTGCGGTACTTACTAAGAGCTATAGGACCACCAAGCTCCGTGAATAAAATACTAAAACTCACTTAGTGATCACGACCAGTATTTTTACCAGCCTCCATCATCACAACCAATAATAAAAGACTAATAGTAATCGATTACATACCTGTTGAATATTTCAATTTTATTTTTTCCTTGATTTATTATCACCACGATTAATCGGCGTTCATTTGTTTATAAAACGCAGCATATTTCACCAATAATGGTATAAAAGCCAAACGTCTCAATCAAATCAGTCATGTAACACTATCCGAAGGCGAGAGTCGAATGTTGTGTATCCCAAGGATCTAAATCGTGGCCATCAAGGCCCATGTCCAAGCCACACTAGGCCATCTATTTGCGCCAACATTCCCACAACATGAACACTCATCACCTTTTTTTCGTGCAATACGATACCTCGATCGTTTATTGCTGCGACCATTCGAAACCCGTTCTAAACGTATCCGAGATATCGGGGACTAAGTTCAGAAATATCCAAAGAGGTGACAATTGATTATACGCCACGCCGAAACAAAAAGCGGAATCGCTCGATTAGTTATGTCGTCGCGACGCGTAGGCCGAGTGGAAACAATAGATTGGTTCTGGTTTATGATTCTATAAACGTTTATGTCCCTATAAACGGCCTTTTAGCTTTTGGTGGAGCACAGATTGCGATGTTATCAATATGAGGACAGGTTTATTACGAAAGTGTTCATCGTAACATGGGCTAAAATGATACAAATAGGTTACATTGATTTTGTAAAAACTAAAGACCATAGATTAAAAGATCAAATATTAAAAAGAATAAAGGCATGTCATCAGTATATCGTTAATGATGGTTGAGGAATCGTGGTCGTGATTGCCCATAGCTATTTGAAATCGTAAATGTTGGTAAGAAGGCCCCTAATGAAATGTTAACGAAACACTGATAGTTTTGCGTAGGATGCTCTATGTCATAATAAGAAAAATCCGTTACGGCTCTATTTGTATACACAAATATTATATATTTATGATACAAAACTTTAACCGAACGTTCTTCTTGAAAATCCACATTCATCGTTATGTTATTAACTATTGAACGATTCAATATTTGTAGATAATACACATGTAATATTTTTGTTTATTTAGGGTTTGCCATATTAAATTAAAAAATATCGCTCTCAATACCTTCATATTTTATATCTTATAAGTGTATACTTCTGCTTATTAAAACTGTGTATGTGTGTGTGTTTTAGGCATTTTTTACAACATAGTCCTAAGTTAACCTAATTTTTAATATTTTCCATATCATGTACCTACGTTCAAAGGCCTTAGATAAGAAGCGAATACTTATCTTGTTGTGTCCTTATTTTCAGAATTATAAAACTCGTATCTACAAACTTAGGCTTCAATTTGTTAAGAAGTTAGGCAAAGCTTTGCTGAAATAACATAAAATTAAGCAAGTTTGTTACCTGTTTGTAAAGCAAACTTTGTTTAAGGTGTACTTAAAATAAGTAAGGGCTTAAGAACTTGCTGTTATTATGCCTCGGTAATTACGTGGCCAAACTTCTAATCGTGATTGACTTTAGCTTCTAGATTGGTATTATAATTAGTGTCTAGTCGAAACTAGCAAATAATGCGGTACCAAATAACAGTGTAGTAAAGATTAATATAAGGCTGAACTAGTTATGTTTAGGTAGGCTCGGGAGCTGTTTGTAATTATTGGGAATACAGCTGCTTCCTGCGTGGGCGGAGTCGGTGTTTTTTTAATAAATGTACCGCCGTTATTGGCTGAAGGAAGGGAAGACATCAGGAATTACAAATTTAAATTCGCCAAGGGAATAGACCGTGAGGGCGAGGAATGTCTCGCATATGTTCCTTATCGTAATGAGGTCGTTGGGTTGTTTTTTATCGGCCACTGTTTAGTTTTGAGGAAACGCCGAAATGACGCCGTGTCGAAACAAACAATTCCGTTTTATATTAAACCTTTGGCTTTCTTTGTATATATTTAACACTTAATATATTGTTTTATAGGGTACTAGCAGTTTCCCGCGACTTCGCCCGCGCCAAAAGTCGGATTTTCCATACAAATTTTCATCCTCCATTTCACCCCCTGATGATTTTATATCGCGACAAAAAGCCTATGTCCTTCCCAGTGTCTCAAACTATCTCTGTGCCAAATTTCATTTGATTCGGTCCAGTAGTTACGGAGCCTATTCGATGCAAATAAACAAATAAACAAACAAACAAATCTTTCCTCTTTATAGTATTAGTATTAGTATAGATGGTAACATTATTCATATTCGGAAGCTTTGCGGTCAGTTTATGTGTGGAAATCATCTTTGTACTGGTAAATTTTTTTTGGTAGTCTAAAATTTAGGTAGTGTTATATTTAATTGGTTAAAATAATTATAACGTTTCAACCATCGATTCATTAATTTTATTTCACTGTGAAACTACCATAGCTTGGGTGGCTTGCGATCGGTCTGATGATAGTCCATTTAATTATCAACATAGATCAAAGATGATCACAAACCCCTAATTTCTATTTTTGATAAATGCAAGGGTGAGCTTACAAAACATCTGTGGGCAATTAGTCATACAAATCCGGTGCATTAAGGGATTTATCTTTGTATTTTGAGGGGCTGAAAGGAATGCTAGTCGGATAAGAAATAAAGGCAAGGATAGATTTGCGTTACATTTTTGGACGTGCTAAGTAAGGTTGGCGCGGGATAAAAACCTATGTCTGGGTAAACAAATGGTTTAGAACAGTGTTGGGCGGTGACTCACTCCACCTTATTACATACAAGCTGTTGCCCGCGACTTCGCCCGCTAAACTTCTATTTCTGTATCCTACAGGAACTGTGTTTACTTCCGGGATAAAGAGTAGCCTATATGTTATTCCAGACTATAATCTATCTCTGTGCCAAATTTCATCCATATCCGTTCAGTAGTTTTTGCGTGAAGAAGTAACAAACATACACACTGACACACTCACAAACTTTCGCATTTATAATATTAGTTTGAAAATTAAACGAGGTTTAAACGGACTAAATATTAACAGACAAATTAGAAATGCACACACATCAGTGATATCTTAAAGAGAAATGCTTTTAATTTTAGTTCGTCGGCTAATACTTAGTCCTGCTTTTAACCTGGTATTAGGTTTTGTAAAAAGGGGGACTGAGTTTGTCCTGTTTTTGTAACAATTATGTTTACAGGCCTTTCTTGTCTCTTTGTATAACTATTGTGACACTTTCGTCACTGCTAATTTAAAATTCGTTAATTCATCCATCATGCATCGTAAGTACTTTAGATTTTAGAGTTAAGTGAAAACATTGTGATTTTCAATAAAACATTTTCATAGCTAAATTTAAATATTTTAGTAATAAGAACAAAGTTAGTCGTCTATTTCCAACTAAAAGTAATTGAAGTGTATCGTACTTTAAAAATCCTAACTGTTATTATGAGCCAGCCAAACATAAAAGTTATGGGAAAATCTGACATCTGGCTCTTAAAAATTTAAGTGGCGATCAATAAAACGCCAACCACAACTAGACGGCTAAGCTAAAGCCAACTCGACATATGTAAGGGTTTGTTGGGGGTGCACTTGTCAAAAATAGCGGTATTGAATATGTTGATTAGTGTGTATGGAGCCACAATACTCGATTCGTTAAAAATTGACCCCAGATTCGCAAGGGGATACAAAAACGCGGGGAGAATGCTTGCATTTTTAATTTGATATATTTGACCCGCGCTGGCTTTTTGAACAACCTAATATTACTTAGTATCTTTAATTGCATTGTCTGATAAGATAAAATATGAATTGGTAAGTATGTTCTTACCTTTAGTATTTAAGTGATAAGTAGAAACAATGAAGTGTCTGCCACATTTAACTAAAATGTTCCAAATATTTTCGCTTAGATATTGTAAGTTATTTAACCTTATTATAATTGTTAATCCACAAAATGTTACTATACCTATTTCTTCCGTTAAGATTTAATTTAAATAGGCTTTGGCTATTCGCTTGATAAGCATTAACATTTTAACAAGAATTTTGCCTAAACGCTCGTGTTTCTCAATAAAGTGTAAAATGCTTTGCTTAGCGGTTCTAAATGACTTCATATTTCGTTATTTACGTAGGCATTCATAGGTATTGTATTCAAAGTACCTACATACTGTTAAAATGTGAGTTATGATTTGTTTCTCAATATTTCAACTTGCTCTAGGTCATTAAAGGAAATTTTAACTTATATTTGAATTAAAATATAAGAAATGACAGGGTAGGTAGTTGTTTTGTTGTTCTCATTTTTCCTAACACATATCTAAAAACATTCTATAGTAAATTAAATTCACTTAGTAGTTAATATTAGTAATACACTCAATCGATCATGAAATTTTAATCGGAAGCGTAGTTGAATTTTTTTTATAAATACTGTCTGCAACTAAGTGTAGCACATTTTCAGGTGCAATTATTCCGAATCGCCTAGGGTGCTATCATTGTATGTACCTACCTACAGTTATTTCTATTTATTGCATCTTGGAGACAAATGAAGCTTACTGAAATTTGTCTCCATTCTTTCTCAATCTCCGTCTAGTAGTTTCGTAGTTTATTTATCCCATATTACACAGTTTGCCTTATTCTCGACGGCACTCTTTAAGATTAATTTTGCGTTGATATGTCTTTTTCTGTTTTGAATAATTTGGAAAAGAAATTACTTATTCCATAAGAACTCAAGAAGGATTTAATAGTAACGATAGCAACAACTAAAACGAATCCACGGAAAAAAAACATGAGGTTTGGGCACTCTTAATAATAACTTTTTATATTATTCCTTTTTTGTTTATGTTTTCAAGTCTGTTTAGTACCAAAACTGTACAGCTTTGAACCTGAACTTCTAGTTCCTCCTCGTTTCCCCCTCAAAGTCAATAGTTCTTCCTGTTCTATTCAGTATCAACAGCAATGAGAAATCGATAAAATTATTTTGACTTTTCTAAATTAATTAAGCCTATTTTTGTTTTTTTAGGAAAGAAAGCGACAGGTGAACTTAAAATTTGTCTTATAGAGAGTGCTGTCGAGAATTAAGCCCAGTGTCTGTTCCCTCGGGGCTGTCTCGTCTCTCCCCACAATGCAAGTTATTCTTTTTATTTCGGTCACGGTCCTTAGATTACGTAATTAGCGGTAGCTTATTGGATGTTAGGGACGTCTTGTCGCTTTAAGCGTGATTTAGTGTTGTGAAGAATAATGACATGTAATTGCACTGTAAGTTTTAATGAGCGGGTATTGTTTGACTAGAATACAAAAGTTTTCTTTTAAATTGTGTCATTGCAATTTTAAAAAGCTATAGTATATTATACTCATTACGCATGTTATGTTTTTATGCTCTTGACTATAAACTAGACGTGGCGTGGACAGAGTCAACAATGCAGCGAGCTCACCCAAAATTTTATGTTTTAAAATCAAACATATTTTAAAATTGTTGTTACAAACAAACGAGTCATTATTGGCCAATCAGTAAGCAGTAAACATTTTTGATTATGTTTGCATTGAACGTAATCTCCAGCCTGCCAGCAATCTAATTATTTTTTATACAAAAATATAGCCTAATTGTGTACACTTGTTACGTTAGTTGATAAAAAAATCAATTAACAACAAGTGGTCACAAGTGCGGCAGCTATCATTCATATTATTATTGTATTCCAAATTATTAGGGTTGCGCATTGTGTTAACGTACCCTAATAAATAAAACGCGCATTTGGCGTGGCGGGCGACACAATAGATTAAAAAAGCGAGCATAAAAAGCATCCGCGGTTATCTATTTACTATCTAGTTCGAGTTACATGTACAGATGTTACGAGTAATAATCCCCCCGAAACGCGCCCTGCCACGAATAACTTTCTCTGAAAAAATGAAACATTTACCTGAACGGTAACATTTAAGACGGACAGATTCCGTTAAATAAATATACGAAAATAGTTTGGGATTCCTGTTTGGATAACGAATTGTTTTTTTGGGATTTGTCCACACGCTGAAGAAGCTCTTCACGTCAAGTGAGATGACTTTACGTTAACGCTAACTACTTTTATTTTTAGACAGTTCGTTATTGGACGAAAGTGATTTCTTAAAACGGACTAACATTTTACGATTTACGCTTGTTTTTTTGTTTTTGACTATATTTTTAGAAAATATTAAAAAAGATGGTGTCCTTCACTTCAATCTTACGTAGTTACTAGGTATGACACTTCATGCAATTTACATATATATCCTCCATTTCCATATTTAGTTCCTATTGTTTCTGAAAAAAAAACGGTATCAAAAGAGTCAATAGTTGTCTCTTAATACGAATAGAACCACAATATGTGCTAAGAGTTGCTCTATGCAAGAGACATCTTGATGAAATTTAGTCGTATCTCATTCATATCATTGGCAATTGCAGAAAACCTTTACAATGATGTTTACGGGTGCTATAGATCAGTAGCAACAAGTTGGGTTTGTTTCCTGTTTAAAAACACGCCCATATGCGATTGCTAACAAATCGCTCACGAAAATATCACGTTACGTTCTTTCATAGCGCGGATGCTGAGCTTTGGGAGCTTTGGGGTGCCTTTTTTGTGTTATTAGGGGTCCCGAGGATAATTCGTAGACAGATCATAAGTAACGAACGGTTTTTGTCGTAAACAGAATGATACTTTTGATTTGGCGTTTGGGGAATGAATGATGAATGTAAGCCGCATGAAAGCTTAGAGGTAGATTATCTGTAATTCAGTCAAAATTATTTAAGGCACCAATAGTCGAAAGATGACTCAGTTAAAAAAAGATACCTAATAATATCACCAGATATTTGAGTATCTGCCTAAATAGAGATTAATCAGATTCAATTAGGTTCTCTGGTAAGCTTTGGTCTGTCAAGCTGTTGACGATCCAATAATGTTGTAGTTATAAAACTTTTAAACCAACGCGGCAACGCTTTGTTTAATTCTATAAGAAAATACTAAAATTTCACCATCTACATACGGAACTCCCTTAAAAATACCTGCTGTCGCTCTTACAAAGTTTTCTTTTTATCATTACGAGATATTAAATATCTGCGGCTAAGGCCAATTAATGGCAGCTTTGTGCCTCACAATGCTTGCTGGGGCTGGGCGTGCACCAGTTCCGACCGGAAAGGTTCCATCGCACAATCGCGATACTCGACACCGAACCACCTGTGGTAGGGAATAAACAATTATCGATAAACGGTCGATAATTTTCAAGTGTTTTCGCAAGTGACTATAAACGTGATTGGTGCTTCATCTTATGCCAGCAGGTCTACCACCTAACTCTTCAGACAGACAGACATTCGGACGTCTGGAAAGCAAAGACTTTGTCAGTTTGAAAGCATTTTTGAAAACCATCGAACCAGGTGGTAGGCCTGCAAAAGTGTGTGCTTTAACATTGAGTTATCTTCTTGATAGTCATATAATATGGATAAATAAACTACAATTAAAGTTCCTAGGAATCTAAGCACGTTTATAGCATTTAACTTATCATTAGGTTATATCCATAAGTCGATGTCAGTTAATCGCTCACATTAAAAAAAAACAATGAACAATCTGTGAACAAAGAAGGTAGGTACGAGTAAATAAACACAGAAGAAAGAATGTCATCATAATTTAATTAAATACAGCTTTTTAATCTTAAGTAAGACTAAAAAAATATGAAATAAGATTTAATTATTAATTATGTAATAAACGTGAACTTAGTTCTTTTTTATGTAATTGTATTGATATGCTGTTTAGCTTTCGTGTGATCGATACTTTTGCATCGATACCATAATACCCCACCTGCACAGATGCACCCCAACAAATTGCAGAGATGAAAGCGAATTTGGTTCTTGGGGTCTTTGTGAACGTTGCGCATTTGAAGGATTTAGGTTCCATTCGATTGTGATTGTAATGATAGGTTGGTCGAGTCGTGATTGTGTTACATTCGAGTGTTAGAACCGGGATGACAGGTAAACATCCATTGGTGTTCAGTCGCGTAGAAAAACATATTAGTATCTAATTGCAGACTATTCGAACTCCCAGTGTCTCTTATCTTGATTAGGTAATTGTCTAATTAATTTAAAAAAATATCCACTAGCCCCTAGTCTAGGTCAGTGAAGTACAAAAAAATATAGTTACAAATTGGTAAAAATAACCATATGGTATGATTTTGAAGTAAAGACAATTTGACGCATTGGATGGAGTAAGTAAGTATAACTACTGCGTTCTTGTTATTTGCCGAGTACATGAGTTATTTTGAAGCTTATTGAATATTTAGTACAGCTAAATAAAAAGCAGCGGTGTGATAATTAGTAGTCACCTTCATATTTATGTTTTTCGATAATTTTAAGATAAATGTTTAAGTTGAATAGCACAATATGCATCGCCGAAAGCAATTTAACATGATCAAAAGGCCTCAACTGCTGAAGCAGACCGACGTCTGCCTCCCATATGTGACCATTGAGTTTTTACTTTGCACGTAATTACAAAACTGTTACAATGTAAGAGCAAACGTATTCTCTTATTACCAGATTGTATTTACACACCAGCTTGAAATTCAGTTATAAAATATGGAAATATAAAGGCTACAATTTCGTATCCCAGAAAGGTCTTGACTAAGGGCTATTGTCGTATTAGCAAGCTATGGCAGAACCTTTCAGATTTCAGGCGATTTTGTCTGCTGGAATTTCGCCAGAGGGCGGTGTGAGCCTTGCTGAAATATTCCCTGAAAATACACATTCGTTCTGAATTGAACAACAAAGAATTTGAATTCTGATACAAAATATTGTTGTAAATAAAGTAAATTGAAAATGAAACAAATTATATTGTTACCGATGTCGAAGCCTTCAAGAGGTGATAGATGAGTTCCCCTGCAACATTTTTCTCCATTACAAGAACCTCGAAAACAGACCAATAAATATCACCTTTCCATACAAATGTACCTAGCCGATTTACTAAATAGTATGGGGAAGTGAAAAAATAATTTGGGGTTTAAAAGTTGATCCTATTAAGAAAGTGGTAGCAATTTTGCTTCTTAGTCACCACATGAAGGATCCGACACCGGTGCCGGGACACATTGTAAATTTAAAGAACATTTGATAAAGTTATTACAAAGTTTATTTTAAATATGTATCACATTTTGTGTCTATCGGCACAACATCGATTAATTGGTAGAGTACAAGACATGCAAGATTGCTGATAGTTTTAATAGGATTGACTTGCTATACTAGTTCCTAAAGCCAGTTCACGGTAATTGTAGAAATTGTCTTATAATTGCTATAGCAGACTCAAAGACATATTAATAAGCGAGAAAAATATGTTAACTTCTAAATGACTGCTGTTGTAGTAATTTTATGCACTGCAGGGTTAAGTAATAAAGCAATTAGGGGACAAGTGTCCTACATAGTCCCTCGAGGTGGGAAGTTTTTTTCAAAATCATATATTTTATTTCTTTACATTTTCTTCGCTGAGACTTTAGCTATACAAAATTTAGCAAACGATAGCTAATTACCTATAACAATGTAAATAAATAGGTTTTGCTTTAAGTTTTAGGTATTAATTTGTCTTCTAAATGAATAACCAAAAGCTTTTTGGCAAATTGTAGTAAGCTGCACTATTTACGTATCCATAGGGCACGTATCCACGCGTTCAATAGAATCATCTTAGAAAATATGCTTATGTTTAACTGACGAAGAATTTATAAAGCCAATTTTGCTACCTTTTCCTTGATTCGTAGCTCGAAAACGAAAAACAGTATATTGTATGATCATTATTATTTTAGCTTTTTTTACATGGCTCCCTTCTCTAACCGAGCTCAGCAGGAACTCAGTAAAAACTAAAACATGCGTGTCACCTGTCTACTTATTTAATTCTGAAATACAGCGGGCTCAAAAATAACGAATCACAAAAATCTTAAATAATTCATTCGCATTACCATTTTTGTTGTGAATGTTGGGAGTCATTCGTATCATTATCAATAAGCGGCAAAAACTGGAAACAGTGGGATTCAGCGTCGGCGCCACAAAAGGCGATTGCAAATTGATAATTTCAATTAAAATCATGAGCAGTACGAACGGTGCGGTAATCGTGCCAATTCGCTTGCTTATTACGGATAGTAATTTATATGTGGGATGACATTTAATATCCAGGTGATAAATTTTAAATACAGAGGTGCTCAGGCGCAGGCTCACCGTGCGCCGGGCCTTGTGGGGGGTTAAGCGAATAATTGTGCGGCGTGCCTGCCCCGGCCATATATTACACTTTAATAGCTACCCTTAAAAGAACTTACTTTTAATTACCTAATCTTTAATCTAGACGCTAGGAGGTCCGAACGATGATACATCGTGTGTACGGCGTTTTTAATACGCTCATTTTTTGTGATATCTGCTTATTTTGATTGTTATAGTTCTGTAATTTGTAACAAAATTGATTAACGCACCTTTACAAAATAGCAGTGTTGGTTTCGTTTAATTATAATAATCACTTGCAAAGCTGTCTTTGTCTTCATAAGTCAACAAAATAAGCCATCTATTAAATTTTGATTTACAGATTGCTCCAAAAGGATTTGCATAATATGATTTGGGGTTTACCTAGAATTTTAAAAGTTATGTGAGTTAAATGTAATAGATGTTGATTTATGAGAATATGAATATAAGATTAGATACATTTATACATATCTAACCAACTTAACTTAGTGTGTTTGTAGTTAAAGTGGCAATAGACTGTCCTAGAGTTAAGTTTGTGGACATAACAAATAACTCAATACATTAGTGTTTTATGGTGTAACCTAGGTGTGTTTGTGTTACAGCATTAGAATTTACATCGATTAAGCACAAAAAGAAAACATACCCAGAATACAACACATAAAATTAGGCAGAGGTCATAATATTTAAGTTCTCACTCGATGTATCATCATTATAATCAAGTTATGAATTTAGCATAACTGTTTGGGTGTTCGTCTGTCCAAGATGGTGTAGAAACACAGAAAACATTGATAGGCAGTAGTTCAACTTTTGCTTTTTTGAACAATACCTGATCCCGGTTATCGTATAAAGTGTAAAGTTAAGAGCAAACCCATTTCAAATAAGAAAAAACCTTTATAGGTAGGTACATTTTTAGTTCATTTGGAGTTTGAGGAGACCTATATTATTTTTGGTAGATGCTCCTGAATATAATGATCCTTATAAAACGTCATTCTGTGCATGTCTATCTCCAAATGACGAGTTTTAACAAACCCGTCATTTGTGCATAACACAAGAAATAAAGGAAAAAAAATCTTCCACACTCTCATCGAATT
Source organism: Pyrausta nigrata (assembly GCA_949316185.1). NCBI lineage: Eukaryota > Metazoa > Arthropoda > Insecta > Lepidoptera > Crambidae > Pyrausta > Pyrausta nigrata. The sequence continues at coordinate 12,536,568 of OX438947.1, read as the reverse complement.
TTCGACTTCGCGATGTTTATTATTACCACAGAATAAATAATAGTGATACGCAGGAGAAATTGTATAGCACACAAGTGTTCGCTTAAATATAACGGAAAGTATAAACTTGATCAAAAACAGATAAACTGTGTGTGGATAACAGGCAATTTTCGTTTTGTTTTATTAGTACCTTTGTTAATAAACGAAAAAGACGAAAACGAAAAAAGAGAAGGGCGGAAAGCAGAGAGGAATGGAAAAAACTCCACCGACAAGAGCCTAGCTCTTAAACTTGATGATGATGAATGTAAATATTGTATATTATATGTATGTATGTATGTGTATGTATATACATAATGTGTACATGTGTTATATGGTAAGTAGGTGTATGTAAAAATCAGGTGAAAATGGTTCAGTTTCACGTCCTATGCAAATAGTATTATAAAGGGAAACCTGTTATTAGCTTTACTCATAGACGTAAGTATTAGTTAAGAAAAAATTATGTAACGCAGTTGGTTTTCTTAATAAAATAAAAAAAAAACCATTAGTAGGAAGTTAAGATACTGGTGTAGAGCGTCATAGTGCACTGTGGCCATACCCATAATTAATAAATGCTAATCATAAACTTATTCAGATTACCTCAAAGCTCATATTATAAAACGCTCTCTAAAGATATATAGAAATAATATGACTTTTTAGATTTTAAATTCATTAAAAATCACTACGGGTGACTATTACCAGTAGGCTCGTCTATTATACAGGATTTGGATGTCAAGTGTCAAAACGATAATGGTTTCTTGGTTCCTTAATATTTAAAGTTATACTTTTAATTTGTTCTGAGATAATAAATATTTGGATATCACGGCGGCAGTAAACGTCATCTTTACTGGTTACATATTTGCATTTGAATTTATAGGCTAAGGCATAAATAATGATCTGGACGAATTTAGATTTCTGGGGATATTTTTTTATTCTGTATTTGTAATAAGGAGAAGAATCTCCGCCTCTGTCTTGTATAAACGTATATTGCGTAATTCCTTAGTTGTTAGGAAATAGGAGTAGTAGTAGGAGTTTTGTAGGAGTTGCGTACCCAAAGGGTAAAAACGGTACCCTATTACTATGCCTCCGGTTTTTGTCTGTCTGTATCTCATAAACCGTGACAGATAGATATTTTAATTTTCACGGATGGTGTATTTCTGTAGCCGCTATAAAAACAAATACTGAAAAACTAAATAAAATTAATATTGAAGGCTCCTATACAACAAACGTGTTTTTTAGGTGTTTTTGCTCTATATTAATAACGGCAACAGGTAAACGCTTGAATATAATATTCACAGAATATGTAGTTGTATATTCATTTCAAAAATGAATAGTTAAATTAAAAAAAATATATATTTAAGGAGGGCTCTCATACAATGTGTTTTATTAAAGTCATAATATAGGGTCTTCTTTTGTATAGATAACGGTACTGAATCCTTCGTGCGTGAGTCTGACTTGCACTTTGCCGGTTTTTTAAATAGATAGATTAGACATTACATTTAGCATAGTGATTTTTAACAAACTGTATAGTACTAGCTGTTGCCCACGACTTTGCCCGCGTAAACTACTATTTCTGTATCCTACAGGAACTGTGTTTTTTTTCGGGATGAAAAGTAGCCTATATGTTATTCTAGACTATAATCTATATCTGTGCCAAATTTCATTCATATCCGTTCAGTAGTTTTTGCGTGAAGAAGTAACAAACATACACACTCACACACTCACAAACTTTCGCATTTATAATATTAGTGGGAAGATTAAACCCATTAACACAGTTAACATCAGATCGAAAACAACAACCGTTTTATAGAATTATTTTGCTCGAATAGGTAACTAGTAGGTACCAAAGCGTAATAAATGTTCAAAGATTATAATAAGGAAGTGGGGGACGTCTCTATCACTTCCCGCTGGTGACTAGTAACTATCTCGAAAGGGTCTTAAATTGCTCTTACGACTCAGCCGGCAATACAAACAAACACCGTCTTTTGCTCAAAGGAAAATGGATCGTAATTTGTTGTTGCTCCACAAATAGGTGGGCTTTACAATTTCGCTGTCTTTTCTGACTGTTCAAATTGTTTGTGGGAGCTTTAACAAAGCCTTGAAGTAACTCAATCATTACTAAATGTGTTTTAGGCATGGTGACAATGTTCAGTTGTCCAGCCAGTCACATTGTGGGCTGAATATTTATTAAAATTTATTCCAAAAAACCAACAATTTAATCCACCCGCTTCAAAATCGCGTTAGACTTATTCAAATTTGACGATGGTCATATTCATCGCAGCAATAAATAAAGCAGGTCACCCACTAAGATCGTGATAAATAACATGTAAAACGTTTATGAGGACATAAAGCGTTGTTGGGAGCGACCGTTTTGTATGCGCGCGCGCCGAGATAGCTCGCGCGAACGCGATAAAACGAACCCTGCGACTTTCGCGCTGCGACTTGATGGACCGAAACGGAACGGGCGCACAAGTGCCGGCTGGCTACGTCGAATCCTGCTCTCGAAATTATACAAATCCAAAAGTTTCAGTTAGACTCCTGTAACGTGTAACAATAATCTGTTTTTGGTAATAAAATATATTTGTATTTGACTATTCAATCTAAAGAAAATAGGCCTCTCCTAAGGATACTCACAACCTCCCCTTATCTAAAGGCTTCCCGCGACCTGTTTTAATTATTCAGTCTTCCTTGTGTTAATATTCGAGAATTTTTCAGACTAATCCTATGTTTTTACAAGCAATCTGCACTGTCCACTATCGCATGTCGGTGCCCTTAATTCTCCTTCTAAATAGGTTTTTTTGTGAATTACGTACTTAGCTGTCGTCCAAATTTTGCATTGAACTATTTTTGGCTGCCACTGACATTTGTTTATTCTCACGAAGACGTACTCAACGAAAGTTTGCCGTAAGAAGACCGCACATCTCTGTTCCCGCGCTATCGGACTCAAAGCGCCCGCCATGTTTGCATTTCGATCCGCAAGGAACCTGTGTTTAAGTTGACTGTGGAATTATATCGCAGCGATTAGTGTAATAACTGGTTGGCTCGCGAGCCTTTTTCTTGTTTCAGCCCATGCTTTCACTCCAACATCCCCTCGCATTGCATCGTTCGATTGTTCGGATCGAGCGCATTGTTTTCCGCGCCATAAAATTTGCCCACAGTTATTTTATGATTGCTTTTATTTCAGTCTTGTCTGTGCAATTCATCGTTCTTTTTAAACTCTAAACTATTAAATTCAAAATTTATGTAACGTGTAATTGATAGGTGCTTTGTTGAAAGAATGTACTTAGCGAATGAATTCCGAAAAGGAAAAGCAGATTTCGTTTACATGGGACGATAATGCATCGCAATATCATTAAGCTGGAAGATTGCACGGTGGTTTATTATGCATGAACATGCAGTCCGGAGTCCGGGCAGTGTGTGCCCACCTTTACAAAGATATGTGTCGAGGGTTATGAATGGAAATTTAGTCACGGAAACCGATCGCTGGTCGCGGCGGCAGCGGAGAGCTTTAGCGTAGAGTCGGGGCAGTAATGTAGAGAGATGTCCTGTTTTGTCTCAAAAGAGGATAAATATTGATTGTGCCGCAAAGAGGCGCTTGTAATTGCGTGTGCGGCCGAACGGAGCTTTTATAAAACTCGTTGGTAACCGCACGGAATGTAAACCAGAATGCTCCGGGACATTAATGTGTATTTATTGAGAGCGTCGAGTAATGTTTTTATCGGTTTCGCCCGGACTTCGTGGCGATTCGTCCGGATACGCACGGATTATTGCGTCGCCTTTTACACACGGTTATATTGATATCGTTATTTTGCGAGTGACGTTTATATTGTTGTGTATTTTTACCATTTTACTCTCCCATAAACGTAGTTAACGGAGTAATAATTTGTAAACTAGGTATTGTTGAGGGTCGTGAATTAAAATGTTTACGGTCTTCACTGGTGCTGTTGATGAGCGTTTGAGTATTTTATTGTGTTTTATTCGGAAAGGATGTTAATTTGGCACTGACGCTTTGTGAGATTGAAATGTGAGCAATTATCAAGTAGGGCAGCTGCGGTTGGTATTAGTGCCTCGGGGATCTGTGAGCTGAAGCGGTATGGGTAAATAAGATGTAACTTTCTTGGATTGGATTGAATTTGTTCTGATGATTATACAGGAGCTATAAACGAAGTATTTTAAATTCAAGTGAATTTAAAGTGAGGTGAACGAAGTATTAATATTTATTCAAAATTAACAATACAACTTATCAATAAAATTAAGAATAAATTATAATATATAAATATAATATAGTAATAATAATATAATTATAGTAAATTATATTACTATAGACAAGCGGTTGCGGGTTCGAATCCCGCAAGGGGCAAATGATTGTGTGATGAGCACGAGCATTTGTCCTAAGTCATGGATGTTTATAAATGTATATAAGTATGTCTACCCGTTATCCTAGTCGCCATAGCACAAGCTCACGCTTAGTTTGCTAGGTAATTTGTGTGCTTGTTGATTTTTTTATTTATTGTGTAATATATACAATAGAAAAAAGAAAAAATATAAAAAGGGTCCTTGTGGTACAGTCCCCAGGGTGCAGGCAGTATTACCGCGCTGAATAGCAATGCTTTTAAATAATAATTCTAAGTCAATGTTTGTTAGTTAACTGTAACTATATGCATCTGTATGTCATTATGTACATCTTGCCGATAGACTGCCTAATCTTCAGCTGTAACATTGGCAAAGCTTTTCGAAAGCTCTACATAAGTTTGGCTTACCTTTATATTATTGCACAGCTTTTATCTAATTCTATGTTTAATAAGGAGGGCAATATATAATACCATATCATAACTCGCAAAAGTTAATATTTAATAGTTTCCAAATGAGTGAAGCCATGCACTCATTTTGAAACACGTTATTATTATTAATTTATTATTTATTATTTTCTTTGACACCTAACTTTCAGCAAGCACACTTACAAAACTGTTTAAAAATATACTTAGCCTTGAAAATTGCGTAACGATATATTTCCATCACACATTTTAGATCTTGGCAACAAATACAATTTGTGATTTACAAATTATTTGGTACTAAAAATTGTTTTAACAAACACACCAATTACCTAGACCCAAACTAAGCGTGAGCTTTGTGTCATGGTGACTAGCATAACGGATAGACATACAAACATACATACTTATTATACATTTATAAACATCCATGACTTAGGTACAAATGCTCGTGCTCATCACACAAACATTTGCCCCTTGCGGGACTCGAACCCGCAACCGCCGGGTTTAGTAGTCCGGGGCGCGAACTACTACACCAAGACGGTCGTCATAGCAAAAATAAAAATTGTTACAAACAAACTTTTACATCTACGCGTAATTGTCTAAAGGTTTTATGAACTAACAATGCTTGATAAGTATGTTGAAGGTAAAGAAGTGTATGTAGAGTCAAGAATAACATTTATCTTTCACGCATCTTGTGTACACACACGCACAGTAAATGTTTCACTCATCATAACAACTAACTGAAAAGTGATTGTACAAAAAAGTAGTATCATTTTATATTGATATATTACCTGTATAGTGCAAATGATATAATATATGTAAAAGGTTCGATTTGACAGAGTTTAGGTTTGTTTATGAATCCGTAGGTAGTTTTGTAACTTAAGCAATTTGTTTGCAAATTTTTACGTAAGATTAAATTGACTTATACAAGTTTAAATAAGACACCAAAAATTCTCACACGAGCTGGAACCCATAACCTTTAACACGAGCCAAATAATTAAGAACACTGAGTGTAAAAAAATATTAAATAATAATAAAATTAAATTATTCGATAGTAGTATTTTATTGTATCTAAAATATAGTCGTCGATAGCATAATATTTCTATGTCTTAGGGATTGCCTAATAACTACCCGTGCGAAACATTTCAAGTTTTGTCCAAATCACAACATTAAACAGAGTCGACTTGGCTAATAAATCAGCAATTCCCACCAATCGAAATCGAATAAAAATCACAGTAAGTATTCAAAGTAGGTCCAGGCGAAAGCGATCGTGATTCTTGTCCGCTGATTGTCTCAATTAAATCAAGTGGCCACAACGACCGTTCATCATTCAACTTGCTCGAAATTATTGAAGGATGACAACCTCTGCAGTCTTCTAATTGAACTCGAATAAATCTCGTAGAAACTGGACCGGGTTGGGGGTTAAGTGAAATGCATGTTGATGCATATATACTTGCTAGTGCCTACATGCTTAGTTATGTGCTAGTAACTTTAGCTGAATCAATACTTATATTATAAGTGCGAGCGTGTCTGTCTGTGCTACATCTGGGCGGGCGACGTCTTCGCCGGGAACCGTCTTATAAAATGTTACTACTTACTTCGTAAAGAACAGCTGATTAATAAGTTTGTGTTTACATATCAGATCTAATAACGCTACTGCTAAATCTATTCAACTTGCAAATTCAGTTTAGTACAAGCAAGTTGATAGTAAGATGATGTGCAGAGTCACAAATTGAGTCTTCGCAAAAACATTATCTAACGTGCTTTCTGCTTCACAATACGCCTATAGGGCCGCATGATAAATAATACGGAAGCGATGATAGATGTCTTGCTCCAGCTACCTATTCGATTGTAATCTCTTTGCTTTCCAACATAAGACTCAAGTTTGTTATATTCCAGCTTGAGGTAACAAGAGATCTTGCTCATGCTCAGGCACCCTAATGTTCTGTGGGTAATTGCGCAGGAAGTGATTATTTTACTATTTTCAAGTGTCTCCGTGTAGCTGTTTTAAATCCATTACCCGTTGGATGTCACACAGCAATTTTCCAGTAGCTGCCTCCAAGTCGCCCACACACAGTCGTGTTTATCGGCTAAAAGGAGTTAATAACTATTATCTGGAATAGTAGAGGTCGCGTCAGTGAAAATTATGATTAATATCTGTTTAGCTAACGGTACTTTTTGAGGTAGAGATGGGAATCGGAATCGTTCGTTCGTAATAAATCTCGCACGCCTAAGCATTGTGCGCGCTGTATCTATTGAAATGTTTAAAGGGCATCAATTAGTTGATCCGTATCGGTAAGAGTAAGTTCTTTGATGCGTTGATGAGCGGTTGTTTGCCTTCGTGTCCGTTTCTACTTTCTTCCAGTCGCGAATTCACGTGTTTTCCTTTCTTTGAGTGACACTTTCATTGTTTTACTCTCGCAATAAAATGATTTGGCGTGGACGCCTAATGACGCTCTATTATCATTTGCTTTTTCACCTTTCTTTTCTATTCCAGTTTCAGCCAGTACTTTGATTTCAATAAACTCAACTGCTTGCTGGCATAGTGCAGTTACACATTGTAACTGTGACCTATTGTGAATTACGCAGTTTGATTTATTGTTGTGTCGACCCGGATTCTTAGATAATGATGATGATATCAATGATCTCAATGTATCTGAGATAAACAGCTGTTTAAATTCGGTTCTCGTTCTCATTTACAATTGGCTTATCATGTGTACTCATATTGTACCGATAGTTTACATTCTTATTTTGAAAATTAATAGGATTTTGACATTTGAGTATTTTCAAGGTTTTTATTTATGTGCTTATACTTAAATTTCCCAACCAAATCAGTTACCATCGTTGATTATGAAGGATGTGGTTCTAAGCCCTTCGTTTCACCAGATTTATCATCATTTGCATACATAATATTCTAACAGAAAGAATATTTATGATGTTATCACAGTGCGCATCCATCTTCCGCTCGGTGAATTCTGATAAAAATGAACGTTGTGTTGTAAAGATTGTGTGTGTTGATTGCGTTCAACGTTGCAGTAGTCCGTTGTCAGCGTTTACAAGTCGGAGTGGTGCGTTTATCATGCCATTAAAAATAAACACGAATTAACATCAATGCAGCGAAGGCTTACAACTCTTACAAGTCCGTTGGACAGTCGTCGGGAGCCGCTCGGTCGGAGGCGGCTGGCCCTGACGGCCCTCCATTTAATAATAGTCTTCCCTGGAAGATTATCTGTAGCACTCGCCTAGAGCGCGCCGGGCTGGTAGCTGTCCGCCATCATTATGCAATTGAAACTTAGTGAATTATTACGCACGATAATAATCTCCATAAATAAATAAACGGGGCGGCCGCGCCGGGCGGCGCAGATTATGTTGTGCCGAGCTCGCCTCTTCCTTGCTGACTTGGTACTAATAAATAGATTGTCGTACGCCGCATGGAAGGTATTGATGCCGCTGCCTTTAGCGATTGGTTTTCTGAGATCATGTTTAAATGTATAATTTTGTATCGTGTTCATTGCTTTGATAGCATAAAGTGTTCATTTTCCAATTTTCGAAATACTTATAAATATGACTACTGCCAAAACTAAAACAAGTTGTAGTTGTAATCAAGGAGTAAAGTTCTTTGGTCTACGGTGAAATATTCTGCTCGAATAGGATATTAGGATATGTCGGTATGCAACAATAACAATAATAATCTAGTCAGTCATTTATAACAATAAAATACCAACCATTATTGCAAAATACTTGATCATGGTAAAGACGCTTAGAACAATTTGATTACGCAACATTGATGCGAATGAACAATACGATCATGAGCACATATCTATGTATCAGTATATGAGTGAAGTAACCTTAATACCTACATACCAGTGTATGAATCAGTGTCATTGATAGATTACCCTGGTTATCTCTCGTATCTGCTAGTGTGAAATTCAATGAAATATACTTAATAGAACAACGCATTCAAAGCGTGTGTCACACAAATAAGCAGATCGGGTAAAGAACATAGTCCTATAAGATCAGTTAAGTCAATTGAATAAAGTATTTGTTATTTAAAAAAAAACTGGTAAACAGTAATGAAAACTATGGTTATTGTTACATGAGACAAATAGCAGTAGAGTAGGCTTTTGTCTCAATTTTAGTTCTCATTTAGTGTTTAGGTTTTCTTGCTATATGTATTTGCGAAAACGTTTTGTTTCTATTATCATCGTCGCCGAATGCATTTTGCGTCTCTTTGCTTGCTCACTCACAGCTAGTATTTGCTGCTCTTCTAATATCTTCAAGTCTTGGTATGCAATATTTGACGACCGTCTTGGTGTAGTGGTTCGCGCCCCGGACTACAAAACTAACGGTTGCGGGTTCGAATCCCGCAAGGGGCAATTGTTTGTGTGATGAGCACAAGCATTTGTACCTAAGTCATGGATGTTTATAATTGTAAGTATTTCTATCCGTTATCCTAGTCACCATAGCACAAGCTCACGCTTAGTTCGGGGCTAGGTAATTGGTGTGTTTGTTATTTAAAAAAAAATGAAGGACCAACTCTCACGTGTCGTGGTTGCCTTCCTTGGGCTGTTTAAAGATGTGCCCTCAAAGGGTTCCGTCCGATCAATTATTCCATACAGTTATGTGTGTTTCGGGCAATGGGAATTGTGGCTAGCAGCGAGCTCTAATTGAATTTATGCAGGCTCGGAACGCCCCGCGACGAAACGCTTTTGCCCTAATTGATCGAGTATTGGAACCGCCAGAGATGGAATTATTAACAGCCCTATAGTTTCGTGGATGTGTTACGGATTTCTATTCAAGCGGAAAATCCTCAATGAAATTTCACCTTAAGGCGACGAGGACGCTAGGACAAGATAAATTTATCTGCATAATTATATGTATTTTGAATCATAATTACGTATAAGTCTTTCTATTCGTTTACATCTAGCTAGAAAATTAATTACTGCATAAGTAATAATCAAGAAAGTATATAGTAGCAAAGACTTAGTTTTCCATGTAATAAATCGTTCAACAGCTTACACGCCTTAAACCTGTAATAACCGCTAAAATGTGCTACATAAATAACTCGACGAATACTGCACATAGGTCCTAAACTTTCCCATAATTCTACAAAGAGGGCAACAAAAACAATTTTAATTAACATTTTCAATACAAAATTGACTTACGTTGTGCCAACAAACAAATAGGCATCGGAGTTCGGAGATCAATGGCGTCTTCTATAAAAAAAATGAAACTTAATTACTAATCACTATAAAGCAAACATTCAATTTACAAGGCGGGTTAATTGCGTTGGCCCGCAAGTTGCTTTGTAAAAAGTCAGCTAAAAAACCGTATCTTAACTTATTTCTTAATTATAGACCAATTCGTGGCGGAGACGCAAGCATCGTGCCAGAGCCTGTTCCTAACGAATTCCCACATTTCACTCGTAATTCCAAAGGTTAAAGTTCAAAATGGCTAAGCACTACCCGATATAGTTAAACATTGCTCGTCTTGCAAATGGTATCTCCAATAATTATATGGTACGGAATAGAGGTTATCAGCCTTTTAATGCCATGTATACCTTTATCCTTAGGTGATCTGCACTAGTTTTATATTCGCAAATCGTGAGATTACTGGACATAATTTTGCGATGTAATAATTTGTGGATAGTTCACGTTAGTACTTTATGGCTTCAAGTCAAAGTTAAGAGAAGTTAATATCTAAAATTGGTTTGATAATAGCGCAAAAAGTGAGCAGATTCTCAGCGCTTTTTGTTACAAAGGTAACCTAAAGAACACAGTAGATTCTCCACAAATCCAGCTCTACTTGATTTGGGTGACAAATGGGTAGACTGGTGCCCTCAGTCGGAATTAAGCCGAGCCAAAGCCGTCTAATGTGAAAAAGTCAGACATATAAATTCCGGTGTAATCCGGCATCGTGCGAGAGCGAAATTGGTCTGGATTCTGGGTGCGCTCGCCCCACAGCCAATCGTCACGGTGTATCGGTAATGAGTGCGGGGTGACAGGGTAAAGGCTATTTGGAATATATTACTCGTAATTACGTCTGTGCTGCTAGTCAGTATGTAATGTCTGTCTATGCTGCGGGCTGTTCAGGATTAACAAACGCTCGACATCCCTTATTTTAGAGTCCTCATTGTTGACTAAGGAATGACGATCATTACTTTAATATTCATTTTTTTACAGTGATGTCTTCTTCTTCTGCATAGTTTCGTATCGGTGACTCAATTACTTGATGGTAATGCCGTTAAATGCATATTTTTGGTAATAAACTATTGATTAAATTGTCCACAGCCGTCTTATAGCGAAGAAGATGGTGATGCGAGGTCTTAGCTTACAAGTCGGTGAAAAAACGTAAGTAGGCAATGATAATTACATAGTTTCTGATTAGTTACACTCTTACTTCTGTATCCGAACTGACAAATGGCCACACAGATGAGTTTCCAATCAAGTTTTGATCACGTCTAATTTGAGTCCGCACTGTGGGCACTTTTGGAATTTTACGCACGCAAGAAGTCATCAGTTTTATATTTGGTTCCACATCAAGTAAGTTACACTGAGATACAATTATAGGTATGTACTGGTAAGTGTTCGTTTGTGAAACCGTGTGATGACATTGTGACGAATCTTCGTAATTTTTCTAAAATACATTTTCATTTAAAATTACCTCAAATCTTCAGCAGTCTTCATCCCAACCAAAGTTATTTCTTTGCGCTGTCAGTGACTCTATTGATTTATTTTCACGAAAATATGAGAGCTACAGAAATGGTAAGTAAAAGAAGCACAATCACAAATATTTTTTATGTAGGTAGGTAGATTATTTATGATAATAAGTTTGTGCTGGACTACCGTTGAGAAGCCGTTCGTACCTTGATATTGTTGAATAGTACTGCGTATTTTATTATTAGTTATTTTTCAGGAGATCAATTGATAGCCCACAATATCTGGCCATTGATACAGCAGACCAACAGATCTGTTAAAAAATCTTGTTTATTACAATAGTTATATACGGTATTGCTACCATATACAGTGGGCCACACATCAACTTAGGTACCCAAATCTGTCAAAATATCTCAAACGATATGGAATTCTATGTGATCAACATAAGGTAAAATTTGACAGATCAGGGTAGGTTGATGTTTGGTCAGTGAGCCATGAGTATGTACAGTACATACATTTTTATTTGTGAGTTTCCGATATTTATTTTATTTGTGATACCGAAAACTCTCAAATAAATAGGTACATGGTAGCAATCCCGTAAATAACTAATCTAATTCCATGAAAGTTTAAAACATTAGATATAACTTGTTTAAAGTTTATTTGGAAAGTGCGAGCGACACGCGCACCGCGCCGCTCGCGATGATGAGCGTTTTGCGATTTGCTACACTTTTACATCTGCGCCCGAGTCGATTGACAGACAGCGAACGCGTTCTTCTTGTGGCAAAAACGCAAATGCCGTTCATATCTCGGAATGTTTATTTGTTCATTGATCGAGGCCCCGATTGGAAGCAATAAATATTGTGATCACGATATTTTTAATCTTACAAGTGTCAGAATGTGGAACTAGGTGAAAACTTTTACTTTCAAGGTTCTTAATGAGTTTTTTAGTGATGAGATTATTTTGAAAGGGGTGAGGGGAAGGAGGTGCGGGATCAGTTTTTAAGTTGAATCGATAAAAATGGGATTTAGCTATGTCTAATTGTTTACTGAAACTTGTTAAGTCACTCACTCTTAAGTTTTATGTTTATACCCGAAGCTCACTAGATGGCTTACTTGACTTGCGCTAACGATTTGTTGCACGCATTTATAGTCGAAGCGAACTTGAAATGAAAACACACTTTTACCGGCTACGGATTGTTTTATTTTGATACAACATCCCAGCCTTTTCGGAACACTGGACAAGCTATGAGTAGGTATTTGGTTGGAAATTAATAACGACGCGTTTCGAGATGTTTGAAAATTCAACCTCTCAGGGCGTGAAAAGGTGCGTGGAAGTTTGTATGAGAAATTCGACATTCGTCAAGAAATTCGAAACCGTCTTGTTTAAGATAAACCTGAAAAACCTACAATATTCCATACAAAGAGTAGGTCACAATGTCTATGTCAATGATAGTTAAGGCGATTCACACAAAGGCGAGCATTTCAATTTTATTCTTTCGTCTGTCTTGTTTATCAGGGGCTGGCCATTTGTCGCGGCGATATGCGCCTGAGTGACGAACAATGCGAGCGCGGTGACATAATGCCGTGCTCTCGACGTCGCCTTAACACGGCCTCCTCTGTTACCAGCCTCCGCCGACGGGTAGACGAAGGGCCTAGAAAGGGCTAGATTGAATATATTATTGCACTTGAAAAAATGACCGCCAGAGGCGGGAATCGAACCCGCGTTCCTCGCATGCCGGGCGATTGCCTAACCTCTCGGTCACCCTGGCGTTGCCAGAGCCTGTCGAAATTTTCAAGTGCTTCTTAACGCTGTAATGCCGCGTTGCTTTCATCAACGTTATTGTAATTTTTCAAGTGCAATAATATATTTAGATTGCAAAGTGAATGCTTATCACTTAAAAACAATAATTTAGGGCTAGATTGTATGTCTAAAGTTTTTTCGTAAAGCAAGATCACGTATTCATGTCACTTTACCTACTTGAAAATTGAGCTCATAAAGATCAGCTCTGCAATCTCTTGCATCGTTGCATAACAGTCCCCATTTTCTTGATTAAAATCTAAGAAAGATGCTGGTTGAGAGCTGCACAGGATTACCATCGTGGAGAACTACAAGGGAGCTCTATGTTCAGTAGTGAATACTATTCACAAATGTCACTTTAACCACTTAAAATTGATCTCATAAAGATCAGCTCTGCAATCGTTTGCTTCTTTGCATAACAGTTCAAATTTTCATGATTAAAATCTAGGAGAGATGCTGATTGAGAGCTATACTGTACAGTATTATCATGATGGAGAAATTCTCATTGAGAAACCTCTGTGTTCAGCAGTGAACACTTTTCAGCTATAAATAAATAAGCTGAAACAAACATATTATGCATGATGATATTTCTTTCGGTTTATAAACACTTACAAAAGAGTGAGTAGGCTATTGGCTCAGAAATGACCCACCTTGTATTATCATCGCTTGAATGTCTGCCTAATAATAAAAAATGAGTTTCTGAAATACGCATTTTTTTATTGATAGTGCGTGATAAAATATACACATAACAGATAAAAGGTATTTTCTGAGTTCTGCAATGAAATATTGAAGTTTCAGAGCGATATCCGCGTCTCAGCTCCAGGTCTACTCGTCTACCAGTCCGCTGGTTAGCACACTCCCTAAAAGGTTCGGAATATAATGCATTGTAATTGTCTTCTCATAAGTGCACGACGCTTGTTCAATACAAGCCGCGATTGAGACAGCGATACCCGGGTAATTGACGTTAGTTTTTGTCCCATCAGATATATCGTCTCAGGATGGGAATGTTTTCTTTACTGCATATGATTCGTTCAATGGTTCGTTCAGTAAATTGGCGTTATCGAGTTTCTTTGGTAATAGAAATTCTATTACGTGTTCTGCAAACTATTTTGTTGTAGGCAAAGAATAAAGTTGAAGATGAAAACACTACTAATGACGTGTTTCTAAAGCGGTAGTCGATAGTGAGTACTAATGTATAAAACACGTTATGTTTGCATTTTCTCTTACCATAGCTTTAAAACTATCTTTTAGTATTACCTTTTCTAAAATGCTTACGTCTGCGTCACACGGTTTTTACAGGCATTCGTTTTTTTCGCTTCAGACTAAAGTTCCATTGAACTATAGGTAAGGTAAATCACCTATCGGACACAATCGAAATAAGTAGAACAGAGTGATATCTCTCAAAGAATGTCCATCATTTCCCAGACTTTCTCTCTTCAGAACGTCTAATTTTGAATTTGCCCAGCCCCAGTACGAGACGAGACTGGCTGTACACTCAAGTCCACGATTTGCACGCTAGCACTTTGCGATTCTGCATAATTCATGTTTACGACAATAAGCCCATAAATAACCCGGCAAAAAATGTGCATGAACGATCTTGTGATAGTATTCAAGGAATAATATGGCGAGTCAGCTCTCGAGAAGTAGAATGCCATCGGTGTATTAATACTTTTTTTACAAATTAATATACTCAATATTTAATATTTTATTTCATGTTTGGAAAGCCTTATCTGCATTTCCCGAGTTTCGACATCTGAAAACAATAGATAAATATTATATTTGTTTCTTACGTTTACGCGAATTGTTGAACTCATTAAAACACAATTTTACGGTCACAGGGAGACCACGATCGCTGTAAAGTGTTCGAAATGTCAGGTTTAAAATAAAATGTAAATAAATCGCGAAGTAATCCGTAAAATTGTGTTTTAATGAGATAAATATTAGGTAATACGTATTTTATTACTACACCGTATTAATTATGTGTTTATAAACCATTCATTAATTAACCAAGATTTTTAAACTTTCTTAAACAAACACAGAAACATACTAGACAGTCGCCCCAACGATCACCATTAACTGCCCAAGGTGCGCCTTATATACGCTACATAAATAAAGCGGTTTCCGTGCACGTGTTTTTAGTCGTTTACCATAAAAATAAACTTATGAATGCCTCGTTATACGCAATTAGACTAAAAAAAAGATATTTTACATAGAACCATGTCCAAAACAAAACAAGAAACGAACATGATACACTTCACTTGGCATGCTGGTGTTGCGTGCTCCAGATCGATTTACGTTTTTTCTGCTCTCTAATACTGGGTTGCTACTGTCTTGTTATTTGTACGTCAGTTTGTCGTTAATAGACGCATGATAACCGGGGAGTTCGTATTACAAGCAATTTTGTCTGTGGAAGTGATAATAAGCTAACGATGATTGTTTGATCTGAATGTTTTGGAATGAGCGGCTATTTTTATCGACTAAAGGAGGTTAAGGAGGATGTTAGTCTACTAATCCTAATTTGTAAATTGGTAGAATAAGTTTTTACGAATACCTAAGAAAAAGTTGGCATGTTCGTCCAATCAAATTCTTGCTGCAGGTTCGTCCAATCAAATTCTTGCTGCAGATGCCTCAGAAACTATGTGGTTATCTCACGGATGATACTCCTATTTAGTTCCATGCTATAACCTCGTTAATTCATAAATGTTAACAGGAAGATTAGGAAACTATTTACTTTCGTATTTAACCTATTCCCTACCTACCTAATAAACCGCCTGAAGCAGCAATAGTCTTATTAGAAAATTGAAAGAAAATAGATACAAGTAGACTATTCTGTAACTCAATCCGTGTTTTAGCATAAGACACGTATCACTTATAGTGCAAAACGCGATTTCCTAGAACGCTACACTTACGTTGTGGGAATATCCACACCAAGTAAGTGCCTAGTGTTCATCCGTGCTAAGAAACGTGGGCAATTTTACACTATCGCCGTTTCTGTTATTTGTCCCACTTGTGTAATACTGGGAAATTGATTTTGCTGCACTGTTATTATGTAATTAGAGAACCATAACGATCAATCGTTAAAAGTAAAAAAAAGGAGAGTAGAAAAAAGTTGCCGGTATGACGGCGCAATATTTTGTTCGTTTTTGATATTTTAACGATAAAAATAAAAGTGTTGAATACGAAATGAGGTTCTTGAACAAAATCTCTACTCAAAAACCTTATTTGCCTGCGATCGGTAGCAATCTATTAACCGCTCGCATCGTGCATCAACGGAAATTACAAGCTTGTGCTTTAAGGATAGCGAAACAAAAATCATTAAATTCTTTTTGCTTGTTCGGTTCGTACTGCTTCGAGCGCATTCAAGCGTTAATTAAATTAAATCGAAATTATCGCTGAGGGAACCAGAACGAGTTGAGGCACGCAGCGATTTGTCACAGACGTGGTCTGCAGAGCCTTCCCAGCCGTGCCTTACGCCTCGTGGCCTCGTTCCCGCTGAGGCAGCTTTGGGACTTCCGCTCGCCATTCACAAATCGATCGGGATCGAATGTCACCCGCCGTTCATCACGATATCGATTGAATCAAACACTCGCAGTATCGATTACACCGACCGCGCGGCGTGCAGCCATCGCCACACCGCATTCACGAGCTTTAATCGTGCACAAAATAGGCCAAATCAAACTCCTTCAATTAAACACGTTTGACACTTTCCCGAGATTAAGCACTCGACTTTCAAGTGCGCACTGTGCGTATAGAAAAGCAAAATATTTTGATTCACAACACGCTTCATTCGAGACTCTACCGAGTCCCGGCCACTACAATATTTTATATTTACTCATTTATTTTTACAAGGGAACTCGTTCCGTCTAAATGAATAAAATTGATTGCTTATACAAACTGTGCGCCCAAATACTCAGCCATCACAATAAATAAGAGCTTTTGAAGAAGAAAAAAGTATAAAAGTCGGGATGGACCGGGCGCGGGACCCGAGGCGCGGCCGACCTTGGAGCGATGGTAAGACAAGTCGATTTTGTTATTTGTTTATACACAACACTACCTGTTCACGGCTGGAGTGTGGTGCGCACGCACACACCTTCCTGCGCCCGCGCAGCGCTCGCTCACATCGATGTCGAATCGCTCAGGTATTTTACGGCGATTTCTGTAATGAACTTCGATTTATTGTGGCCACGGAATGGCCGCTCGAAAAATTTACCTTATAGACAAAACACACTCGCGCGATTACAATCAATTTTATTGAAACAAGTCACGTAGTATGTAGCCACGGCGTAGTCCACTTCGGCCCAATTAAAAATAAGAACCGTAACGGAATTCATGTTGAACTTCATGCGATTTAAAACAAATATGTATAATTCGACGCGTGTTAACGTTTATTGAGATCGTTGGGGAACGTTGACGTAAAAATTTCATAATCTCAATGTACAATATTTGGTAATGGGAAAATGTAACCGGATACTATGGGTAATATGAAAGACGCGGAAGCCGCCTCGAAATACCATAAAAATATTTCACTGCGGGCATCGTCGCTACCTGATAAGGATACGCAGTCATTTGTAGTAGCTTCGTGACCCCGCAGCCCACTCTCCACACAATTTACGTGTAAAATACTGTCAGTTTTATCTACTTAATGTGTTTTAAGACACGTCGGATAGATATGAGTCTCCAAAGTTTAAAAAAAAGGACTTTTTTTTCAGCTTTTTTTTCTTCCTATCAATAAAGTAGATGGTCCTTGTTTGGATAATTCGATTCGTATATCCAAGATCGATGAGTGTAAAAACAATGAGCTGTACTCTCAAAAATTTGACAAGTGACGTGTCAAAATAATGGCAAAAATATTAATGGCGTTCAGTCAAAGCGCTCCTTTTTTGTCTCCATAAATATTGCCCAATAGGAGTGCTTCGTGACCTCTGTTTAAAATCACTGTTGCGATTATATCGAGTGATTTAGATGGCCATTACTGGGTCGCCTCCACAGATGGGTCGTCGTTGAATTACAGTCTTCCCGTTTGCTTTGTTGGTTTTGTACCGCCGTTGGCCTGCCAGTAATTATGAGATCATGTTTCATAGTTATCTATTGATTTAGAACTCTTCGAAGTCTCAATTATGAATCATCGATTATCGTTCGTATCGAGAGAGTTATGTGATATCCCCTCTATCATCAACGATTTCCTTATTCTATAGATCGTTCAACTTTGACATTGTGCTTTCAATATTTTGATTGACGTTGCATTGACTTTGTTGGTTAAACAGACAATGGATAAGCTAACCAATGCTTAATTGATCATATTTTTTGCTTCATTAAATTGTTCTACCGGTTTGATTTAGTATAAAGTGAGATACCCACACGATTTGTTATTAGCTTACGTCATTTTTGGCAATCAGCCTTTTATGAACTTGCTTTTGTCAGTTACATTATTATCAGAAGTGTGGGTGTGAGAACCCAGATAACGACTTTTTATGTTGCTCTGCTCTAATAAATGTAGGTTTAGGGCTACATTTTTATTTTCTTTATCCTATCTCCTTCAACCTCAACCTCAAATTTTTATCCTTTTTAGATTCCAAAATTTTATAGCAAAAGTTTTATTTTTGTTGTAGTATAAGGTCATGCTTTATTATTATTGATTTTTATAATTACCAAATAAATACCTTACCAAATCACTAGCACTAATCCAAACATTGAAATCGGTAAAACCACACAAAGAGGAAAGCCTCCAGACGGGCCCCCGGCAAAAATTCTTAGCGCAAGCTAGGTTGTAATACATGGGAACAGTCGACAGGTGAATTTAACGTTAAGTTTGTCAGCTGGCACTTTCGTCCTTATGTTGGGGGGTAGAAGCATCAAACTCCAAGCGTTGTACCGCGTACTCGACTGTACTGCAAGTGTATCTCCAGTCCGACACGACCAGCGCCGATCATACGCCTGACGTTCTCACGACACATTTTGACATTTCACTGAACAAATATAAAAGCCATTTTCCGTCGCAACGCTAAACACGCGAAGTATGCGAACGGCGTGTCCACGTTTTGACAATGTTGTATTGGTGTGCGTTAATAAGTTTTTAAAATAATAGTTTTTTTTAGCCAACATACAGGAAGGTAGTAGAATATATCGCTAATGATGAGCATATTATAATAAATAAATAAAAGTTTCCAATAAAAGGATCGCAGTATTTTTTGTCACACGTTATTGCTCATTTGTAATAATTGCTTACATTAATAAATTCAAAATTGAATTTATATGTATCCTATCGGTACTTCATCACGCCAAAGCGCTTCTGCCGCTCGCGACGCTTAACGCTGCTACTGTTCACGGATGCGGTTGAGTATACACGAAAAACTCAATCAATGCCCATGAAATTTACAAGGCAGATAAAATTTAATTTAATGTTTTATCGATGGGTTCGCGTTTGTGTGTGTGCGCGTTAGTACATAGTAATTATGCGGCGGATCGCGGCGCGGGCGCAGCGCCGGTGGTCTCCCTCCCTCCCGCCTCGCCCCGCTATAGAAAAGCTGCTCTACACCTGGGATCTCACGGCCGGACACTTAGTGAAGGATAGCGCTAGTATTGGTTTTCGATCAGGAATTATTGTACGACTTTATTGAGTATTGTTTGACATTTATTCACTTTATTGTGTCGATTTAAACCTTATGGGTGTCCGCTGGGATAAGCGTTTATGTTTTGTATACGGCCGTATAATGTTATGGCTGATGTTTTGATATTAACATGTTGCATGTTGATCGAATCGTCATTTGTTTGTATAGCCAACTTACGTAGTACAACGTTTACTATAACTGTTATTATTATGGAAAAATAATCAAAATACATATTTATTATTATAAAGAGAATTCTACCTACGCACAAGAATAATGGAGACATTCCCAGGCCTTAAAATTTTCAAAAGTGGTTGAATTATCTTTTTGAATTTCTTTAAAAATACGCCAGAATACTGGTCTTTGCCGAAAAACGTCGCGCCGAATGAACTGGTCACGACGTAAAAAGTTGCGTTTCGTCAAAAATCATCCTCTGTCGTGACTCTCGTGACGCTACATGACGAATGTCCAGTGTTTGTTTTGAGAAAGTGTGAGAATGACGCGAGTGATTCCCGATGCTCGCCGCTCTTTTGTCTACTTTTATTTGCCCGTCACTCACATCTCGGGAATAGTGTTGTGTCGGGTGCGCAGGATTGCATTATCGATAAGCTTTTTCGTAAAAAATAAAATACCTATAAAATAAACACAAACGAGTGAGGCTCCGCGCAGATAGCTCACCAACCACCACCACTGGTGGGTGGCACAAACGAAGGTGGTCGGTGGCCGCTACAATTGACACTCACCTTCCAGATCTTTTGATAGATTTTTTGTCGCGTGTCGCGAACACTGAGTGAAGCAAGTGGCCGCCATTTGCATCAGATTAGATTTCGATCGAATTGTCTACATGTATGCCTGTAAATTTAAAAAAAAGGTAATAGACTTGAATTTAGAGGAAAAAGTGATGCAATGCTTGTAAAACTCAACACTTATAAGTTAATCGTAATTGTTTAATATATTGCTGTTTTATATCATGGACGGTTTTACTTTGTTTTAAAACAGAATGCAGCGATAGTGTTAATGACACTTCACAAAAAATACAGCAGAAAACCTTATACTTTTTCTGTGACATGCGGGCACAGCGTATGGTGAAGATGATGGAGATAAAGGGATCCCCCCAATGGCTTATCGTAGCTAACCTTACTTGATCTTGCACTCTACCTAGGTCCTATTATCGACACCTATCGATCAGCACCACTAGTCACAGCCTCGGACGCGTTTGACACGACAATGTGCGCTTTGTGGCCGCTCCAGCGACCTTTGACAACAGTAAATTTCGTTGTCATGCATAAAACCGTGTGTTTATATGGCCAAGAACTCTTTGCTCTGCTACAATTAGCTTCGCCTACCCACACAAAGAGTCCGACGCTGATTGTTCTGTCTGTAATTATTTTTTACACCCTGAAGTAAGTCAATATAATAAATCCTTCTGGGTGAAGGCCTCTGGTTACACAATGGAGTTGCGTGAGAGTGTCATAATGATTTCGAGTGTACTTCTCTGAGATTTTTCAGAATTACGTCATCGTGATGTCGTGGTGACGTGTATGTACAGAAATTCTTAGCTACCGAAAGAATAAAAAAAAAGATTTAAATTTTATTTAGAATAATTCAAAAGTTAAGTAACAATGAAAGTAGAGCATCAAGAAAAGCTTATGCTTGAAAGCTCATCTAGAAAACCAATTAAAGGAAAATGTTACAAGGAAAACATTGAATATAAAGCTAAAGCATTTTCTACTAAAATGATAGATTTTTACATTAGGTAAAAAGCACGAAGCGTCAGTCGATCAATCCATTTCGCAGTCGTAGAAAAGTAGTTACTTTTACACTTACGTCATTTGATTGTACCTATATAAGTTATATAGGTACAATCAAATGACGTAAGTGCATAGTAAATAGCCTGTAAAGTTTATTTTTGTTAATAAACGTAAATGGTTTGAATGAGACTTGGAAACTGCTTGCGAAAGTGGTTCTTAAGAGTACATCAAAACCGTAAAAACTGACCTTTAGTAATAAAAAAGACGTTTTTATTACTGTCTCGGTCAGAAACGGTTACATCGCAGTTATCAAATAAATACGTGCCACAATAATACTCTTTTTGTGGAAGTGTCTTTTAAATAATAACGCTCAAATAGCAAACAAATTGATAGTATAAAGCTTCGAAAACTTTTGAAGGCACAGAAATATAGACGTTACCTCACGCTAAGAATAAGTAGTTTTTTGTAAGCACTAGTAGCTATATTTGATTTATGTTATGTTTCCAAGAAAATACTACTGAAATGTTAAATAGATTATAAAATGGGTAATTTGAACCAAACTTAAGCTGGTAGAATGATTTATAGGGGCTACCTACAAGAACTCAGACAGAATCACTTTTGTTTGTCACTACAATCCCGTTAACACAAACAACGCTTATAAATAACAAGATTAAACAGTTTGTCCTACGGGTGAAACAATAAAGTACCGTAATACTCCTCAACAGGCGGCTCCTGTTCCTTGTCATATTTACTCGTAACAACTCTTTCCTCTAACAAATTTCGCAGCCTTTGCCATTTTTTTCATAACGGCTTAAGTAACTGGCAAACAGCAATTGAGGGCAATAAAACAAACATCCCTTTAGGATAGCCTAACGGGTAAACAAAAATATAACGGTATGTTTTGTTTGAATCGAATCCTTTGTTCACATTTTTAGCGATATTCGCAACTCTTTAGCAAACCCCCGGGTCCCATTTCTACTTTCTAGTAAACTCCAGATAACGGTACGCAATAAAATCGGCACTTTTTAACTGCAGATTTATTTGAGCGAAGTTTTTTACGGTAATTACTTTAGGGTACGATCATGTACGCGGCGGAAAAGGCAAACGAAAAAGGTCAGCCTTGAGTTTTTTAACGCCATAGAAATAGACTTTTCAAATGTTTTCGCAAATTTTATAACCACAACCCTAAACATTAATTACGGTTACGAAGGTTTTCTGACATAGCACATTTGCTATACACTGACATAGCAAATGACGAACCATTGTTCGTTATTTGCTATGTCAGAAAAACCTTTACATTGATTTCTGAAGTTTTAAAACATTTTGGTTAATCTTATCTTTTGAAAGAAATTTAATTTTCAGTCATGTCTTCTAACAACTTAGCAACTTTTTCAAGTTTTACAATTGGAACTTGTACAAACTTATTCGTAAGCAAATTTCCAGTAATATTGTAGCAGCATTCGAAGACATACGTTTTGATTGTAGCTAGTGTGAACTTGACTGTATGCTCAAGGCATAGAGAAAGAGGCAGTACATTTTGTTTGAACATTGGTATAGTGCGGCGGCGACTTAGATCTCTCGATAAGGCGCGACGGCCCTTGCCTCGAAGGAGATTCATATAGGATTGACAACGTCTTCGAAGTGCAAATACCCAGTACACTGCGCTCTTGCACCGCGCCGCGAAACAAGCCCAGATCACCAGATTAGATCTTCATCTCAACACTATTCTTCTTGTTTCAAGTTTCAACACTTGAATCCCTATTCAAGGCCTACATACCTATGTGCAATTTATGGAAGCTTTTCATAGATACAAGTCTGCTGTACATATTATTTATTTGACTAAAAGATTTTACTCTATTACGTTATGAATGAGCTACAGGTCATGAGTACCATTACACTTCTTTTTAGTTATATAACACAATTCGACTAGTCTACGAGTAAACCCTCGTCTTAAACATCATGTTCAAGGAGCATCATTTTCATTTTAAATTTTGCTATTTAATTAGGTATAAACTACATAGATATACTATTTTAAAATAGACTGTCTGTCTAAATCTGATATGTTTAGGTGTGAAATTGCGGTTTTTCTGTAACTGTATAATTCCGTCTCAAAAGTTTTGATAATTGGCATTTAAAATATGTTGTAGTATTCTTGATAGAGTTACTGGTTATTTATTTTTTTGATTTTCAAACACAGTAAAATGAAAAGCTTTGATACTCGTGTATGCAATCTGAATGCAATATCATCATCGTCCCGTGGCATTGCACCTTCAGGTTAAGCCAAGGTTCAATGCTATATTTCTATGTACACACTCATGTTTACTTTGTCCACGCATTCTTTACTCTCATCTATATGTATTCTCATAACATTTAACATCATGGCCCATAAGTTAGGCTGAATGGGGCTTCGAGCCGTATTATCATAGCAATGTTTTCCAAATGTTTTCGGCCGCAGTTTACCCTTCATGTTGACTTTGGATGCTTCATTAAGTTTATACTGAGCTTTTGTTTACGGTTGATCAAGAATGTCCCCATAGTAAACGTTGAAGATTGACGCAATTTTGTACTACTGATATTTCCATAAATAAATAATACGTAGTGGAATGTGGCTCATACCTCCTCATAGTTTGGTTAAGCCGGCCTAGCAGTAGGACGTATACAGGCTATCATTTTTGTTAACTTTAATACGAGATCATTTGTTTGTTTACTACAGCGATTTCTCAAAGAGCCGAGGCGGTCGTTATTCAATCCTGGAGGCTAACGCATCCGATTCTTTAGTACAATGACTAATTTCCGTGTGTTCCTTGCATGCATTAGCATTTCAAGTTGGGGCACGCTGAATGGTAGGAGTCGTGGGGTGCAATTACGCCAACGATATAATAGCACGGTGTCAGAGCCACTGACGGGTTGCAGATACGGTGGCCTGCGCCCGCGCACCGCGGCCCTCTGCCTGTGCGCAGGAAGAAAGAAATGTCCAGACATCCTTGGACGATTATCGTGTCTGCATCTTCCAACGCGTAGATGACGTATTAATGAGATGATGAGTCTATTCGGATCATGGAAACATCCGCCCAGATTAAGTTTGAATTATTGTTTACAATCTTACATCTGACATTTATGACTCAGGAGAGTCAAGGTTTGATACAAATGACAAACTCGTTTTGGCTTATTCCAATAAAGGCTTTACAAACCTTTCATTATACCCGATTAAAATTGACATTAAATTAGATGAGGTTTATACTTTTCTGTAAACATAAGTGATACGTTGGTCTTTCGATGATTTTAAGAGACACAAATTACATATCGTGAATATGCAATTCATTTGACTGCATTAAATTGAAAATACGTTTCTGAGTACAACATAAAAACCGAGCACTCCACATTCAAGGACAATGTTCGTGTCCCTCAAAAATATTAATAAAAAGTTGAAGCTAAAACTCGTGTCATGAGAAATGCATGAACCGGTCAGTATCATTGTCAGTGCTACTGAAACTTGTCATACGAGCGAGATGAATCACCTTCTGAATGGGTGACACAAAGATGTATGGCGACTAGTCTAGTCACACCGAATTTAATATTTCTTAAGGCTTCACACGGACAGGTTTCGGGTTTGTATAGGCATTTCCATTTCCAAGGAGGCCGACGTTTGGTCCGTGTATCCTCTTCACGAGGGCTTTTTTCAAATTTTAGCGTATCACGAAGACAAATCTCACAACGGATCCTAGAGCCGCTCTCACCGGCTTCTTTATCCTTTTCACAAAGGACGTAATAACCATATCAAACAGCGTGTCCCTCGCCGCGTTGCATACATATCGCCTGCGTCGGGACCGGGACGCGGGATACTCGGAGACACTGTATTAAAATAAAGAAATGCGTTTTGTTTCCGTCGAGGCGGGCTCTCCATACCTAATGCTCCGCCGAGCACGGATTCTGAATACTTGACGCGCTCACAGAGGCTTGTTACTCCTTTCGGTGCAGTGTTCTTTATTAAATTTAACTCGAGTTGTAAATTGGGTATAACAAAGGCGCAGAAAAACCAAGGTCCATATTTACGTTGCTATTCAATTTCAAACACGTATTTTCTGAGATATGCCATTTTGTAGCGGTTGAAATAGAATCGAAACATACTTTAAATATTGAAACTTTTAAAGGATATTTGTTTTAAAATCTTGATTGTAAAGTGTCCGGAGTCCATCAATAAATCATTGACGTATACGAGAGTTGGTCATCATAATGATCATTGATAATTTCACAGAAAAGGAAGATATGACAGTCTAATAATAAGTCATCATCTTTTCGTGTCTCGAGAGCGCAAGGGTTGGATGACACGAACGTCAAGCTCCCCATAATTGGTTTACTCCGCTAATCGCGGTGGCATCAGCCCATAAACTTAATGGGGCTCTATGAGCAGCTCATTATTTTCGAGTTGGTAATATTTAAACGTCACACAGGTAGACGTCACCGACGTGCCTCAGCGTGCCCTGGTACGTGAGGGGCATGAGAACCATACAGACCCTGCACATAATTTTAGTGTTCTCGTCCTTTGTACCCAACGTCATTGTTATTAAAGTAATCACGGCCGCCCTCCATCATGCCCCAATCGAAACATTATGGGATATAAACAAAAGAAAGCAAGAATTCAATGAAAAGCCATTATGTCGCCGTGAAGGGCACTACAGAGTGCCTGTTGTCTCAATATTTTTCTTCGGCCGCGGAGTAGACACGTCATTCCCTCCGCTCAAATACGCCGCGTGGAATTTTGAAGGGCCCTCGATGATGGCCGATATTTACGACCTTTAGATAATGTTATTTAAACGGGGACTGGATTATTGAAAATAAAATAAAACGTAATGTCACGTGGCTCTCTACGGTCGTGAACATTATTGTTTGTTATAGATTTTAGAATCGTTCGGATCTAATAAGGAGCCGAAGCGTGCGATCCGAGTTAAGTTCAACTTTTATGGTCTAACTCTTACCCTTTTTATTGTACGGTGATTAAACGCGGTCGTGAGTAGACCAGTTTTCTTTCTCATAAAACATGGATTACGTTTACTGTGAGAAATTGGAATGATTGGCTATTGAAGATTTCGAAAAACAAAACCTGTACCTACTCGTATCTAACATTTCTTTTACCAAAATATTTTGTTTCACTTTAATCCTTAGAGCGATCGCTTCTTTGTTTCAATGTGGAGCATTTGCCGCAAAGCTTATTATATAGAGTCTGAGGGGATTTAGATATATGTCGCAGTATTGTCGAGGATAGGCATGATCCGACAGTCGGTTAATGCGTTTATAGGCGGTGCGTTTGAGTCGCCATTAGACCCACGACCACAGCTTGGGGACAATAGGACAGTCCGCTTACAATTAGCGCATGCCTGGGCCCTTACACAACATGCGATCTTTCTACAGCGAACTTCGCTATCGCCAATGAAATGTAAAAGTATGTACCAACGCAAAAGGCATGTGATGTTTCAATTGTTTATGTCAGTTTCATACATTTTGCTAACGATAGCGAACTACCTTTTAAAATATATTGCATTTTGTCTACGGGCCCTGCTTTGGCATTGTCCTGCCTTTTTAACGTGTAATACAAAGTGTAAATTAAGCAGGCCTGCTTTGGCACAATCTAGAATAAATCAAATAATCAGGGCAGCGCAGAAGCAGGTGCAATAAAAACCCCGGGTTAAAAGACAGCTCAGAAGTGTGCATCTAAATGTAGGTAATGGAAATAGAAGAAATGCTAATAAAGACGAAACATAAGGTTCTAGATACGGCAGCACTTCAGGTTATCCATGTAAACTACGAAAACAGCTTTTATTACGTAGAGAATAGAGGCGATCTCAAGGTCAAAGTGGGTAGTTAGATGTGCGGCCGTGTGTACATTAGCACTATTAGGTATTTATATGTTGCATGACTTGAAGTAATTATGCATAAGTTATTGAAACTCGCTTAAGATGAGGGATTTCAACTACTAGTCCTGTCAGAAAGGTAGAATCTATATACTTAAACACATTTGTATTAAACTGTGCGTTGCATTTTAATACTGCTTAGTCTAAAATAAAAAAAAATTGCCGTTGAATCTTAAGCCGACAATGATCTGAAGTTGTGTCTGACTCTTCATACTCACTCACATTTCTCAATGTTTATTGCCTGGCTTTTCTTTCTGATCTACATCGCGAGTCAGCGGATTAAACTAAAGTCCTTCGATACATTGTTGATAAACCAAGGAATGCGTTGACAAAAACGTACCGTCATACCGTCTTCACGCTCCGCCGCCAGACAGTTTCGCCGTGACTGCTCAGATCTTCAAATTTTAAGTAATATGATATAGACGTCATGATCAGCAGCTTATTACGTCAACGTAAAAAGCCTTAAACGACCGCTTTTATGGGATTTTATAAAAGTAGACGGTCACCAAAAAGATGACTGTTTTTAAATTGTTAACCAGTTCCGGTTGTATCGAAAGTACTTCTGCCACTGTACTTTTTAATGCATAAAAATTACCGCTTAAGAAATTGTCACAATTTGATTTTTATTTAGCTTATTTTTAAAAAGTCCTAAATCTACAAGATAAAGGGTGTACCTTTCTTGTTTTAAGTTAATCGGGAAAACAAAATATTACCTCGTTTAACATACTACCAATGCAAGTAGGTTTGTCAACTACTGAATGAAATACGTATGTATGAAAAAGTTCTTATACATAATTCAAAGGTGGAATATTTGAACATGTACTCGTATAATGAAAGGTTGTGTGTTTGGAAAAATAATTGCCTAGCACTTATCACACGGATAAAATAAGTACTTATATTTTTCTCAAAGTGCACCATGGTTTTCCTACGAAACATTGCACTATGTTGATCAAATTCGTTGAAAGAAGAGACACAAAAAAGCACATAAACGAGAAACTTATTTACGTATAACGAAGTGCTATCCTTTTAAATTTTTTAAGCATTATTAAAGCTTAAAACGGCCATCGCCATAATTCCGCCTAATCCTCAGTATTTCGGAAAGCGGTAGTTTAAACATAATCTGAGTTTTTTAAAAATAAAGCCACTGAATCGTATTAGGGAATGACATGGCATTACGTTCGGCTTCTAAAAGAATGGTTATGTTTGGAAACAGTGTTACAATAGTGACCAATCCACGAACATTTATTTAAAGCGGAATGTAGAGTCCGCGCCATTAAAGTAATTTAACAGCGTTGCTAGTAAATCATTGACGTTTATTTATGTAATGTTCGCAAAAAATATTTCAAGGTAACTGAAATAGAGGAATTTATTTAGATGGCTATTCGGTAATTTTACCGGGAGTGTAGATTGTATTCAATTGTATAATAAAAAGTAAGGTGACGACAGCAAAACAGTTACTAATTATAATATTTCAACTTGATTCTAGTGGCACAGACATTTGTTTGACGTCAAGTAAATTAGAATTTAGACGCAATGGAGTTTTAGTGGATGGGCGACTACAGAGAGCGACCAAAATGCCACTGGTGGAAGAAGAATTCTTTAGCGGTGATTCTGTGATCGTAAATCGGGAGAGAATGCCAGATTGTATCGCTTGTTGGTAATTTAGCTGGCTTAATAGTTCTTTATTGAAATAAATACGGAGCGAGAAATTAACACACTTCTCTATACATATTTTTTTAATTAAAACGATGCGGATGTAGGAACCTAAATTTTTATGCTATTAACTTTTTCGGGACATTTTTGTCTTAACTAACTGAAACAAACTTTTTACATTAGTCTGATAACTTTCTATACCTCACAATGTTACAAATATGCTAAGACTCGTATCAACTAAACTAAAAACCATGTAGTTCCAAGATGTTTTTTTTATTACACGACATAGTTTTGGTTAAAAGTACCTCAAAGCCTTGACTTAGGTTTGACTAAAAACTATTTGTTCTCTAAACAAAATACATAATAAAAACATACATTACATACGACAATTATACATTTAGACGACCGTGTTGGGGTAGTGGTTCGGGCTCTGGACTACAAACCCAGCGGTTGGGGTTAGAATCCCGCAAGGGGCAAATGTTTGTGTGATGAGCATAATCATTTGTACTAAAGTCATGGATGTTTATAAACGTATTTATGTATGTCTATCCGTTATCCTAGTCACTCACGCTTGGTTTGGGGCTAGGCAATTGGTATGTTTGTTAGAACCATTTATAATTAATATTATATCATTAAAAATAAGAATAAAAAAATATTTGTCAGTGCCAGTGCCAAGACGTAACTGTACGAGTATTTAGAATTTTAACAAAGCCAAGTATTTGTGAACCATTCAGATATTATCATCTGAGGCAATAGCTCTCTGAGTCATCCCTCGTTGCGAAAATCTTCAAAGGGTTTCGCAGTCGACAGGGATATCTGTATTTTACTACTGTTTCTTATTTTGGAAGCGCTCGCTTATTTGTCACATCTTTAAAAAAAATACATATTTTATTATTTGCCTTTTTATGGAAATCAAGCCAGAATATAACTATAGACAGACTTTTGTTTTCATATCTTTATGGTTCATCATTCTAGTGCCGACAAATATTATAAATAGTTTAGTAGGTAGTAGGGAAGGTTTTTTATTTGCCGACTTTGCTGGTCGGACTGGATTGAGATTTAACACGACAAAGTATTTAAATACTTTTTAATGGGTAAGATTATATTCCTTCTCTTTCGATTCCAAGATAGACCCCCATCGACTAGTTGTGTTATTGTTTACGAGCAACACGACAACACTTTGTTCTATTATGTAAAACAATGATATTTTAACCGAGACTGTTTTGTCTCAGGAGAATTGTCCCCAATCTTTGCAAATTCGAATCGAGTGTCGTCAGTAGAATGGCACATAGTAAAAGAGTTGGGACTGTTGTTTTATTGTTTATTGCCTGATTTATTGGCCATTTTTAATGACTTTGAAGCTCTTCGTGTTAAATTGATGACATCATTGGCAAGGGTTTTTAAAGTGATTTAGATGGGACACTCCGTTTTGCAAAACAAGTGTTTTATGGTAAATGTTTCACGGAACGTAGTGCGTGTGTTATGTTTAAAAGTGCGAAATGCTGTGTTAAAACTATTTGTCTAAAAATAAATGAAATGACTAACATTTAAAATTATTCTAATTTTGTTTTATCGTTTCCCTTGCATAATAATTTGATCAAGAAGATCATAAGAATGTTACATAAAAACCATGCAATTAAGTCGGATCGAACTCGTGTACTGGTGCGAAAGGTTATTTTTTTATATGTACTACAAGCTTGTAGCTTTTAAAGTTTTCCTTTACTTGTAGTGTAAGACGTTTTTCTTGACGTAGTCTAGGTCAATTAGAAGTAGCCTTATAGGTTTTGATACCCTTGCAAAATGTAAGAAAATTAGGCTTTAATATCCGGGTAGGGACTTAGAAACATAGAAGCCACAGACATAAGTGGCTTCTATGTTTCTAAGTCCGGTATTTGAAAAATATTTCAATTTGAACATAAGGGTTACTTTTTGCCTTTTTAAGGTTCCCAAAAATTCAACTAGACTTTAATAATTGTGGCGGAATTAATAAATCATAAACACATTTCAGTCGCCAATAAAACATGGAAAACAAAAGTGTGAGCTAACTTTATAGTAGTATGGGTAATTAGCTCCTAGTCGCTAATTCATAAATAATGTTCACTCCATTAATAAGTGTGCTTTATTTCTAAGATAAAAGGTGTTTATTATATCCACGTTAACTCTTTATGAACGGCTTAATATGATTTGTAACGCGGGATGCTGCTTTTAAATTAAACTGTACATTGTAATAATGTTCTTAGCGCTTTTACACACTACTTGCTGATTAAATTGTTTTTGTTTATCGATTACTTTTAAATTGCATTTAAGGAACTGTCACAGCAGTTAAGATAGCTTCAGAGTTTTTAAGAGTTAAATGTGGCTAAATGAAAGGGTGGAATCTTTAAGTTAAAGCTAATGTGGGATAAATAGTTCTAAAGATCTTATTAGTAAGATCAATTACTAGTAAACTACGGTCCACTTGCGCAAGTCCGGATTAGCCAATCCGGGTTTGTTCACGGTCTATGATCTGAGTTGAAAGCCCACTGGCGTAAGTCTGGATTTGCTAATCTTGAGTATCTATTGAAACAGCAGCTTCAATAAAAATATCGAATTATTTTGACACGCCTTAAAAATGTAAGAACTATGTACGAGTTCTCGTATTTGTTGCAGTCACTATCCAGTTCTTCCGAATGTACACTCTGGCAAATAAATATCTACTTAACTTTAATTTACCTTATCAAAGGTTTCATAGCTACACTTATGAGCAATCACATTTTTTCTGGATTTGATTAGCAGCAAAAGTAAATTTTAACTGATTTTATGTTCCGTCAGCGCTTTATTATAGCTCGTTTTGTGTCAAACGTTACAGGATAATACGTAATCAACTAATTTGGTATTAAAAGGTGTAGGTAAATGTGACACATGACGCGAATCAACAGTCGTATATATGTATAGTTATATTATTTAAGTTAAGTGCTTTAATTTTCTTAAGTAGATGCAGTGCAGTAGTGGCCAGAATATATAGAGTATATATTTAATGTGCTGTCGTTCATACATATTTAACTGTTTTAGAGCTTTTGCAAGTGTCAATCTATATTACCTAAAATTTAGTATTCTCTTTTTTGTAAAAAAAATCTTGTTACGTTAACATGATAAATAGTCAAACTCATTTAAAACACAATTGTACGGATTGCTTCACGATTTATTATCATTTTATTTAAAACCCGACGAACCGAACCCGAAACTTAACAGGGTCCATGGTCACAGGTAAACTAAGGTGTTATTTGTCATTAAAAAGTTTTAAAAAAAAGAATAAGTAGTTTATACTCACTCATTAATATCCGTTTACGTTCCTAATTACGCAGAAAGAGCTAAATGTGTCTTGAGATCTTGAAGTGCGAGGTGTAGTTGCTAGAGTTTTCGCTAGAATAGGATCCCATGTCAGTGAAACTTTCCAAATGTATTTTAGTTGAAAATAATGCATTTACGTGGCCGAGTGTACTTCCTCAGTCGGATCTAATGCACGATGCTTGTTCGTTGCGGACAGACAACATGTGTAAATATTAGTCGGCGGAATATATTACAAGCCATTGTTTCAGCTCACAATGCAATTCATAGACTCATCTCGAATATCTCTACGTACCAGAATATGGATAATTTTTGTATCGGACATCTCTGCTTTCTATATGAATCAACATTGCAACAAGAAAGGTTTCTTGAGGACCTGAATAACTAAGTTTTACTGAACTTATAATCTAAACGTCACCCTACCCATATATAGGGTTCTTTAGACTCTGTATTCGGTGCCTTTACACAAAATGACTATCTTCTATTTCACCCTTAATTTAAATACAATTGATTTAACCTAAGATTCCACCCAAAAGTTTTTATACTAAAATCCGTTAAAGGCAATGGCAAGGCTCTGTTC
Organism: Pyrausta nigrata; assembly: GCA_949316185.1. Taxonomy (NCBI): domain Eukaryota; kingdom Metazoa; phylum Arthropoda; class Insecta; order Lepidoptera; family Crambidae; genus Pyrausta; species Pyrausta nigrata. The sequence continues at coordinate 12,503,502 of OX438947.1, read as the reverse complement.
AGGCAGTGTCTATGGATCCAATAACCTTTTAAAAAAGTTAAAATCATCTGTATACATGGTTCAATAATAATCGAACAGTATTGACGTTACAAACGAAACAAATGCATATAAGAAAATAACAATAACTTATCCGAACTGGAATAGTATAGGACTTAAGACATGCTTTGTTTCGCCAAGCGATAACATGCCTTACTTATAAAGTTCTTTACAATGTTACCTCAGTTTCGCCTCAGGCTACTAAATGCTACTATAGACATTACTATAATGCTTTTTGTGTCTCACTACAAAGTTTACATCACCCCACCATTATACAATTTTAAACTTTATGTTTAACTCCGTAAGGTAAGTAATGTATTTTTATGAATTACGAGAGTCGCCTTCAATTTGTTAGGGTGAGTTTACACAGGACGCGAAGTGCAACGTAGGGACAAACATTAGGCTTTGTGCTTATGGAAAGAGTAAATATTATCCCTTTACTTCGGGGAAAAATGCGTTTTGGGCCGGTGTGTACTGTTTTAGTTATTGGTAGAGGTGGAACAATAGCTGCCGCGTGTGTGTAGGTTCAATTATATCCTGTTGTTTAAACTGAGTTTTGATTTCTGCCGACAGGAGTGCCGACGATGAAATGATCCAGAATTAATTAGCAGGCAATAAAAGGCTTGTTTGTGAACGGTAGCGCGTTTCACAATTTACGCATTCGGTGCTAAGTTTCAAAGTACCGAAAATACCGCCTTAATTATATGTGCTCTTAATTTATGGTAAGTGAAGTGAAGAGTTAAAAAGAGTCTACTCTTAAAAGATGAAAATTAAACAAGTTGCATTACGTTGAATTCGTCAATGAAAAATGAAAAGTTGACATTTCATTTGACTATGTATGTAATTCAGTTATTTGACAACCTATCTGGAACAAAAACTATTTGTACCTGAATGTGAAATATTTTCAATTCACAAGAGAATAAACGGTCTATCCGGGTGGCTCTTGAATTAAAATGGAAGAAATGTTGGACTCGAAAGGCGATTTTTATAACGTGCCTCAGTGACCGGTGGCGTTGCTACCTCGGCGCATTTACGCGCTTCTTGCATAAACATGCTAAATGCTTGAATTATTTCTTATGGTAGGGTTACCATATAGTTGAAAAAAATTCAGACATTACATTTTGTGTTCATTTATTTAAAAACTGAAAGTGAAAAAGAGTAACCTAGTGAAATGAACTTGATCCGTTTTGTCGTTACTTTGAAAATGTGTGTTATCGCCATGACTTTCAAATTAATTTAAACAAAAAACTTTACCCTATTTTTGGAGTCAGGGTGACATGTAAACGGTGTAGTAAAAGAATTAAACCTTTTAGGAATATTTAATAGACTAAATATCAATAGTTTCAGAAGTATGAAGGAATTTTTAAGCCTTCCAGACTAGAAACAAGAACTATTTGATCGCACTGTAAATTAAAATCGACGGAATCTATCAAAACTTGTTTTATTGCAAAGGTCTTTCTCTAACTTATATCTTCATGTCACCCTACACAGCGAGGGATCAGAGCAATATTCCAGCCATAAATGTGGTCACACAACAGTGGGACATAAAACGAGAATCCATTCACACTGTCCTACTAAAATATTATCCTTTATGAATTCCGATAATGCCATATAATCATTGTGACGGCCTACACTTGATGATTGACTGCCGAACAAAGACATTTTATTTATAATGTTTGCTGCGGAGCGAATTATAAGATGCTAAAAGTATTTTTTATTTTCGCGAAACTATAAAACAGATCGAGACTGGTAGAGTTAAAGATACTTTGATTTTAACTATTCAGGTATGCTTAGCATTTACGTTGATTTAGTATCACAAAACTCTTGAATAATGTGGGTACCTACACTCAAATGCCGTGATATAAATATAACAGTCAATAAAATCGTAAAATAATTTACATATTACACAAAATCAAGAAATAAAATTAACCGTTAATGTGGGCCTCGATTTGTAAAACTTTATGCTTTGGATAATTAAGTTTATGTATCGCATCAAAATTCGCTTTTATGGAAAATGAACGCACGCGGTCCTAAATCTAAGTTAAATAGCTCTTTTTAGTCCGCTTTTGCGTCACGACATCAAGTATCACAAATTTATTAAATCTAAGAATATTAACGCAGCATTAAGCAGCATTTTTAATCGACTATCAAATTTCCAGAGGTGTTAAACATTCAAACACCCATTATAATGGTAACATTATAAATAACACGCGTCACCTATCGGAAACATTTGCATAGAGATATTTCTAAACACATCTTTAACCCGTGGTACATAAAAAACTCTTTCGATCATGAAATTGATAAGTGTAATAAAATTTTGGAGTTACGCCACAAAGCTGATATTAAAGGAAACACCTCATTAAATATTGGGAATGAAGTTGTAAATTTGCTGGTGGCCGAATGATATAAATTATGTTTTGCGTTAATGTCACATGTGATAGTATTGGTGAATCGTTTATTGTTATTTCAGATTATTGTATCAATTTGTATGGGATCTGTTTTTGGGTGAACGCCGTTATATATGCATTCATTTGAGTTTATAATAGGTAGTTTTTGTTTTAAAATCTTTTCAAACTTCGAAGCTTTATACATATAAGTATTATACGATTATAATTACCTATGACATGATATACAACAAAAGGTTCTGAATTATGCTTGGAGAAACAAATACTCGTATTAAGAAAGTACATTTCAGACTTCAAGACAATATTAATACAAAACATTTTATTTATCAAAAAGAAAAAAATAAAAGACAATAATGCTTTGCAAGAGTATGAAGTCGTTGAAGTCTTTTCTTTGAACGATTAGCATAAGGACTCATAATACTATTGTTACTTTACATATTGTCTTTTTAATAAATACCTTTTACGTTTGCTCCGAATATTGTTGTCTTATTCTAATTTTTTATTAAATTTCTTCTTATATGTTATATTTCGTATAACATTATTTCGTGTGTGGCGGTGGTTCGGAATTCCATTTGAAATGAACTGTCACCCAAGTGGACACATGTAGATGTGCTCATACAATGGTTCTATTTCCGACGTGCTCGCTAAACACTCGATTAAAAACGTTCTCATTTCAGTGTGAGTATAGATGGGAGTAGTGCTTAACTAGATATCGGTATTCCGAATATCGAAAAAGTTGACTCCTCTTCTCTCTTCTGTTGTTACTTGTAAGCATATTTTTAATTTTTTGTTAATTATAAAGTATCTTCTCTGTTTAAGACCCATTTTTGAATTGTAGAGATCGGTTTCGGCATCAAGTACGCTATTTGTGCAATTGGTGCAGAAAGTACTACATAAATTATAGTTAAACCACTAACCAGGTACACTCAGCATAGTAGTGGCAAGAGAAAAAGTTAAATTCCTCAGCAAACAGGATGGATTCTATCAAAGTAAAAAAAGGCGCTGATGGCCGCAAACAGGCCTCCAGTCCAGACGTTGACGACAAAAACATTAGTACAGTTGCATAATTACATACAGAAACAGTTTACCGGTATTTGCATACCGGCAACCGGTATTCCGGCCCTAGCAAATAAACGATGGTCCGCCCGGGCTGATCTGTCGCGCTATACGTTAGGGCTGCGCCCGCGCCTCTTTGAAGATAAATTTACAAATGGCCGCGGCGCCGCGTGGCGACGTGCGCTTCGAGACGCATTGTCGCAGCTGCGGCCGTTACACTAAATATAGGGTGTCACTTTTTGGCATAATACCTTTTTCTAAAAGTCCAATTTGAATTAAAAAGACTAGAAAATCAGGGTACTCTGATGTAAACTCTTTCCTAATTAAGTGTTTGAGGGTTTACTGTAGAACAATCAACATAAACAGCTATTGCTTCACCCATGTACCCATTCTAACTGATTAGCGATTTTAAAGATTGTTAAAGTTGTATAGGATTGTATCACCCCTTAAAGTTAAGCAACCAATAAGCTGAGACCCTGTATATAACATTTTGAAATCTTTTGTAGCGGACAGTACTCTAGTTTTCGAGCTTGTTCGACGTCTACACGGAAAGCTTGTAACGTGACTTCAAAGGGTTAATTGATTGCCAAGCGAAATCGGCGATTGGACAGATGCGGTTGTGGCTGCGCAAGGGTTATTTTTACACTGCATTTAGATTGGATAATTTATTTATATTACAGGGTGTTGGTTTAAACAGTTCCATCATTTAATGATGTGTATATGGCCATTAATATCTACAACTTATATTATGAGGTAACTATTGACGGTAAACAAATAAACAGATGCTTCATACAAAAATAATCCTTCTATATCAATGTATGGAAAGCCAAACATTTTTTCACGATTTTGGTAGTGGCTCCACAGTAAAAGTTGTAGGCATTGATGGTCATTCACCCTATTATATGAAGGGACTGTTAAAACTAACATGCCATTTAGTCTTATTACTTTTATTGTTTTAAATATGAACAAGTTGACAATTTTGGCTCTCATGTGTTAAGATCAAGTGACGCAAACTTTTATGTTAAGGAGAAAATACTTTTGAAATTATATTTGTGGCTGATTCAGTGGTAAAGGTTCAACCTCTTCATTTTAGCCTGATTGTAAGTGAGGATCAAATCAAAGACGTAGTGCGGTAATTCATTAGGTAGGTAAGATAATTTTAAGTACCGTAACGTACTAAGATTATTGCTCAGTTAAAGTTCATTTTGATAGCCAATTACAACCCGTACATATTTTTGTCCAATAAGAAATGCCGTTTTGTCATTAACTTGGACTTACATAGCAGTACTTTAAAATCGTCTGATTAACTTAAAAGTGTTTGACGATCCCCTTCAGATTGTAATTAAAATGGCAGTGAACTGTGGTTCCATCGACTAATCGTTTATCCCACACTATTATGGCTAATTGAAAATTATTTATCTAGTCCAACCGATTGGTTCCGACGTTCGCTGACCATTTTTGGTCGAATATATATTTCGCCCTTCATTGATTCTGACAGTAGAAAGATAAACGATTTCTCTTAGGCACCTGATTGAGCGAAGCCCATTAAATAATCTGGTTGGATTGAATGCTTCGTAACGGATGTTTTATGTTCTCAGTGAAAGATTTAGTTTGGTGGTGACTTTCCGATAGTTTTAAGTGAGCGATAAAAGTCCTGGATAAAAAAATATAATTTGTTGCAAAGTACTTAGTTTACAAGTTTACAATTGACAAAATAATACCGATAACTTTGTAAAATTTTAATCAGTTACATAGATATTTTGCCTGAAGAGCAGGGTATATAACCAGTGCGTCCTACCGGTCATGACGACCTACGGGGCCGAGACGTGGAATTTGACACCGACTGCATGTCGCTCAGCGAGCTATGGAACGGTCTATGCTGGGGATCTCGCTAAGGGATAAAATCCGGAACGAGATCATCCGCCAAAAAACGAAAGTCATAGATATTGTTCAGAAGTGCAGTAAGCTAAAGTGGTAGTGGGCTGGTCATGTCTGTCGCAGAACCGACGGGCGTTGGAGTGTGAAGGTTCTCGAATGGAGACCACGTCTCGGGAAACGTAGTGTTGGACGCCCCCCTGCTACGTGTGCCTGACGACCTGAGGAAGGTGGCCGGTGGTGGCTGGATGCGAGAAGCGGAGGACCGTGAATGTTGGCGCCGTCTTAGAGAGGTCTATGTCCAGCAGTGAACTGCAATAGGCTGATATGATATGATGATGATGACATAGATATTTTATCATTCAGTGGTTTGTTTAGTTTTTTATCATTAGATTTTAAGTCCCCTTTAAAAGTCATTGAGTTACGAAAACATTATAATGTTTTCGTAACTTAGTTAAAGTAACTGTAGTTTATAAACTACCCAAACTTTTCAAAGCAGTTTTACACAACATATTGTGTACAAACAAGTTCTTCAATGAGCATATTTACAGGAGCTACCCTTTTTAACTTGTCACAACTCCCTTGCGGCATCAGCTGTCGAGGACTGGTTTTCAAATAAGCTATGGCAATTGGACACTCGCCCAGTTCAAGCAATGCACTGTCAACGCGTTATATAAATTACATTGAATTTGGGACCGTCGTGTTTTGTAAACAAATTAAGTACATAAAAAGAAGTAGAACATCAGAATTATAGGGTGACCGTGATTGAAACACTTAATAATGTGTCAAAATCACACTTAAAAGCAAGTTAAATAAAATGTTCACGAAAAGTATTCCCCTAGAATAAAGATTTGAATTTGTTTTGATGCAAAATGTTGGAAATTATGGTCTTCATGATAAGAAGGAAGGTATGTAAACATACATACGCATATACTATGTAGCCTAACCTTGTTAGTAGAAGGAAGCAAGTAACTATATATAAACACTTTAAAATTGTGGTTTTGGTTTCTAGAATGCAACGAGTGATGCGTATGTGCATTTAATTGATAAAGACAACTAAACAAGGAAATCCGTAGAACAGAATTGAAACATATTGAATAAGCATTGATGTGTAATGCATAAATCCTTGAAGTCTCAATACATCCGAGCTTGCTGGTAACAAGTCACGAAGTGTATAATACTATGAAATATTTATTATGGTTACAAATTCATCATTCATTTTGTTCGCTTTGTGGGGCCGATCTTGTGTAGAATTCTAGAATAGACTAGATAATGTCAAATCCTAAAGTTTCTATGTAAGGTATATGATAAACAGGAGTATTAAAGAACTCAATAGGTACGTGTTTTGAACATGATATTAAATAAACAATCTCTTCCATGATATAAATTGCGGTTTTTATACTGATTTCAATATATTGACACTATTTATGTGATTGAATGATGGAAGTTACTTATATCTTAGAGTTTAGAGTCGTTTAACTTGGAAAAAAAAATGCTTAGAACTTCCTAAGGGGTTTTGAGGACTTGTGTTGTTGTCCTGTGCTTGAGAAACTATACTTTAAGTACGCAACATTTCCACCAGTTCTCAAAGTTTAATTTAAAAATTTGACGTGTAAATAATGGTTACGTAACCTCTAAAATTTGACATGATTAAGAGTAAAGCGGCCGCGCTCCACGCTCATTAATTACCTAGTCATTTATGCATGTAGAGTGAACTTGCCGTCGTCGCTGCTCTTTAATGAATTTTTAACAAAAACTTAATTAAAAATCGTATCTCGTGTTCGAAGGAAATGAACTCATTCTTTGGGCCGCTGACTGACGGCCGGACTGACGGCCCGGTTATTATACCAGGCGACCACTTTACGGTGACCTCCTGCGGACCTCGAGCCCCGTCTACGAAATTACCACCGCGGGCCACTTGAACCATCCACCAAAGGTCAACCCAACCTGGCGGAGTTGTGTGTTTTCGAAATTTCGTAGTTGACGAAACATGGCGTAAATGTTTATTACCTAATTATTAATTATTGTCTCATGTTATGGTAATTTGAAACGATAGTTGGCGTTCCTTTCAGTCAGACAACGTGACTTGGAACTTTTTACTCGTGGATATTTATAATTTGACACTTATCAATATGCAAATTTTAAGCCACGCTCTGTAAAAACATGATGAGTATCGACAAACCACTTGTTAACATTCGCAGCCTATGTCGTAGATAAATGCAAGTAATATTTTAGAATTTTTGCACGCCACTCTATCAGTACCTATCCTGCACGAGGCGAAAAAAATTATAAATGAGAAAAATCTATAGTTTAAATCATATTCGTATGCAGTTGCGGCATTTTTCCACGTACAGTCGGGTGTAGTGGTGGCAAAAAGCGTAAAAAGCGTTCATGTAGGTATGAAGTCGCTGGCTTCAACAAAACCAACACGGGCGGCCGCAAATTGGCGGTTCAGAGAGACGGGCACGTCGTGACTACGCCGCTGCGCCGCGGGCCGGCCGGGAGGCGCAGGGAAGTGAGCGAAGCGGGGAGCGGACCTGGAAAAAAAGGTATAAGTAAAAAATAGTTTTTAATATTTTTTAACACTCACGGTGTTCTTTCTTATTTGTATAAGTTCGAATAAGACACCAAAAATTCGCAATTTCAAAAAAAGTTTTATTTTCCACTTTGCCCTATGAGAGCAAGAGCCCGTGAAACCAAAACCTTCGTTATTTTATAAAAGCTGAAAGTTTTTCAGCGGATGCTCTCAACATAAATGTAAGAACGATGACCAACATTAATATGGGTCATCGTGGCTTTGGCAGGTACACATTATAGTAAAGCTGGTACCATGCAAACCAGATCCTTCGAACATAAAAAAAGATTCAAAACATAGACAAAAAATAAATATCATCGACATTAAAAGCACAAGTTGCAGATAGTTTTTTTCCAATTTCTTGAAAGTATCTGGTGAAGGCTTTGTTTGTCTGCAGTTTATAACTTACAGTATAATTTTCATCGAATTCAATTATATTGTATTAAGGAATCATTCAGAATCAGAACCCAAGGCGATTTTTTAAATTTATTTCATTCACGAATATGCACTAAAAGCACAGCCTTATGGGTCCAGTACGATTATTTGCTCAGTAATGGTAGAAATCCATTAAACGAGCTTCTTTTACTGATTGAAGAACAACTATAAAGACTAGAATGCATTTTTGAATTGCATCCATCCAATTTGCCAGCAAAATTGCGAAGGTACTTTATAGGATTTTTTGTGAAAAAAACATTTCGCAAGTCAGTTATTTACTTGCTCGGAGAAATATATAAATCATTAGAAATTGAAAGATCTATCGTTATTTAAGAACATGACACACATTTTTGTAAAAAAAAAAGGTTTTATAAGCTCATAACTATCATACTAACTCATTTTATAAGTTCTTGTGTTTTCTGTAAAGTATTAGCTTTAGGTTAATAAAATCCTACCCCAATAGGAATTTTAGTATTTCACGAAACTCCACGATTAATCATTACGTTAAGAAAACATTATTCTGATATCAAAGTTGAACTCCTAAACGAAACGTGTGTCCACACAGTTAACAATATTCACTTTTCTAATAAATGAATAAATTGTTTTAAGAAACACACCAATTACCTAGTCCCAAACTAAGCGTGAGCTTGTGCTATGGTGACTAGGATAACGGATAGACATACTTATATACGTTTATACATCCATGACTTAGGTACAAATGCTCATGCTCATCACACAAACATTTGCCCCTTGCGGGATTCGAACCCGCAACCGCCTGGTTTAGTAGTCCGGGGTGCGAACCACTACACCAAGACTGTCGTCAAAGCTTTCCCCAGACCTCCCACCATCGAAACATTCAGCCAACATCCGCGCCCATCTAACAGGAGTTGTTAAATAAAAGTAAAAATGTAGGCCGTTTGTCGTGTAGTTGTCGCAAAAGCGTGTCTTGTACGTGCTTTGGAAGTTCGGTTTGTCAATACGGGCTGTCAACAAAGGAGTTGGGGCACAGTCGCAGTGTTGACTCGGGGACAGCTTAGAAAACTACGACGGATGGTAATGGTGGGGGACATAGATGGTCTCTAGTGATTTCTTTAGAGGTTAATATGCTTGCATTCATGGATGATATAGCATTGGTTACTGCTTGCTGCCTGATTCGTTCTGCGTTTTGAAATATTTATTTTTATAGTAAGTAGTAGTAGTAAGTTATGAGCTGCTTTACCCGCTGTTTTACCCGGCCCGTAGACAAAATGCAATCTATTTTAAAGCGAAGTTCGCTATCGCTAAAAAAATATATAGAACTGACACAAGCCATTGAAACATCACGTGACTTTTGTATACATATTTTGACATTTCTTTGGCAATACCAAAGTTCACTGTAGAAAGATTGCATCTTGTCTAAGGGCCCTGTAGACATTGCATGAAACTGCCTAAGTCACCATTTGACAACATTTGTGGACTTTGTAAACCCAATTATGCGTTTACATTTTCCTAAAATTTACAATGTTATAAATTATTATCTGTTGTTAACTACGAGTAATTAAATCAAATTTCGCTCACAAAAATTAATCGACTGTGTCATTCGGTGGGACTCGAACCCACGTCCCTTCGCTTGCGAGATTTGATTTAATTTCGTAAAAACTTGCAAAATAGTTGCTTAAGTTATAAAAATATTATAACTACGAGTAATATAAACACTGTCTCTTGAAGTGTCAGTTGATGTTCTGGGCTATGTTTTTGTTTTGGGCGTTGAGAATCCTTGGCTAATCTTAGGGTCAAGTTCACCAACACATGATATTTTTTTAACATCCGTTATTTGTCAATTTTGTAACGAGAAGTGTGTTCACAGTCAATTTAGATTTACCGGTTGTTTAAAAATTAGTGAACTCGGGTTTTATTCGTTTATTGAGACCGCCCTGGTGTAGTGGTTAGCGCTTCGGACTACAAAATCACTAAAACCAGAGGTTGTGGGTTAAAATCCCGCAAGGGGCAAATGTTTCTGTGATGAGCGCGAGTATTACCTACTAGTACCTACCTAAATCGTGTAAGTCATATAAACGAATGTAAGAATGTCTATCCGCTATCCTAGTCTCCATAGCGCAAGCTCACGCTTAGTTTGGGACTACCCCAAGTATTGATGAAATCGATAGCCGGCTTACTGGCGTAGCAAGCACTTGCAAAAATTCCTCGGCTGACTAACGTCCTCCGTAGCTTAGTTGGTAAGAGCATTCGCCCGGATAACGAAGGGACGTGGGTTCGTGTCCCACCGGATGATACAGTCGATTAATTTTTGTGAGCGAAATTAAATTCAATTTTGTAAAAACTTGCAAAATAATTGCTTAAGTTATAATAATAAATTATCTGTTACACTGATTTTGATGCTCATACCACATGTGTAGTCTGGAACAAATAGTACAACCTAGGCTAGGTTTCATCCCAATAGAACATCCAGAGGTACAGGCTGGCCTCTGCACCATATGACATGGTACGACTAAAGAATCAATACTAGATAACACAAATACTTAGATTATTATACATGGAATTATGTTAAATAAAATCGTCAAACTTAGCTTAATTGCAGTAAATTGATGCTATGTTTTAAAAACAAAATGTGATAGGTTTGTTATGCACCAGTTATTATTAGATATGCAATAATTAAAAAGCTTTACTTTCAAATTGCTGTAAAAAAAAATCTTGCGGAAATTATTTTGCTGTGCAATCAGTATTTTTGATTAAAATTGTGATTTTTGAAATATAAAAAACGTCATTTTTTATGTACGTTTAAATACTACCCGTTGTCAATGTATTTAATCCATGATTATCTGCTTACAGTAACATTAACCGCGGTGCTTACATTTCTCATAGACGCAATCTTAGCATCCTGTTTTTATCCTGGCGATTCTCTTTGAATTTATCAGAACATGTTTAGCAGGTAGCAGACGTATTAACCACGCCTGCCATAACTTATTGGTGTTCTAGCCCGCCTTTGGGAGAAATTATTAACGAACATTACTGGGCCTTATAATTACGGAGCTGGCAACCAAAGTAAACTGTGTTGAGTCTCGACCCTGCGGTCCACTGCGTAAGGCTAAATATAGAAACAACTTCGGTGGAGGACTGTAATGTGCTGGACTTCGTGTTTATTTTTAATAAATTGTTTGACGTTTATCAATTTTCTTGTAACGGTAAATGTCTGAGAGTCAAGGATGCCAGTGTTTATAACCATATAAAAAGTAGTAGACTACTCGTATTAGGTAATATGTGCCAGTACGTCCAGAAATCGTTACTCATGAACTTTAGCAAACTTTTACCTTAAGTATGTAATAGAACAAAAATTTGTGTTCGTTTAAGTGTTTAATTAGAAGAAAAAATCATTATTTAGGCTTTGAATATCCAATAACCAACTAATAATAATAAAAAATGACTGTACAGCACTTGATTAAAATTAGGAGACTTATTTGAAAAAATGGTCTCTTAGGGTGTTTTTAGAGTCAGACGGATTAGCAGATCCAGACACGAAATTAATATACATATCTGTGATCCGGAGCACCTGCGACAGCGAAGTGACATATGTAAAATGTTCTTTGACGTCACAGATTATGTAACTCAATCCTACGTGCGTGATCAAATCAGCACGACTCTTAAAACGCCCTTATGTCATGTTATCTATCTGTCATTAATTCCAAATTAGTCGTCTCATATTTAAGTATTAATTTATTGGCAAGGCGGAAAGTATTTTATGATATTTCAGGTAAACTGGATAGGTTGGTTAAAGTTTTTATGATGGGTGGCTATCAATTTCGGTGTCAGTAATTTTTAACTGCCATTTAACGGCCTACGGAAAGGCGCCTGACCCCGCAATATACAATATTGCGAAATTTATCGTCGATGAAAATGCACTGGACAACCGAGCGGAATTTCCCGATAATTTAGTACGAAGTAATGGTGATAGCACACCACAGGCACCACGTTGGGTGGTTTCTATTACTCGTAGTTGTATTAGTCGAGTAATTTATGATTTCAGATAGGAATGTCCATAGCTTAATTTTTTTTACAGGTCCGCAATAGGGTAATTATCCGATTATAACACTAATTTCGGGTTATATGGTTACCTAACACGTGATGATTACAATCGAAGCCTTATAATATTTTAGAAATTTTAATAAATTCGGGTTGATTACCAAATATGTGATGATTACAATCGAAGCCTTATAATATTTTAGAAATTTTAATAAATTCGGGTTGATTACCAAATATGTGATGATTACAATCGAAGCCTTAGCATTATGATTTTACGAAGCACGACTCAAGTTTTTGATTTCAGACTTGCTCATATTTTGATTTCTTATAAATTTAAAGTCGAAAATTATGCCATGCCAAGCCAATGTACTAATAACTTAGCATTTTACATTACTAGTGAGTAGCGATGGGCGATTATTACTAAATTAATCGAATTATTCGAATGGTCCATGTAATCGAATGTATTCGATAAGCAACCGCAGTCATTCGATTATCCTTCGATTATGCGGCGAGCAATACCGGAGCGTGCGGTGCGCAGGCTGTACTACTAACGAATGAATCGTCATTCGTCGCGTCGATTAATCATTCGTTCGCTGCCTGTCCTGTCGCAACAATTCAATCGAATGCATCGAAGAGCCGAGTATAGATTATCATTCGATTGTCGATTATTATTCAATTATTTTTTTCCCGAATTACTAAATCGACATTCGATAGTTTGAATGGTCGATTGTCGATTCATTCGATTATTTTTTTTCGAACAATCGCCCATCGCTACTAGTGACTCCATACCTTTACTTCGTAGGCAAACACTTTCTATTTAACGTGTCGTTATAAACGTTGATTTATGAAACAATCGACACGTTCCACTAGGAAGAAGGCACCAAGTACACAGACTGAATTGTTAGACAAGAGAATGTTTAAAGATGTATTTATGTAACGTAAAACCTTAGGCTTGCAACAGGTAAATGGCTGTGTGTGAGAAACAAAAGCCCAGATAAAAATAAATTAACAAAATAATATGAAATGTGGAATCAGTGTTGCTGTCTTATCAATTGGAATTGTGAACATATCTATCAAGTATCGAGCGGATATAAAAAAAATAGGAACTTTAAAGTTTTTATTAACACAAAAAAGGCAGTGGCAGAACGTCCGTTTTTTCAAGCACAGCTGAGAAACTCAGACGTTGTCAGTTAGCCAATTACGAAATAATTTACTAGCTGCCGTCATTAAGTCTGTCAACAATGTCGCCTCACCGCTCCTAAACGTACCCGCCATCCGGTAATCGGGCCACCGGATAGTGTTGCCAGTGGTAAAATTTTTCTTTAGACCTTGTATTTTTAATGTACGAAAACAAAAAAAAAATTGACAGACCTTTTCACTTTTGACCCTTGACTGAAAAGCTATTTTATGTTTTTGTTACTTTTTTTTATGAAATCAGTTTGTTTATTAAATATCTGCTAAACACGTGACTGTTTGCCATGCTGCACTGTCAAAATTGTGAACAAAATTAAATAATAATATCATATCAAAACGGTCAAGAAGATTCTACATGGACCAAATAAAGGAAAAGTTAGGTGTCGTGTTGTACCAAGAAGTCAAGGAAATGGCACTGAATAGAGAGGAGTGGAAAATACTCCATCGATAAGAGCGTAGCTCTTAAATTATAGATAGATAAATCAATATTATGTATTTTACAAAAGCCTTTAATACTCAGAACTTCACAAAGAACCTTTTACATGTTATCTTAAAATCAATTATTACAAGGAACTTGCCACAGAAGCAAAATAATTTTCTTATCCTCTTGCCATGGCAACACAGCCACCGGCGCAAAAACGTCACAGTGCGCGAACGTTGGCGGTCTATTTGCATGCGCCGAACATAAATCCTCGTTTGTAATACTGGCACTTTTATTGTGCAGCCTGCCTCGATGAAACTTTTTATAACGATAGACAAACTAACCTTTGAACGCTATATTAATTCGCGCCGTGTTCGGTCGGACTAATCGTTTTTTTATCGGTCGCGGTCTGTGAGATCGCGACATACCTTTGTTGGTATTGGTGTTTTTTAAATAATTTATCGCAAGTTTTTGCCCTATAGCATTCTTGTGTTTGGCGAACGAAAATGTAAAAAAACGATTGGGTAAAAATGCTAGTAATCATTGTGTCTTTTTCTTTGTTAACAACTTTTTGTATGATTAACCTGCAGGTCAGACCATAAATAATTTATGAAGCTTCAATGAAGTCCTACCTTTATTTATATGAGCCGTTTTTTAAACGTTACTCTATTTGTCTCAGTGGAATGTAAGGTATTATTTTTAGTGATTTTTTTGCCAACTAATATGCTGCAAGCAAAAACCCAAACTTATATTGCCATATACCATTACCATTACCTTTCTTATAGTAAGTGCCAACTTGACGGTTTTTATCCATCGCGATTGACTCTTTAAACTCCCGAAAATGTGATACCTACTATTTAAAAACTCGCAACTAAATTCCGTGTCATCAATGTAGCTTTTTCTTTAACGCGTCCGAGACAAAAGTGCAATTTCATGACAGGGTGAAATCGGCACTAAAGTGAAGTGTTCAAACAATTTCGAAGCCCAAGTCTGTCATTCTATGAGTGGAACGAGGAACAAAGTTACGGAAACTGCAACCGCAACGCATTGCACGCAGTACGGAAGACACGCCGGGATGTATTGATCTATAATGCTTGTACACACGGCCCCACAATAACCTACCCTGATCTGTCAAATTTCTCAACGTTATGTCGATCACTCATAGAGGTCCATGTCATTTGAGATATTTTGACAGATTTGGGAACTTGATGCGGGGCCCACTGTACACGGCGTATTCTGAAGGAGATTTCTTGGCAACGGTGGGTGTAAAATACAAAACTAGCGTAAAACGGGCTATTTGACATCATCATGCTAAACCGAGTGATAAATAAAGGAATAATCATTAACGATCCCACTCAATAGCTTTTTAGATAGTTCTAATAATGCGTACGTAGATTTGATGATATATATTTTTAAGCATGGTGTTCCAAATATCGACACATTATTGGGGTAATTATTTGGTATCTGAGTTTGTTGGATCTGTCTTTCTTAATTTATTAAACATATGCTAACTAGGATCGTCAACACACCCAACCGTACACGTTTCAAAGATGGTTTGCTTAATTTGTTGAATATGCGGTACTTTTCTGTTTAGTGTAAGTAGGGAGTCGAATAGTAGGGAGAAGATTGAGAGAGCTTTCATTAAAGGATTTTTCTTTTGGTATGAACACGACAAACTTTCCGTATTACCTACAAAAACACCATAACGGATTTTAAAAAAATTGTTGCTCTAAAATATGTGTGTTGTCATTTACTTTACCGAAAGATAACCAAAACAAACTGTTATTTTGTATCGTAAATCCAGAAATTCGTATGTTACATCTGACGGCGCAGAAGTGGGTCAAAACCGGACACAATCCCGATTGTGCATCGGCACAATACATTTTACGAGTGATCATTAAAAGGGTTTTAAAATTGATTTACAGCTGCCGAAGTGATTGCTGCATCAAATTTTGTACCGGCTGGGCACGGCTAAAATTGTAAAGGGCGTTCAATGAACACCCATTCATTTGTTAATTTTGTACACCGCCATAACATTTACGGCTGCTGTAAATATTAAAACCATTAAATGTCCAGAATGCCCTTAATAACCCGCTGCCAAGTGCTCGGTTCCCAAGAGATTTGAACCTCGGTAGAACAAATAAGATTATTATTTACCCGTAAATCATGATAATGAAAAGCAGACCATATTTCTAGAAGTCCATAACTCAAGAAAGGGAAAGCAGTGCTGAGAAAGATGTGCTTCAATTTGTCGACGTGTCAGCTGTTTTAAAAACTTTTTTTTTGAGTCCTGTTTTCCGAAGGCTAATTAAAATTGATAATAATGAAGAAACAGTGGTTAGTCATTAAATTATGGACATACTCATAGATAGTTGGTTCATTTTAAATTTTTACAGAGATATCGCAGATATTTTTAGAGTTAAATGCTACACGAGGAATCATGAACAATCAAGTATTCCTCTACTATTGAGAAATCATAAAATAATCAATTTAAAATATATCTGAAATCAAATCAAATGATTGAGTAACTATACTAGAAACTCGCTCCTTTTATAACAAGTTCAACATTACTCCAATCGGAATAAACTATGAAATCCGATAAATCAGAGCAGATTGGACTTGTTCCATCAAACGAAAGAGATGGGAGTTTAGTTGTGTTCGAAAACACGATGCCCGAGACCCTACCCTGAAAAAATCCATACTAATATTATAAATGTGGAGTGTGTCTGTCTGTCTGTTTCTGCTTATAAACCAACAAACCGATTTAGATTGGTATATGGATATTGAGATCCTGTAAAAGGATGGTTGAGTTCTTTTTGTCGCAATGAAAGTTTAATTGGGAAAACGCACAAATGCGCGGGCGCAGTAGCGGGAAACGTTCATATATTCTGTTTCTTTCACTGCCGGAGTCTAAGTGCTCTGTGAGAAAGGGCTAGCTGCGGCAGAAGTACAGGCATTGACTTACAGAGTAGGAGGGCTGTCTTTCTGATTGTTCGAATCGCGCGCAGTTTATGAGAGCATAAATAGCGCTCGATCTGTCGTGCCCTGTCCACACAAAGCGTGCGAAAGATTTCACCTTGCTCGAGGATTAAAGACTGGATCCAGCCTTGATAAAATAGCTATTCTCTAAAACGTCTATTAAAGATCTGTGTACCCTTTAAAGTAAAGTAAAATAAAAAGAACAAGTACAGGCAGATCGACTCCCGATACCACTTTGTACCGTTTGGAGTCGAATCACTGGGTTCGTGGGGTCCCAACGCTATCTCATTTTTCAAAGAGATTTCCAAGAGGCTAGTTGACATCAGTGGTGACCTAAGAGCTGGCAGCTACCTTGCTCAGCGTATAAGCATCGCTATCCAGCGCGGTAATGCTGCCAGCATCCTGGGAACCTTACCACAAGGACACTTTTTATAGTTTTTGTTTTTGTATTGTATTCAATAATTTATCTTAATTTTTATTAATAAGTTGTATATATATTACTAATGTACATTTATATTGTTCTAATTAAATTAATTTACAGGCAGAAGTAAGTAAAATTAACTTGGACTTAATGAAAGTTGATGCTTAGTATGCTAGATTTTATTAAGCTAATCACAAGCACCTAGAAATTATAAATACCTTAGTATTGTGATAATTACTCAATGTACAGCGGCAGCATGTCAGGTTACCCATGTGAACTACGAAAACAGCTTTAGTGCGTAGAGAATAGAGGTGGTCTCAAGATCAAAGTGAGGTAGTCTGACGTGCGGCCATGTGTACATACTTATCTTGTAATGTTACTTGTGTTGTTGTTGTTGTTTGTACTTGAATGTATATTTTTATTCAATTATAAAAGATTGGCTTTCATGTTTTACTTACAAAACTTAAGATGGACCTGACGCGTTATTCCTACAAGATATTTTATTTAAGGTTTTTTGACAAAATTAGAAGGCACAAAATATTGCGAAATAGATTAAAATTTTTGGACCAAATATTATCACAAAAGTTTGCAGAGTTTTCGTGTCGTTGGGTAACCCAAATACAGTCGATGCATGGTAAAAAGATTTCATCTTCAAAGTTTAAATCTCGAGCTTGTGTTCTTGTTAACGTAGGTGTTAATCGTATTTAGAGCCTTAAACGTTGGCAAATAATTTATTATAAACTTTTTAGGCGGGCGGACATTTTGTCCATTCTGTGCTAAAACATCCCATTGATTTTTACGACGGTCAGCTTCGTTTTTCAGCACAAAGCGCCGATTGTAATTTTGGTGTTAAATTGCGACCCACGTTCGAAAGCGGTGTATATTATGCGAATGGTTTTCTTAAGTGTGCATATTTAAATAAGTAATATCAATATTCATCCAAGATATGGCATATGCGTACTATACGAAAAAGTAATTACTGCCTTTGGTATTAACAGTAATATGACGTTGGATAACTAATCTAGTGTGTACGTAAGAAACTAGGACCGGATAGATACGAGTAGATCTTAAAAAGAATCAGGGAGGTAGTCTTAAGGTACATCAATAACACCTGTATCCATAAATGTAATGAATTTACCCATTTTACCTTCCTATTTCCAGTCAAATTGTTCTACTAGTTTGAATGTTTGGTCTACGGAACCAATTTTAAAAATTCTTTTATCATATACTAAGTACATTTGAGGTGCTTGTGGCGCAGTGGCGGCAGCGCTTTGGTAGTTATACCAAAGTTAAGCAACCCACGGCGCGGTTGTGATTGGATGGGTGACCATTCCGACTATTTAAGTGACGTCCATGACAAGCATCTCCGTGCTTCGGAAGGCACGTTAAGCAGTTGGTCCCGGCTAATATCTGTTGGTATTAGTCGTTAAGCCTAGTCAGATGCCCTAGGGCGGCTTGATAAAATCTGACAGTAAGGTTTGTCACTTACCTTACAGACACCCCTCCACCAATCCGCACTGAGCCCGCGTGGTGGAGTATGGCTCGTTCCTCCTCATAGTTGTGGTGAGGCCTTTTCCTAGCAGTGGGATATATATAGGCTGACTTTACTAGTACATTTTACCTGAGTGACATAGCCTACTATGTTTTGATTACTTATTGGAGTGCACCCGTGTACAGCCGGGGCTCTAGTTTTAAATGCAATTGATTATAATTATTTTCAACACACTTGTTCGTAGAGTGAGCTTTTTTGATTCGTTGTTATTGTAATTAACTCGAACGTTTTATTATTAGCCATTCACGACAGCGGACCCTAATATTTTGAGCCATTATTTTTTCATTATTGCCGACTTCCTTTATTCATAAATCAGTTGAATGTACATTGAACCGACGTTTGTGATCTTAAATCAGATACTATGTAAGCAAATAAATTGCTTAATAGAGCTCTATAGGCACTAAAGTTGCACTAGGACATTATAGCTTACAAAAATGTTATCATGTGTGGGCGTATGGTCAAACTGAAAGCCGGTTTGCCGCATAATAGGCCATAAATAAAAAAGTTAGTAACTGCGTACCAGGTCATGCATGGTATAGAGTTCCGTAGAGCTCTTTATGTAATAAAAATCTTATCAACTCATTATGTATCACTTCAGTGGTACACAGACCGATGCGAAAGGGAATTAAATTTTAACATTTATAGTGGCTAAACTATGGCGGTCATTAAACTGAAATATTTATCAATTACAATCGTATTCTTTTCTATTCACAGAATATAAGGTTAACTATATAAACGGTATTCCTTTAGGGAAAAAATGATAATTATTGCAAAAAGACTGTAACAGCTGATCAGTAGTCTAAAATACACAATTTTTCCCTGAAAGGAATACAGAGTTAATAAAGTTAGACCCATACATGTGTTTAAAATAATTTTGTATACGTACAATTGAGACAGTATTATAACGCTTAAGTCAATTCCATTAACCATTCCACCGC
This sequence comes from Pyrausta nigrata, assembly GCA_949316185.1. Taxonomy (NCBI): domain Eukaryota; kingdom Metazoa; phylum Arthropoda; class Insecta; order Lepidoptera; family Crambidae; genus Pyrausta; species Pyrausta nigrata. Next base: position 12,483,598 of record OX438947.1, on the reverse strand, counting down.
TCTTTGAGTATTAAAGTTACAAGTTCTTAAGTCTAAACATACAGCCAAACAATGGATTTGCTTTTTTTTAACTTAATCTATAAATGTGACAAGTGAAAGGACCGTCGTCAAACTTACACAATTAATTGAGACTATTAACCATAGGACAAAGATATTATAAATATCAGCAACAATGGGTTACGATATCTGTATTCGACTGTAAAGTCAGCCTATTAGATCCCACTGCTGAGAAAAGGCTTCACCTCAACTATGAGGAGGAACGAGCCATACTCCACCACGCGGGCTCAGTGCGGATTGGTGGAGGGGTGTCTGTAAGGCAAGTGACAAACCTTACTGTCAGATGTTATCAAGCCGCCCTAGGGCCTCTGACTAGGCTTAACGACTAATACCAACAGATATTAGCCGGGACCAACTGCTTAACGTGCCTTCCGAAGCACGGAGATGCTTGTCATGGTCGTCACTTTAATGGTCGGAATGGTCACCCATCCAATCACGACCGCGCCGTGGGTTGCTTAACTTTTGGTATCACTACCAAAGCGCTGCCGCCACTGCGCCACAAGCACCTCAAGCAAGTATTCGACTGCATAACCCTAAAAGCTGCATCCAATTTCCGCCAAATCGTCCGGTTTACACAAGACGGCCATCACTCATACGGTAATAGTTTATTAATGTAAATTAAACTCATTAGCTACTTGATTCCATTCGGTTTTGTTTACGTCTGGACGAAGCCGCCAAGTAATATGTCATGATGGTAAATGAATCTAACGACTTCATTTGCCGTGATTACGCCGGTATGCAAGTGTTTTAAGTAATTGTTTAAGATAGAATGAAGTTATGGAGATGCGGTTAACAGTACCTACAATAGTTTCTTTTATTTGGATTTGTTAAATTAAAACTGAGTAAGTAGGTAGGATTACTTTAGAGATGTTTATAAGGATGTGGCGACATAGGCACAAAATACCGAGAGGTACTTATAGGTGCGAGGTGTTTTTCAAAATATTGATGAAGAAATTTGCACTTGTCATAAACAAAGATTTATTTCTCTTTATTATTCACTCTTAAACTTTTGACATCATTAAGTATGCAAGATATGCACCAAGTGAGTCCCTTTAAATGGAAAACGACCACGCGGTAGACCTAGAAGGCGGTGGCGTGCCGAGCTGGACTTATATCGAAAAGACTGGGAGGCAGTGGCCCAAAATCGTGGAGAGTGGAGAAAGGGTAGGGAGGCCTTTGCCCTGCTGTGGGACGCAACAGGCTCCTTATAATAATAATAATAAGTGTGGAAAAATTATATGCGATTTCTCAGTAAGATAAAAATCATACTTGATTGTTTTTTTATTAAAATAATTTCGATTTATTTGATGATGAAGTACAGTTCTTTTAAAATCTTATTTTTTTAAACTATTTGTCCTACTTTATCAGAAGTCCAAGAAAACAAGCACATATTTAAAAAGTAATTTTGTGTCGGAATTCGTGTTATATTATCTCCTAAGTAAGCCATTAATAAGAATGAATTACTATATGCGGGTGCTATCTCAGATGTGCCAATTATACTGCTTCTACACGAGGTAGATAACCTCCGACTACGCCGTCATTAGTCTAAAAATCTCTTGTTTGTATAACATCATAATATCATTAGTTTTATGGCTGTTGTATTCATAAAACTCATACATTCAGGTTTAAGTGCATCATTATAGATGTAGCTCATGTTACGGATAAGATTATACGAATTTACGTTTTTTTACCTATTGCTTCCAACCGGAATGGCTTTCTCCTTAATTGACGACGGTACTTAAAACTATTTAAGGCTTTTGTTATCCTGATCATAAACTAAATGGACCCACCGGTTTTAAAATAAACTACATCATGTAGGTACCTATTCCTTTTAAAGAGACGAACTTTAACTTTATTTTTCACAGTGGTAATGGCTTTTTAAAGAAAGCTTAAGGTTTCTCGTCTTAAATGTTTTCGTTTTTGCTCATCATTGAAATGTGACTCAAGCATGGTAATCTTTTAACTCGGTGTATTAAGTAAGTCATTTGCAAAAGTGAAAATAAGTGCAAGTTCATTTTCTTTACGATTGTAATTTGCTTTATACTTTTCGAAATTACGGTTTTAAAAATTATGTAATGCTTTGCTTGGTGTTCTTTCCACTCCTTTGCTTATTTTAATGTTCCACTCACAAGGATAGGATCTTACAATTTTACTAGCATTTTAGTTAGAGAAAGATTCTTCAAATCGTGATCGTTGACTCACTGTGCAATTACTTACTGGGCAATTACTTTAGACGTAAGGAACTTATATTGAGAAAAGTATAAAGCAGTTAGTTACTTTAAAACAAATTGCAATAAATGGCTCTGAAATAATATTATAATATTATCTGTGTCCAACAAAATTCGATCATTACCACTAATTATCGATTAATATAGGTGACCCATTCACGTCAGTGTCTTATTCTTAACATAGTTTAAGTAACAAATAAAATGTGCGTGCATGCATTCGCCGCAGTCGCATGCAGCGACGACAATGCACCACCTTCGTTCTTAATAAAAAGCAAGTGAGTTGCAGTTAATACATCACTGCTTGGACAATAACACGGCCTGGACAATGCGGTCGAAATTACATGCGGTTAATATACGAACGCGAATAAATATAAGGACTGACATTTGGACTGATTTTTTGTTTTGCGAGTAAAGACAAAGCCCATATCCGCCCACGACGCCGGACTGTTAGGCCTAGAACACACGGGGAATTTGTACAAAGATAATATAAAGCAATATTTTAAAATGATCTAATACCTGACTAAAGGTTGACCCAATGCTATGTTTTGTAATAGAACATCAACAATAAGTAATTTTCTTACTATTCAGGCAATTGTCTATAGTTTTAGCTTACTTTAACTCTTCACGAGTTTATTGAAATGGTAAAAAATATTCTATAAAGCTCCCAAATCACATTGGATTATTTGTCACTATAAGTACTTGAATTTATTTATAGGTAACTTTTATCAATCAGATCAGCATTTGAACACTAAGTAAATATCTGTTTCTTAGAGAAGATTGATTTCATGTAGAATTAGTTTGGAAAACTCACAGCTATTGGATTACTAAAAAGAATTCGTAGTTTCTAAAGAGATCAGTGATGCATTTCCAACAAGTCACACCATGTGTGGTCTATCATTTGCATAAGCGTCAATACTTACCGACGTTTCATCCCTTCGACTTACATCGTGTGTTCTAGGCCTAAGGGAACCGAAAATTATGGACCGTGTTGCCTTTCCGAGCCATTCCTGTACTAATGATTTCGAGGTATACCCTCCCCTTGAATGTAAAATGGAACCGCCCTCCGAATGAATTGAAACACTGACTCGTCCCTTTTTTGTTTAATCATTAATTGTCGTTTTTTAACGGCTGGTGGACGGCCAAAATTCTGTTCCACAATCCTGTAGGCCAAGATTAGATGAGGGTTATGAGTTATGTATAACAAAAAGTTAGGTCCGAGTCGTTTTAGTTAAGCGTTGATTAAGGTTATAAATATTAGTGGGAATTCTTTTTAAATTGCAAATGAATGTTTTCATTTCTACAAAACAGACCAATTAAAATAAGGTAATAACTAATATCGGTTTTGTTGAAATAGCGGGCACTGAAACATAATATGTGGTTTTAAGTAAGTTTAGATTTATGTAATTATTTACACATGTTGTGTTGTGACTTGTGACTCAATGACTCAAGTTTCACACATCCATACTAATCCATACTAATATTATAAATGCGAAAGTGTGTCTGTCTGTCTGTCTGTTAGCTCTTGACGCGGAACCACTGAACCGATTGAGATGAAATTTGGTATGGAGACAGTTCGAGACCCTGGAAATGACATAGGCTACATTTTGTTGTGATATAAAACATTAAGGGGGTGAAATGGGGGATGAAAATTTTTATGGAAAATCCAACTCTTGCGGACTCTCGCGGGGAACCACTAGTAGGTAATAAAGAGTAGATACCTACGTAATCAAAGTAACTTGTTTTAAAATTCAAGTGTGAACACGAAACGTTAGATATATTTTTGTGTCTAAAGTTCCATACAACGAGTTGCGTAAATGAAATGAATCTATTGAAAATTCCTTTAAGATTGAATCAGATTGAATCGCATTGAAAACATAAACTGACCTATTCAATGACGATGAATGATTTATGAAAAGTGTACTATTTTCAATTCCAAACACAGAGTCAATACGCGATATTGAAGTGAATGGTTGTCTATAACTTTTAATATACATTTAAAGACGACATATAGGCGATAAAACAGTCGTGACTGACTACTAAGGAACTTCCGTTATGAAGTTATTCAAGAAAAGCTAATCCTCTCACGTATATACAGTATTATAATAGCAATAAGTGCAGTAGACGCACTTAAAGGATACCAACCACATAAGCCTTTACAGTATTATTCTAAACTCCCTTTTACCAAAATAGAAATCAGTATGTTTGTAATGCTTCACAGTAGTAAGTAGTAGTAGCAAGATACTACCTAGTTAATTCCTTAAAATAATGTTTCATTATATGGATTGAACCAATTTACTGAATGATCTTTCTGTACTATCATAAATTGTGTGTTATATTTTGTGATTCACTGGGCTATTCGTTATCCGTACTTCATAATAAGTTGCCGCCCAGTCATATGTTGGTGTGAATTAATTACTTAATTCGAGGAAGTTTGGATAACTTAAGGATTTTATACAAAAAATCGCATTATACATTTTAGTGTTTGAGTACCGAAGATGATATTATGGTATTTTAAGTAAAACATTATATGAATATGATTATTACTAGGCTTGATTAAGTTAACAGTTAGTTTTGATATAAGTGAAGTTATTTCTTTTACATCTAAATCTTTAAGTACGTGCATTCAACGTTATTTTGTATTTATTATTAGCCTACTACTAAGAGACATTCAAAAATGATATTGAGTTTAATGGTATATTTCTGTGTAATTAACTATATATACAACTTATTAATAAAAATTAAGATAAATTACTTAATACAACACAAAAACAAAAATTATAAAAAGGGTCCTTGTGGTAAGGTTCCTAGGATGCTGGCAGCATTACCGCGCTGGATAGCGATGCTATCCTTTTTGAGTTGAATTACTTTGGTATATGTTTTTTTTAATTTTTTTACCCGTTTCCCTTTATTTTGATAGTTTTCCCCGCGACCCAATTAAATTTTAGACTGTCCTCTACTCGAAGGTTGTCTGGAAGAAATTGCTTTCAGCAATACTTACTTACTTACTTCTTCTTGGCCTCCGACATTAAAGTGCGCCATTCTTCCCTTTCATTTATTTCAGTAATAAGACCGCCTAAATTGTATCATTATCTATGAGTATTTATGTAAATTAATACTGTGCGTGTTGTGCAATAAAGAGTATCTATCTACCATATAGATGGTATGGTATTTATGCATCATATTTATGCAAGAAAGAGCACACCTCTCTCAGGACGAGGTTTAAATCATATTTACTTACAACTTCAAAAATGCACAAGTATGGGTTTCAGACTAAGTTCAGATGCTTGTTACTAGATAAAGTATCTGACCTCTTGTTGGCCTTCAGATTCAAAGAACACGAGCCGATTAACGTAACAGACGTTGTGTGTGTCCATCTTATCAGGGCAAAGGTCCCAGTCGGCGTTACACAATAAACCAAATTCACCTCTTGAATGTGTGAAAGCCGATCACTACGCAACCACCTTTCATAACCGCATCTTTGTATAAAACAACTGCGTAAGAATAAATCATAATGCCAGTCTGACACAATCTCAAACAATACTCCTGAATGCAACTCCGAATTGGCCGATAATTATTTTGATACTGCGTTTCTTTCTTCAATTAATCATCTTATTTCGCGTGCACACCGACCGGTATTAATCGTGTGTAATCGCGATGGCCACAGTGTAAATGTGTTGAAGTGATTAATATACGCCGAATCAAATTTGATTATCTGAAAAAGCTTTATGCCGCTCGGGCCTTTCGTAAGGCACAATTGCAAAAACGCTAACCGTATCGTTAATAAACTCGTTGGGATGAAGACAGAATTTATTAACATTTGACCGTAAGGGAATGCTTCAAAATTCTCAACAATGGGCGTTAATAAAGATTGTACAAAGCTCTCAGATTTCGTTTGGTACTGCGAAAGAATAGTCAGAATTAGGATGCAAGGGATGACGCTTCAGTGATCATCTTTAGAGATGTTCAATCAAGCGTATGTCCTTTATAGTCTTGACTGACAGAATAGTTTCCCAATACCAAAACAAATACTTTGTACCAGAGGTCGATACCTGAGTTGCAACTTGTATATAAAAAGTATTCACTGAGCAGCATTGCATATTGCATAAGTAGTTCCCCGCGACAAAAGTCGAATTTTCCATACAAACTTTAATTCCCCATTTCAGGGCCTTGATGTTTTTATATCGCGACAAAAAGTGGCAATGTCCTTCCCAGGGTCTCAAAATATTTCTGTGCCAAATTTCATTTGAATTCGTTCAGTAGTTTACGCGTGATTGCCTAACACACATACAGAGTTACTTTCGCATTTGTATTATTAGTAAGGATTAATTAAAACACAAACATACGACTAAAACGTTAGCATTCTGCATTTGAAACGCAATAAATCATTAAAACCGTGTGCCCATTCCTTATCGTTTGAACATAACCGCTCAGCAATAAATACACACACAATAATATCGCCTTTATTAATTTAAACACAGCTCTAAAAGCTGTTATAAACATCTTATTTGTTAATTACACGTGTAACGGCATTCCTGAGAGGCTTAGAGTTACGTCACGGACAGTAATTTGGACGGAAATGTTGAAAAAAGTTAATAATTATATTGGAGCAGCGAGAAATAATAGTGGCTCATTATTAGCGTTTAAGCGACCGAATACTGCGCCTGTACCCTGAATAGGGTCACCAAGTCTGAGATTTAAAATGCAGGACGTTGTTGTTGATGTGGGATGGAAACTAAATGTTGAGTATCTAGGATTAAAATAATGGCAATAAATAAAATTTATGCTGTCTATTCATATATAGGGTCTAACGAAATTAGTTATCAACCGGCAAAGGGGGATATCAATACATTACACTGATCAAGCTCACCAAATTTGGGCCAAAAATTTAGACTAGTTACCGAGATATTCGCAATTCTCAGTTTTGAAAAAACACACTGTTTACAGCTGTGTGTGTGTGATTTTCGTACAATGAGTTTTGAATTGTGTTTGTGTAACTACACTATCTGTGAATTGATGCAATTGTATGCGTAAAGTAAAGATACAGCGTGCCTAATCATTTGCAATATTTTAATTGAATTATTTTGTTAGAAAACATAACTTTGAAAAATGACTATAAAACCATGGTTCATTTTTTGCCATCGTATTCAGTATGATGTATAGATACCCCCCTTTGTCGGTTGATAACTAATTTCGTTATACCCTGTATAATGTGGTAAGAACAATTAAACACTGAGCCCAACAAAATAATATGTAAGATTACTTTAGATATTTGTACTCAGCTTGGAATTGCAATAGATTGTGATAGATTCAAGTAAATATACCAATAAAGCACTGGCGTACAAAATAAAATCAATTAAAATACTTAAAGATTGAGTATAAGTAGTTTTAAATAAATTAACAATGAATTGGAATGAAATTACATTACGTTCCAAATGTAGTATTGAGATGTTGATAACTACGTATAGGGTCCATCGTAACTAACAGTAGCTATTTTATGGTACCTATCCAATATCAGAATCGATTCGATTCTCTAAAATCACACTGTGTCCTCAATTATTTGAAAGATTGGCTACCTCACACTTGGCTAATGAGCAAACCATTATAGAATAACATGGATATGCCTGTGAAAATGATTTTTGTTCGTTAATACCTGCCTAAATACCCTCATTATTGTGTTTTTGTTGTGCTTATCTTGCAATGAGATATATTTTTTGGTTAATTTAAAAATGCGGCATCTTGGCACGGTGTTACTAAGTGGCGATTAAATTAATGTATTAAAAAATGTAAAAGCTTCATAACACGTGGAGTACTAAAGAGAATCCTTTGAGAAGCTTTTGAACAAGGTAATGTAAGGTAAGGTATCTTTAAGTTCTTTTCAGACTATGCTCTTATTTAGTACGCCGCGACTTCGCACGCAAGCGTTGGATTTTCCATATAAACTTTCATCCCCCATTTCACCCCCTTAATATTTTTATATCACGTCAAAATGTAGCCTATGTCCTTTCCAGGGTCTCGAACTGTCTCTATACCAAATTTCATCTCAATCGGTTCAGTGGTTTAAGCGTCAAGAGCTAACAGACAGACAGACACACTTTCGCATTTATAATATTAGTATGGATATGGATACCTATATTAAACTTAGTTTTTTACATTATTTATTACTTTTGCCACAAAACTAAAGCTTAAATAAATTTTATTTGTTGATCTTGGTAAACGTCTCTTAGTAAAACCATACAAATAGGAAATAAAACCCACAAACTAATTTCTAAAAAATCATTGGACCAGTTGCGTTTCTCATGCAAGCTTCTTAATGTGTCTAATTTCTCCAAATCCATTGAAAGGGGCAAGCGAAGTAGAAAACATGGCTTCCACTCCGGCGCACGACTATACCGACTCATCCACAAATTGTAATCGTATTTCTAACGACCCGGCTAAACAACTAATAACAAATAATTCACTCACCGAATGTGCTACAAAGACTCCGATTTTGGGGTTCCGCACGCAAGTATCTTAAAGCCCTAGAAAAAAAATGCACAAAAAAAATCTCGTCGTCAGCATGAACAAAAATAGGCAGCTTATGCTCCGTGATAGACAACTATATACAATTATTTTCACTTGGTGAATGTCACAAATTCACTATTAGAAAATAATAAGCAAGAAATTCTAAATCACTTATTAAGTAATCGTTTAAAAATAAATCCTACAGGACCCATCTAATTCATTTTATCCCAATCATCGCTTTTTTGGGCTAGACAAAATAAAACAACATACGTGTGTCATCATATTTCTTGTAACTTATTATAATCTGTGTCAGGTAAAATATACCATACTCTATTGTGTTCTTGTTTTTTTTTCGGAAATACAAACAGTTTTAAATGCGAAGCTACCTGGGTTCGAGTGCGGATTTTCGGGATTTCGGTTTTTAGAAAAAACTTTGATGCTCACCGCAAACATTGTTTTTGTTCGACTTCAAACACAAATGCTGTAATCAGGAGTTGCAAACATTGGGATCCAGAATTTCATATATTGAATTCCTAAGCTTCAAATCATCTCTAAACACAATACAAGAAACTTATAGCATAGAATAAGTACTAGTACTACGCTTATAGTGGCATTTTAATTATGATAAAACTTTTAAGACTATTTTATGAGATAAACTCTCACACAAAACAAACATTACTGTGTAATAAAATATAATTTCCATTTATAATCATTTATCAAATCGTTTCAAACTATCATGGGCAATCATTAAGTTCGGAATTAGGAAACGTAATTTGGCAATACGTATTGGTATTTGAGGTTTTATTGATTTGATTATACAATAAAAAACGTATAAAAACGCCGATACACTGTCAATTTCATAAAGTATGGTAATTGCATTTCATTTTACTAAATATGGTATTTTGATTAGCTGTTGGTTGATTAAACTGTAATAAAATTGTGATATAATATTAAAATAAAATGTTGACGACGCCTGTGGCCCGCAGCAGGGAGTAGGAAAAGTAAATTTAATATTGCAGATTCTCTCCGTATGGTGTGCCCCATAACAAATGTATTTTTTTCAAAATGTATTACATTGCTGTTTTGGTTTTCGGTCCATGTACGTTCTGCAGAGCGAACCAGTCGACGTACGTCGTCGAATTTTGAAAACATTGGCTATAAATCTTGTTAAGGGTGGGCAGGGATGTTAAAGGACGTCATATGGCGTTTGGCGATCGTTACGAATCTCTCTTTGTTTTTGTGATCGTTATAAATTATGTTTTTTTTTTGCATCCTTGAATTTGTTGACTTTGATCGTAATAATAGGTTTGACTTCACCGGCAAATTGACTGATTTTATAACTGTGGTTAAGAGTTCCGCTACATTCGCCAAATAATAATAATAATAAATAAATTGTTCCAACAAACACACCAATTACCTAGCCTCATACTAAGCGTGAGCTTGTGCTATGGTGACTAGGATAACGGATAGATATACTTAAATACTTTTATAAACATCCATGACTTAGGTACAAATGCTCGTGCTCATCACACAAACATTTGCCCCTTGCGGGATTCGAACCCGCAACCGCCTGGTTTAGAAGTCCGTGGCGCGAACCACTACACCAAGACGGTCGTCAAATAAAATAAAAGAGTCTTATGGTTTAATTTACTACTTTATAGTCATTAAGAATCACACAAGATTTTTATGCAGCCAAAACCATAAAAATTGTATTTCAATGATGAGAAATATATTCTGTTGAAAAATATTTAAGGTTGTCAATCACAGGTTGAATTGGGATTTAAAAACAATAACATTTAAATAAAATTGCCTCTGTAACTGAACCTGCATATTCAAATATTCGTCAATACGATAACCAGGGTAAAATTATAACAATTTGGCCGGAGTAAGATAACATTTCGAAAACAAATAAATTGCTTGCGTTTACTTGAAAAACTTATTTTTAAGTGCATAATATGCAGAAACAAATGGGCTTGTGGAGTGGACGAGAGTGGAATTTCACGATATAATTGCAGAGGAATAAGTTAATGGAATAATTATAACTATACGAGGCAAAGGAGCCCGCGCCCACCCGCTGGCCCTGGCTTGCCCGATTGTTGCCCAAAAAAGCAATTAAAAAATTGGGCAAATACGAGATAGAATTGGGCACAGAGTTCCGTAGAATTTTTCATTTGTCTTCTTCTACTTGATGTGCTATTTTCTGTGGTATTTCTGCGATCATCCAAATACGATAAGACCGCCTAAATTGTACCATTCTCTATGAACATTTATGTAAATTGATACTGTGTGTGGTGTGCAATAAAGAGTATCTATCTATCTATCTATCATCATATCTATTACTATTACTTTTGATTATTATTTGACTTGCAGGGTGGGAACGAAGTCTGCTTGGAGTATGAGAGGCATTAAATATACTTTATTGACGTATGACAATGCTGTAAATTATTGCATCATACGATTTAAGTGTAGGTACCTATATAGTATTTGTACTTAAAATTATATAAAGTTGTCGACTAATCAAGTTTATTTTTTATTTTATGGCTAGTTTAAATCATACGGAATTTAATAATATGAGAAAACTATGAACGTAATTAAACTGCTTTGTTTGAAAGCACAGGCTTACTCTTGGTTGTTCTCTGGGTTTCATTAGAAAATCAGTAAACATTAGCGTTAACGTTATGAAATGCGACGTATTGACGCCGACGGACCAAGTCTAGAACTATAGGATTCCGTCTTGATCTTGTAACAGAACCCTAAAACCCATACGGTAAGAAATTGCTTTGGATTGTGAAGAAATCACCTCTCCGCTTGATAACTTGCGATGCTTTTGATGACTCCCGTTTTTATGATTTGTCGATTGACACTCGGGGAACGAATGCTAAGCAAATGTAGTGGGAAATTGAAATGGTGTTTTGGCGATTTGGCCAGCAAAAAATCTATTAAGCGCTGGCATGACGCCGGATTAGCAAAGGTAAGGCCGTTGTAATTTCTGATGGTAGACTTCAATCTGCTTTTTGCTATTTTCATAATGGTCTCGCTTTGCGTTAGGAGTTTGTTGAGGTGTAGGTACGCGAAGAAATGTTTGGAAATTAAAATAAATATTTCTTTAATTCTTAATAAACATTTTACATTATGTTGTGAAACAGCTCCAGGAAGTAATTTAGTATACTTGAGATGGAGTGACTTGCTCTTGACTTAGTGCCAGTATTGAGATACCACAATTTTCTCGACTACAATATAATGTATACAATCATTAAGTTTATTTGGAAAACAGCTCTTATTGTAATAAATAAAACAAATTTAAGAACTCTACCAATAGCAATTACATACTTAGATACTATTTTGGAATCATTTTTTATCGTATAAACCGAAATTTCAATTAAAATCAACGCTCAGAGATATAAAGTATTGTAAACCTAGTATAGACATTTCCTAAGAAATAACAGTTACTATTAGATATTCTCCCAATATACTGGATGACTTTTTTTACCGTCAGGAAAATAATTGTGTGAGATAGGTAAATGATATAGGTGACGATGGCGTCATCAGTTTAAAAAAAAAGAGAAGAATGAATGAATCCGCCCGAATTTCAGTCACAAATTCAGGAGTAGGGTATGCGTTTGATTTTTGGTCAGTTTCGTATTTTATTTTTCCAGTATGCTTTTTTAAATGTTATAATAGTCAAAATTAACTTAGAATTAGATGGTTAGGTGCGTAGTAATTTACAAAAAAATAATTCTTTTTTTTTAACTGATGACGCCATCTTCACATATATCATTTACCTATCTCACACAATTATTTTCCTGACGGTAAAAAAAGTCATCCAGTATACATACGCCATTGATCACTAAGAGAATTATTCCATGTCGAATTCTCGGACTGGTGTTTAATAGTAGGTGAAATTGAGCTGTCGGCCGTGTGTGTATTAACAAATGGCTAGCTATGAATATTAATAAACGTTGATATAATTTTGTAAGACATGTGTTATCTCACTGATATTCTTGTAAGTTTTTGTGAAAATTACAGTGATTTTTTCAACGAGACAAGGCTGAAGTCTATGTTGAAAATAGATACTATCAACTTATTTACAACAACTTATTTAGTACATTTTGTGGGTTTCATTGAAGTGATAAAACATTGTTTTAAAATAACAAGAAATGTATTTCTACGCACATAGATTTGACATAAGTTGGTTATGGTCGTAGTATAGTAGTTGTTATGTAGGTACTTATGATTAAACCAGCGACTGACTCAAATTTTAATACGTAGGATAGATACGTACACAATTAAACTTTAGTGTCAAACATTTTACTGATTTCTAATAAGATTTTAAAAATAAGATTAAAGTAAAAACGCCATTAATCAGTATTGCAATATTATTTTATCACATTTTTATGATTAGGTATAGTGTTCTTTAAGTAAAAACTTACTTAGATATAAATATACCTAGATAGAAATGGAGCGTTCAGTTTGTACCCAAAATACTACTCACACAGACAAACATCTCTACATTTTATATGTGAGTGCCTTAATTAAGAAAATGTATTCGATGCGAGCTCTTCCAGTGATTAATAGTTTCATTTTGTTGGGTTATTAATAAAGGCAAAAACAAACAATGTCTGATGAAAGCTCTTGATGCGAATTTAGAAACAATCTTTCAACACTAAAAGAGAAATATTTTGATGGCTTTTTCTAGGCGAGTCGTTTATAAAACAAAGTAAACAGTCATTAGTAAGCTAATGGGGAATGTATTTCATTGTTTATTTTTTTATTTGTTTGGAAACGAGCTGCTGAATATTTGCAAAATATAGAACGTATGACAGATGTCGTCATTCTATAGCGTCGCCTTTGACCTCTAAGTGGAAAAGGATTGTTTGAAGAAATGGATGTAGATAGCTTTCAGATATTGTTTTTTTTTACTGCTGTCACTTTTTTTAAAGGTTAACACAGAAAAAAGCATTATTCAATTAAGATAAGACAACATTCCAAAATCAAGATTCAATTAAATTTCTTGAAATCGGGCGTCAATTTTACTGCGAAATCTAATAAACATCTTAGGTCACTACTTTAAAGATTTCATGTGGGCTCCCTACATAGTCTTACACTACTATGTACTTATTCCGGCTTCGATTCAAGAAGAGGTCTAATGGGCTCAGAGCTAGTCAATACAGGGTAACAAAGGGGCGCCAAATATAAGATCTAGGGAACCATATAAAGAAATAACTTTATCGCAATTATTTATAGTATTTCGAATAAGGTCTACATTAAAATATTGAAAAATAAAGGAAATAGAAAACTAACGCAACTTTTGCGCGCCATAATGACTCATGTATTGATCGTTACGCAGATATTGTGCGTGCGTATTTTCTTAACAGCGACAAAAATGATTCTTTGCAGCTTAGATCGATTACGTAAGTTACTAATTTTCGTATATATATATTTCGTAAGTTCACTCCTGAAAGTTTGGCACAGCTTTGCAATTTTACCATGTATATCCTGCTAACTTTACTTCTCCTACCGGATAATGGTCGTAGTCAGTTCAAACGGTTTACTTGTCCGAACCGAACTGTAACTTGACGATAGAGCGGCGCATACGCACCAACCAGTTTATGTTTCTGTATCAAATTGCTCTCTTCCGCTGTGCTAATTAAGGAAGTTGAGTATTATTTTTTAGTTTATTGTTTTCGTCATGACTTTTGACTAATAGATTGGTTGTAGTTTATTTCTGTTATTTAAATTTGGTATAAACCTACTTAGCTGGTAAAAAAGTTTATTAAGTAGGCGACCGTGCATATTCTATTTGTACAATCGATCACTTTGGAAATCTAAGGCACATGTTCAGCAGTGGACGTCCTGAAGCTGATTGTTTTTTTAATTTATAAATTATCGTATTCATACAGCAGACTTATGGGCTCCGCGTATAGTTTATAAAAAAAAAGTTTTCATTTTCAAATAAAGGTAGGCAGCTGTAATCCTTCCTTACTAATATTATAAATGCGAAAATAACTCTGAGTGTGTGTTACGCAATTACGCCTAAACTACTAAACCGATTCAAATGAAATTCGGTACAGAGATAGTTTGAGACCCTGGGACGGATATAGGCTACTTTTTGGAGCGAAATCACAGATTATAAGCGATATCAAGGGGTGGGGGGTGAAATGGGGGATGAAAGTTTGTATGGAAACTCCGACTTTTGGCGCGGGTGAAGTCGCAGGAAACTGCTACGAGTAGTATATCTGTATTTCAGTTAACTGGTTATAGTTACAAACTCGGTCGTCACTTAGCAGTCATACCACGCGTGTCGGTTTATTTACATGCTCTGAGCGCGTGAGCTTATTACAATATTCTAAGATTACAGTAACGTCACGGCCTTGATAGATGAGTTATGACTAGCGTAGGAGACACAAGTCTTACAATTATACCTATTTATTTTACAAGAAATTAAAATAATAGCATTCGCCCAAACATCCTAATGCAGTGGTTCCCAAAGTTAGCCCATCAAATACCTACAAGTTCAAAAACTCGGGACTCACCACCTCTAGGAAATTTAACCGTTAATAATATGAATATAGGAGTCAGACGCCCGCCGCCCGGCCGTTGGTTGCCTTCAAGCCTATCGCCAATTTTGAATGTATCATCATTACGATTGCAATTGAATTGTAATTTAATCTCATATTATAATTATATATATTTGAAAGCTATCATTGATCATAATCCAAACTGGTCAGGTTCCCCTGTTAACAGGCTCACGGAGGTCAGATGGCAGTCGCTCCACTGCAATTACCTGATCTGCCACATCTTGGATCATGGTCCAAAGCGGACCCTGGGCCTCGCGTGCGAGTGCACAACCGAGATAACGCAAAAGGATGATGATGATTTGAAAGCTATCATTACTTTGAAACATGAGTTTGCTTACCTTAAAGCTATAACTTTTGCAAATCGATTACTGGACGGCGACGGGAGTGATACAAATCACCGAGTCTACGCAGACGAAGTCGCTGGCAAAAGCCAGTCTAAAACAAGTAAACACAATTTTCGAAAAAACAAAACACCCGACTGCAAATTTTTTATATTTTTGAAATGGACTTTTTACTGGCTTTTATTTGATACCCATATTGTTATGGTAAGGAAAAAATCGAACCGCCCTCCCCCCTTTATTTCCATTTGAGGGCGCCATTTTTTTAATATATATAGCCTATGTCACTCTCACAGTTTTGACAAATTCAACGACACCTCTTATGTCAAAAACTGTCCAGCCGTTTGGGCTCTAGGGCGTGCCAAACAATTATACATACATACTCTCGAAAAACATAACCCTCCTTCCGCAGTCGGGTAATAAGAATAAAAGTAGGACAAACAGAGTTCTTTTAACAGCATTGGGAATGGAACTTTGAAAGTACGGCACGTAAACGAATCGTATTGCCATTTCTAGAACGAAATAAATTTCAATTGGAATAAAATATACAAGTAAAATAAGTGTTGCTCCAGATTGCATTGTAAATCTAAAATACGCAGATTGGAATAAATTTCGTGCGTGTCCAAATAAAGTGAAAGTGTTACAAGTTAGAAGTAACAAGTTTTTCAATAATTTGCTGCAAAGTAGCACGGTTTTTCAATTTATTTTCACAAAAGCCGAATTAAAGGTTTTTTTTTTTATTTCTTTCTAAATAGCTTGTTGAGCGTTAAGAATATTATTAGGTACTGTGCTTAACGGCTTGTTAAGATTTCCCAGATTTACGTATTGAAGAGTTATAAAAACACGGTTTCGCTAAATGATGAAATCAATAGAAGTATGACTTAGGTAGGTACTTGCCTAATAAAAACATTTTTCTATATTGATTTAGGGACTTTTACAGGGTATGTCAGTCCAATCATAACTTAAACTTAAAACATTTTTTGTTAAACTGATCAAATAAAATAAACTTGCGCTAAAATAATAAATACCTTATTTGTCAACAGTAAAAAAAAAAGAAATATCTTATCTGTCAACAGTCACTGTCACTGGTGAATCTTCGAAACCATGTCGCACACTAATCCAGCAGCATCTTATAAAGTGCTTTCCCATAAGGTTTGAAAAACTCCCACATTAGAATTAGTCATCTCATCAATGCTCAAGTGCTGAACATCATCCGTTTTATTACAGTTTGGAGGAATTGATTTTTTCATTCAGTAAGCTAACTTGTTAGACGAAAAGTGACGAAAAGTTAAACAAGATACTTTTTTCTTAAATCTATGTTTAGAAACCACGGTAAACGAGCAGGTTCACTTAATATACTGAAAAAAAGGTTATTTACTGATAAGGAATGTCTTTCAATAAAAGACAAATGCTATCGCAAATATTTGGTTTTAAATCGATTGTTTTATTTTGACAGTAAATCAATTTGAAATACTGTGCGTTGCCAGTATGATACTACTTTCAAACTTCAGTTTGCAAAGTTTGACCACGTACTTAAATTAAAGGACATAGGATTCAAAATAGTACGCTACACATATATTGACGCGTTTGAAGACTGTAAAAAAGTATTGGTGATTCCGAATGTAACAAATATCGATCGTAGACGAGATAGCCGTGGATGTTGTTGAATCGATACAGACATGGCGATTTGATTACTTGATCCGAATACTCTTACTCGAGTACGGTCTCGGATGCCGGTTGTGTTGTGGTCTTGGGTTAAACGTCAGGTAGGTTTAGAAGGCTCGCTATAGTCCGACAATCTCGTGCGCGACCCTCCTTGAACCCCGCAAGATGTTCGGGGGCGTCAGTGTCACGCGACTGTCAAAGGGGATCCCCTTCCTCCCTGCAACATCACCCGTCCTCGCTGATATCCAGTGTGCCGCCTGTCTCGATTGGTTTCAAATTTCAACAGGTATAGCTTTCAGGAAAGCAAGAACAGCTTCAAATTGACCCCTTGTCAATTTGTATGCCATTGCTTTAAGATTGCAATCGTGACGTCGATTAGAACGGTGATAGCTTTTAAATTAGGCGGTAAATCTCCTGTATTTCATAGTAACATACATGATGTTTGAATCTAAGACGGAGCATGCTTAGGTACTTATCAAAAATTATTTTCTATTCGGAGCTTTTTCTTCTATTCAGTAATGGTTTAAAGGTAGGTACCAACCAAAATTATAATATCATATCGATAAATCCAAATTTAGTTGGTAAAAAATGTATAAACTTAAGTATCGTTAGTACATGTCCCGTGTGCTTGAGAAATTGGTTTAGATTCTAATTATATTTTTGAAATATGAAAAACTCATCATCCCTATATTTACTGTTTCTGCTAGATTTGCTATCATGTCACGAGCTACTACGTACTAAGTTATTTAACCTGCAGAATTTGAAATCTGGAACGGTTTCTCTGGTATTTTAGAAAAAAAAGAATAAAGATATTCTATCTTGGGTTTAATGGATTTTTAAGCGAGACTGCTCTTTCTATCTACAGTACGTCGATAATATTCGATACAGATCTTTGTTGGCCGAACTGTCGATTCAGACGATCGTCCGAGTGAAAGACATTACGTATTCGTGTTGGGCAATTGATATAACTTGTTCAGTGTGTACCGATTACACGATATCTATCGGTTTTCACGTGTGCAAGAAAGAATGTATGTCTTGAGTTTCTTGCACACAGATCTTCAGGGGATGTGAATAGAGTATAGAAATTAAGGATATAATCCCAATAACATTGATGCAAGCAAAGCGGTATTACAGAGTTAGAAGCATTTAAAATTTTTGACAGGCTTTGCGAACGTCTGTTTGGCCGAGTGGCTAGGCAATCGCTCGGTATGCGAAGAACACGGGTTCTATCACGCTTCATGCGGTCATTTTTTCAGGTCAATATCTAATCTTTAAAGTGAAAAGTTCTGTGTGTTCGCAAAAACTTTTTCCTGGTTTCTGTATTATATTCATCCACTACATCCTACGTGGTATTAGTAAAGCAATTGATGTAAGTCTTCATTATTTTCTTCAAAGTAGGTTTATTTATTTTTCAATAAAAACCGGGCCAGCACCAACACTCACCTGAATATGATTGTGGATAGGATAGACAGCCTTATCCTTATACACTGGATGGCCATTTATGTCCCGTCTTACCCTAGTTTTAAGTTTTACTTACCTCTGTAATAATCATAAAAAATATAGAAACAATCTTTACTTATATGTTTCTGAAATAAACGATCTCATTTCCTTTTCTATATCCATATATTTCCTGACGAACATTGCAGTTAAGTTATTAGTAGCAATTCATTATAATATTAATGATTATATTATTTAAATGTTAATCCAAGCGTATAAAGAACAAAAAGTATTTTGCATTGCAACATAATCGTAGCGCATTCGCGAAGGCCGTAGGAGTCCCTACACGGGCCGTGAACTCAAATAACAATTTATTAGCCTTAAATAATTCAACACGACAATATTTACGCGGCTGTATCGTAGTAGGGCTGTCAACATTTTTGCATTTCAGTCGTACAAAATGTATGTCAATGTTTTGGTTGGGGACCATTATATTATCAAGCAATGCTAAGATGTTCCGAATTAAAGTTTAATTCATTAAAGTACCTACACTTTAGTTTCATTCTAACTTCTATTCTAGTGATCGTCCAACTTTAAGCGTGCCGCGATTACGTTTGTTATTCTAGTAAATGACATATAAATGGACATCTTTTCATTATTTTGAAAGCCAATGTTTTCCTAGCGTTAGTGGAAACACTATTATTGCTTTCCTAAAAGCTATACCTATTGCAATTTGAAAGAAATCTAGCTTAGCTTAGACGTTGCTGATCTCTAGCGGTCATTGAAAGAGTATGGAATCTGAAAATGTATTTTGCGCATTTTCTCCGTGACTCAAGATCGGTGTCATGGATTGTACGGTAATCTCTGATCTTCAGTCTTCCGTGATCGATTTTCCTTCGATGCCCTTAGATAAGTAGTGGTGACATCCTTAGTTAAGACAACGGGTGGCTGCAACATAGTTGCTAGAGGCGCCTGCGCGTCTGACTTTCGATCTTAAGTTTATCGGGCATTGAAGACTATGAATGTGTGTATAATGCACAATGTATGCACTTTTGAATCTATTTGATAAGCTGACAATAAAATATGTCTTATTGGAGTAGCTGAGCTGTAATGAGACGAAACACACGCCATCTGGATTGAACACGTAACGGGAATTCTTGAACCATCTAGAAATAGTATAACTCACACATGCTCAAGAGGAAGGAAAATAATGTTATTTATCGTGCTTTTCGAATTGATATTAAAGTATTTACAGCTTGAATTGAAAGTTAACTTTCTTAAAGGGTAATTAATGTTGTAACAAAATATACCTATACAACTCTTTAAATAATTTAAATAAAAGTAATAGCAAGGTATTTAGTGAGTGAACTTTTTGGTGCATTGTCGCAATCAAGTAGGTATGACTAAAGCAAATAAACTAGGAATGATCGTATTTACAAAGGTGTTAATGACACTTTAAAGATGCCTTTGTTAGTTTTTTGGTCACGTAGTATCACTTGCACCATAATGTGACCATTGCGCAATCGTATCACGCGTTGTCCAAATTGACCCACCTCTGAAAGACTTTAATAGACCGGACAATGTACCCCGAATCGAATACTCGGTACACAACACTATTGTTGTAATCGACCGAATGTTACGACTTTGAAGTGATAGCATACATTGATTTGTTGATACGCACACATATTGAGATGGTTGAATCAAAACGTGAGTTAAGAGTGTTAGAAGACGATGTTTGCGGCATTTCGTTTTTGGAATAGTGATTGAGTGGCGGCTGAACTGGCTGATTGTTTGGACATTTTGACAGCTGACCGAGCTCGTTACCACTGTCGTCGTGAAAGGCATCGGTAATCTACATGCAAGGCTAATTGAATACAAAAGAAGCGATAACCATGGAATGCACTTTATGGCGGTTGCGCAATAAAAATGGGTTAAGGATTGGGCAAAGGCGTTATCTGAATAGAGCTTATCACGTGCCATTTGCGACCATTGTGCTGCGTCTGACTAATTTTTAGCCAGCCGCAATACCTACATTTGCTATTGGCAAATCTAAGTACACATATGTAGATACTTTTTTAATAATTTTGAGCTAGATTAGATAATCTATTGATAATGTTAAAGTAGAATGTGATGTTAAACTGCAAGTGTGTATTTTAGTGACTCAGCGGTTAGCTATTCATTTAATTATTTTTGTATAAAAATCGTAAAGCAGTTTACAGAATACATCTTCCTACCAAGTTTTAACTGTGTAATCTTAATAGGTTTGTAGTTTCAGAATAAAGTGATAGTGACATACGGACAGACAGTCAGACATGAGGAATCCATGAGGGTTCCGTTTAAAGCCGAAATACTGGGAATTGGCTGTAAATGTTTAATCGTAGACTTTACTTATGGTGACGTAACCTAAATAGTAACTTGCAAATGACGTTATTCGATCAACAGTTGACTTCAGTAAATGAAAACAAAAAAAACAACTATTTACTTTTCCCATAGTTGGACAAAAGACGTTGTAAATGTACCACATCCTTTTGAAAAGAGGCTGCTTTCCGGAGGCTGGCTGCCTCTGTCAGTCAGGTAATGACGTCATCAAATATTTAAACATCCAGGCACGCCTTTAAAAGCAACCCTACGTCTTTTTGAATCCTAGCTTTTTGCTTAGGGCTGTGTACTTCATGTGTGTAGGCCTCATCTGTAAAATAGCACGTCAAACTACACACTGCAACATCTTATGCGCTTATGATAGGGGTGATTTTTAATCAAAAATGCATAATCTGATGTGCTGTCGTCTGTACTTGAGGCTCTATGTTTTTTTCAGGTAGTAGAAGAGGTCATTCAACTAGGGAAGTGACTTTGGAACTAAATCAAATAATATTTAAGGTTACGAAATTATGTAAGGTAGAGGTAGGGTGCTAAATCATTAAGTATTTTCATATAATAGTTTACAATGAGACGCTTACACTTATTGAGAGCAGCTATATTTATAGCAACGAATAACAATTATCAGAGTGATTATAGAGGGAAAAGTAGAAGAGGAAGGCCAAGAAGGTCCTACATGGACCAAATAAAGGAAAAGTTAGGTGTCGTGTTCGTGTCGTACCAAGATGTCAAGGAAATGGCACTAAATAGAGAGAAATGGAGAAGACTCCACCGTCAAGAGCGTAGCTCTAAAATTATAGATAGATAGAACAATCATGAAACATAATTACTCAATCAAAAACAATATTCAAAGTCGTGAAAGATACCAATTGATAGAGGTTAATCTAAAGCACCCATTACCTACGGAATTACGCAAAGGTATTTCTATTATTTTACACACAATACGAGTGGGAGTGGCCAATAAATACCTCCACTTTATCTCTGGGACAAAAAGCCGCAAACTCAAAAAGAGTTGTAACATACGCAATTATCACATCCGTAGATAAGAATACAAAAGCGCTCGATAATGATTTGATAACTATAAAAACCCACTTAGCGCTTTTAGCGCGTTTTTTTTAGTCACATTTATGAGGTATTTTTGTAGACTAACCTTTACTAATAACACAATACAAATATAAATTGTTTCTTACAAACTAAGCGTGAGCTTGTGCTATGGTGACTAGGATAACAGATAGACATACTTATATCATATCAGCCTATTGCAGCTGGACATTGACCTCTCTAAGACAGCGCACATTGGCACATTGTTTTTCTAACGGATTGAAAGCTAATATTTCCCTCCTGTAAGCAATACTCGTAAGTAACTTTTATAATTTGATATCAATCGAATTCGGTTAACGTCAACGGCCGAACATCGGTTGGATGTAGTATTAGTCAGACATAACCCATTTTCTGCCGTATCGTCACTTACCATCAGGTAAGATTGCGTCAACTGTTTGCGTATTAATAAAAAAAAAAACACGTACAGGGAGAAACTCGACAAGGAAAACACCATCAGGAAGAACTTACTAACAACTATACACTTCCAGGACAAGATAAGCTATCGAATGAGCAATTCAGTTTTTGGGGCTCGGGCCAAATCTTATCGCTTCCTTAGCGAAGAGTCGCTCTTTGTCAGAGATTAACTAATGACTCATTAGGGACGGCCCAAGTGGGTCACTGACCCTAGCCTAAGACCTTGCAAGGATTAGGTGATGTACACATACATGCTCCACTAAACTCAAAGAAAAGTGAATCATAATTAGCCTATAAAACCCACGGCTGGGCTTAAGGCTTCACCTCAACTATAAGGATGTTTAAGCCACACTCTACCACGCCACGCGGGCTCAGAGCTGATTAAACTGAACTCAAAAGTAAAGTAGATTTAGAGACTACGCTTTGTGGTTCAATAATTTTATTTTATTATGATTACTAGCTGTTGCCGCGACTTCGTACGCGTGGACTCGATGATACAAAATATTTTATACTTCCAACATCATCCAGCTATAATGATATCTTTGTCTACCATGTCGGAGAAGAGAGGAATAAAAATTAAGGTCAATAGGCACTCTTTTTTAGATAACTTACTATCACCTCGCCATCCTCCTCTGGTAAGAAAATTTCGCATGGCAGTGACACCGACTCCAAAACAAAAAATTTTCGTATATTTTTCTTAGTATAAGTGTAAAGGGTTTTAATATTTTTTTAGTTTCCTTTATTAAAGGCAGTTTTATTCGCTTGTAAAAAAAATATAGGTAACTTAAGGTTTTAGTGTTCAGAAAAAAGTCAGACTCAAACCTCGATACCGCAATATATGAATGTGGTTTAGCATTTATCTATTGTGTCCCTAGCCCACTCAAAGGTCGGTTTATAAGTTACTACAATTGTAAGTTATTAATATTATTAGGAGCCTGTCGTGTCCCACTGCAGGGCAAAGGCCTCCCTACCCTTTCTCCTATATTGTAAAGTAAGTAAGACCATATAGTGCCAATTGACTTTGATCTTTCATTAATAATACAGTGATTCAACAAAATTTTGACAAACTGTCTGTGGTGAAAGAATTCACGAACTACTTAGCGTTAAGGTCAGCACCATAAAATTATGACTCCTGAATGTAAACGCTTAAGTATATGAATTATTGCTGTAGCATAAATGCCTATCAAATCAGAAGGATTCTCTCGACTTCTCCAGGTTTCCGTCACCAGATCGTAACTTGGAGACAGTAGGATTACCTTGGGAGTTTGAAAATCACTCTAAAGTAATTTAGCATATCAATTGATCCAGGCGTTCAATTTGTGTAAGTCAACAGAAAATGCTCATCACGCTGAACAATGTGTCCTTAGGCGCTCTATTCATATATTTTATAGTAGAGCTGAGCTGCTAGGGTTCTATATCAGTTGCTCAAGACCTTCAATTTATGTACGTTAATAGAAAACGCTTATCCTGCTGAACAATGTTTCCTAAGACGCTCTATTCATATCTCTTATAGTTGAGCTAAGCTGCTGGGGTTCTTTATCAGTTGCTCTAGACCTTTAATTTGTGTACGTCAATATAAAATGCTCATCACACTGAACGATGTTCCCTAAGTTGCGCTATTCATATCTCTTACAGTTGAGCTGAGCTGCTAGGCTTCCATATCAGTTGCTCCAGACCTTCAATTTGTGTACGTCAATAGAAAATGCTCATCACGCCAAGTAACTTTTCTTAACGCGCTGCTTTCATATCTCTCTTAGTTTAAGTGTACTGCTAAGGTTCCACGTCAAGTACTCTGATCTTCAAAATAAATTATAGCCTAGTATTTGCCCAGACTCAATAGCTACACAATTAAAAAAGTTTCATTCAAATCCGTTCAGTAATTCCGGAGATTAGCGTGTACAAACAGACAAAAATATTAAAAGTTGTAGATTCCTATTCTGTTACTGTTTTAACATCACCCTCAATTAGTTTTTGGTAAAAATACTCAATGTACAGACGCATTGGTTTTACTGTTTTATTATATATTATTATTATAATATAATATGTACGATATAAATCCTTGATTTTCTTGTATCTTTATTGGTGATTTCCATAATAATTGTTATGAGACAAGGGTTTTAAATATACACATTTTCAAGCTTTCTAAGTAATGATTTATTATTTAATATTGATATGAATTAATGACAATCTCTTACCTTTCCTACGACCATAACTTTAAAAAAAAACAGTTAATAAGTATTAATTTATGCAAAATACATTTTAAATAGAAGAACACCGTGTTTACAAAATTAAAATGTAATTATATCTCTGGGCTATTTGGTAGCGGGTAATAAACACAATTAACCGACTAATTAAACATGATCGATTAATTTGCTTGATATTTGCATTGAACTCTTGTTTACAATGAATTTTGCGAAAAACAATGTTCATCAATCTATGTTATGTTTTCATTTAACACAATTACTGACCGTTAAGGGATAATCATTTGGGTGCAACAAAATTTAATTACCCAAAACGTATACTACTTACTAAACTCAGCATTTTAACATATATGTCAAAAGAGGAAAAAGTTTAAAACAAAAACTACTAAAACAACACTAATAATATCAAAAATTACTTGAATTCATACATACCTAATAAGAAAAAAGTAATAAGTGTTACGACAATTTTATTTTGGGTTTGATAAAAATACAACCGAATTGAGAACCTCCTCCATTTTTAAGTCTGTAAAATACATTGAAATTTATGGTATCACAAAATCTGATGAAAGGTCTTTTAAAGTTAAATATTTGACCGAAATGATTTTTGAAGATGAAGTTCAAGTTGGTCTAATAATACAAGTCACTAAGCGTCATACAAATTGGACGGACGGACCGAACTGTCTGTCAATCACACTGGCCACAATAGAGGCTAATGATTTAATGATTTTCTGCCGCAGGGCGTTTTTATCCGACGTGTGCAAATAAGGAATATTGATGGATTGTCGTGCGCTTCTTTAGATAGTATTGTCAATTAATTGGATAAGTTTGATTGTCACTCGTGTTTGGGTCAAAATATCAAAAGTAATAAGTGACGGCTATTGTATGTATTAATAGTAAAACGTATTATAGTTTTTACAGTACTAAACATAGCACACCACTCACTACTGATTCTGGCATTTAAATAAGTATAGAAAAACTTATTTCTCTTAAAATCTCTCAAAATTCATTTAAGAGATTCATTTTAGTTAGCATCGATAGTTTTGCACTGAGACATGACATGATATGACAATGTCCCTGAATCGTCATCATTATTATATTCTTGCAAAGCGATGAAATAACAAACAGTATGGCACAAAGTGACCACAACCTTCAACATTTTAGTCGAAAGCTCAATTTAATTTATCGAAAACAACCCCTAAAGTACACACGAATATCTACGCCCAAAAAAGCTTTGCACAACTTTAAATTAATTGGACACGTTCCGGGTATGCAACATAGTTGTTTGCTACATTAATTAATAAATTGTGATAAAGTATTGTTTTTAAGTGATAAGCATTCACTATGCAATCTAAATATATTTTTGCACTTGAAAAAATGACCACCAGAGGCGGGAATCGAACCCGCGTTCCTCGCATACCGGGCGATTGCCTAACCTCTCGGCCACCCTGGCGTTGGCAGAGCCTGTCGAAATTTTCAAGTGCTTCTTAACGCTGTAATGCCGCGTTTAATAAATTGTGAACAAAATAATCGATACATCACGTAATTGCCTCGGCGCATCGTGGGAAACTATTATCCGTTCAATTTTCATCAATACTTGTTTGATCAGAATCTTTCGACAGGTACTCGTATATTGTCCGGTTGGCAAACATATGGCCGATTTGCCTGCAATTTTCGCGTTGCAACATCTATCATCGTAAAACGCCTGAGCGAGCATGACTCTGGCATGGCGTGAGTTCAAGGCGAACCATCACCAGGCGAATTTTCTGTTCTAGTAAAGCCCTGGCATCACTACACCTTTGAGGTTTACCTCCACATTCTACATTAATATAATGTACTTATATTGTATATCCGTCAGGCGATTCAAGGGCTGCTTGGACCCATAAAAAATGGATCTTTTTATTACCCGACTGGAGGAGGGTTATGTTTTTCGAGAGTATGTATGTCTAATTGTTTGGCACGCCCTACAGCCTACGGCTGGTTAGTTTTTGACACATGCGTGGTCGTTAAATTTCTCAAAATTGTGATAGTGACATAGGCTAAATACATTTTAAAAATGGCGCCCACAAATGGAAATAAAGGGGTGAGGGGGGATTAATTTTCTACTTACCATAGTAATATGGATAGGTATCAAATGAAAGCCAGTAATAAGACCATTAAAAATTTTTGGGTGTTTTGTTTTCTCAATAATTATGTTTGCTTTTTAATATAATAACAGATATTAAGGTAAGGAGGTAATTCAAAAAGCAATAACAAGAACTCAAGAAATATTCAGGCCAGCGAATAGACCTTTAACGCCTCACTCCAAAATACATGTCTGCTCCCAACTATGAGCATGAATGAGTTTGTTTTGAAGAATATTAAAACTATCCGATAGCACGTCTCGTCTGCCCCAAGCTACTCTTTGCCAAAACCCGTACAATATGAAAGGCAAGTTCCCGCCACTACGACCGCTCAGATAATGGTCATCTAAAACACTTGAGCGGGTCGCGTCAGTGAAAATTATGATTAATATCAGGCTAGTTAACGGTCAGCCGGTTATGGCGTCGGTCGTGGGGAGCCTTTACACGAATCGATAGTGGTCGTCCGACGCCCCACATAGCAAAATAGAGTTGATTTACTCGATTTGAGGATCGAGTTCACAGCAAAATCGGGCTGATTGATTCGGTTTCGAGAAATTGGTGTACGATTTCTCTCATTGTTGAATTTGTAGAGAACTTATTAAAGAATGCAAGCAAACGGCGGCGCTTAAGATTGATCTTTTGGATGACTTTTTAAACCCAGGTTAACACCTGGGATTGGTTTTATTCTTAACACAAATGTTACAGTCGATTTATTGATCCTCTGTGAAATTAATGACCCTTGCAATTTTCTCGAAAAACTTTCAGCAGTGGTATGTACACATCACAAAGTGGTAAATGCCGTGTATGGTTGCACAATTTTATATCACCCAATAATTACTTGTGCTTGTGATAAAGGGCGATTTACTTTACTATTGCAAGACTTACTGTAGATTAAATTAACAAAAATGAGTTCAGGGCATATATTTTAATATATATTTGAAGCTTAAAAGAAGAATAAATTGACAACTGTACATTAAAAATTGACTAGTGTAAACCCACCTAGTCCCTCGGATGTTCGATCCCATCGAGACTTGCGTTTGTTCGCGGGCATTCGATTGTGCTACTGTCGGTTAACAAACATATTTTCAATATTGGTATTGTTAATAGCCCCGCGGAGCTTGTACAACGGGGTTATAGCGGCAATAACGAGGCTGGTAAGAATCTTACCGGTGCTGAAGTTGTAATGGGAAATGAAACGGCAGCGCTTGTGAATAAAGCCACTATCACATGATAAAGTTACATTCATTTTAGCAAATCATACTGTTAATTAATCAGAATTTTTACATTAAGCCTTGATCACTAACACATATTTCTTTTTAAACAGCCGGTTTAGAATTATTTGACATATTTTGTATGGGAATTCTGTCAAATTAACCGACAATCGACGTTTACTGGCTGTTTAAGGATTAATAAACTCGGGTCTAATCATGACATGATAATTAATAATTTCTCATGCGGAATTTCACTACTTTACATGTTATTTATTGTGTATGTTTGAATCTAAGTATGACATCAGAACCAGCTTAGAAGAATCACTTGTACAACGATCCGCTCTCTCAGCAATCCGAGTGCCCATAATACTGAATCTTCCACAAGTTCAAAATCATACAGGAAATTGGCTACTTAATAATCCTTGCAAGCTGGAAGTAATTGATTAATAGCCGATAAGTAATGCCGCGAACCTTCATTGAAATCAGTATGAATAGCTCGATGTGGGAAAGACCTAAGTGGAAGATTGTGTACTCTCTGTTTAGCTAGGTTATGAATTTACATATACGCTTGCTATAGGGCTGGCGTTTTCTTTGTAGATGCTTATAAAAGTTGTGCCTATGGTTATAGACTTCAGTGGCTCAACTATAATAAGCTGTCCGTATTTTGGGCTGTATGCATCTTTCTCGCAGTAGGCAGCAGTAGTTGAAAATACATGGCAGACAATCTCTTACAGAGTAACTAAAAATCTAAATGCGTGAAATCGTACTGAGACAAATGAACTGAGAACCGAGCTAGCGAAGGATGAAGGACATACTTTTATGGATCAGATGTTTGATTTGGCCTTTTAAACCCGCTCTGACTAGGCATTTGAAACAGTTTTAAAACTTAAGGTCAATTATTCCGCTAGATTCTTATTAAATTGTAGCTGAAATGGTGCGATATATACATTTTGCCGATACCTTTCTAAATAAAATTCACTGTACAATATGCGAAGTTTTTGCTCAGCAACTTAAATTTTGTAGGTCGTCTAGCTCGTGTCTGCTTTATTTGTTATTTTGGCGTTCATTTTTTGTACCTCCCATCTCGCTGACAACTGTGCTTATGGTCCTCACGATAGCATCGCCTGTGTACACCATTAGCCAAAGTGATTGACGTTGTTATTTTGTTGTTAGTAATTTTGTTTGAAATCTAGAGCGGCGGACGAGTTTTTTGTAGACAAGATACACAGAAGGCTGCGGGCTGGGTAAAAGCGGAAAGTGAGCATGTTGCTATGCATTGCGATGACCTCCGTAGCCGAGTGGTTTACACAGCACTTTTCAAGGTGTCGCCATCTCTGAGGTCCCGGTCAATTTCTCATTTTCTATATTGTCTTGCGTCTGGGTCCACCTTGCGCCCGTCGTTGTTTCAAATTTCCATAACGCAAGTGCTTAATTAAGCTACTTACTTTGGGATCTGAGAAATGTATGTGATGTTACCTATTTACCAATACCTATTTATTTATTTCTTTATAATATAAGTGTGCCAAACGTAAAATATTGTTTACAAGATCTATGTGTAGAATGTAGATTAATGCTTCAGTAGGTATGGAAACTAGCTGATCATAATGATAATGACCCTTTTAGATAAAGCATGGATGGAAAGTGCAAAATGTTGCTTACAATGAAACACTCAAGATTTGAAGACTCCTATGGGTACCTATGGTGAACTTTAAGTAATATTGCAACTATTTACTATAATTATGTGAAAGGTATTTTTATTTATAAATGAGAGCGCTTGATATCGACTTCACTAATCCACTGAAGATTGTCGCATCTCTAGGGTAATTCAAAACAAAACCAATGAATTTTGGCCACTCCCCGCTCTTATTCCGGCCACATCACATCGAGAACAATGTTGACATGAGAGCTTGATTATTTTATTGCATCAGATTAGCTCCGTCGTTAGAAGAGTGAGTGCGAAACCACTTTGGTAGTTATTACGTTTAGATTATGATTAATGAACGCGTGTATAATAATGCGTCACTCACTCTTTAGCGAATTGGTGTTAGTTCTATCATTTGTCTGTGGTTGTTTTTTAAGCGCGGGTTGCAAGGGCACGCGTTGAAATGTAGAAAGAAGCAGGTCTAATTTTTGCAACTTGCAATAATCTTGCTAGCTTTAACACAAACCAGACGCATCTTATGAAGACAAAATTGCTTTCTAGCTTTATAAAACACAGTTTACTATATCAGCCATCGGCATTAATATAAATTAAAGTAACGGGGCGAGTATATCTGCTTGTCAACGCTACAACTGCTAATGAATGAACAATGGCCTGGGAAATGGGAAAGACAAAGCGGCCAAGAGTAACGGAAGCGCCATGCTTGCGCTTGCGCATAAGACAAATCGTTTTGATGTGTGATCAATGAGCGACGTCACTTTTGTTTCTGACTGGATATAAGTTATTCAGAGCTAAATTAGAGCATTAAAAAAAATGATGTGCTGTTTTGCCATGGATTTATTTATTTATTTGAACTTCATTGCACCAACAAAGATAGTACATTTGGCGGACTTAATGCCTTAAGGCGTTCTTTACCAGTCAACCGCGTGGGGAATGCAGAAAGATAATCAGTGGCGGGACATTCAGTCCTGAAACATTTTTAAGGAAGGATTTTGTAGGAATCAACAGTTCTTATAAGATTCCTAAAGGTTAACAAATCAACATACTTAGTAAGTTCCTCATTTAATAAAGGATTAGAATCCAATTAGAATAGCGTTTGGGACATAAATCCTATATTTACTAATACGCCATTAAACATAATTCTAACAAACGAAAAAACATCTTTCATTTTATCTCATGATGATTTACAAATATTTTATGTATTCAATAAGTCCTTCCTTTTTTTAATATTAATAAATTCTATTCGCTACCTTTTAAGGTCTGACCGGGAAGCCATGGCACCAAATAGCTCGCCAGACAATACTCCTTGTATTTGTTTCTTACGTTTACGCGAATATTCGAACTCATTAAAACACAATTTTATGGATGGCTTCGCGATTTATTTAAAACCTGACGTTTCAAACACTTTACAGCGTTCGTGGTCTCCCTGTGACTACTCCTTGTGTTACACAATAGTGACCGCGTTATGTCAATTCGTGAAACAATTGACGATCTGAGGGTCCGATCAGAAATCGTGACTAGTTTTGTTGTGTTGGTGTCCTCAAATAGTTCCCCGTTGGCTGGACGATGGAATAGTTTTCGATCCAGTAAGTGACTCATTTACCATCTCTGCAATATACTCCAGTAACCTTGTCGCTTTAAAGTACGGAGTAGTATGCGTCAAATCCGGTAGTTCAGAATTTTTGAAAACTCAATAATCCAAGTTTGTGACCTCGAGTGCCAAACGCAAGTGTGTCAAAAATTATAACTCTTAAAGGTCTAGATTTGATAGTACTCTTTCTTGACATCTTTAAAGAGGACTAATTTGTTACTATAGAAATGTCTTTGTAGACCCAACAGATTCCGTAGTATAGCCTTTAAAAGTTAATATTTTTTTAGAACTTAGCATTTTTTAACAATATTCAGACTGGGACTAAGTATACTATGTATATTGCGTATTCTGGTTTTCGTCACTAGTTGGACTACTGGACGATGATTTCATGCCAACACAAATCCAAGCAGATAAACAGACCTGCAATATTGACAGGGTATTTTTCCTCCCCTCCGGAGCAAAGTTTCGAATAACTGCAACGGAGTGATAACACGGCAGCGCTAATCCAGTGGGCGACCGCTCCGTAAATCTATCCTGTACATGGACTTAGGGGACATTGATGTGCCATAGCTCATTCTTCATAGTTTTGGAACTCTAAATCAGTATAAACTAATCAAGTACCTAATGACCTCTTGGTGTAGTGGTTCGCGCTCCGGACCACAAAACGAGGTTGCGGGTTCAAAATCTGCAAAGGGCAAATGTTTGTGAGATGAGCGCGAGCATTTGTACCTGAATCATCGATGTTATGTCTATCCGTTATCCTTGTCGCCATAGCACAAGCTTACGCTTAGTTTTGAATTAAGAGTTAGGTACTAAAGTATGATGTGTGAATTGGTGTGTTTGCTGAAACAATTTACTAATATTTATTAAGTACATTTGTATTTACTTACTTACTGAAATCGATGAGAATCAATATACATCTTGGCCTCCGACACCAGCAATCCCACTAGTAACAGCTTCCAGGAAAGCAATAATATATTTTTAATTGACGTTTTGAAAATAATGATAAATTTCAAAATAATGAG
The DNA here is from genome assembly GCA_949316185.1 of Pyrausta nigrata. Taxonomy (NCBI): domain Eukaryota; kingdom Metazoa; phylum Arthropoda; class Insecta; order Lepidoptera; family Crambidae; genus Pyrausta; species Pyrausta nigrata. The sequence continues at coordinate 12,451,095 of OX438947.1, read as the reverse complement.
AAAACGCCTATCGAATGTCATCATATTAGCCTATTGCAGTCCACTGCTGTACATAGGCCTCTCCAAAACTGCGCCAACTTTCACGGTCCTCCGCATCTCGCATCCAGTTACCACCGGCTACCTTTCTCAGGTCCACCTAGCAGGGGGCGTCCAACACTACGTTTCCCGAGACGTGGACTTTCCTACTCCAGCGCCCGTCGGTTCTGCGACAGACAAGACCAGCCCACTGCCACTTCAGCTTACTGCACCTCTGAACGATATCTATGACTGAATGTCTAAATTAATGAATGAATCGAATGTCATTACTTTGATGCAATCGTTATCACGGTATCTTTTAGGTTACGAGCTAGGGCACCAGAAAACGCCACTTTTTCCGATTATAAGTACTCTTAATCTCTTCCCAATGCAAGTCTCTGAAGTCCATTTGTGTGGTTATATCACTTTTCTAACTTTTGCCGAGTTGATTTGCAAGTCATTAAATACAAAGTAAAGCTCGTTTTAATACAACATTTTTTAAAATCAGTAAAGATCCTAAGTTAAGCACCAATACATTTACTATTATATGAACATGTCTCACTCTGCACAGCTTATGAGAAAGATATACGCCAAATTTAAAAACGATAAAGGACCTTGTAGTTGCCGAGTGTGATTACCACTGTAAATTTCAATTCTTGGCTTTCAAAACAATTTCATCAAAGGTAAATCTGTGTCTTGTCATGGTCGGTTTATCAAAAAACAATGCCAGCACCCGTTGGATGGGTTAAGCGATCGACAGTCACGCGACGGTACGGTAAAGTGAATTATAATTTGATGGAGTTTGTCAACACTAGGTACTTGTTTTTTACCTTTATTTTATTACAAAGCTCGGAAAATTCAAGGTTGTAATTTATATTTTCTTCTAGCAAAGTTATATGCGAAACTCCTCACACTTAAATATTCCTGTGACATGCATGACTTTTGAATACTTTGATTTCAATTACTATTGCTATTTCAAAGACGGTGGTGTTAACATCACAGTCTTCCTGACTCCGGTGCTGTGTCTGAGTTATTCCGCTGCTTCGGAAAGTACGTTAAGCCGTTTTTCCTGCACCTGATCTCTTTACGATCATGTCGGACTGCCGTTTCACCGAATAATGAAAGTAAAGAAACAGAGAGTGCACAGTGCGCAGTTGGCTAATCTCTGTTGAGATGTAGTCGCTGTAGTCGAAGTAATTATTATTATTATCTGAACATTGTTTTTAAATTCATGTGTTTGATAGCTGTATCTTATGAATTTAGACTTCTGAGTTTGGACTTGGTTAGACAGAATGCAAGAGAATTGCAGCTCTATCTTTTGGAGATGAGAATCAAACTCTACTGAGGTACTAAAAACATACTCGTTTACCCTCGTGTAGAGTTTGTATGGCGCTTCTAGCAGCATATAGCCACCGATTCCGCATTACTGGCTAGTGGCTACACTCAGCCAATACAGTTGCATAATCCTTGTCAATGCGTTCCCGTCAACCACGCACGACTGTTGGTATTTACTACATAATCGAATTCGTTGCCGGTCGGTTACTCGATCTTGTTAGATTTGCCACTCGCTGAAACTTATTCACTTTTCTTTCGTCGCATTGTAGTGTTTAAGGCATACTTGGCTTTTAATATCGTATTATTATCGTTGTTTAAACATACCAAAATATGTATTTCATTTAAGAAAATTACGCTGACGCCTATCTTACTGCTAAGTTCTGAGTTTTTTGTACGTCAGATAAATTAAAAGAATTAAAAATAATAGATTTATTAATAAATGGACATCAAACTACACACGGGAATAAAAAAATATATACTCATTTTCGTTATTTGTTGATAATAAAAACATTTCTTATTAACAGTACCAACTTACTAACTTGAAATATATATAATAAATATAGGAAAAATGACTTGAAATAGCGATCAACAACCAAAAAGTGTCCCCTCTAGATAAAAGATTTTTCGGAAAGTTAGCGAAAATGTTTCCGATGCGACATCAGCTTTCCGAGTTGTTAATTTTTTACCCCGCTCTCTTCACTGTGTGGCACAGTTATGTTGTTTATTTTGTCCCGACGATAGGGACTTTAATTTACCACATGTTGCTCTGGAGCACCATAAAAAATAATATCCACATGATTTGACGTAATTTGTATCGTGTTATGACGAAAGGTTCGTGTGTTTAAGAGTAATTTTCCCTGGAGCCGTTATTAACTGGTAACCGTAGTTTTTTTGGAGTAGAAAGAAAAAAGTTAACGAGGATTAGAAACGAGCGCCATGTTTCGGTGAGCTAGTTAATGAACTATGTATTTTGGGATATAAGATAAATTTACAAAAAAACTAAAAAGGTCGAATAGTTTAGAAGGATGACGTCAATATATCCTGCGTCGACCTGTTACTTGAACGAATGTTTGTTGAAAGAGCTTCTGGAAAGTAATAATTTAATTTAAAATCGTAGTCCAAATATTGGCTTAGTGTAGAAAACATGATGTCAGCAAGCAAACTTAATTCGAAATGATGGCGTCAACGAAATTCTTCATTGGTTAGGTAGTAAGAAAAGCACTTTATTTTATTACTCGAGCATCTACATTCACATAATACCGAATGACCCTAAGGATTTTGTATAATTTCATATTTGCTTAAATTTAATTTATATTCAAACGAGAATATTCTTTAATAGCCCAATTCTAATACATCGCGCCGGCATTATTACAGCTGGCATTAATAACCAATAGGGGACTAATCGATTCTGAATAGGAATTGCTTTAAGATAAAAATAAAAATATTTGGTTAATAGACTGAACACGAATAAATTCGATAATTTATGTAGGCTCTTTTGTTGCATTGCCTATCCGCATATTGATTTCTATTACCGAAAATGTATTTATTGTCGACTACTGAGAGAATCTAAATTCAGGTGGACTTTTATGCATGGTTATAAGTACTCATCATTGGATATTTATGTGACAGACGTTTTATACGGGCGAATAGCCTTTACTTGTACTATTCGGAGCCTCTATGTGGACCACATTCTTGGAAATACGGTAGCCCAGCCCAGCCGCTTCGTTATGAGAAATTAAGATGATAATTACCCGCGAGGAAAGCTCGAGTTCCGACGACTTTATTTATTTTACTTTTTTGTGATCTTATTATTTTAATAAAGGACAGATCTTTTTAATAAACTTTTGTTCTTTTGTTTGTTTTCTTGGGAATTTCGAGGATCATTGTCATTAAAGTGATAACGACGTAATGACAACTTCAGTTGTTTTTGCGATAGTGACTCGCAATAAAGAAGACATGGAAAATATTTGACAGTAGAATGTCGTTTTTAGGGTCGATTTAGCCCATTGCGACTTCTGTCTAAGTTAAGTACTCCAAGATTTTAAAAGGGCCCTAGACATTGGACTATTCAAAGAAAGCCTTTCTCCTAAACAATAGGGGTATTAATTAAAAGGACAGTGCGACGTTGTAACTGTTTTCTTAGGTTTTCTTTACCAAAATTCGTAGCACTAAGAACAAATTAACAAAGTAGCGGAGTGGACAACGCGAATTTATCTCGTCATACATAAAGTAGTTTGTTTAGAGGAGCTATTGTGGGGTCAAAGCTAATTTATTTCTTTGTTGAGCGAACGAAGTCCAGGTTCTAAGACGATAACGTTTTGTGTCCGTTTAATGCTGTCGGTTGCTTTACGCGAAAACCGTACCTGGAAAGTGGAGTATTAAATTTATAAAACTAAAACGGAAGTTCTTTTATTCGTAGATTTAATATACTTAGTTGAAGATACATATATCGCTCTATAATGTTACAACTTTGATAGTAATAATAATAAATGTATTTATATAAGTTAACTAATTGAGTTTAATTATGAATTACAGGAGTTACATAATTATGAATTATATGAAAAATTAATATTTCGACTTATCGACTTTTAGATTTTACATGTACTGTTATTGTATGTACGCATTATAAAAATCATTCTCTTAAAATGAGAGAAGTTTAAAAAATTTTGCTGCTATAAAATTTCCTGTTGCGTTTACCGCGTATGTCTACTTGGTTCTTTATAAGTAAACATTGTCCACGAGCCGGCAAGACTTCGCACACTCGTAAAGTACCTAATATGTAGACCTTAAAACTTTCCCTCAAAGCCGACGTAAATTGAACACGTCATCTTGTGATTTAGGTACCCGCTTACTCGTTTTTAAAAGCAAACAAGCAGTTCTTCTCAGCTTCACCTGTCTAACTAAATTATTGAAGTTCCATGGCATTGTCCACCAATTTATTATGATTGGTTAGTTGTCTTAAGAATATATTTTCAGAAAGCAAACTCGCATGCTACTCAAACTAAGCTTTGTAATTTGCAACGTAGCTTTTCTTATTTAAGTAAACTAACGTTAGACGCTTCTTTTTGTTATGACGCACATTTCAAAATTTGTTGTCCATTCTTTCACGTGTGTCTGATTTATCAAACTAGCTGACTCGGCGAACTTCATACAACCTTAGAACACATTTTCAGTATAAACGTTGTAGTTGAAGATTCGTATCTTAAAAAATGCCCGAATTAATATTGGCTGGATTCGGTTTCGCATTATGCGATCCTTTTTAGGGTTCCGTAGTCCGACAAGGAACCCTTATAAGATCGTTTATGGACTGATTTGCATGTAACTTGGTTCGAGGATACTTAACATATAGATCTCATTTTTAAAAATACAAAAAAATAAAATTACCCCCCTTTTTAAGGGTACCTTACCATACATGTAAAGGGGGGTGAATTATTTTTTTGAGTGCACCCCTTGTGTGGGGTATCGTTAAAAAGGACTATGAAAATAAGGTAGGGTTTTCATACAACACTTTTTTATCAACTTTACCATTTGCGAGATATAGCCCGCCAAAGTCATTTACATGGTGTCCCCCTCCCAGTAATTTCTAAAGTCTTGGACCTATAAACTTCAAATCACTCACGTAAAGAAACAGGCGCGGAAACTCTTATTTAAAATTGTTTCGGATATCCTGTGATAAATACTTCTGAAATTATAAATAAAACAAAAAATATGTACTTTTTTCCAAAAGAACAATAGAAACTTAACTTTTTTTGCCTATACTGTCTAATGTTGTAAGTTGATGGACGGAACCCTTCGTGCTCGAGTCCGACTCGCACTTGGCCGGTTTTTGTTTATTAGATTAAATGCCAGCAAAAATCTGAGCAGACATACAGTGTGCGCTTTTATCAAAAAGATACTAGCGAGACGTAAAAATATTTGAAAAAAAAACCAATAACTCAGCATCACGTCTCTCGTCACAAAGATACGTCACAAGCTTGTCGTAAAAAGTGTGTTGTAACCCGCCTTGCATTTTCGTTGTTATATTGTTGAATAGTCATTATATGTAAATCGCCGAGTCGTGATGATGGCTCTGTTGATATGACGGCCGTGTTTCGCAAGGAATGATAATTGTCCGGGGCTAGGAGTAACGTGTGGGTGCCTCGGCGCGGGCGCACCTGTTCTAACGTCTTTCTCGGTAAAAGACGCCCAAGATCCCCGAAACAGATAGAAATAGATTTAATATTTCATAAACGTGATCTCTAAAAGGCACGCTCCCATGAGTTGTGAACAAAGTTTTGTTGAAGTTTTTGAACTCCAAGTTACAACCTTCTTGTGGTGAACACAACCAAATAATCGACTTAGATACAATTGTCATATGTGTGGCATAAAATGCAAGATTAACAAAAAGTCAGCCAAAGGACTTGTCCATTAATGGTTTTTTATTCGTCAATATTTCTAACCAGAATAAACTAAATATTATATTAAAGAGTTTACAAAAACTAGTCTTTCTGCGTAATTAATATATTTTTTAAGGCCTCCGATTTAGAGAAAAATTAAAATTATTTTTTCTCTTTGTCTGTCAATAAACCGCACCTTCGCCTATCTCAATTAACGCATGAAAAAAAAATTGCCAGCAAAATTGACATTCCATTGACAGTAGTACCTATTATATAATCTGTGGTAGTACCTAGTTGTATTTATCCACCAGTGGAAAGGCAATGGTACATAGCTATACAGCCAGGAAATACAAGTAAGTGATCAATGGATGATGTCTGTTACAGAACATATTTTTTCTCAAAAATGGAGGCGTTTAAAATTCTGATTTCTATGGTAACGTGTTTCGTATTTCTGTAGCTTTAAGATAAATATAGGTTATTGGTGGTTGGTGATATCTTGGAATAAAAAACCAGCCTCCATACAAAAAGAGGACAAGTCCTTTGTATAGGTCAACAGTCTGTAAAATTAGCACAAATAAAATTGTACGTGTTATCAGCAATACACAAAATAAGTAGACCTAAGTAAAGATTGCCTGGTTATTTTATTAGGGCGCTGCTGGTACACTTTATAATGATACTGATATTGTGTCCTTGCATTTGTTCTCCCTCATGATTTAGAACCTTTGATATATTAGGTTCGGGTGCGATAAGAATTTCGCACTTGGAACTTTGATGGATCACCAACCCATTTCTTCATCGATCTTTGTTTTGATAAGTTAATTTCAATGTACATTCGTCCAGCGGGTACCAAGCTCAAAGCTTGCTTACATAGTTAAATGAAGCTGTATAGGTTTCAGCTAAAAAGAGATAAAAGTATTGCATATTTATATATAACAATATCTTCAAGTCGAAATAATGTTGAAATGGTCTGCAATAGACTTGAAAGGCCTATGACGAGGCTTAATAAACAGACCATTGAATGAATGACACATTTGAAGACATGACGTTATACAGTGTGAGTCTTCAAAAAGTGCACATATGAAAATGGGTGAAACTAGACCTATTTTTATCAAAGGTAAAATATTTAAAAAAAGTCTGAGTTTTCTTTTCAATTTTTATAGATTTTTTAAAGTTTAATTACCTTCTGTTGACTTATTGCAAAGAAAACGTTGTAACTTTTTATCTAGGAGGTATATCTTGATGAAATGAAAACAATTATAATGGTGAATAACAGAGAATACTAAGAAAATACATAAAATGCATAGAAAACGTCAACAAGTAATAATAAAATGTTACCTTTGAGAAAAATCTGTATTTTAATTGGTGTTTTTTCTAATTATTAGATAAATTCCTCCAAATAATGCCCATACTACAGGTGGTTCTTATTACTTTGTAATATTTATCATAGTATCACCTTTGTAAAACCAAAAATTCCATGTCACTATCCCTATCACAACTTTAGCAATAAGCGTTTGAACTAAGTATCTCTTGGCGCGCCATTCAACGCTTCGTTGCTAAGAGTGGCTCTAGATTTGTTTTTTTTTTCGTTTTCTAGGTATTTTATGTATTTTATTAGCATCACCTGTTATTAACCATCATTACTGTTTTTGTTTTATCCGGAAATACCACTTAGATCAAAAGGTATAAAGTTTTCTTTACAATAAGTCAACGGAAGGTAACTTAAATAAAAAAATGAAATTTTTTGACATCTTTTTTGTCGATAAAAGTGGGTCTAGTTTTACCTATTTTCATATGTGCACTTTATAAAGACTCACACTGTATAGCCTAACCTAACATGTTTGGTTAAAGAAGCAGGGTGTTAGCTACATACAGCAAATAATAGATTATAACCTACAAGTACACACATCAACACCTTCTAGGGATATACAAAACATACTATCATTATATCCAAAATATCCCTAGAAATGAGTCCAAGAAGTCTCATCTTAACGCCAGATAATCTATTTTTTTTGTGTTACGGATCGTGTGCAACAAAAAGCTATTTATAGAGTACTCGAATAAGTGGGTGCACTACTAATTTCAAACTTGGCTCGAATTATTTGGCACTTGGCGCATTTTGTACAAGACCAGGTGCTTTCGTATCGTCACCACTACTTGGCTGCCGCGTCTAACCCAGATTGCTTTGGCAACAATGCTTCTCTGATTATGTCATTGTTGTTGTTCAGTTTCATTTGCAACTTCATTATTTGGTAATTAGTATGAAATTGTAAGTAAATAGGTAGTAAACGGAAGAAATATAATTTAACACATCATCTTATCAAACAATATTCCCAAAAAGATATTACGAAATATTTAATTAGCACCTGAACTAAGCTTGTATTTAGTCTGTCTGGCAACAGGGTTGTTATGGCGACGACATTGAAAATATTTAGGTGTATTTTCAGCAAATTCAGTATATTTAAGAGTTTATTTGGAGAAATAGAAACTCGTGGATACACATTATTATTCCAAATGATAATAATAGATTTAGTAATAGATTTACAATGAGAACTTATAAAGGAGGAACCTACATTTAATATTATTTTAAAGTCTAATTTTCTTTTATATAAACACAAAAATTTTAGGTCCTTAAAAATGACACTTAGTGAACACGGACATTTTCAAAATGTGTTTTGAAAAGATTGCAGGTCAGTGAACCTCATAATTAAATTAACCGCACAATACAAATCAAAACTATTGTTGTGTACCGGTAGGACACGAGCGGACGTCATTATTCAGATGTCCGCTCCTGACGGGGCTGATAATCTCGTAACATGTGCTAATTAAAGCCCCACAATGACCACGCCTGTCCTTCTCGAAGGCCTTCAAGAGTGACTACCAATACCGCGCAGGGAGTACGCTTTCAACTCTTTTCAATGTGTATTTGTTTACTGTGTGTTCTTAACCCTATACCGACTCCACATCTTTCGTTGTCTACAACAACCATCGCTGGGTTTGTATCTGAGTATAGTTAGGTTACTTGTAAGGAATGATACATGTGTGTTGATTACAGAGAGACAATCGTGCAATGAATCGATCAGCGGTTATTCGGAGGCGATTCAACGATCGCATCGTGATAATCGCGATCACGGGTCCCCGACATTTCTTTTCTTTTATCGTCGACGGTTGCTCGAAGATAAAACAGTAATAAATAATCCAGAAGACGTCGGCTGTACGTGCTCTCAGTTGCACTTTTCATTTGTATTACCCGCGTAATTATGCCTTACACAACGCATCGTTTTATTTATAGCGGGTAGACTAGTAAAACGATAATCGCTAGATAATTGGTAGCAATAATTGCGGTAATTTATAATTTGGCCTCATGACGACCGATGAGCGGATGAGAATGTGGCTTCGAATGTCTATTTTGTTTTCAGGTTTATATACTTTTGTGGACTTTTTAATGGTGTCTTCAACAGCCACTGAGAGACTAAGAAATTTATTTAAAAATATTTTAAAGAATTCAAAGCAAGTTACGTATTCCAATAGCCATAAAGCCGAGGCAAACTTGAGGACTGCTTAACTTATTAGCATATTACATTTGGAAAATCTTATACAACATGAAAGCAAAGAAAACTTTTACTTAAGTCGACGCTGAAAATGCCAAGAAAGAAATACCGCAAACTCTAACAAAGTTGGTCCATTGTTTTTATTTAATTAAGTCTTCAGAATGAACCATTTATAAACTCCATAGATTCATAGCAGAACTCTTGGAATATTCACTTTATAGAGAACAATTTAGTCAATTCGGTATACTGGTTGCGTGAGAACGGCCGAGATTCTTTTGGCGAATTCATAGAATAAACTGCGTCGCGACTTCTCGGAAACTTTTAGAAGGGAATATCGATAACATAATGTGTATGGGGACAATATTATGCACGCCACATCTCCGTAGTCGCGACTGATTCCTGCGATTTCTTCATATCCTGATTCTTGTCACGCGTTTCCTTCGGGATGTATTACTGATGGCGCGGCGATACAAGGGTTTTGAGCCTCCATAACTGTATTCAGGGGTATAAACATGCACCGCTGTGTTTTTATATCAAATTGGTATGCCGTATAGGCGCTGGCGTCATCTGTTTCTACGGAACTTTTAAATTGAGGGGTGGACCCGGATCGCTAGTTCGAATTTGGTGAAATTTACAAGTGGCGTCGTTGTCTGAAATCTCATAGATTTTTAAAGGATTACGCAGTGAAGACACGTAAGCGATAAGATCGCGAGAGCACTTTTGTTTTTTAATAGTTCACAAAAAAGCTTTTTAAAATCCACAATTTATGTAGAAAAGTGAGTGGGATCTATATATATCTTGTTTTAAAAAAAAATATTTTTAACGTCGGTTGAAAATTCAACCCCTAAGACCACCACCAATTTTTAAACAGCCAGTGAATATCGATTGACGGTCAATTTGTCAGAATTTCTATACATAATAATATGTCAAATAATGCTAAATCGGCCGATTGAAAATTAAACATGTGTTGGTGAACACTAGGCTAAGAGCCTACAGAAATGACGATACAACCAAACCGTTAAAAGTAAACCTGCTCAATCAAATTGCGTAAAATCTTTTGAGATAAAAAACGTAAATTACTAGTTAATCTAAGAAGCTGTTACGCCTTGAGATCTTTATCAATTAGCCGATCTCGTAAACAATACGGTTTAGTCGGCAATGATTGAAATAATCAGCTGCACGCCGAAATCCTCACTGTCTACCGTAGCCAACCGATTACTAAACCGCTGTCAATCAAAACCATCGATACGGAATTGTCGTTTTAATCTCTACGGGACTCGTGTCTAACGGAGTGGTTCTCAAACTTTTCAATGTCCACCTGATTTGATGATGAAGCAGGTAATGTGTATGTATAGGAAAGCACTGTGTTTTGGATCAAAATTAAGTAGTCAATACGCACGGGTCAGGCGTGTTTGCTTAGCCAAAACTGATTGATGCAAAAATATCTTAAAGTTTAATCAGATAGTGGATAAAATACTCGTAGATGCCACAAATGGGATGAAAACGAATAAGAATATTTATGATTTGTAGATTCAAATCAAATATATATTTGAGAGTTAAAAGTACCTAATTGAAGTTATTTTAATTGATTCTCTAGAAGGTTCTAAAGTGGAAAGGTGGTACACTAACCCAACTTTTGTTCTATCCAAGTCTGACAGTATTTTCTGTAGTGTGCACTTTAAAAAAAACACAATATATTTTTTCACGATAGTTTGTACAGAGCAGCACATCAAACGATACATTTTTGTAGCAAAATCACCCTTATTATAACTGAATAAAGTACCACAGTGTTTGCTTTGATGTGGTTGGTTCCAGGTTGGTGTATTCTGTAAAGAGCTATGTAAAGTCAGCCTATATAGATCCCATTGCTGGGAGAAGGCCTCACTTCAACTATGAGAAGGTATGAGCCATACTCCACCAGGCGGGCTCAGTGCGGATTGGTGGAGTGGAGGGGTGTCTGTAAGGCAAGTAAAAACCTTACTGTTAGATGTTATCAAGCCTCCCCTAGGGCCTCTGACTAGGCTTAACGACTAATACCAATAGATATTACCCAGTTTTTGTCGATGCATACCTCGCACCATCATTTCAACGATAGACCACCTTAATTTTGGGAACCACAGTCCTAATCCGAGCGGGCCGCTTTGACGTTCAATTACAACGTACTTATTACTGTACCTCTTAGTACGATCGGATTAAGCTAAAAGGCTGTTATGTGGACACGGCTAACGTGATTCCTCCGAAGAAGGCCGGGGGATTTAATTGTGTTAATGCCATGTGATTCGGACTACGTTCTCCGTTATCCTTATACGGTTCGCAGTAATTAGTTTCGGATAAGCTACACGTTTAATTGGGAGCCATCTTTGTCGGATTATCAAATAGCTGTCAGCTTGGCGTTTTTTGTGATAGCGAGTTTTAAGGTCGTTTGATTTAGTGACACCGTGCTAAGACTGTAAATTATTTAACACATGCAGATAATATGCTGTTTCAGTCATAAAAAAAAATGATAGCGCTAAGTAATTCTGTCCTTTGTGTTTGGATTTAAACGGATAAACATTTTATGTAACAACGACACTTGTTCCCCTGGACTGAAAAAAAAGAGGATATCAATTGTTTTCCATAACCTAAGTTATTTGATTAGTATCCGGATATACCTTAGACTAGTCAAAATTAACTTGGTTAATTCATCCAAGGGATATACATAGAAGCTAAAACGGAGTTCACATTTAACAGCTAACTATCCTCAATTGACGGTTAATTTGACAGAATTCTCATACAAAATATTACAAATAATGCGAAAAATTAAACATGTGATAGTGAACTCTAGGCTAAGTGTTATGTTGGAGCTTCGACTTTAGAGAAAGACTGAAACGACCATTATTTTTAAGGATTTTCGTTTACATGAGATCTGTTAGGGTCTACTGAAAACCAGCGTCGGGGCCCCTTTTAATATGGACATCACAGACGCACAACTGCACAGTCCGACTGGCTTACCCACATAAATTGTAATTTTGTTGTGTTTCTTGTTTTATAACCGTGCCCGTTACGTTGTTTGTTTTCGTGTGTTATGTGATGTCCATTCATTAATAAATGTATTTTCTTTCTTTCTTTCTTTCTGTTGTCATTATGAAGTTTCATAATTCATACATAGGTACTTAAAAGGCTAATATGTTACATTTATACATGTTATAACTACGGCTCTTAAGGTAAGGGTTTTAAGTGGTTTTAGCATAGACGGACTGAGAAAGATAAGAACCATATCTCTTAGTTTGTGATGTCCATATAATCAGGGAGCTCAGATTAAGCTTCCAATAGCTTTTGGCAGCACTGGCACGCAAAGTTAGCGGCAACTTATGAAAATGAACCTCATTGTCGTCTGGTAACGATAAGTTTAGCGGCGCAGTAAATCAAATGCATTATCGACTGTGAAAATAGTCTGGGGATCCATTCTTAACTCTCATCATGATTGAGGCATAGCAACTGCATATGTTATAGCGGACTTGTATTATTCGATACTTAATCACTTTAATGCAATAAAACAAGACTTCAAAATACCAAGGTTACTCGGAGTGATTATATAAATCCAAAATATGATCAGGAACATGTAGGAAAATTATTTGGAAGTATCATCTGTGTATGTGCATATCAATAATCACTGTCTCCGTGAAGGAAATACGACTATCAATATGGAGTGCACCATTTGAACGGTCAATTGAATTTGGTGGTAGATACGAATGGTATCAAATTTTGAACTAAATGTCTCTTTGTGATAAAAGTGTTTTGTTTATTGTGGTGAAGAACTAATTTTAGGAACCAAACATAGTTTGGAGTAATACTCGCTATATGTTTTCGTAGTAGAGTCCTTTCTATGTTTATACCCTTAACTAAGCGGCTCATATCGCTTGCTCGGTCGACTGCTATAAAATTCAGCATTGTTTACTATATGTTTAAGTGAAATAAACCGCTTTATAGTCATTACTCTAGGTATTCCTAGTACGCCCCAATGTTATAAATGCGACTTTGTTGACATTATTAGTAATGTTATTTACTATAGTATAAATAATTGAACTTTCCTGTTAATTACACGCAAAACTAAGAATTCAGTTTACAGTTTTGAGTGTTTCATTGGAAACGTATTTGTTGATATGTAGGCACTGCTACATTACTGCGATAGTGTTAAGAACAAGTAAATATAATTTTCGAAAAAACAAAACACCCGACTGCATAAAATTTTATATTTTTGAAATGGACTTTTTACTGGCTTTCATTTAATACCCATATTGCTAAGGTAAGGAAAAAATCAATCCCCCGGATTGATTTTTTCCTTACCCCCCTTTATTTCCATTTGCGGGCGCCATTTTTAAATTTTTTATAGCCTATGTTACTCTCACAATTTGACAAATTCAACGACACCTCATATGTCAAAAACTGTGTACCCGTTTGGGCTGTAAGGCGTGCCAAACAATTATACATACATAGATACTCTCGAAAAACATAACCCTCCTTCCGCAGTCGGGCAAAAAGAGCTACTAAGTTGTAATAACTTTTTTGTTGTATTACGATTACGACTCACATACTACTTTTCGATAAAACGCATTTAGATAGGCGGATTTAAGCAGTTTTAACAGATTTTATTAAAGTTTTGTCCATAGACATTGACATTTTAAACAAATATGTTGGTTCAGTACTCTTAAAAAGTAAGCTCAAATATTAATTCAAAATATGTTGCTATCAAAACATTCTCGTTAACCTCGACGTAAGCGGCTTTGGCGCATTCCAAAAAAAGGTAAGGCTTCACCACACTACAAGTACTAGGTACAATGAGTGGCCTGGCCGGAGTTTAAATGTACCTACTGTTTACTACGCATGTAGTGACAACGAGACATGCACTCAAAACAATGTGTCAACATAGTAAAGTTATGTGACATTTTAATAGATCGATTGAATCGGTATCTACTCTCACTATTTTTTATTTATACTGCTCTTCTTTTTGGTTTATTTTAGAAAAGTTCACTCTATACCTTTCTGTTGCGACTAAGGTATGTTTGATCGTTGTAGCCACTATGTGCTTGTGCGCATGTTGAACTGACGCACCGATATTGAACTCTCAGTGTAAATGTTATTATTTTATTATTTTACGGGCCCATGTGAAAATTAGGAGCCCAAAAATCTATGCCAGCTGTGTGGCCAAGCCCTTAATGTTCTGTGCGGTGCGCGCGCGTCGCAAACGGTAGGAATTCGATGGTATCGCCGGCGGGAGCTTAGAATTTTATGTGAGTTATGGTGCTATAAATATATTTACCGTTGTGACACCCAAATATGTCATCGGCCGACTTTGTGATACCTTCGCTATGACATTAAAGTAGTTTGTAGGTACTCAAACTGGACCATTCTTTGATCTGCACGCCGTTAATATGCAAACAAGGTAATTAAGAGTGAGCAGCAACCATCTCGCCGCCGAAATACGAAATCAACAATTAAAAATCCTTAGATTGAAGATAATATAATTTATGTTATTGTGTACAAAAGTTTAGCCTATTCAGTTTTAAGTACGTTATTTTTATAGCAAAATGTATATTGGCCTGTTATAATTGATTATTGTACATTATGTGTTTTTATTTTGGTTTCTTTTACTTTACTTCTTGTTCATACAACCTAATCAACGCGAGTTTCAAATATGAAATCGTGCTATAAGTGAGCTCAAAATTAATTCGTGCCGTCACTCACTTAGGGTAGGTATTATTATTTTCTAAAAAAACTAAGGATCACGAAACGTTGAAGAATAAGCGTGAAACCGTGTCGACATCCCCACAGTTCCGAACGTTTAAGTCGACAGATGAGATGTCAGCAGAAAATTGGATTTCGCAAAATAAATATGTCGCATTCACTTTGAACCGTAAATAGTTTCCCAAAAACCAACTTTAATAACAGAGCACAGAGTTTTAAGTTGCCCGATGTTGAGCGCGCTGCGATTTGACGAAAAGTTAATTTAAAGTGCGACTTTAGGTCCCACAATGGATTTAATTTTGTCCACTATGGGTGCAGATTTCAATTGTTTTTTTTGTCAGAACTTATTTATTCATGTCTTAATCTTGGACAGGCGTGAGGTATCTCAGTTGGAGATTCGCCAGGTAAGGCCAACCTTGTTACGAATTTTGAGTGACACATTCCGTTTTTAATTTCAAACAATCACAGAATTGAGTTGTTTGTCAGCGAGTTTTAATCCTTTTGTGCGAATGTTAATCCTGTAACACTTTGCCTTTGATATGTCTTAAGGTTTGTACTTCACTTTCTTGTTAATTGTTCGTAATGTGACGTTATCCTTTTAGCTTTCTGTTATGTTATGATTACAACTTTCAATTTCGTTAAGTTGTATGAAACGTATCTGCGTAGCCTTTCTTATGAAGTATATCACTTGTGTGAGTATTATTAAGATGGTATTAAAGGACTAAACAAAATATAAATTCGCACCTGCACACAAAGTATCGAATCCCAGACAGTAAAACCAGAATTATTTTAATGGTTTTTATTTCTGTCGCACATCTGTTCTCTGTTCTCACTCCATTATCATGTCATATCTAAAACAGCTTTGTTACTCGAGAGGCATCTTAAAAGGATTCCTTTATTTGCGTATCATATTTTGGCTTCGATATAAAAATGCTAATAAGCTACCGGTAAATATCAAATTTAGGGTTTAAACGGTAATCCTCATGAAGTGTGGTCCCGAAATTCGCACTCACATGATTGGTTTAAGTTATTGAATGCCCTTGTGTCATGTAGGTGAACTTTTAATAGCCCTTTGGGGTCCAGTAGGCCCGGGGCGACGATCATAATTTTTATGAGAATTTTATTGTTACCTGCTCCATTTTACATTCTTAACTGTCTGTAGCGTGAAGTATAAATTCATTAATCTTTTCTCGTTAGGGATATACCTAACTGACATATTTTATGCAACCTTTATTTTGCGTTCCACACCTTTGACCTTTAACTTTTATCATAGTCGTTATAGCGTCCAGAATAGGTTTTTTAGCACCTTGCCTACGACTTGCCAGACCCCACATATAGCCAATTGTAACCAAAACCGCCTAAATAAAGGAAAATAATACGTAGAACGTCAATAAAACCTGACGAACGCCTCACATAGTGTTGCCGAACTATCGATAGTTTGACTATCGATAGTTGACCTCGGAAATCATTTATAATATCGATAAGTTTGGTAAAATAGTATTAATATACTGCAATACTATCGATAGTATTGAAGATCAATATCAAAATTACTATCGATAGTATCGATACTGTCGATAGTATCAGCCATGACTATTATAATAACAATTGATACTATCGATACTATCGATAGTATCGTTTGTCATCCGCTAGACAAGTCATGCTCGTATTGTATATAGCAATACTATTGATGGACAGGTCACTATCGATAGGACCAAACTATCGATAGTATCGATACTATCGATAGTATCGATTGTTATTGCAATACCCAGTAGCAATAGTATCGATACTCTCGATAGTGCATTCGATATTAAGCTTCGATAGTATCGATACTATCGATAGTATTGATGCTTGTGAATAGTATTGACACTCACGGGGCTATCGATACTATCGACACTATCGATAGTATCGATAGGAGAGTCGATACTATTGCTTTTGCCCAACTATTGATAGTCTATTGATAGAATATCGATAGTGGACTATCAAGCGGCAACACTAGCCTCACATAACACGTAGGGCTCTAACAAAAAATAATGTAGACGCCCACGCGACGTTCCCAAAACCGAAGTCGCTTCGCATAACTCGTTATAATGAAACTTGTTAATGTGTCATAATGTTTTATTTTAGAGACTTTATAAAATACTGTTAGTGCCCAAGTGACAAACTGCAACAATAAAGAATTTGACGACGACTGCCATAAACAGGACTTTTTAATAGTGCCTTTAAAACTACAATTAAAATTTGTGCGATACATAAAATTGTATAAAGTTAATTGAAATAATATCCATTTTGTTTATGGGCAAAGTTCAGTTATGGGTTAAGTGAAAACTTTTATTACTTAACAATCAAAGCGTTTATTGTTGTATACAATTATAAATGCATCTTACTTAAAAGCAATCCAGTCGAAATTAATTGTTATTAATAAGGTAGTACCGGGAAGGAACAGTAAGTTCAACCATGTCCCATTAGGTACGTAACCTGCTACATACTTTCATTCACATTATACATTACTGCTCCATACATTGACGTATCCCTGTACACACGGCGGCGCGTCAGACCACCCCACTTTGACCTAGACACCACCTCTATTTGCTACGTAATAAAAGCTGTTTTCCTAGTTCAAATGGGTAACCTGACATGCTGTCGCTGTACATTCAATTAAAGAAATAAATCAAACCGTAAAAGAAGAAGATATCACTAAGGAAAGCTATAAAAAATCGACACGTACAGTGTACGACTGTACGTAATACCTAAGCGTGGAGACCGCTCTTAATCATTTCAGAATTCGTTAGCAGTGTAGTTTCTTTTTAGTGTTATTATAAAGTGATTTATAAGACGCGCTTTACAAGTGGAAGAGGCCAATAAATGTATCACACCGGTATCGACCCTTGTTTTAAAAAGGCGAATTCCATTAAATAAATACCGAGAGACAGTCAAGACAAGAGTTTGCTTTGGGCTTACGGGCCATTTTGCAGCTTGCATTTTAGGGTTCAGTATCCAAACTCGATTAGCTTTAACGGTCTTTGATACTGGTCTTATTTCTTCTCTGTATGATAATAATATATATTACTAGTGGTTTCCCGCGACTTCGCCCACAAGAGTTGGATTTGTCATATACATTTTCATCCCCCATTTCACCTCCTTAATGTTTTTATATCACGACAAAATGTAACCTATGTCCTTTCCAGGGTCTCGAACTGTCTCTACACCAAATTTAATCTCAATCGGTTCAGTGGTTCAAGCGTCAAGAGGTAACAGACAGACAGACACACTTTCGCATTTATAATGTTAGTATGGATATAGCAGGTGCCTAATTAGTTTCTTTCCTCGTTTATATAGGTAGGTATATTAATATAGTCTTAATTTTATGGTAGCCTACATTTTATTTAAGGATTACAGAATTATAAATAACATCGTAAAAGATTTATTTTCCGTCCTATCCTAACTTAATTGAGTCTTTAGCATTTATATCCAAATTGCATACAATAAAAAAGTGTACCAAAACTTAACCGAGAAACTTCTTAAAACTATACAATAGGATAAATCTTAACTCGCTATTAGCGATTTCTTTAAATCGTTTGCATCAAAATTAAAGTTGTCTTTTAAAAGGCCGTATTGACGTATTAATTGCAAGGGACCGTCCCAGTGGGGTATCTTTAAGCCCGTAGGGTCTGAAAAATACCAAACAACATCTCAAACTTTTTATGGGCCTTCGTTTATTAGTCTCATCGAAGAATCCTAACATAAGTTCCCTACCTCGTAACGGTATGAAACGGGAACGTAGTTTGTTACTTGTACATCTACCTATTCTCATCTCATTGCCAAAATACAGAAAACTCATAGTATCAAACGTCATATTTTGCTTTCAATATAGCGAATTTGGAAAGAAACAATGTCATGGAACTATTATGTTATTGAAAATTGTGTAAAATAAAATAATAGAATAGAACCTTAGCCGTCCGTGAATGTGTGATATATCATTTTCTGTTAAATTATATTACCAAAACTTCAAGCCCCTTAGACTAGGTTCAGGCGGCCATGTTTTTGCCGTATATCGAGATTTGATCGAATATAGCAGTGACAGTAGAAATTATATTCATTTGACAATTCGTGTGCGGGAAAATATTGTGCTTCATAGTATAGGCAAAACAAACAAAAAAACATCATCATCATATCAGCCTATTGTAGTCCACTGCTGGACACAGGCCTCTCCAAGACGGCGCCAACTTTCACGATCCTCCGCTTCTCGCATCCAGACACCACCGGCCACCTCCCTCAGGTCGTCGGAAAAAAAACATGTACGTAAAAAAACAAAGTGACTAGGTGCCGCCTGAACCTAACCTTTCTGCTTGAATATAGGTTAAGACCTTATACATGAACTAACCATGAAGACACCAGGGTCCAGGAACATTTTGTTTAATCAATCTTAAATAAATATTAATAAAGTTTATTACCGTTTTCGTATTCATAGCTACAAATTATTCATTTGCTTATGCGATATTGTATTTAATTACAGATTTCCAATAAAAATGCGTAAATTTAATTGGGTATCGCTTTTATGATCGCATGATTCACGTATCACCAAACATTCTGAACTTATTAGGTTAATCATCAATTTGATTGATGTAGGGTTAAATTATTTAAGTATATTAAACTAATTGGATAATAATTAAAATATAAATAACATCTTCGTATGTTTACAGATCTAATAATTACAAAAATCATTAATCTGTCAACTGCCGACTTTGCAATTGTCAGATAGTAAAATAATTGTTGAAATAAACAGCGTATTATTTAAAAGGGATTAAAATATAATTTTCATTAATACCACAGAATAAATAATAAGGAACCAACTACACGATATCGTGTAGTCCCTACCCTCATGACTTTAAGGTTTAAAATTGTCCTAGGGACTACACGATGTTGGTCCCTGAGGGGTTGTTAATTTATGTTGTTACTGTTTGACATAAATCTTAGTTACCTAACGACACATCTTTAGCAGTTTCACAACGTAATTTGAGAAGCTTCTTTCTGAAGTGGTCTTGGTTAACCGCGGCCACCCATCCCATTAAGAAAGAACATTAAGCAAAGAAGTGGTAGAATAACAACTAAATGCGTAGAAACGGTAGCAACGAGGAAATATGCGGCTAGCTTCTTTTGGAAGAGTAAATAAACTCGAAATTACGAACGTAGGTAATTGTGAGCTCTATTCTTTACGTTATAAAAGCTATTTTCTTAGTTTCCATAGGTAACTTAACGTCTGTAACGCTCGTAGGTAAAAAATACGAAAATCCCGAAAGTACCGGTCTGAAGTTGTTCGAACGGCCTCAACATTATTTAGCTAAGCTTCATTGCCGTAATAGAAACTTTACCGAATGGGGACTCAGTGACGTGTGTCATTCTCTTCAAATCATGCCAGTAAAATGCAGCAGCAGAAATGAAATACAAATCTACAGGTCTTCCGCCTAACTCGGTATCTTTAAGCCTGTCAAAACCCATAAGACCCGCTGGCACAGAATAAGTACTAGTACTCCGTACAGAAGTATGACTTTGCAATGAAATTAAAAGAAATATCTACTCAATGTTGTCAACGATATGGTGTGACGTACCGTCATAGGCAATTAAAGAAAATTTAATATTATTGAGCGCCGAAATTAAAGTAATCGAAAAGGGTAAATAAAATTGTCGAGGAATGATAATTCCATTTATCTATTATCTATATTTTATACCATCTATTACATTTACAGGTAACTTCAAAGAACAGAACAATAAACATTATTCGTAGTTCCGTAGGGAGCGCTTGCGGCTCTCGTTCTAGTGCGTAACAAGGCCCTCTATGCGCTAAAGTTAAAAACAACTTCGATCATGTATCGTATTCACTTCGTAGCGTGGACTCGGAAAGAGGCAGATGGCGCCACCACGCCATCAAGTTAATATTTATATAGAAAGTATAGAGTAGTGGATTTGTAGATTTTATTTTATTAACTATTATAATATTCTTGAGGTAGTTTTATGAGTAGAATGGGTTAAAATAATATTTTGTTTTATTAAAATTTGATATTGAAGAACATAGGTACATGTACGTACAGTGTTTAGTGCCTTCGCCTTTGAGCAGAGGAAAAAAAAAAGTCTTCTACTTCCTGGCTTGAGGAAGGGTAAAGGAGGGGCGTGGTACGGAGAATTGAAGGATTAGAATTATGTCATAAAAAGGGCGATTATAATCATTTGTTAACTTTGAGATAGAAATATTGTAAGAAGGTTGCGGCTCTGTTGCCAAGGAACAATGGTTGCTAAATTGGTAGTTGTAAGGTCACTTGTTTAAGTTATGTCAGCCACTGTTGTGATAGGTTAGGTACTCTGTTCGATTCCTATAGGGTTAGTGCCTGTTCTGCGGCAAAGTTCTTATTCTTACAGGAACACACATAAAAGTATCTACTCGGATGAAATTACTAATTTAAGTACCAGCCGTTATAGTGCCTAACTTATTGACATCAAATTAATATGGTTTGTATTAGTGTATTACTCATACCATACTGTGAATACTTGAATTTATATAGTCATTAACTAGTCATATGTTGTCCTGAATGACTAGAACCCCCTCTATTCCGGTCAGTCCGGTAGCATTTGAATTGTATTAAATATTGAACCTACTATGTGAAAGCTGTGATGTTTTGTAATTTGAGAACATGTTCGTCTACCTTTCTAATTATTTTACAATACTGATTGACTTTACTCTGCTAAAGTGCAGATCAGACTTATAAAGCCCTACATATCTGACTACCATGTTCAGTGGGAATTACATAAGTTCATGCTTGGTATTTGTTAGATGACACTCCAAAGTATTGATCAATGTGCTCAGGGCAGTCTGCCAGTCAATTTCTTCACTCATCTAGATTGCTGTTGTTGAGGGCAACTAAAATCCTCATAAACTTACAAAGGGTGTCTATTATGCTCGGAGTAGCATGTTAGTCACCATAATATTTATTGGCTATGTTCTGCCTGAGGGTTCCAAGCCATAATTTATACCAGATGTACAGTCGACCAAATTGAATCATAACCCACCTTATGGTCATTTTTCTACTGTCATTCTATATAAGTAAGTTGAAATTCGCTTGAACATACATTTCCTAGAAACGAACGTGTCATAATTTTATTAGACACTGACACTCACACGAGAACTTCATTTCATATGGGTAAGGATTGCAATGCAACACACAAGTAGGTAGGTAGATATTCGGGATTCGGCACGGCCGGGCGCCAAGTCTGTATTGGGAACCAGTTTCTTTTATAAAAGTTCCACTGGAACTTGTGTTTGCCATGATAAAATGAAACAGTATACATAGTTGAAGAAAATAATATTTATTTTAAGTATATATTTAACAAGTGGCATTAAATTCCCCAATCCAAACACCACAAATTTTCATCTGGGGACCTAGACGGCCATGGAATAAGAGTGAATGCATCTTCATGCTAGGTAAACCAATTCGAGACAATTCTGGCAGTATGCACTGGACAGTTATCATGAACAAAGGAGACTACTGGCACTTCTTCACGCAAGTAAACTGTTCGCAAAGTCGGAAACATTGATTCTTCCATTAAATTGACATAGTTTATAGCGTTATGACGAGGAGAAATTTGAAAAAGTTTTCTGACACTTCCGGCATCCATCCAGGCACACATGTTAGCTGAAATTCAGCTGGATAATTGGTTGGGCACAACGTGATCCTCTCTTGATCGCGTGTTATCGTAACGCCACGAAGTTAAGCGACCATGTTGAGACGAGCGAAATGATTTCTCGTCTGTAAATATGTTATCCGTAATAGTGTTGCATTTCCGTTCTCTTCCGTTCCGTTCTTGATTCGACGAACGCCATGATTATGTCGTCGTCTGTCTTTGAGGGTACCCTCTTTAGCATGCCGGCTGATCCAGGTTCTGACTGTGTTCCGACTTATTCTTAGCTGTTTGTTCTGCCAAATTGGCCATTATAAGATTTGTTTGTAGATATTGACTTAGGTTTTTATAAAATTTCTGACTTACTAGTAGGTATACTTGACATTAGACACACGACGTTTTTTATTTTTTAAATTATAATACATTTTTCTTCGTAGTGAAAAGAGTTTGGATTATGGACTTATTTTAAATTGATATTAAGACTGGTTTATCTAAAACATGTCTAGTGCAGTTATAATAAAGGTTAAACTTGCATAAATCTCTGACCCGTTATGACGCATTTTTATTCATATTTAAAACGTACTATGTGCAACATGCATGACAGCGAAGAAAACCTTACTACATTTATAAATGCAAAGGAATAATCGGCAAAGAGGGTCATGATTCAGTTTGCTCGACTGTACAGTCGACAAAATTGAATCATGACCCACTTTGCCGATTATTCCTTGAAGATAAATCATTTCGCTCTTCTTAACATGTTCGCTTAACTTCGTGGCGTTACGATAACACGCGATACACAGAGGATCACGTTGTGCCCAACGATTGAATGGCCTGACCCTAAATAACTAAAATATTTAAGAATCTATATATTGTCCCTAATAAGAAAACATATTAATGTTTGCCTTGGCTACTTTATTTTAGTCATACAATCAAAATTCAAGTTTTACCTCCTCGCTCAATCATAACCAAAATTAATTAATTAGTTCGATATCCTTATATAACATAGCATATTACTAGACATTAAGATTTAAACCCAATACATCACTTTAATAATAATAATAAAGATTAAGTTTAACCATATGAATAAATATACCAAATTCTACATTCATATAATAAGAACTAGGTAAGTATGTACCTAAGATATAAAATTTAAGCCCGAAGGCGGGAAAGGAGTGTCCCATGGCCATCGCTCCCCCCGGTCTGAGCCACCGCGTGACGCTCATTATTCTCAATGATAATAAACGTGCTCAGTCCCCAAAGACAAAGAGAGTGAGAAAGAGAGAGAAAAGAGATTGCCTAGCAATCCCATTTTTAGAAGTTCATAAATATGTAACATTTCAGGGGTTTGGGGTCAATCCGAATTCAAATCTAATTAAATTTAGTCTCAATAGGTACTCATAGCTTTGCTGATTTTGTTAGTCACATGTAGGTACAGTCGACCAAATTGAATCATGACCCACCTTATGGTAATTTTTCTACTGTCATTCTATACAAGTAAGTTGAAATTAGCTTCAACATACATTTCCTAGAAACGAACTGTTATCATTTTATTAGACACTGACAGTTCAGTAACTGTCAGTGTCTAATAAAATGATAACAGTTAGCCTTGTCAGTACAAGGCTATGATCGCTATCTGTACGAATAAGTTTGTATGAAAATCTGCGAGAACTTAGGTAAGGGTTGCAATGCAACACACAGGTAGGTAGGTAGATATTCAGGATTCGGCACAGCCGGGCGCCAAGTCTGTATCGGGAACCAGTTTCTTCATAAAAGTTCCACTGGAACTTGTGTTAGCCATGATGAAATAAAACAGTATACTTAGTTGAAGAATATAATATTTATTTTAGGTATATATTTAACAAGTGGCATTAAATTGGTAAAGTGAAAAGTGACCCGATTAGACGACTACAAATGTCACTTCCCCAATCCAAACCCCACAAATTTTCTATTGGATTAAGATCTGGAGACCTAGACGGCCATGGTACCATGGCCGTCTAGGTTCGTTTCTAGGAAACAGTTCGTTTCTAGGAAATGTATGTTGAAGCTAATTTCAACTTACTTGTATAGAATGACAGTAGAAAAATTACCATAAGGTGGGTCATGATTCAATTTGGTCGACTGTACCTACATGTGACTAACAAAATCAGCAAAGCTATGAGTACCTATTGAGACTAAATTTAATTAGATTTGAATCCGGATTGACCCCAAACCCCTGAAATGTTACATATTTATGAACTTCTAAAAATGGGATTGCTAGGCAATCTCTTTTCTCTCTCTTTCTCACTCTCTTTGTCTTTGGGGACTGAGCACGTTTATTATCATTGAGAATAATGAGCGTCACGCGGTGGCTCAGACCGGGGGGAGCGATGGCCATGGGACACTCCTTTCCCGCCTTCGGGCTTAAATTTTATATCTTAGGTACATACTTACCTAGTTCTTATTATATGAATGTAGAATTTGGTATATTTATTCATATGGTTAAACTTAATCTTTATTATTATTATTAAAGTGATGTATTGGGTTTAAATCTTAATGTCTAGTAATATGCTATGTTATATAAGGATATCGAACTAATTAATTAATTTTGGTTATGATTGAGCGAGGAGGTAAAACTTGAATTTTGATTGTATGACTAAAATAAAGTAGCCAAGGCAAACATTAATATGTTTTCTTATTGGGGACAATATATAGATTCTTAAATGTTTTAGTTATTTAGGGTCAGGGCATTCTTAATATAGATTTACCTGAGATACAGTATTTAGATAAATAATAAACTGACATTATTATTTTATATTCTCAGTTAAAGTAATTATTTAGTTAAATTAACTCTGGTTGACTTATTTTTCATATACTACTATCTCCACACATTCAGGTTATTTATTCACCTAGATAAATAGATAGATAACTCTTTATTGCACACCATAACAGAAAATACAGTAAGTAAAACAATTTACACAGGATAATGTACAATGTAGGCGGTCTTATCTCTATATAAATATACTTGAAAACATAGTTATTTCTCCCAGGGGTGTCTCACAAACTTCAAAATATCTCCCCACTACCTAACCTCTCACACGTCCGGACTCGCACGATGAACCTCGCGGATAACGTCCACACTGCAAGTGACGGCGCGCGCTCTTCTGTAACCTCAATCCTTCGTCAATAAATGCTTTATAGTAGCTAAACCTTTGCAGCTGTAATCACAAAAAAAATATCTACGGATAGGTTTGAGTATACAGAATAATAATTAATGTCTTAAAAAACCCATGAATTCGAATTTCATTAAAAATTTAAAGGGTAAATCATGCAGAAACGATAAAAACACAATCACTTTTCAAGTTAACTTTAGTTTAGTATTTTCCGTATAATCTGTGTTTTGAATAGTGTGTGGGACAGGCCTATTCTTTAATTTTGTTTTCGCATATAACACTTATAGAATTAACTAATGAAATACTGTACTTGCGACATAATTCCGAGTAACGACGAAACACAAAAAGTTTTGCACTAAAGAAAAAAAAATATCTGTAACAAATTTTAAGCGTTAAGTACGCCATCTGTATTTTTTTAGTTTATCTAACATGTCAGCTTGCTTTAAACACTTTCAAAAGTTCGGAACAATCTGTATAGATGGCGATATTTAAACTTTTGTGCACGCACCCATGAAGCACTCTGTGTGGATACCAAACTGTCCACGAACGTAAGTTAGTACTTGTTTTTTGGGAACTAATCTATCCACGGACGTGTCAGAGGCTAATAAAAGAATCTGAGATTACTTTACACACAACATAGAGATTTGTTTTTCCTAACCACTAAGACTTTCACAGACAATGTAAGTTATATTTAATTATGGAAAAAGACTAGTTACTGGCCTAGTTACTGTTATAATTATATTTATTTAGGTTCCTACAATTAAAAAAAGAGTGATTACTGGGCTTCAAAGGGGGTGGACGTTACAATGGTGTAATTCAATTCGCCTCAGACTCAAGCACATTTTCGTGTAGACACCTACAAAAATACATTGCAAGATAATTTCATTCTTATGACTCTGGAATATGATTCAGAATACACAAAACCTATTCAGTGTCGTACTATCACGCAACGCGACCTATCGCGTTGCGTGATAGTAGCTTCTTGTGGCAGTTAACCCTAGTTGACTGCCACAAGAAGCTACTTACGCCATCTAGCGCATCTTTCTAGGACTTTATTCACCCTCGTCCAACCAGCAACCTAGTGTCGCGCATCGCCGGTGAATAAAACGCGGGAGCTTGTCGCTGCCGGCTAGCGACACCCAACTAGTTTAGCCCCTTACCAAGGGGTCGCCGCGCGTAGGTAACGTTTTTGCTACCTACGCGGGAAGTTACACAGGCCTGCCGCTGGTGGACCGATAACAATTAATTTTCCATTGTGTCTGGAAACATGGTACGTGAAAGTTTTAAATTACAATAGATACTTTAGTAGCTTTTAGGAAAGCAACGATAGCGTTGAAACGCCTGGAAAACAATGAGAATTTTCAAAATATTGAGAACATTAGAAAGAAAGAAAGAAGCATTTATTAATTTGGGACATCACAAACAAACAACGTACAAAATTAAAAAAATACAAAATTACTAAGATCACACAAAAAAAACATTAATACAAAATAGAAACCACACAAACAAACCAGTAACAGTCAAAGCTAGCCAAACAGTACCTTTGTGTGTCTGTGATGTCCAAATCAAGGGGGCCTCACTCAGCTTAAGCCAGGTCCCCAGAAGGCCCTGGCGCTGATTTTTAGTGGGCCCTTATTTCTTGCCGTGTTGCCGTTATCCGCCGTTATCCGCGGTAACTTTCAAATCAGGAGACAGACATGCTGATTTTATTTTAATCCATTCCGAAACAAGTTAACATAATTAATTAAAAAACAAAACACCCGACTGCATAAAATATTGTATTTTTGAAATGCTCTCTTTACTGGCTTTCATTTGATACCCATATTGTTATGGAAGGAAAACATCGATCCGCCCTCCCACCTTTATTTCCATTTGAGGGCGCGATTTTTTAAATGTATATAGCCTATGTCACTCTCACAGTTTTGACCAATTCAACGACACCTTATATGTCAAAAACTGTCCAGCCGTTTGGGCTGTAGGGCGTGCCAAACAATTATACATACATACATACTCTCGAAAAACATAACCCTCCTTTCGCAGGCCGGTAAAAACATTCTGCGTGTAGGTATGTGGGTAACGTCATGAATAGCGTCACCTCCGTCAACACGGATCTCTGCGGTAGAAAACGGAAACGCGACCGAACGAAACGTTGACCGCTCCGTCCGATTTGCGTGGGATAGCGTTACAAATAAAAAGTGAAGTGACTTTTTTGGGATTTGTGATTTCGTATTTCAATTAAAGGAACAGATATTAGGAGATATTGATAAACATCAAAGTTAAGGAGTTCGAATGCCTTTTGGACTATAATTTATTTTAGGTGTTGAGACAGTACAATTTCTAAAAAGTACGTATTTGTAAAGATTGTGGAAAATAGATGTAGATATGGGTACTTTAAATTTGTCGGAGACATGCCTTTTACGTTTTCTGGTGGTTTTGTCTTATATTCTCACTACTTATAATTCCAAAAATAAATACATTCTGATAAATTACTAGAAAATTATTCACAATCAATCACATCATCCCACGAGGCCGTGCAAATCAATATTGACTCGATGGCGACTGGAGCAGAATAGCGCGCCGGCGAATGCAAGTAGGATACGATGCCTTGCTTTGTTGTCATTAGAGAGACGATGACAAATGGCGTCTGTCACTGTCACTGTCATTTCGGCAATAGCGACGCGCCGACTTGAATAAATCTTATATGGCACTTTTGTCGCCTAAAACTAATAGAAAAAAAAGAAGAAATCTTATAGGATTTCTACGTTGACGTAAACAGGTACGATAATCAATAATATGCTTTATTTACTTCATTTATTATTACTTAAATTAATTTTCTTTATTATTTAACTTAAGAATAACTTTCTGTATTTTGAGAAATTGGGTTCAATTGTAAAATATGTATTTCTTCTTTCTTTTCTATAAGTCACAAGTAATCACAGGCATAACGATTGTTCGTTATCTCAAGCTCCAAAAATATATAGTACCGCCTACTGTTGAATCCTTTAGAAATCTTACTAGTACTTCTAATCCAACATCTGTTTGATACAAGGCAATGAAACCTCACCCAAGCCACTTTCGCCGACCTTGGGCAGCGGAGGTTGTATATCTAATTGCATATTGTGTAATCACATCGGCTACGAACAATCAAATAGGTCTTGCTCAATTTATTAGCCCGATCGAGTCGCCCATCCACTGAGATAGAATACCACTGTCGGATTTTTAACAGTTTCAAAGAATTGAAGTTTCGAAAAATATAATTCTACACTGACTGGTGCATAAATTTACCACATTAAATTAAGTTAATAATAAATATTTAATACAAATATATTTTATTAACATCAACAGAATATTGACACATGTATTTTGTTGTCGCAACAATACATGGAGCATTTAACAGTAGGCCCCACACTAGGAATAACCCGGTGGTTCATCATACAGGATAAAGAAACAACATTTTATTTTCCTTATAAGATGTAACAGCTTGTGATTGAAGTTTATCAGTGGCACTAGTATTTATCCTGTGTCAGTGCCTTATTAGAAAAAAATGTTTCTAGTAGGTAAGTCAATGGTGGAGGCCCAGCAAAATTTTCTTATGGTGCAAAGTTATTGTAACCAGATGCGCAAACTTCTAAAAAAAAGTTAAGTATGGTTCGAATTTATAAAAAAAATATTAAGAAAAATAAATAATAATAATAATAAATCATTTATTAATTTCATAATTGCAGGAATAACATTAATGCTTAATGTAACACAGGTGCATTCTCTTCTACCTGAACTAGGTTAATTAAACCTGTATCTCAGGCTAAAAGGAGCTTACACAAAATTGTTTAGCCTTATATAATTTAACAATAAATTGAAATAATAAATTTAAAGGTTAGATAACTAAAAATAACTAACAAGGTAATTATTAATTTCTAAATCAGCATTCGGTCACAAACGAATTCGTTATTAGCGTCATCAGCATAATATTAACTAGGGCAAAATGAATGCTGTTGCTACAATATTATTTTTTTTTAGTTCAGTGGCTCAACACTTTGCCGAATCAGTAATATCAAGGGTTAGTAGGTCTAGGTGCAATGTTATTTATAAATATCTTACATCATATTACTTTTTAAAATACAAATTATTACTACGATACTAGAAATACTTATTACAACACTAATCACTTATAAAAAAAAAGCCAAAAAAGCTTCGGCCGCTTTTTTGGCTGGACAGTCGACATCTCCCGTCTTGTGCGCGTTTGGCTTATTAAAGCGCAAGCATGTGGCACATTTTGATGGCTCGGTCTTCTTCGTGCAGTCCTTCAGAGCGTGGCCCACTTCGCCGCAGTGCCCGCACGTGCTGGTCTCCTCCCGACAGGTCTTGGCTGCATGACCGTACTGTTGGCACTTGTAGCACCTCGTGATCAAAGTAAAGTCTCTTATAGGGCACGAAGACCAGTTCACAAATACTCTCTCATTAGATACAAGGGCTTTGCGTATTTGTGCGGGGACTTGTATGACATAGTTGCAGGTTGCAGCATCCTTCTTTCCCGATTTATGATTGAGCTTAACTAACAGCGGATAAAAAGGACTCGAGTGTAATGTCTTGAAGCTTGTCAGCTAGGTTCTGTTGGTATAGACAATTAAAAACTTCTGTCTCCTGCAAGGAAGTAGGCACACCGATGACTATTATTCTAGGCTGGCGTTTATGTGGCTCATCTACAGTGAGCCCTGAGGTCGTCAATTGCGGCAACTGCTTCAACTTCTCTACATCGTCCTTGGTGTCTATGCTGATTATCACGCCGCCGTTTTTCGTCTTGCGCAACCCTTTTATATGTAGCTTCATTTGCTCTGGCCGTATGATTTTTTGGACAAGGCTTTTGGTGTCCTCACTGGACTTCATTTTATCGGTCGGATAAATTGCGACGGACCTGATATTACTCGGCTGAACTAAACTATTAGTGGTTTTCTTGACCATGTCGGCGAAGGAAACTGTTCCCGGGGCACGTTTTGAGCTTTCTTCAACGCTCTGTTTGAGGTCTTGGATTCAGTACAATAAATACAGCATAATGCTTAAATCGTGGCACAATAGAAGTTTTGGTGCGCTTTCAGTCTTAATGGATGGGCGACCCACATAAGCCAGAGGCCATCGTAATATTTAAGAAACTTTGATTGTTTAATACACATAAAGCATTCGCTGTGTCCCGAAGCGCGATCAATCGCGATTAATGCGATCTGTAATTATAGTGTTCGTTAACTATTGCTTGTGGGTGGATTAGATACGGTATTTTGCAATATGTATTGCAACCGTGAATAAACATTTGTAAATGTCTTCACACTTTCAATTATACTGCGGTTTTACATCATCATATCATATCAGCCTATTGCAGTCCACTGCTGGACATAGGCCTCTCCAAGACGGCGCCAACTTTCACGGTCCTCCACTTCTCGCATCCAGCCACCACCGGCCACCTTCCTCAGGTCGTCGGTCCACCTAGCAGGGACCCAACACTACGTTTCCCGAGACGTGGTCTCCATTCGAGAACCTTCCTACTCCAACGCCCGTCGGTTCTGCGACAGACATGACCAGCCCACTGCCACTTCAGCTTACTGCACCTCTGCACGATATCTATGACTTTCGTCTTTTGGCGGATGATCTCGTTCCGGATTCTATCCCTTAGCGAGATCCCCAGCATAGACCGTTCCATAGCTCGCTGAGCGACATGCAGTCGGTGGGCCAGCTTGACTGTCAAATTCCACGTCTCGGCCCCGTAGGTCATGACAGGTAGGACGCACTGGTTATATACCCTGCTCTTCAGGCATTGCGGTAGCGGCGACGAGAAGATGTGACGCAACTTCCCAAATGCTGCCCAACCTAGTTGCACCCTTCTGGCGATTTCGCGGTCGAAGTTGTCTTTACCCAGCTGTTGCAACACTTGCCCGAGGTAAACGTATTCCTGGACAACTTCGAGCATCTCGCCGCTGACTGCTATCGGTTCCGGGACAATATGTTCGTTGAACATGACCTTAGTCTTGTCCAAGTTCATCCGGAGACCAACGCATCGCGAGGCAGAGTCTAAGCTGTGCAGCATTTTTGCAGATCCTGCGGTTTTAAGTACATCGCAGCTGTAAAATTAATTATTTTGAATGTTTGCATTCAGGTGTCGGATAACAAACTGGCACTGACTATACTATTAAATGGCTTTGACGTAAGTTATGGAGTTACTCAAACTGATACTACTGCTCCGAGTAAGGTTATTTTTTTTGGAGAATGATTTTTGATAAGTATGAATAATATCACCCACTGTCAGGCCTGTGTATCTTCCCGCGTAGGTAGCAAAAACGTACCTACGCGCAGCGACCCCTTGGTAAGGGACTAAACAAGTTGGGTGTCGCTAGCCGCGCAGCGACACGCTCCCGCGTTTTATTCACCGGCGGTGCGCGACACTAGGTTGCTGGTTGGACGAGCGTGAATAAAGTCCTAGAAAGATTGCGCTAGATGGCGTAAGTAGCTTCTTGTGGCAGTCAACCCTATCGCGTTGCGTGATAGTACGTCACTGAATAGGTTTAGTGTATTATGAATCATATTCCAGAGTTATAAGAATGAAATTATCTTGCAATGTATTTCTGTAGGTGTCTACATGAAAATGTGCTTGAGTCAGAGGCGAACTGGTAGTGGATCATGTAACTTTGAATGAAATTGTTTCAATCAAAGTTTTGTTGCTAAAGTTGGCCATTCACGGCCAGTTACACTAATTAGTCGGTCTGAGGTTCGACCAAAATTTTACGTTTTCAATATAGGTAGTAAAAAACTAGGCTATAAGCATAAGTAATATTTTTTTTCCACAATTACCCATATTTTACCGGTTCTAAGACCTCGCCCATTTTACTCACTAAATTAAAAAAAACTAAAAGTCCCCTTTGCGTGTGGAATTGATGACGTTCTTGCAGCACTAGATGAAAGTCAGTTTACAGATAATTTTTATGTTAGTAAGTGGAGTCATTTTTTGAACTGACCGTGAATGGCCAGCTTAACAAAGTAACTGAAGTTGTCAAATGTGACATTTTCAAGCGATTACAATCCTGAATAGTCAGCAACAGAGTTACGTAATTAGCCCCCAGAATTACACCATATTGTTAACAACATTGAGTAGATATTTCTTTGAATTTCATTGCAAAGTCATACTTCTGTACGGAGTACTAGTACTTATTTTGTGCCACTGCGTAATATCCTATTATTTTATTATCATACAGTCTGTCCGCGTTTCGACTAGCGATAATTTATGGGCCTTTTACTTACCAAATTTTAAAGACTTAACCATAAGGTTTTTAACAAGCTTTTATTTAACTTGCAATGTAACTAACTAACTATGAATGTTTGTTCGGGTAGAATCTTGCAACTCAATTTTGAAGCAGATATCTTCAACTGACTGAGCTGAAATTTTGTATACACGTTTAGTTTGGAAGACAATGCATGGTAAGCTATGTGACATGCTTATAAATTCAACATGGCGGAGGATCCAAGATGGTGGACTAGGAATTTTTTATGCACTCCTACAATATGGGTATCAAATAAAAGGGCTTGCTGAGAGTAACTCAAAAAATAATGTGACGTCACTATAATTCCAATATGGCGGACTTCTAAATGCACTCTTACTAATATGGGTATCAAATGAACGGGCTTGCTTAAAATTACTCGATATTGTTACTTACGGTGACTTTACTCCAAATCCAATATGACGGACTTCTAAAGATGGCGGAGTAAGTTTTTTATGCTTTGTACAATATGGGTATCAAATTAAAGGGCTTGTTGAGAATAACTCGATAAATAAGGTGACGTCACTCCAAATCCAAAATGGCGGAATTCTAAAGATGGCAGACTAAGTTTTTAATGCTTTCCTACAATATGGGTACCAAATTAAAGGGCTAGCTGAGAGTAACTCAAAAAATAAAGTGACGTCACTATAAATACAATATGGCGGACTTCTAAATGCACTCGTACTATATGGGTATCAAATGAAAGGGCTTGCTGAGAATAACTCTATAAAAAAAACCTCGCTTCAAATCCAATATGGTGGACCTCTAAAGATGGAGGACTAATTTTTTATGCTTTCCAACAACATACGTATCAAATGGAAGTAATTGGTGAGAATAACTCGAGAAATAAAGTGACGTCACTCTAAATCCGTTATGGCGGACTTCTAAGTGCACTCCTACAATATGGGTATCATAAAAATATTGTGACATCACCATAAATTCAATATGGAATTACTAAAGATGGCGGCCTAAGTTGTTCGCTTTTCTGCAATATGAGAATCAAACGAAAGGCTTTTTTAAGTCTTTGATTACAATTATCGAGGTTGTTTTTTTGGAGTCTGTAGCATTGGTTTGCAACCTGTATAGGAGAAGGATAACTTCAAAATCAAACTGGGAGTTCCGTTTATACCGCGTAAGGGAGAGTAAGCTTTAAGTTACATTAACTAGCTTATAAATGACTTACGCGGCGCATTCCTCCAAACACCAAAGGGCTTGCTGTGAGTAACTCGAAAAATAAAGTCACGTCACTATTAATCCAATATGGCGAACTTCTAAATGGACTTCTACAATATGGGTAGGTATCAAATAAAATAACTTGCTGAGAATAGGTACAAATGCGAGTGAAACTCCTTTGCTCCGATCCTCAGTATACATGAAAGTCTAAGATTTTGGTGTGTACCAAAATCTTAGACTTTCATGATTGAGGTTTTTAGTCTTTGACAGTAAAAAAATAAGTCGAATGGTTTATGCTGTTATTTGGATGGTATTTCAATACTTCAGCGTAATATTTATTGCTATACAACTCTTTTGTTTACATTAAATTCGTAGCCAATTATACTCGTCACCTAGCCATCCGCCAAGCCGTTATTTATTGTTCCTTACCTTAGGTAAGCGAGCTTCGAATTTTCACCACCTTCAAGTCACTGTCATTATCCCACTTTTAAAAAGCCCTTTTTGAGGCTTACCTAGTTTAATTGTCGCCAAAATAATAATTTAATATACTGATACCTAGGTATATTAGATACGAGTATTCATTGCAAACTGAAAAATAATAAGCCAATCGAATTTAACCGGCTAACGACCTTGCACCAATGATGCGTTGAATGAGATGAGATAAACAGTGTGAATTGCCTACAGACTGAGAAACCTGTTCATTTATAACTAAAAAGTAAAAAATAAATAAAAGTAAAAAACTTTTTTAAAAACAAGCTTTTATACATATAAATGCGCTAAAAAGAATAAAATAAATTTTAGTTTAAAACTTTTACGAACAACTTATAACATCATTACACAATTTATATAATATAAAAGCTTGTCGCGAGATTTACCTATGTAGATAACCAAGTAAATTAAATACATACCTACTTGATCTGATTGACTTTAATATCAAACTAATGAGTACGAGTGCCTGCATAGTGAGTATCAATACTTGAATACCGCGACAAGCTTTTATATCATATAAATTTGTGTAATAATGTTATAAGTTGTTCGTAAAAGTTTTAAACGAATTTTTTTTTAATTCTTTTAAGCGCATTTATATAAAAGCTTGTTTTTAAAAAAGTTTTTTACTTTTATTTATTTATTTACAAAAACGAAAAAAACTTTTGAGAATGTTTTTAAAAAAAAATCCATTTTTTGGTTTAGTTTTGTAATAGGTTTAAAAAACTATTTAACTGTACTGTGTAACTGAATTTTTAGCAAGATTTATTATTAAACTTCAGTTTACCTGCTCAAAATTTTAACATTTTTATTTTAACCACATACATGGCAGCTGGCAGAAAAACTCTAGCCCAGTTTATTCAATCTCTACTAAGAGCAACTGCGATTGACTTCATGCAATCTGTATCCATTAGATTTTAGCGGTTATTTAAGTACCTGTCAAGGGGGCAAACACAAAAACCGGCACTCAAAGTGCCACAGGCACATATCTAAAAATAAAGTGACGGGTGTGTTTGCTTCCCTAAAACGCGATCCCTAGTAGGGATCTACTCTGTAGTGATCTGTATTTAAGGGTCTAGCCTTAGATTACTAGATGCTTATATTGATAATCGATTTTTTATATACTTTCATAAAACTGACAACCGCGGAACATTTTCAAGTGCCCAATTGACAACATTTTAGGGACTTGAAATCTAATGAGAGATATTCTGGCAGCTCACAATTTTTGTGTTATTTTATGTTAATAGATGGCGCTGTTCATATTAGTTATGTAAATTTTGCATCGTAGGTAATCATTCAGCCTAAAACAAAAACAAAATATTGTAATATTATGTGTACAGAAATGTAGTGGAACTACTTGCTTTAAATATAAGCGACTAACATAAGTACATAGACGGGTAAAGTAACAAAACACGGATATCGTCTTACAGCGAGTTTTGTACGCGCTCACCTTCGTCTGTGTGAATAATCATGTCAGCAAATAGTTTTAAATTCCAACAATAAGGCAAAAGCTACTTGGAACATCGATTCTCAAGTCCAATGTCGACCAGTGCGATTCTCCACTGCACTTTAGGCATGTCAGTCCCGAAGTAATTACAAAAACATTTCTAGATTTAAATATGAAGAAGACTGAGGATCTATGGGGACTATCTGTGTATATTATAAAATCAATTATCAACACAATAGCTCCTCAATTAGCAATATTTTTTAACAAGTGCATTGAAGATGGCCAGTTTCCAAGCCTAATGAAATTTAGTAAAATTATACCGCTATTTAAATCCGGCGAGAAAAGTGACCCCTCTAATTTTAGACCAATATCGATTCTTCCGGTCCTTAGTAAAATATTTGAAAAGCTAATATTCAATCAACTACTAGCACATCTTTCTTTAAACCATCTACTACACAATTTGGTAAAAAACAATTTGGTTTCACTAAAGGTAGAAGTACTGCTGATGCGGGAGTTGCTCTATTAAAAAATATCTTTGATGCCTATGATACTAGACAAGATGCTTTAGGTATTTTCTGTGATCTTTCAAAAGCTTTTGATTGTGTAGAACATAAAACTTTATTGAAAAAAATAAGACATTATGGGGCTTCAATGAATGCATTAAATCTACTTGAATCTTACCTAACAAGTAGAACACAAAAAGTATGCATCAATGGGGTTAAGTCTTCTGGAGCACCTCTGACCATGGGTGTGCCCCAGGGATCGATATTGGGACCTTTATTGTTTTTAATTTATATCCACACTTTGTGGGAGGTCTTTGTGATATAGTATTATTTGCTGATGATACTTCACTTATATTCAAAATTCCCAGGGGGAAAGATACTTTTGACGATGTAAATAATACTCTTTCACAAGTATTGCATTGGTTTACCGTTAACAACCTTTTGCTTAACGGGAATAAGACTAAATGTGTTAAGTTTACGATGCCTTATGTCAGACAGGCCTCAACAGATGTTTTGATAAAAGACAAACTGCTAAATACTATAAATTCAACAATTTTTTTAGGAATTACTTTAGATTCAAAACTACAATGGGGTCCTCATATCGTGGCCTTGTCAGGAAGACTTAGTTCAGCTGCTTTTGCTGTAAAAAAGATACGGCACTTGACTGATGTTGAAACGACCAGACTAGTCTATTTTAGTTATTTTTACAGCTTGATGTCGTACGGTATTTTACTATGGGGCTCAGCTGCTGATATACAGGGTGTGGCGTAAATAGTGGTCCAAAGCAAAGGTGTGGATACACTGTACACTGAAGCACCACATACCAGTATTTAAAAAAAAATTATGTACAGGGTTTTCAAAAAAAAAATTTTTTTTAAATTTTTTTAGAAATCGTTACCTTGCCTTACAAATTTGGTTATAATTTCCAAAAATGACGGTTTTTTTGTATCCATTTTTTTATTATTATTGCTGATCACTTGTACTTAGTACTCCATTCGTTTTTTTTTTTTACAAACTGAATTTAATAAAAAAAAATAAGTTTCTTTCAAAATTCAATACTCACTGCTAGCAAATCGTTTGACTTTCAATGCTTTTGGTGCAAAAAAATGTACCACACTGTCAGTGCCCATTGTTTAAAAAAAATGCCCATCTTTTGCAGATTCTAAAATGGTGCAACAATAAGTGTTACGACTTACAGGAAAAAAGTTATTGCTTTTCGAAACAAAAAGGAGCCCAATTCAGAAAAACAATTTATTTGAAGTTCAAGGGTTTACAAGGGTTGTAATTTTTTTCTGTGTGGTCCAAAGCAAAGGTGTGGATACACTGTACACTGAAGCACCACATACCAGTATTTAAAAAAAAATTATGTACAGGGTTTTCAAAAAAAATTTTTTTTTAATTTTTTTAGAAATCGTTACCTTGCCTTACAAATTTGGTTATAATTTCCAAAAATGACGGTTTTTTTTATCCATTTTTTTTATTATTATTGCTGATCACTTGTACTTAGTACTCCATTCGTTTTTTTTTTTACAAACTGAATTTAATAAAAAAAACCTTGAAAACCCTGAAAACCCTGTCCATAATTTTTTTTTAAATACTGGTATGTGGTGCTTCAGTGTACAGTGTATCCACACCTTTGCTTTGGACCACACAGAAAAAAATTACAACCCTTGTAAACCCTTGAACTTCAAATAAATTGTCTTTCTGAATTGGGCTCCTTTTTGTTTCGAAAAGCAATAACTTTTTTCCTGTAAGTCGTAACACTTATTGTTGCACCATTTTAGAATCTGCAAAAGATGGGCATTTTTTTTAAACAATGGGCACTGACAGTGTGGTACATTTTTTTTGCACCAAAAGCATTGAAAGTCAAACGATTTGCTAGCAGAGAGTATTGAATTTTGAAAGAAACTTAATTTTTTTTATTAAATTCAGTTTGTAAAAAAAAAAAACGAATGGAGTACTAAGTACAAGTGATCAGCAATAATAATAAAAAAATGGATAAAAAAAACCGTCATTTTTGGAAATTATAACCAAATTTGTAAGGCAAGGTAACGATTTCTAAAAAAATTAAAAAAATTTTTTTTTTTGAAAACCCTGTACATAATTTTTTTTTAAATACTGGTATGTGGTGCTTCAGTGTACAGTGTATCCACACCTTTGCTTTGGACCACTATTTACGCCACACCCTGTAGAATCAATTTTTGTACTACAAAAAAGGGCCGTACGTGCTATTTATAACCTCAAACCTCAAAATTCATTGAAATATTTTTTTAAAGAAATAAGGATATCAACAGTAGCCTCTCAATATATTTATGAAAATATTATGTATGTGCATAAAAACTTGCATTTATTTACAAAGAAAAGTGATACGCATAATTTTAACACTAGAAATAAAAATAAGCTTGCTATTCCACAATTCAGGCTACAAAAAGTTGGTCATTCTTTCATGGGAAAATGTGTCAATTACTTTAACAAATTACCGAAAAATATTGTAGAATTACCAATTAACAAATTCAAATCATTTATTAAGGATACCCTAATGACAAAAGGTTATTATAAAGTAGACGATTATTTAAATGATGTAAACGTGTGGACCAGCTCGCACTAGTACAATTTCTGTATTTAAACATTATTTTTAAAAGAGGCTTTGACAATAGTGACTGAGTTTCTTGCGCCGCTTCTTCTCAGCACTAGCCCACAATTCGTCCCAAAGCAGTGGTAGGGCTTAAAAATAATATGTTGGGACGTGTATAAGTGCCCCCTGTGGGCCTACATACATAAATAAATGACTTTTATGACTTTTTAATACAATTTGTATTGAATTCAATCAGCACCCCTAGCGGCACGATAGCGAAACCAATTTTTAATTTAAAAATTATAATGGCTCGTTCAATGGTAAGCGCTTAAAGCTGTCAAATAAAAACTCGCACTATGCCTCCAGAGTAGGGTCCTGTTTCCGAGTCGGTCAAATAGCACGTGACATCTAAGTCAGGCATGTACTCCAATTCACTTTGAAGTCACTTAATTATGTCGATTCTATGAACTGTCAGCGACGTCCCTTATTTTTACACCTGCTTCGGATGCCGTTTGATCATAGGCTAAATGGAATTGAAATTCAAATGAACTGATTTGACGTGTAATATGATTTTAATGAACTCTTTGCAATTGCAATAACTTATACAAAAACAAGACCACGAAGACGTTACGAACGACGTTATTATATTTCGTTACGAACAAAGGATTTGTTTTCATACCAGTATCTATAAATATCGTCTTGTTAGATTTAAAAATCAATTTAGTGATGTTAATTTACTTTGAAAGCACCCAATAAGACGATACATGCAATAAGATTTCGAAAACTCGATGACAAATGTGGTCCCTAATCGATTCCGTCACCCATATTAGCAATATTCGAATGTCAACCACCCCAAAACAAAAGAAGAAAGCTCTCACATCTTTATCAGTCCACTCACCCCTGTCCCAGCAATCTGCCCAGAAGCCCAAGGCACTGACCTGTGCAGCCGCGATAGGTATAATGCATACATAACAAGCCTCCCTGTCAAAGAGCTATTTGTCTTTTTCCAAATCGCAGCTACATTTCACACGGATGTAGT
This sequence comes from Pyrausta nigrata, assembly GCA_949316185.1. Lineage (NCBI taxonomy): Eukaryota > Metazoa > Arthropoda > Insecta > Lepidoptera > Crambidae > Pyrausta > Pyrausta nigrata. The sequence continues at coordinate 12,410,759 of OX438947.1, read as the reverse complement.
CACATTTTACAAGGCCCCTGTTTTTCTATTTTACTCACTTGATGTATGGGACGCATTTCCTCACTTTCGGATAACATCCAGTATTCCCTTTATGTTCTACCAGTTTAAAAATGTATTCGCTGTTAGGGGCCTTCGGTGAATGCTAAGGAATTATTTGGATTAATAAAATATTGGGCTTTTGGATACGTGTACGATCGATATCCGGTAATACAGATGTTCAAAACACACTTTTCTATGAGATGGTAGAGTAGGAACATAAAAGTGAATTAAATATTTTTTTGGAATAGATGCGAACGTGTTAAGTGGTACTAAGTAGCACCAGTAGCACTATCTATCTTTGTTTGTTTTGTTGAATAAACCTACATACTGAGGAATTTTGTGACTGAATCTTCAATCTTCAATTGTATGTTCAAAAGAATACCAGTAACACTAGACAAATATTTTAAGCGCTTCATTCTCATTATGAAAAACAGGCTTCATGTGGAATTGGAGATATTCTGTTTACGTATTTGATTTGTCAACAACTGCAGAACAATTTTGAATAATCTAAACACGAATATGTACTCATAGATTGTATCTGCCTACATTTTAATGATAGTAATAAAAGATAAGACATCAAACTATGAATTAATTATCCGTTTTTGGCAAGTATAAAAATGTTAATACCTAAAAAAGTCTTCGCGATTTAAATGACTATTAATGATGGAATGCCTTGCTAAATAAAATTATTACACCGTGTCTGCAATAAAGCCATTCCTTTCAGATATATTTCATCAACACTTTATCAGGGTGAGCAATCTAAAAAAACAGCCAAGCGCGAGACGGACTCGCGCACGAAGGGTTCTGCGCCATCATCTATACTATTTAGTTTTAAAAACATAAAAAAGACCACGTTTGTTGTGTGGGAGCCCAACTTAAGTAGTTATTATATTATGTTTTTTAGTATTTGTATTTTGTTAAAGCAACAACAGAAATATATCATCTGTGAAAATTTGAACTTTATCTATCACGGTTCATGAAATGTCTGTCGGCTACAGCCTAGTGACAGACAGACAGACACATAGACGGACGACAGTTGGGTTTTGTAATAGGGTCCCGTTTTTACCCTTTGGGTACGGTACCCTAAAAACGACGACCACACGCAGAGATATTTTCGTGGCTGCCATTTCTAATGGCGCGTTTGTAATGACCTAGCCGCGTTTACACAAATCTTATATTACCACTGTAATATATTACAATTACGCTCGCGAGGCGTATTTGAATGGGCGTTCTGATATCGATCAGGCTTTTCATCAGGTCTCTGAGGCGGGGGGCACGATCGTATCTTGCAGAGGAAGAGATCGCGTCTCAGATCTATCTTTCGTATGCCAATTAGCCAATTAGAGAACGCAAACAACGCCGGCGGCTGAGATAAGCGTCGTTTTCGTGGTCGCACCTTGGGACATTCCCTTTATTACGTTAAGGACGGTATTTACCGGGAGCATTCATTTGGAGTTTGGCTTGCGACGATTCGGCCTGCGGTTACAATTCATGTTTATAGGGTTCCGTACCCCAAACGGAAAAAAGGAAACCTTAGGATCAATTTGTTATCCATCTGTCCTTTAAAACTTTTTTCTTAGAAACGCGTGGAGGTATCAAGTTAAAATTAACATTAAATACTTATAGCTGCAGTCTTTTGAAGCTGTGAAAAAATCAAGTTTCTAAGTTAACGTAATCCAAAGATATGGCCTTCTTAGCCGTATTTTCTAACTTGGGGAATCAAAAGCTATAGGGTATGTGTCATGAAATTTGCCAAGAAGGAAGGTCATAGCACAAGTAAAGGAAAAAATTAAAACTTTGTTTGTACGGAATCCTCAGTGCGCAAAAGCGACTTGCACTTGCCAGGTTTTTTTTAATATGCACTAATTTAGCAAATTGTTTATGGATATTGCTACCTTAAAAGCTCATGCTTTTACTGCGATTTATGTACAGGCATATTAGTAATCTCGCCAAAGAGACGGTTTATTTTGGAGACACCAATTACGCACGTATTTTATTTCAAATATGATTGGTTCCCGAATTCTCAAGTGACGTTCTCTAGTGACGTTCGCACACCGAATTCTTAAGATGATCTTGCTACATTCACGTTAGTTTGTGAAGCGAATGCTCTCAGTGAATGCCATCATTGCCTAATCGGATTCGACAGTGCAGGTATTATGAAGTTCTCGCGGCATAATTTTTCAAGGCGGGGTCGCGACCGTCATTTGTTTTTTTTTTAATACAACTAGAAGCGAGCTTAATCCCGGAATTCTTATAAGATCGTGTAATTAGATAAATGTCAGCTGATAAAATGGAAACGTTTAGTTTGTCCCCCGTTTATGGATGTCGGACAGCACGCGCTCGTGACTGGGGGTATATTCTGAAGTGATAAAATGATTTTAGAGTTATCTTAATTGCTCAGATATTATAGAAATTTTTTTTTCTTTATTTCCAAAACTGCTAACTAGCTTAGTTTAGTATTGCTTGTAATTAAGATAGGAGTAAGAGAAATATTCGATACTAATTAGTATGTTTGAATCGGCTGTATTTTACAAAGCAATTGGCCAACTAACAACTTTGTATTGTGTGTGTGTGTGTATGGGTGATTGATTTTGTAAAATCTTAAGTTTACAATAAGAATAAATCTTTGCAACTTTTAAACTATTGCACAATTTATCGACCATCTATAAGTGGTTGTAGATTAATAAAATTTGTAAGTATGAAATTTAATTTTTATATTGTAAATATCATGAGACAAGGTACCATGTTCCATGGCAGAGATTTGACAAGCGAACGAAGAAAATCAAATAAAAACGCAAAATAAAAAATCTCTCAATAAAATATTAATAGACACCCATAAACGCACGTCATTTGTCATCGACTCTTATCGCGTGCGACATATCTCCCGTCTCCTAAAATATCGCCCCACGAAAGAAAGTTTCATAGCGGCTTAATTTGGCGGGTAATCACCTGTGCTTTTCTAACAACTTTTTTCAACGTAATGTATTTGCTGAGGTGGGCATCTGATATGACTACGTGACTCTTTTGGGGAACAAAATACCAAGACGGGTCAGGGCCCGTAGAAAAGATGCAGTCTATTCTTAAACAAAGTTTAACAAAATGTTTGAAACTGAAAAAGCCATCGAAACATCACGTGACATATTTGACATTTCGGTGATGATAGCAAAGTTCGCTGTAAAAAGATTGCACCCTGTCTAAACGCCTGTTTTTGCAAAATCTACAAGTATGGTTGATCTAACATAGATCTAAAATCTAAAGCAAGGGTTGGATGCAAAAAAACTCGCCAAGATTAATCGGCCTATACCTACATGAAAGAAGTACTCGTAACACATTGTAATAAGCTTTTTTCTCGAAGGATGCGTCCGTCCACGGAAACCAAATACCTAACAAATATTGCGGTAAATGCGGTGCGGTTAGCCATTCAGTGTCAGCTGCGGCCATATTGACACTTAATGATATCGTTTAGCCTTTAATCTTTTTCTTAAGATATTATTAAAGTATGGTATCAAGTATCCTTGTCGACTTAAGTATTTAGACGTGAATAAGGCTGCTTGAGCTATCAATGGTTTGATGCTTGCTTTGTATATGTTGTAGGATTATTTGATAATTCGAATTATCGCGAAAATTCTAGGGATTTTGCGAAAACACGCTCGCGTTTTTGAAAAAAACCTCACTTTTACAGTCGCATTGGTTTTACTGTTTTTTATATGTATAGATTATCTCAGTTTGGTCCACCATGTATCAACGTATATTTTGTTGTTAAATTTTAGATTTATAGTCTATTTAACACCACCCCCAGACTACCTTTATTATTTTGCTATTATATTGTATTACGGAAATAGTGTTGTCATTTTAGATTTTTAGTCTGCTAACCTTCACTTCTAGACTACCTTTACCATCTTGCGAGAGATCAGAGTAAGTTGTCATGTATATCGACAAACACATCTTGTAAATGGCCTTGCCATTATATTGTATTACGGGAATAGTGTTGTGCATGTAGCCGGTCCAAATCCGGCGTTAACGAAGGCCGGCGTGTAATCCGGGCGAGTCGCACAATTAACAAGCCTCGTTGTCAGCCAACTGTGTTGCCGGTATTACCGGCTACATGGTATTACAGGGAATTCTGTTTCATATTTTACGTACGGGGTGAGTATGGATTCCAGTTGGAAAGCCGCTACGTAATCACCTCTGATTTGCCTTGTGCGAATTTTTTCATGCACTCACCTTCGTCCGTGTGACGGAAATTTGTAAGGAAATTTGGTCAGCGGCTGTTTTTTTCTATGGAAATTTCTGACACTCGGTCGATCGAGAGCGCATCTGACTGACAAATGAAAACTAGCACTAAGCCCTCAGTTCCAATAAACAGCAGCATAGAAGTGGCCAGTAAAATTATTAGTGCTATGTAAAATAACGTCATCTTGTTTCAGGTAACTGATTCTCTTGGCTATTTCTGCTTTGCTCACATTTTTAACCCTGACGCAAAAGAAGAGTGTATCTTGTTGTATTATAATATAACAGCTGATGTGGATTTACAAGATGATATAAATATGTACTGATCACACTACTATACTCGTGGGCTTACTAAGCTTCATAATGCTCTATTTAACCGGGATAGTGTTGTGCATGTACATTCGGCAGCATTTCAGATTACATATTTAAATTACAAAAAAAGTTTTTATTTCGTAGGGGATAGAGGCGTACTCAAGATCAAGATTGGGTAATCTGATGTACGGCCGAATGTATCTCCAAATCTAGCGTTAACTGAGGTCGCAATTTAACAAGCCTCGTCTCCGACCATATGTATTACCAGTTAGAGGGTTTACTAAGTATTACTTGAGATTGAGAACATTCCAGAATTGCGTTGCCTTAACGTTACTATGACAATATAAGTAAGCAGGTAGGTGTGTTATTTAGTAAATCTATAAGACAAGATTAAAATATTACTGCGGCAACCTTGGAAGAGTAAATTATTGTTTTTAAGTGATAAGCATTCATTTTGCAATCTAAATTGGTATAATCTAAATATATCATTGCACTTGAAAAATGAAAAGAGTATTTTACTAAAACAATAATTTTCAGATATTTAACAGCAAAACTACTTTAAACTCAACCTGTACGTTACAATATAGCTAATTCCACTTTTTATGTAAAGATATTCACAATACTATTTAGTGCTTTTGACACAGAAGCCACTAATTGATAATAATAAAGCCACTTTTACATAAAATGAGATGAACGCACTGCAAACTTAAAAAACGGTACACGAGCTATGAGCAACGTCCTTATAAATAAGCATTACCCACATTCTGCTGTCTGCTCCAACAGATATGCTCAGGCATTTTTAATAATTAAAACAAATAAAGTAATATCACTTGGAGCAAAAACACTGTCAACCAGAAGCGCATTTTGCCGTCGCTCGTTCGTATGGGACAGGTTCCAACATTCAATTAGTGTTAAGCACTGAAATATGATGATTAATAAAAGAAAATTAAGCAATGCTGACTCGTAGCACGCTACAGTATGCCGGCCATTACTCGAATAAATTATCGAATATGTCAACGGATGCTAGGGCTGCTATACGACTGCTTACGAATACGGGTTCTTTAAAAGAGTTTTTGTGTTAGAATTACCTTAGGTGTCACAAAGACCAAAAGAAAAAAAAACACTGCTAGTCTAATCAGTGTTGTTGCATAATCTTTTAGACTGCAGGTAAATATGTATCGCCCCTAATATTGAACGACTATGGAATATGGATACTAGGATTATGTTCTGTGTTAATATTCAATGGATCTGTACCATATGGTTTAAAGACGATGTCTATCATCAATCAAAGACGAATAATATTTAATGTAAATAGTAATAGTTTTAAGATTGTTTAACACTCACAGTGTTATTTTATTTTTATAAGTTTAAATAAGAAACCAAAAATTCTGAAGAAGTCAGTAAGTTTATATCGGTAGGCTAACCGCCTAGTTTGAAAGCTTCTACGGTTACGATTGCAATTCCTTAACAATCAAAGGACGGTCATTCTTTTAAAGCTGTCATTGCTTTTTTGATATTAATTTGAACAAGTGTAGACCTGCCGGTACTCACTTAGAGCTACTGGATTTTTTGGTTGGTAGAAGAGCTTACGCATGCTAAGCTACTTTTTGGTTGATAGTACCTAATTGGTAGGTCTGGTAGTTTTAAAATAATATATTCTTTATTCGCCTTAAGGTGGCAACCCTAACAAATGCCGCAGTAACGTGGATAAAACTTCATTTGAATAACTTACTTGACAAGATGCAACGTACGCGCCCAGGGCGGGTGCCTTTGTGTGTTTTGACCCATTGTGTATTTCGGCGCAGTGGTATTAGCACACAAATTGCTTGGAGATAGCGTGCACAGTGTCTCGCATATTTTGCGCTGTCTTTTGGACTGCTGAAGTAGCTTAGCTGTTTAGCTGACCCTAGCAGATTTTTTTCGTTTTAACTACATTATTGGGCACGATGAACGATGTGGCTGAGAATGGGTCATGCATGTGATGTCTCACTAGTAACCGCATATTCACTTTTTTTTTAAATCATCTACATCATGGTGTATAGGGAATACTTTCTGCAACGTATTCTGCCATAAGAGAAACGGCTTCTGTTTCAGGAGTTGTTGTTCATTACCATTGCGTAAAACTGTCTGTAAAAGAATTTAGCATCAACGTAGGTACATAAATTATCATAAGTAATGTTAATGTCACACAGAAAAATATTAAATATAAGCTCAAAGAATATTTTCTCGGAACGTGGTAGCGATTCAAATAATAAAATATTTAAAACATATAATAATGTATTAGAAATAATTAAATTTTGTATTGTATGTATAAGTTTTGTCCTATTTATAAATTTAAGTAGGTATTGTTGTATTATAATTTTGAAGTAGAATTATGCTTACGGATTATTTTGCGACTTATGTCATAATGAACTTACCTACTTCTTCTTTTTTAATTTTCCTACCACTATAGCCGTGGTCCGTAAAATTAGTTTAAGTTCGATCTCAATGTATAGAACATTAGGTACCTATCTAAGTCTACTCATAAACTACAAGCTCATGATAGCACAAATATAAACCTCAGTGGTTTTTAGTCGCTGTCATTTAAGTTATCTTGTATTATGTCTTTTTTATTCGGTAAATAAATTTAAAAAAAAAAGGTATGGCCTTGTCTTAATTCGAATGAATGTTACCAAGTTTGCTGATGATCATGTAAATTTATATATTAGAGGGTCATGAAAAAATTTCTTAAATTTAAATCACTGATACCATTATTACCTACTCATCACCCCAATATATGGAGGATAAACAAAATCCAACTGCATCTTGATTCCTTTGTCAGGGAGACATTAAGTACGCTAGCGATGGGCGATTATTACTAAATTAATCGAATTATTCGAATGGTCTCTGTAATCGAATGTATTCGATAAGCAACCGCAGTCAATTCGATTATCATTCGATAATGCGGCCAGCAATACCGGGGCACGCGGTGCGCAGGCCGTATTACTAACTACTAACGAATGAATCGTCATTCGTCGCGTCGATTAATCATTCGTTCGCTGCCTGTCCTGTCGCGGCAATTCAATCGAAGGGCCGAGTATAGATTATCATTCGATTGTCGATTATTATTCGTTTTTTTTTTTCCGAATTACTAAATCGACATTCGATAGTTCGAATGGTCGATTGTCGATTCATTCGATTATTATTTTTTCGAACAATCGCCCATCGCTAAAGTACGCCTTAAATTGCTGCTCCTTAGGTATGTAAATGAGCTCACATTAACCCGAAATTTTAATTGTATCAATCGAAACAAGCTCCTCATTAGAGATGTGTCATATATCTGTCTAATACCGTAAGTTAGGTTTGGATATGACATAATGTGGTTATAATTTACATAAACCAATTTGGGATTGTAAATTAAAGTTTATTATTTTACAATCACAAATGAGGAGTAAACTTATTTAAGAAAAGACTAGACATTTTAAAACGAGAGTTCGTAAAACAAATTCAGCAACATGATATGTATTTCGATTATGGATAATTACTTATTTACAAACTATTAACCCGTTATTACAAAAACTTAGTACCGGGCTTAAGCCAGGACTATGCAGTTAGCTAGCCAATTAGTAAATCGTTTCTCTATTAGGTTATGTCACAAATGTGTCATTCATTCCTCTGTAGTCAGCTATTATTTAGACCTATTTTAAGCCTGGTCTATTTTGTTGTAATAACACCGCTATTGTCTTAAATCTGAGGGCTTACTCCGGTTGAAGACGTCCGTATTTTCGAATGTAGCCATTCGTCCCTTTCACTCACGGCAGAATGACAACGCGAACGAGCGTGATGGCTAGACTCGAAAATACGGACACCGTCAACAGGAGTGGGCTGAGTTGATTTTATAAAATCAAATAAAGTATTTCCGTTTTAAGAATATCAACATCAAATACATACTCTCGAAAAACATTACCCTTCTTCTGGCGTAGTCGGGTAAAAAATAGTAGTACCCTAGTATATATTTTTATAGAATCGGTGACACAGTTAATAAGATTCTTGGCCAAATACAATTCAAGTGCAATGATATCTAATATCTAGATTGCAAAGTGAATGCTCATCACTTAAAAACAATAATTTATCAGATACAACCATGCCTATTACTATTACTTGTGTACAGTTTACAAAGTGATTCCTTAAAAGCTTTGAAGCGGTAGTTATGATTTACAGAACTGTTATATCCGACCTATACTTGGAATATTGATCAAGTTGTACGCGGACGACATCATAATACATACATCATAGTAGTGTAGATTATTGTTTAATAACTAAACTACTTTTGTATGAATAATTTGGGTTTTATTATTCTGAACATAAGTGATTGATCAACTAATCACCCCAAATATTGTGTTTCAATTGTCATCTATTGTAAAATGCCTCAAATATGCACGTTTAATTTAATGTAAAGAGTTTAATTTAGGAGAATACCTAACTAATATCTGTTTTCTTAGCTTATATCTGTTAATATTAGTCGTTAAGCCTAGTCAAAGGCCCTAGGGCGGTTTGATAACATCTGACAGTAAGGTTGGTCACTTGCATTACAGGCAACCCTCCACCAATCCGCACTGAGCCCGCGTGGTGAAGTATGGCTTGTACCTCCTCATAGTTAAGTTAAGGTAAGGCCTTTGCCCAGCAGTGAGATCTTTATAGGCTACCTACAAACTAAATTAAAAAAAATTTAGGTACTTTCTTACTGTAGTTATAGTAATTTACTCCTAATCATTTTGATCTCATTTTAATTGGTTTATAATGCTTCAAGAGGAAAAATCGCAAGCAAAGTAACCTTAAGCCATTCCGTCCACGAATTTTAAGCTTGCCAAGATTGTCGACCATTGATATTACTGACCGTTACATAATGAGGATTTTGAACGAAAATTCCCTCCAATAAATCATGTTCCCGTATTCCCTGAACCGATTACATTGTGTTTGCCCAGGCGCACCTTTACGGTGTATTGTTGAATGCGATGAATTCAATATTTCGTATAATTGGTCCGCTCTTGTTCATGAGAATTTACTTATCGGGACCGCTAAACCAAAAATATGCTGTAATGATTGCCTTAAGAAGTGGATTCCGTTTTTGCAACAATGTTGTGTTCTTTTAATGTCACTGCACATTTGCATGGAAACGATTTCACAACTTTTTTTACAAGCACTACTCTTCCTTCGCATCGTTGTCCGTTCACTTGTCTGCCTACACGTGTAGATAAAAAAATGTATCTGTCGCAATAATAATAATAAGTCAGCCTATTAGATCCCACTGCTGGGAAAAGGCCTCACCTCAACTATGAGGAGGAACGAGCCATACTTCACCACGCGGGCTCAGTGCGGATTGGTGGAGGGGTGTATGTAAGGCAAGTGACAAACCTTACTGTCAGAAGTTATCAAGCCGCCCTAGGGCCTCTGACTAGGCTTAACGACTAATACCACAGATATTAGCCGGGACCAACTGCTTAACGTGCCTTCCGAAGCACGGAGATGCTTGTCATGGACGTCACATAAATGGTCGGAATGGTCACCCATCCAATCACGACCGCGCCGTGGGTTGCTTAACTTTTGGTATCACTACCAAAGCGCTGCCGCCACTGCGCCACAGGCACCTCCGCAATAAGATAGATAAACCCGTAGTATAATTATATCCCTGTATTGCATTTCTGGGTAACCTATCTTTCGGGATACCAACTGATGTTCCTATTAAAGCTATTTCACTAAACTTAATCTAGTAAAATAAGTATATCACTAAACTTGGACCGTTTATAACTATATTCCTACTGAGATAGTAATGAATCGCTTTCGTATAACTATGTTACGGTATATAGTTATATTCCTAGGGATATAACTATATTAAGGCTTTATCTATCTTACTGCGACATATCTTCTATCAAAAAACAGTCATTCGAGCTGTTATTTTGGCTACTGATTAAAATACACCAAACTACAATTAATTATTAATGACAGGCTTAAATAACTTATCTTGATATTTCTAAACGTCCATTAAATAGTAAAACTGATGATCGCTATGAATGTTATTTTCATAAATTAGCGATTATAAGCTTATCCAAATCAGTTTAAATTATTGATTTAAAGAAAAAACTGATCAGAACTAGTACGTAATACTCGTACGTATGCAGCAATTTGGTACAACTAATTTATAAAATCATGCTATCTTATTGTGAAGAAATATTGGATGTCCCTGCATTCATGTTGATGTTTCTGCATTCCCACGCGGTTGACTGGTAGAGAATGCTTTAAGGCATTACTGCAATAATTATGTCCACCAATTGTACTTTCTTTTTTGGTGCAATAAAGTTTAAATAAATAATAAAGACAAACATACAAAAATCAAGTAATAATATCAGCACAAAATAAGTACCAACGTAAGAAGGTGTAGACAATTCTTTATTAAAATCAATTTTTGTGAACACAGTTCTTCACTTACACATAAGGACATCCTGTACATTTTCGGTTTAACATACAGGAAGTTGCTAAATAGGTCAAAGGTTTTACTACACTTTCATACACAAGTGTCTGGTAACTGTGAAGTACGTAATAATACAAAAAAGCCAATTAGCATTAATATATTCCATCCACGGAGGTGACAGCGAGTCCCCGCTTCGAAATCTCTTTAAAATTCGAATAAAAAACACTTAATCTAAAACAGTCACTATAATAGTGCTCCTACATACTTTGAATATAAATTAGCACTAGAGTGGTAAAAAATGCTATGGCCCAAACAACAGAACCGGACCGACAGGCGTGGCTAATAATTTTATTATGACTGATTTCTATTAAAGAACAATAAGGTGGAATATTTCGGAGACGCATGATTAGTTTTTTTTTTATATACTGGCGGTTAGTTACGCATTTGGGAGGTAGGTATTTCTTTTAAAAGTTAGATGGCTAGCCTATTTAGATGGATCAATGATAACCTTATCAATCAACTTTGTTGGAAAAATAAGGTTGAATCACGAGGACTTACATATGTAAGATACCCTTCACAAAGTAGTTTCAGCAAGCCTTTGATGTCAAAGGATACTGCTTATTTATTCAGATACATTAGGATATTCCTGTAGTCTTATTCTAGAAACGAAAAGTTGATCCAAGAAGAAGTAAAGCAGGTCTTGTATTAATTAATAATAATTTACCAAGCTCTTTGATCCAACATGCAAAACAATGCGGTGGTAATTAAACAAAAAAAAAATACAAGAATCGGTCCCATAAATTAAGCGAAACGGAAAAGGTCCAACGCGTATCGAGACCTTTTAAGAAACCTGTACACTTGGATTCCATTCCTTGGACCATAGTTAAAATGCTCGAAGAATAGCTATTCATTAGTGGGTGCGAGAATGAGAATTCTTTAGGCACTCTGAATATTCCGATGCCCGTGAGGGTTGTATTGTCTTTAGAAAAATGCCTTAGTCGGTGCTAAATTATGTCGAGTCGGTGTCGGCAACATCGGCAGGACAATCCGCTGCTATCGATCTTATTTGAGATAGGGTTATACGAAAAAATGCCTGGATTTCTCAAAGCAACGTGGAGCAAACATCTCAGAACGACTTCTCGTGTGACTTGATTTAATGGTAAATATCAGTAAATAAATTAACATTAAAATTGTATGCCATAACGTTTATACAACCGACGACCGTCCTGGTGTAGTGGTTTGTGTTCTGGACTACAAAACTAGGGCAATGTTTGTGTGATGAGCAAAAGCGTTTGTACCTAAGTCAGGATATTTTACCGTATAAAAGTAGGTACCTATGTCTATCTGTTAACCAAGTCGCCAAAGCACAAGCTCATGCTCAGTTTGGGGCTAGGTAATTGGTGTGTTTGTTGAAACAGTTTATTTATTTATTTAATACTAGCAGTTCTTAGCGACTTCACCCGCGCCAAAATTCAGATTTCCATACAAACTTTTATCCCCCATTTCACCCTAATGATGATTTTATATCGCGACAAAAAGTAGCCTATGTCCTTCCCAGGGTTTCAAGTTTCAAAACCAAATTTCATTAGAATTGGTCCCGCCGTTCTTGAGTTATAAGTGTTGTAACTAACTTTCTTTTATATTAGGTATAGAAGATTATTATTAAGCAAAAGGGTTATGAGCAATCTCGAAGTCAGGATCTATTAACTGAGAACTTTTGTGTGTGATCATAATGCTATACTCTCTAACTGTAGAAATCAACTGGGAATTGTTTGTAGAGATCCCGGTTCTGTCCTGTTTTTTCTATTAACCATTTTTAACTTATTATATTTAAGTATTTTGTGTCATGTAGAATCTCCTCAATAAATTCTTAAACTCCTCTTCTGTAGGTCACAAGTCACAATGAATCGATCCGTTAGCTGAATCTTCCTCAGAAATTCATCAGTCAAATTGAACACCCATAGCGGCGACTGGTTCCCGTCAAAGCGCGTTATAATTTTAATGAAGCGTCTTTATGTTCTTAGTATTATAAAAAGAGTGTAAAAAATGATATAATATGTAGAAAGAATACTGGCTCAAGTTACTGTGGAGCCCCGCTGGTTTGCCGGCGCGACCGTGTCAGAAATCCGCCTGTGTAGAGTCTAATGTTACACCTAAAAGTGTTTTAAGACAGCCATAGAAATATTTAGAAATATACCATCAGTTAAGAGAGTATGTTCACGTATAAATATGTCACACTTACAGACAACCACAAAATACTTATAAATATATTGATGGATCCCGAATTTAATAGTTTAATTTTACGTAGTTTAATCTTGATAGGAAATGACTCATTTGGCGAATTCGATGCATTCGGATAAAACCAAATTATCTATGTTGAGTCCTATTAATTAAGTACCTACTTTATTTTTGGAGGTTCCTTCTATGCTTTTTTCACATGCCTAGAAGTGATTATACTGTTTCCTTTTGTTTATAGGCAGGATGAAGAATGCGAATTTTAATTTACCAGTTTAATAAAAAAAAATTCGAGAATGACTCAAAATATTGCTAATTGGGTACATAAGTTTGAAATATATTATAATTAACTATGTAATTTATTATTTAATAATACATTGTTTATATTTTTAAAAGCTTTAGTAGATCCTAGTGTTTGTTTTACAGTGACTCTTATCGTTTATTAAGCAATATTATTTTTACCGCTCATTTAATTAAAGATAATAATTGAATTAGTAATGCCTGAATTTTGGCTATTTCTATTTTTCAATAATTAATTACAAACTTCTATAGATGCCTACTGTCTCTTTAATATAACTGCAGCGATACCTTAATTGCACATGTCGACCTTTAAATTGACTCTTTGTTTTTGTTGTCTCTTAAATTCAATTTCCAGTGCCAATGAAAGAACAAACCGCTTAAATTTAAACGACACGCAAACCATTAAGAGCGTGTAAAATTATTCAGCATCCTGTCGGAAGGCCAACAAAGTTTGCGCTTTGCATATTTAAAGAAACACTCGCCTTATCTGGACTCATCGCCGATTCCCTTCACAGATACTCTGGAAAACGGAGCAGACTGAAGCGGGTGCGGGCTGGATGCAAGCGGGAGCGGGTTGTTGCAAGCAGCAGCAGGGGGAAGCAAGTGCAGTCAAAGGGGATGTAAGTGGAAGCGGATCGTTGCAAGCAGCAGAGGCGGGTAGGATGCAAGCGGAAGCGTGCAAGTGCAATTGTAGAGGATGCAAGCGGAAGCAGGTTGTTGCAAGCACCAGCAGGGGGATGCAAGTTGATTCTGGTAGGATGCAAGCGGAAGCGGGTGGTATGCAAGTGCAGTCGTAGGGGATGCAGGCGGTAGCGGGTGGGATGCAAGTGGAGGCATCGCGGATGATAAATAATGGAAGGGGGCGGGATTCAAACTATGGCAGGGTCAGAAAGAGTCACTGAAGATAATTTATGTTGTGATGAAATTTGAATTGATAAGTGCTTAATATTTAGTTAGCCAATAACACTTTCATATTCCACTAACCATATTTCAAGCAGCATCAATGTTGTTAGTGGTCAGAGGCTGAATAATAATGTCATTTTACTCGATTTTGACTCAGGGCGGCCTATCTTAACCGAGAATAGGCAACTGCGTGAAAGATATTATTGTGCACAAATACATAATATGCACTATATTGCATGAAAAAAACGAAAGTACAATTGGCGGACTTAATGCATAAGACATTCTCTACCAGCCAACTGCGTGGTGTTGCAGAAAGGTTATCAGTGGCGGGAGAGTTTAGTAATAAAGTAATCTATCCGATCGCAGGGAGATCAGGCTTATAAAGTTACCAAAAAAATATTTTCGGACTAATTTTAGTAGGAGAGGTGGTCACGGTTCCTAAGCTTAGTAGTAAGAAGGAGAGAGACACAAAAGATCCTCCCACGCTTTCGTCCCTAAAGTAAAGTATTAACCACTAAAGTAAAAACAGAATTGTAAATATTTCGCAGTGATGCTATTTGCTTTTTGCTATTTTACACCTTTTGCCCACTACAATACTTTTTGCACGCTCCCGCCGGCAGCATGAGCACATACAAAGGCTTGCATTCTTACGCCCAAGCGCACGCATTAGGACAAAATTAAGTGCGGTTATGTGTTCACCTGTCACATTAAAATACCGCTCGATACTCGAACCGCTCCGGAAAAAATAAAACATCCCAGGCTATTGGCAGTACAATTATTCGATGAATCTCGAGCGCCCGCGCCGAGTTACGGCCTACTGTCAATTTATCGGAAAATGGCTCAATAAAGTGTGATTGTAATGAGCATTATTTTAATTCAAACACAATTTACAGTCTCTTGTAGAACGGTGATACAGACATTACTACTTCGGGTTTATTGGCGCTAGAAGTTAGTGGATCGGAGCTCCAACTGGTTTTGCTAATGCATGAGCTCGATAGCAAAACATTTTCTTTGACCAATGATTTGCTAAAGTTAAAAATAATAAGTTTAAATAAGAAATTAAAAACTCACACACAGGTAGATTTGAACCCACCTTTGGCTAACCGGGCATACGTTCTTACTAACTGAGCTACCGTGCAGTCCATCCACCCGTCAAATTCAAATTTTTGGTCTCTTTTGAATACGTCATTCCGCGACATCAACGACATCTACCAGTTCGGCAAATAAGAAATAACATTGTGAGTGTTAAAAAAATATAAAAAATAATAGTCTAATTCTACTTGTTCTGACTCGTATTGTTTGCAATGATCTATCATGCTTATAAAAAAAGACATTCCTGTTCATCCAAATACAAATACCTCTACTTTTTTAGACCACTGCACTGCTCCCTATCGACTATCTCACTGACATGCGAAGGGGTCAAAACCAACCCAAAAACCCATTCATTCACAAAAGATGACTCAACTCTATAAAAAGTCACTTCCGTAGCGAGTCGATTTGTCTCGAGCATTGAGATCAATTAGAAGTTGGGGACGGTCGGGTGAGCCGTACGAGATGGAATCCCGCGGGAAGAGATGGTTACGATACAGTAAAAAAAATGTAAGACCGAAATGAAATTACCTTAAAGGTTCCGCGCATCGCAACATATATTTTCACTAACCGTCCGCGTCCTCAAAGCTACCCCATCCATGTATACTGAGTTATTTAAAGAAAGTAACCGTCAAAAAAACTAGTTAGCACCAACTTTTTGATTGGCACTATGAAAAAGAAGGGTAGTAATTAGACATAAAGTTAGAGGAGGTTAGTAGTTAAGTGTCCTGTTGGTAAAAATGGGCCTAGTTCTCTTAACTGCCAGAAGTTATGGGAAGGTTGCATGTTGTACATACGGTTTTAAAAAATAGGACATTGGACAAAGTGTTTGACAGAAGACCCTGACAGTATTTGTCGAAGAAAATTAAGCATTAATTTGGCTGCTAATAACCTAAATTTATATTAAAGTACTTGTGCTTTTTTTTCTTTTGAAGATACGAAATCAGACAGACCACAAAAAACACGACATGACAAATTAACTTCAGCTTCCATGCACGAATCGGAAAGGATATTAAAACATGACCACTATGAAATTAGACGAATCTAAAAAATGAATAAAAACCAAATTAAGGCGTATCACGAAAATGTTGAACCCTGAAATTTAAAAGAAGCAGTAACGAAGAAAAAAACCTTTCTACGGCGAGTTCACACGATAATTCTCGTTTTTGCGGGATAATCTCACAGAATGAGCGAGATAGGCTATATGTACGGCTGATGCAGTAAATTACTTTCAATAACACTATTAGCTTCTATGCTATTATGATGCAGATTTAATTTTCCCTTCTCGTATCAACGCCGCTGGTGCAAAAACCCGGCGAACTTGTGTACACAAGCAAATCATGTTCAAGACAGTTTTTACTAGCTCACGAATGCTTTTTTTTTGCAAACTTCATTTTAACATATTAATAACTTTAATTAGTTTGCCAACTTTTTACAAACCAGTTTTTATAACACAAGAACCCGCTAGACCACACAAAAAGTCGGAATAGAATACGTAAGTAAAGCTAAAAAATAACTTAATTGAAAATATAAAATGCATATTGAGTGATTCGCCCTGGGCAAATTAATTATCATATTAATACTGATGCGATCGCTGTAGGTTGTGTCAAGGTAGTGACGGCTAAAAAGATAAGGAAAACATTTTTAAGTGGGTCGAGCCTAAGGCCTGCTGCTAGATTATTTCATTTTGAACTTTTAGTCTGTGAGTACCGCACACAAAACTTACGCTACATTCCTAATTTCACGTGGCATGACGAAGATACTTATTTACTATGGTGGTCAATGGCCACAGTTATATGGCTTCTTATGATCTTAGATGATAATTGACATTTCAAAAATTTTACATGCACATTTTATTTTTTTTCCTTATAGTACATCAAAAAAAAGTCATACGTATTTTTTCTTTTTCATTTCTTTTTACTATTTCCCCTAAAATAAATTCTTTAAAAACTCTCCATTCTAAAAGAGCGTAAGTACAAGAGTAAGGATGTGACGACTTCATGCCTTTGCCATATTTTAAATTTAAAAAAATAACTGACGTCTGTAGTGTTGTATTTTGTTGCAGTAAGTTATCGATATCGACAGTAAGCACGTACATCAAAATACAAATTCTAAATGAAGAAGTAGATAAACAAATACTCTTAGTGGGTATGTTTATCCAAACACAACCTTACTAACTAAAGCTTACTACGTTGCAATTTTCCTGACTTAAATTTTTATAGTTTCTAAAATCAAATGAAACATCAATAATATGATTAAAGGAACTTTTATGATTTCGTCACCAAACTAGTAAATTATTTAAATGCATGTGTATTTCTAGCAATCTTAAATATACTACACTAAAACTATCGATAGCTAGATAGACTTCGCTTCTATAGAACAACACTACCATTATCTGTTCTCTCACTCATCGTAGTGTCAGTGTCAAATGTCAATGTCAAAATGTCAGTTAGCTTGTATGTATGGTAAAATACTTTTTTAGGTCAGACTAGATAACCAAGCAAAGGCATGTGCCCTTATAATCCCTGTATCATAGTACCTTTTAGTTTTTTTCAAATATCTCTTAATGTATTGCGTAAAAAAAATATTAAAATAATTTTATCCAGTTAAGCATCCCCAAATCTCGAAATGGTTTTTGAATTTTAGTACCTTTATAAAATTGAAATGTTGTCAATTATAGTTAATTTTAGGTATGTCCACAGAGCTGCTGCAGATAAAAATATTTGTAAAGTTTCTTTTTTCTGAAGACGTAAAGCGTAAGGACTATTTACGGAACTATTATAATATGTATAGGAACTTTTGGAACTCTTAGGGTTCAATTATCTTTAACATCCAACTGATCTTTGCTGGTCAATACCAATTTTTCAATTTTAATGCAAATGTGTGAGTAGGGGGGAATAACAACGTTGTTTTCGAGAGCATGTAGCTTGCGATACACTTAGGTACAATAAGTAATAAGTGACGACGGCCTATTGTAAAGACTTTGTTCAATGCTTATCGTTCTGACCCCATTTGCATTTAATAAATTCCACAAAAACTGTTTTTTGTCGGCATTAGTGGGCACAAGATTAGTGCCGATATAAAAAAGATAATGAGAACATGTGTCATTAGCGAAATTTGCAACTTTTTACGGTGCGATAAGCTTACATAGTAAGCTGATAGGAGAATGACATTGATCGGTCTTATTTTGCTACTAGGTCCTGTTTGTCAGTAGCAGTTGAAAAAATGCTGTTGTGTTGTAAGAATATGTCTAAATTTGTATATTGTAGAAATAGAAACATTTATTTGGCACAAAACACAGACAGAAAAAAAGATACAACAAAGACACAAAACCAGAAAACACATAGCGCCAATTTTAGACCGTTACAGTACCTAACCTTAATTAAAAAATTAAGGTTAGGTACTCAGTAAATAAGAAATATCTTAGGTTTGATTATTAGGAATGTAGGTATATGAATCTTCGGGATTTTAAACATTCGGGATATGAACCTCCGGTATTTCAAACTTTCAGGATTTCGAACTTTCGGGATTTTGAACTTTCTGTTATTTGAAATTCGGCATATTGAGCTTCGGTATATCGGGCATAGGTATTTCATTTCATGGCCAAGTCTTTCGTTTTACTAGAATTCAAAATGATCTTTTTATAGTACAAAAGTATCAATTTTAATATGATTTGATTGATAAAATTATAATGTGTTTTTTGATATCACACTATTATGATCATTAATTCTTCTGTATACTAATACCTACGACTTTTTCTTAGGATGGGTTATCTATAAAATTTAAGAGTTTCGACAGTGAATTTCGACAATTTTTTCCAGTGTTCTATGTTGGTTCGCTAAAGAAGTAGATGTGTCTAAGCAGCATAAGAATCTTAAAAATTATGGGATATCATAAAACACGCTATATAGTTTTACACAGACCGGCATATCATCAGCTGTAATGCTGGCATGAGTGAAGGAGACGGCTTAAGTCGGAAATACGGACCATGATATATAGAGTAGGCCCCCAGACTACACATTTTCGTTGCAGAATCACCCCTATTGTAACTGCATAAGATAGCAGCTGAAGTGTATGCCTTGATATGCTGCCGTCTACGTCTGCTACTAAACTATCTATAATTTAAGAGCTGCGCTCTTTTCGGTGGAGTCTTCTCCATTCCTCTGTATTTCATGCCATCTCCTTGACTTCTCGGTACGACACGACACCTAACTTTTCCTTCTGTGTTGTTCATTTCCATAACTTCAAGTTAGAGAAAATTGTGTGATGGTTTCCCTCTTGCCACACCGCAGTTCGGAACCCGAGAGTTGCTCGCCTTCCACTATCCAGTCTACAGCCTACGTTGAGCTTCGATGGTTTAACCCATTGAGGATCATAACACCGCCGGCGGTCGCGTAACAATTGATTTTCTATTGTGTCTGGAAACTTGATCTCTGAATGGTTAATCAACCTTTTTTAGCTATTTATGTTTTTTTACTTTTTTATGTTTGTGTTTTTTGACAGATTTTGTTTTATGATGGGATTGATGTTGTCAGGAAAGGGTACTAAAGTGTTTTTAAGATTATCCCGATTTTCTATTATACCTAAACAACACCAGGATATCTCAAAAGATTAGGTTCACAATAGCCTATGAGTTGTCAAATGTATGAGTGCACAAGCACACTGAGTGTTGGCGACAGCCACCGTTTGAATTAATTACTAGGCTGCCAGTGAGGCTGCGCTTAAGCAAATATTACTTGTCTGCTTCGTTCGAGGAAGTGGGCTTGCATGAAGTGATGGTAGGTTTGAAACAGCTACTCAAAGGGTACGTGATCACGCAGAAAGGTATCTTACTAGAAAAAATATTGTGAACACGGCAAGAGAACATTACAAATGAGCTTTAGATCCGAATAAGCGATTATGTCTCCGACCACTTTTTGCAAAGGAGATCCTCATACGTCTCAGTATCTGAAATCACATTTCATTAATACTTACACCCGAACTTCAATTGATGAATTCATATTTAAAGCAATGACATTTGACAAATATTTAAAATATCTAGGAGCATCTATCCATACGTTCATAAGTAATTCCTAGTGTGTGTCTTGTATGTTAAAAACATCACGTCGACTAAACCTGTGTTATAATAATATAAATACGCAGCTAAAAGCTGCTGTAAAGTCAGCCTATTAGATCCCACTGCTGGGAGAAGGCCTCACCTCAAGTATGAGGAGGAACGAGCCATACTCCACCACGCGGGCTCAGTGCGGATTGGTGGAGGGGTGTCTGTAAGGCAAGTGACAAACCTTACTGTCAGATGTTATCAAGCCGCCCTAGGGCCTCTGACTAATACCAACAGATATTAGCCGGGACCAACTGCTTAACGTGCCTTCCGAAGCACGGAGATGCTTGTCATGGTCGTCACTTTAATGGTCGGAATGTTCACCCATCCCATCCAATCACGATCGCGCCGTGGGTTGCTTAACTTTTGGTATCACTACCAAAGTGCTGCCGCCACTGCGCCACAAGCACCACAAAAGCTGCCGAGTATTTTGTATTGCTTTGGAAAATAGTAAAAAAATAAAAATAAAAAACTGATGAATTATAAATTCTTGTATGCTACTTATCAGTCTGTCAATTTTAAATCAGATAATATGCTTCAATTACACAGTTGATTGATTTATCAAATAATTAAATGCAGTAAACCGCAAAATACGGGTACGCAGTTAATCCAAACTCGTAGTTGCGGCAAATTGCATATGCAAACATGTTGGTCTGGGATTCAAACGGCTGCAACAAGTCTGTGGCGGAGTAAATAGATTGCTATTGCACTCATTCAAGCTAATAACAGGCCCTGCCATCTAAGGCCAGGCTTACACAAACTAAAGTAATCATAAGTGACGTTTGAAATAGGTTTTTCCATAGGCTAACTCGATTCGCTATCGCCTTACTCGAATACTTTAAAATCGAAATATGCATCGCCTAACTCAAATGCTTAAAACTGAAATAGTTTTAGCATGCAGGAAAATAATAATAAATGACTGACGCCTGGACAGCAATAATTGCTTTCAAAATAATGAGGAAATATTATTTAGGTAAACATATCACGCTTTAGGATCGCAATCGTAATCGTGATAGCTAATTGAGTACTTAAATCGATTGTTTTCAAATAGTTTAAGAAAAGAAAACTGACTACTTATTTTTTCTTAAGTTAAGTTTAAATTTAAGCTAGTTAAGTTAAGCAAGACAAGAATAAGAACTTCACAATTAAAGTACAGTATTTGAAATGACATAGTAACGTTATTGGGCCAATAATATCAGTCTGCAGGAACCTTAACTAATACTTTGATTAAATAAAATTACGCGCTAACTTGCTCAGAGAGGATCTTATAGGAAGTCTAGATTTCCTAGTAGTTTACAGTCTGGAATCACGATGTCAAAGCGAATCAACCTGCAAGTAGCATGCCTACATTAAATGTTAACTTGTGATTTGCGCGTAGAATGTATCATTTACGAGATTCTAAAGTTTTTTATCATAGTATAAAAAGAGAACCCTAAAAAAATTGCCAAGCATACTTACTAAAGCCTCCTCCGTGGTTTCTCAGTCCGCTTAGCGGGAAGACAAAGGCTCGCTGTTAGCACGCACTTCGTATAGACAGAACCTTGGTGTATGTGAGATATTGGCCTGATGGATGGAGCTATATCTGACCCATATTTATGCTCGATTCAACATCTTCCTAGCGATATCCCGGTTGTGCACTCGCATGCGAGTGCCCAGGTTCCCCTGATCATGATCAAGGATGTAGCAGATCAGGTAATTACAGTGGAACAGCTGCCATCTGATCTCCGTGACCCTGTTAACAGGGCAAGTTTCCTCACGATGTTTTTCTCACCGTAAGAGCATCTGTTAGTTAAACAACTAACGTACATAACTCAGAAAAAGTCATTGGTACATGGCGGCACGTGGGATCGAACCGGTACCTCCCGCCGTTAGCCACTACGCCACCGACGCTCTTTCCGTCAGCTTTATGCCCGATTGATCTGAAGTATTTCGAACGTCGTTTGTCAGTTTGTCACAGTAGGCACCCCATAAACCAGGTGATAAAAAGCCATTTAAATGTCTTCAACTTAACTGAATTTCATGACCGCACACTGAACAAAAATAGAACCAATCGCCACTAGGTTGAGTAGCTTAACTTCTAAACCATGCAGGTGTTCAGCTGAACAAATAAGATTACGTCAATTCATACTAATAAAGTATTACAACTGCGATCGTGTATATGTATGTTACTTTTAACGGACCTTAGGGATGTACACTGTACAGACGGCAGCACGTCAAGTTACCCATGTGATCTACGAAAACAGTGTGTGAACATGCCTTAGACCAACCCAACCACTTCATTCGATTCGACCAACCACAAATACTTACAAAAGAACGGCGTTTTATTCCTCGAATGCTACGTGAAGCCATTGAAATTAGAAAACATCCCAATTTCAATAGAGAAGATGGTTGGAAAGTTCCACCGGCATGGGATCCTATTCTAGCAAAAACCAAAACAACACCTCGCAGTGCAAGATCTCAAGACACGGTTAGCTCTTTCTGCGGGCAGTAATAGGAACGTAAATTAATATTAATGAGTGACGGTAGTTAAATTTTTCAAAACTTTGTAAGTGACAAATAATACCTTAGTCTCCCTATGACCACGAACGCTGTAAAGTGTTCGAAACGTCAGGTTTTAAATAAAATATAAATAGATCGCGAAGTAATCCGTAAAATGAGGATATATCTACTCCACTTTGACCTTGAGACCAGGGGCCCAATTCTCGCGCCTTCGATATTATATCACATACGATATTTCTCAAAATAACTTGGCGGATATCACAAAATGTGATAAATATTGAACATTTCCATACTTCGAGAATACGCAACATAAACATTTTGTGATATCCACCATGTTTTTTCGATAAATATCGTATGTGATATAATATCGAAGACGTGTGAATCGGGCCCCAGGGCCCCAATTCTCGCGCCTTCGATATTATATCACATACGATATTTCTCGAAAAAACATGGCGGATATCACAAAATGTGATAAATATTGGACATTTTCATACTTCGAGAATACGCAACATAAAAAATTTGTGATATCCGCCATGATTTTTCGATAAATATCGTATGTGATATAATATCGAAGGCGCGTGAATCGGGCCCCAGGCCGTCTCAAGTGCGGCGGTCAAAGTGGAGGAGTCTAAAATGCGGCCATGTGTATATAAGAAAGATTTCCATACAATTACTGGAGACAACAAGATTTTTAAAAAGTTCGAAATATTGCAGAAGAAGTGTTGTATTCCATAAATTACAAATGGAATATAAATAAGTCAGCCCATTAGATCCCACTGCTGGGAAAAGGCCTCACCTCAACTATGAGGAGGAACGAGCCATACTTCACCACGCGGGCTCAGTGCGGATTGGTGGAGGGGTGTATGTAAGGCAAGTGACAAACCTTACTGTCAGAAGTTATCAAGCCGCCCTAGGGCCTCTGACTAGGCTTAACGACTAATACCACAGATATTAGCCGGGACCAACTGCTTAACGTGCCTTCCGAAGCACGGAGATGCTTGTCATGGACGTCACTTAAATGGTCGGAATGGTCACCCATCCAATCACGACCGCGCCGTGGGTTGCTTAACTTTTGGTATCACTACCAAAGCGCTGCCGCCACTGCGCCACAAGCACCTGCTGCGCCACAAGCACCTACTGCGCCACAAGCACCTTTCCATTTTTGAAATATAGAACATAAACAATCAAGGTCAAGAAAATAATGACCCAAATTAAAAAGTTATTAATCTGTAATAATGACTCCGTTTAATGAATCAAGAGGCTATCATTTATCATATTTTATGCAAAATAACCACAATATTATGCTAAATAATTTCTACAACAATGGCTATAACGGGGTCTATAAATTGCAATATGAGATACCTACGTCTTCTGCGTGCCAAATAAATATGTATTGAAATCCATTATACCGGATTATACTATTACTACTACTACTACTATATTATACTATTACTACGCCTAGTATAGTCATCTTGCACAGCAGTATTGGACCATGTTATGAGAATTCCATGAGTAATTTCTCAATCGTAAATAAATAAGCTTATCCAGTATTTATTAGACATACTTATTAATGTCCTCCTAGCCGAATTTCGACCACGGCAGCCTATCTCAACAGAGATTAGCCAACTGCGCGGGACATATTATAGTGCACAAGTGTGTGCGCAATACACAGGTGCACTCTCTGTTCCTTCACTCTCATAATTCGGTGAGACGGCAGTCCGACATGACCGTAGAGAGATCAGGCGCAGGACCAACGGCTTAACGTGCTTTCCGAGGCACGGGGGTGTTAACACCACCAACTTCCTGACTCCGGAGCTGTGTCTGAGTAATTTCAAGACAGAAAAACTCAAACACTCTCGGCCCGACCCGGGATTCGAACCCGGGACCTCGTGGATAGTACCCAGCGGGCTGACCACTAGACCAACGAGGCAGTCAAACCTATTATACCATACATACCTATTATACAGAATATAGTTAACCCTGTGTCGTTTTCAAAGGAGAGGAATAAAGGATTAATAATGCTATGCAAATGCTATAAAATTACCACTGTAATTTCTTTAATAATATCTGCAATGTATTTATTTAGTTGCACGTTTTGATTCTTGCGCAACACTTAATCCGGACTTGCACAAATCAACTCAGACCATAGGACTTGCGCTAGTCTGGCTGACCTATTCCGGACTGGCGCATGTGATCCTTCCCTATTAGCTAAGTCAGACTAGCGCAAGTGAGTTTTAAACTCAGATCATAGGACTTGAAAAAGTGCGATTACCTAATCTGGACTTACGGAAGTGGGCATTAAACTGTGAAAGTTAATACACTAGATCCACTAAATCCTTAAATATTAGTTGGGTAGTGTACTTTCTAAATCACTTTAATATTAGTATCACTCTGTAAATCCATCAAGTCATGAACTACATACTATATCGAGCTATGATTTGATGCAGTGGCTTGAGGATTGAAGCTCATTGATGAGTTGTATAATAGAGTTTTAAGAGTCATTTCGGTCAGTTAAAAGTTCCAAATCTTACATTCTCCAGACGTTGTACATAATCAGTAAAAAAAACATGCTCATACGATTAAATGTTAAATGACTTGATATTCATTTGTTCTAATGCAGATACGAGCACTTCGTCATACGAATTTTCAGTAAGTACTCGTTATTAATCTTACGGTGAGGGAAGACATCGTGAGGAAACCTGCACATTCAGGCGACTGCGTGTGTAATCATGACCCAAAACTGGTCAGGTTCCCCTGTTAACAGGGTCACGGAGGTCAGATGGCAGTCACTCCACTGTAATTACCTGATCTGCCACATCCTGGATCATGATCCGCGGACCCTGGGCCCTCGAGTGCGAGTGCACAACCGGGATATCGCTAGGAGGATGACGATGACTCGTTATAAATCAACCAGCTATCACGATTTTTGATAATAAATACGGCAAAGAAGTATTGTGCTATTTTAATAACTTACGAGTACATCTTTCAAGAGACTGGGATTTTCGGTCAATTAACGCGAGATTAATTAGTTAATGAAGGAAAATCCCAATATTATTCAGAATTAATATGCCCGTGAGAACCTAATTAGCGAAGATCAAATAAAACTCTCGTATGCCGTTCCATGCAACTTGAATTCGTGCGAGAAATAAATGTGAGTTGAAATGATAAAAAGCGCAATAAATTCTCAACGATAAGAAGCAATTTCACTACACTTCGGGATAAAATATGACCTGGGCTGGAAGATGCAATTATTTTTTTAACCCCCCACTAGCGCTCGGCTTTCAAATTGACAGAATATTTGTCTTGAGACGATTTAGCGTCGATGCCCATACCGTTTACAATCAATAACCACGTAAAATGGATGTTCGCTTGCGGTCGACAGTAATCACTGTATTTTTATGTCTTTTTTATTTAATTCTCCCTTCAATTGTCCTTTTAAAAAATAAATAAAATAAGCCTTCATTCTCATAGCACACAAAATTAAACCCTGTCACTAATAATGATTTTGTCATTGCTATAACACTTGAATTTAAAAGACAAACTAGATTTTTTCCTGATAACCAGAAGATTGTTCATTTTTAACAAAAATTGGCTTCCCTACAACGAAACCTTCAACTAACAAAACTAGTTTGGTTGATTTTTTTTTCAGTGTAATTGGAAATGTTTGTCTCCACTATGTCATGTCACCTATCGGCCATTAATTGCAAACTAGTCGTCTCATTTAAAAAACTGTAATAGCAGTGGCAAATTCATTATATGTAAGGGCGTTAGTATACAAAAAAACACTTACACTTGCTTGGGGATAATAAAGAAATGTCAACCCTATTGGTGTACGAAACTGATTTTAATTTGTCGATTTCCCAACTAGATTCGGTCGAATACCTGAAATGCCATCGAAAACCCATCAGCTGTCACATGTCGTTGTCACTGGCCCGTCGTTCCGTGTTTATTTCGAGATGATATAAAGCGCAGTACCTATCGAATTAACTCTTTATGTCTTCGAGACGTTATCGTCGGATGACATCGGTAGCCGACAAGCGGCAATCTGTCGCGTGCGTTTTATTTTACACGGGGTCTGACAAGCCAGTCGCGCGACAGGTTTAGACGAAGAATCGGTTACTCGTTTGAAAGGTAATCCTAGTAATTTATATTTTAATTATGTTGTCAATCCATGTGAAAGGTGGTGTTTATCAATTACATTGTAATTTTTGTTACTTACTCTCTAGATAGAAAGGGACACCCTATCAAATCAAATATGATCGGTGAAAGATAATTAGGTAATAAGATGCTAATTAAAGATTCAATTTTGAAGCGATCCAATAATTATTAAAATACGGGAAGACACGGTCGTTCAATTTTTGTGTGCATAATTTAATTTCGTAAAATACGGGATTTAATTGAATTAAAACAACATTTTACCTACACGCAAGATTTATGTTATAATTAATTAATGCGTCGTAGTTAATATTAATCTACACAATAATTAAAAGCGATATTTTATTGACTATTGAATCAATATTTCTTGCAATAAAGTTTATGATAAGAAATTCGATTGCCTTCTTTGAGCTGGAAGGCATTAGAAAAGCTATCAAAATACCTAATTGAATTCCGCAAATCATTGGCCTTGAAGAGATCGGCTTAGCGCCAACGGCTCTACACCGGTCTTGGTTATAAACTTTATTGTGGTAAGGCAGGTTGCACACGATGTAATATGAGTAGACAGCACATTTGACAAGGGTGTGTGTGTCGCTCAGATAATATCAATTTAGAATTTCAAATGGTAGCAAGAAAATAAATGTAGAGTTTGAATAAATGGCGCCAGTACTATTAAGGTCTTGATGTACGCTTCTGCTTTAGTTAATTCGGATCCACACTGCCGAATTCTCCCTGTAGGTGGCGCATTGTTGAAGCGGCCAAAGCTATCTGTCATTCCAGTACAGAAGTTGTGTTTTTTTGTGTTTTCAATCTACGAAAGCATTATGCCGTTATGTGCTGTGCCAGGTTGTTAAAATAATGGTGTTCATTTTTTTCCAAAAGACACAGTTTTAAAAAAGAAGTGGGAAACAGCTATAAGAAGAAAATTAATTAATATTAGGTAGTTTACTGGAACTATTTACATCATGACAAGCTTCTGGATCGGGAACATTAATCGTATAACTAGATTGTGAAGCTACGGCACAAAAATTCTCGTATCTCGGTCGTAGAATTCTAACCTAAAAACAAACATGTACGTGTTTTATTATTTTAGTTATATTTATTAAAAACCTTGTTATGTAGTTAATTTGTAACACAAATACAACAAAGATAATTTCAACAACCAATTAAATGTAACATTTACAGTAATAAAACTGGATTAACACCCAAATGTTTACCTCGCAATAAGATCGGCTTGTTTACCAGATACTTTTGATCCTCGTTTCCGAAGTTCATCTTTTAGTTCAGATAACTTCATTGACGAATACATTATGATAAATTTACATTTGATAGTCACGAAAATCTGTAAATTAGATTTCAAAAAGCCCGACATAAACAATAGCAAAATGTTTGACATGGCCGTATCTATGCTAGCGCCATCTGCATCAAGCTTTGTGAGTGGTTTATGTACTAGGATTTTATTTCATCTTCTCATCAGTACAGTAATAAGCTCAGCCTGTGAATGTTCAGTGATGAGCACTCATCCTAAGGATGATTACTCGTCCGTCATAGATTATACCGTGATGTGGTTACAAACATGGATGTGGTTTTTAACGGACATAACCGTTGCGTTAAGCACCGTCAGCATGGGACAATAGCATAGATTACGGAAAAGGACGTCGGTTTCGTACACATGGCCGCACGTCAGACTACCCCACTTTGACCTTGAAACCGTCTCTATTCCTTACGTATTAAAAACTGTTTTCGTAGTTCAGTAACCTGACGTGCTGCCGACCGTACATTCTCCTTGAAAGAAGAGTGGCTATCTATCAATAATATAATTCATATAAATACATTTGCTATCTATTTTACTTTTTTTGTATCAATTAGCAGAACTAATAGAATACCCAAAAAAAGGCAATAATTTAACCAATTTTCAGAAAAATCATACAAATGTACTTTTGAATTTGTGCGAAGAAATAAATGATAAAACGCAAGGCAAGACACATACATTAAATAAATTCATTTCAACGTATTCTAATCTTAAATTAACCTCTACCTAAAGGTTGTCTGAAAGAAATTGCTTTTAGCAATAAGACCGCCTAAGTTGTACCATTCTTTATGAAAATTTATGTAAATGTCTACTGTGTGTGGTGTACCTATCAATGTATGACATATATAGTATAATGTATCTATCAATAGAGAAAAAAAAACTATTTGCGGTCACTGGTTGGATATCGATCCCTGTTAAGGGCTTATAACATGAGCTACCTACAATATAATTATTGTTTAACTTGTATATTCTGTATATTTGTTTGTGATAGGCCAATGCCAACTTCGACAAAATTCGTACAGGAGATTTAAGATCACTGAAAACAAATTACTTGTTGGTCGTTCAGTTTCGGTACACTATTTATTGAATCTGTACAAGCATTTTTCTGTTTTTGTTCTTTTATGCAGAGAAAAAAAAATTTACAAAGTGTGGTCAACCGTTCCAAATGGCATCTGAATAAAAAAAACTAACCTTATTTGTGGGGTTAAGAATCATCTTTCTTTGTTGCACACATTAATCAGATCATAATGTGTACGCCGCGCCTAAAACCTCGACACAATAAAAGTTTACATTGTAGATAGTACCACTTACTAGCAATAAAAAATATTGCTTAATAACACGCAGGGCGGATTGCAAAATACACAATACGTGGGTGGCGGTGTGTATTAAAACTAATATATTATTATTTGCTGAGCTCGGGGCAATAGCAGCTAGATAATTAAGAGCGATCGACATAGTCTGTTGTCATGGAGGTGCAGATTTTAATCCTAGAAGTTATAAAGTTTATTTTAGTATATAAAAATTGAGAAAAAGCTGATTCTGTTTGCAGATGAGCAGATGTGGTAATTAATCGGATGCGATTTTAATAAGAATGCTATAAAATTATTGTTAAATGACTTGTATCAAATGTGTTTTCATCTGACCCTTATCTCGCAAAATTCTTTAAACAGACGACGATTAACGAGCTCGAATGAAAGGCAGCAAGTCATTATTAATACAAAACTAATCAAGTTTAATCTATGGCTGTCTAAACACCGACGCGTGTTTTGAACCTTTTTACAAACGTGTAATATTGATAGTGGCGGCACTTTGGTGTTATCTGACGAAAGGGGTCCATTATGAGAAGTCAAATTGAATCCCTCATCAAAAATGTTTATTGATAAGTGGAAGCAGATATTTTTTTAGGAATCGTCTCACGAGTGATAATGAATCCCGTGTCTTCTTTTGCTTAAATAGGTAAAGGTTGCTAGTAATCGCATCAAAGCACCAGAGTATTTTATTTTCTTATTCTATTCACTGATTTATAGCCTATAATATGGTTCAGTCGGCAGCACGTCAGGTTACCCATTTGAACAATGAAGACAGTTTTTATTACGTAGTAAATGGACGCGGTCTTAAGGTCAAAGTAGATTAGTTTGACGGTCTGATGTCGGCCGTGTGCTTATTAATATGAATATTATCTTCAGCTCTTTCATGCAATTTTTTAAGTCTTTTCGTCTTGAATACGTTGAACCGCTAGTTGTCTCTGTTCTTCAGAATTGTTTTCATAAGACAAATGGAAAATGTCTCCATCATCAAAATAAACCAGCCTAATCAAAACGAATATTGGCTTTGTCAACAGAGAATGTCCTTAATAAACTCGATAATCTCCAATCGGACAATCGGATTTTGTTTACAATACGTTTTGATGGAAGGCGAGCGTCGCGGCTGCGTGTTCGGGCTTTATGGGCATATAAATATTGGCGGACGGGCCGACGAGGCAGGGCCGGGTCGCGAAAACCCCTACCATCGGTTCGGATGGACATCAGAAGTCTTTAGTCGAAAAAAATTATTTATTAAACTTTTTTGGACCAAAATAAGAAAGTAGAATTGGCAAACTTAATGCCTCAAGGCATTCTCTACCAGTTAACCGTGTGGGAATGCAGAAAGTTAATCAATGCTATCTTAGTTCCGATTTTCTAGTATTTAAACTGTTTGCAAGCCGGCGCCAAGCAGTTGACGGAGCACACCGTCGGTGAGTGAGAATGCCTTCTGGGTAAGCTCGCTCTACCGTCGACTCTAACTACGCCTCGACTGGCTTAGTCTAGAGTCAAGAGCAAACCTTTTTTTCAAAGTGAACTCAGAATCAGAAAGAGATCATATAATATCCTAACAAATAGGCTAAATTTAGGAAAGTAGAATAAGCGCATAGGTTTTAAGCGCGAATTAGGCCCAGTGGCGTACATACATTGTGGGTACACTTATCGGACAGTCTAGGAGAGTTCTCCTGTGTCTCCAATGTCTACAATGTAATGTAGGTACTCGTAACGTCCATTCTCGCAATGTGCCAATTCTGTCACTCGATAGAAGAAACGGCTTTGCATATTCTCTGCTGCGGACCGCTTATGAGCACAAGAAGTATCCATTTAGGGCAGCATATGATGCACCTGGATGAGATAACAAAACCAACTCCACAAAAAATCTGGAGATTTTTGGATTCAACGGACATAAGTAGTGAGATATAATCAAAAGGGCTGCCGCAATAGACCAAACACTAGTCGAGTTGGCTTGCATTTGATCCAAAAATCAATAGTAAAAATAAAAGGCTCCCTTATACGACACTAACTAGAAACAGTATTGGAGGTTCCATACGTAGTTCAACTCGTGGTAGTGGTAGGCCCAAGACCGCGGGCGCAGAAACCGGTCGTAATTGTTATTCTTCGTCCGGTGAACAATTTCGGTAAATTTGTTTGCTTGTTCCAAGTTTTGTTTGGGCATTAGCGTCGTCGGAGTTATGGATGCGATGTTAAGCAATAATTATTATGATTGTTTTGCAATGTTTCATGTTGCGTTTACCTGGAAATTCGTATAGATAGTTACATATTGAGGGAACATTGCTTCTGACTGCGTGCACAAAATAAGCAATGTAGCGGCTTTTTGGGGAAGCGGCAGCAAATGTTTAGTACTTGATATGAATACATAAGTAATTAAATATATCAAATAGGTACTTGGAAAAAACTAAAGGCCTGTCGTAGGAGACTTATAAGAAGGAACATAATTTCAAGATATTGTGTTCCTCTGATTAGATTATCAAGCACCTAAGAACAGGCTACAGCCGTACGCATGAAACTACATTGAGGGTGATTGATTGCAACTGCTCCAAATCTGTCGTAAACACAATGTAGCCCGTATCATTACAATCCGTTTATTTTAACAAATGTCATATCTCCAAGCTTTTAAAGTTCGTTCATTTCCCAACCGATCTCCTTGATACACCCGTTCTCAAATGATGCATTGTGTGGTGTGTCCCACGCATCTTTATACGCTAATATCAGATCGAGTTTGAGAATTAGCTATCCATCATTTAATGATAATGATATTTGACGGCCCCTTACGATTTAGTTCCCGATAAATTTATAAATACCGCGTCGGTAAGTTGCCGTTTTGCGTAATGGAATGTGTGGCTTTGTGCTGAGAATATTTTTTTGTTGTATTGAGATATTGATTCGATCTCACGACATAGTTATTAAGACAAGAATACCCGTGCAATGTGATAGTAAGCAGTAGCAGTAGCAAGAATTAGAATTATATTTGTCATTCTGCAATTATGTTTAAATATCATGAACTGCAAATATATGAAAGGACATTCAGATGTTGATTCGAGTTATTTTCTTTAGGGTCGATAAATAAATTAATCTGCATATTTAAGCTTCTAAGAGCACAAGACAAGAGTATACGGTTTTAAAACGCAAGGACAATGGGGCGCTTTATCTCAAACGGTCCAGCCCAGTTCCCACTGTTGCACACGCGATTAATCTCAAATTAAACTTGCCGAGTTATTTAGGTCTTGGTAAAGAACGTTAAATACTGGATGGATTCTGTTCTGTGACATAAGTAATATGTTACTTGCCTGGGTTGTAACTTGGACCTTGAAAATATACATTATGTTACAAATTTTTGGGCATAATCAATTTGTTAGAGTTGAGTTCAACATTAAATTGATTCTACAATTTATATCAAACTTTAGGTACAGTACCTTGAAAACCTAAATCCAAAGTGATGTTAAATATGATCAAATTCATATTCAACGGACTGAATACGATTTTTGACAGTCTCGTTTAATATTTGCAGACTGCCTCGTTGGTTTAGTGGTCAGCTCGCTGGGTACTATCCACGAGGTTCCGGGTTCGAATCCCGGGTCGGACCGAGAGTGTTTGAGTTTTTCTGTCTTGAAATTACTCAGACACAGCTCCGGAGTCAGGAAGTTGGTGGTGTTAACACCCCCGTTCCTCGGAAAGCACGTTAAGCCGTTGTTCCTGCGCCTGATCTCTCTACGGTCATGTCGGACTGTCGTCTCACCGAATTGTGAGAGTGAAGGAATAGAGAGTGCACCTGTGTATCGCGCACACACTTGTGCACTATAATATGTCCCGCGCAGTTGGCTAACTCTGTTGAGATAGGCCGCCGTAGTCAAAATTCGGCTAGGAGGACATTATTATTATTATATTTGCAGTACCTTGGTAGTCAATACATATTAATAATCGCCTATCATCGAACAGCAGGGTCATAACGATGCGTATTAGGTCCAGATATGCAATTTTCATTTTAACGGTGTACGCCGCTTCAGTCGTATCATTTCACACGGTTTTTTCCACATTCTCAGCTACTCATAGCAGGAAATGACAAGCTAGTTTGTGTGATAATCCAACTGGATACAGAGTAATATATCGTCGAAATTGATCTAGATACGAGAAACGAGTAAAATTCTTGTTATTAATAGAAGAAAAACTAACGTAAATATCATTAAATAAAAAAGCTTTTGAGATAAACTAGGTGCGAGTGGTAAAAGTTTCGTAAATAATGAAATATAGCAAATAAGTAGCAACCAATAAATGTTTAGAAGCCAATTCTTATGACGGCCCTCCAAATCTCTTTCCAAATTGCTTCAAAACCATTTAGTCTCAGTATGGCACTTTAAAAGCATTATTTTGGTTTGATTATAGAGCAGAGTAGGCGTGAACTACTTATAAAACAATCACTCCTATTACGAGCAGCGTCGATAGAAGCAATTTGAAACGATTGCCGTAAATTGGAACGGAGTTTGGTCTTAAAAACTGGCCGAGTGATTCGGAGCGATTGCAAATTTTATTATTTCTAATTTTAAAGTGACCGTGCTTTACGACTTTCTGTGTAATGGAATAGAAATCGGCGAGATAATAAGCGGACATACTTATAAGCTTCGTACATTATTTTATTGTTTGTCGAAACTGTCTGGAAGTCCAATTAAGTAGCGAGAATGATTGACGATCGATATCCTTTCACTAAATTAACTGAAACGCCGGTTTCTTTGACTACATAGTTAGGTAAATGTCCTCCTAGCTGAATATCTCATCAGAGATTAGCCAACTGCGCGGGACATATTATAGTGCACAAGTGTGTGCGCGATACACAGGTGCACTCTCTATTCCTTCACTCTCACAATTCGGTGAGACGACAGTCCGACATGACCGTAGAGAGATCAGGCGCAAGACCAACGGCTTAACGTGCTTTCCGAGGCACAGGGGTGTTAACACCACTAACTTCCTGACTCCGGAGAACCAACCCGGAACCGGAAACCCAACACTCTTGGCCCGATCCGGGATTCGAACCTGGGACCCCGTGGATAGTACCCAGCGTGCTGACCACTAGACCAACAAGGCAGTGAAGTCAGTCAAGGCAGTCGAGTCAGTCAGTAGTTAGGTAAATATAAAAGTATTAAACAGTAGCAATGGCAATGTCCTTCATCATACCAGCGACAGCGTGGCTAAAGTCAAAAATACGCATACTGGGTTATAGAGTAGGACCTTAGGCAGTTGTCCTACTGCCGACGAGTAAACATGTAACTATTGGCAATTTTTACGCTCCAAAAACGTACAATTCATGATATTAATAGTTTATTTATGACTGTTCATACTGGGGCGGTGAGGATACGCTTTACTAGTTATCGCTGAGCGACAGAGCTATTAAAGATATTAATTGCTCGGCTTCTCGCTTGGCGATTAACGAGCGGTCAAATTCTATTCCAAATTCAAATCGCTGGTCGCCCAAGTACACTCGCTTATAGCCCAGCGACAACTTGCCAACTTGTTTCTAGTTTCTAGCTCTACTCGCTTCTCGCTCGTTGCAGGTCGGACAACTGCCTTAGCGCCGTGTGAGCTATCGTGGAGCGATTGTGGTTAGTGAGGGAACTCGTGATCTTAGATTTGGACGCCCCACATCCGATGCCGGTATGCCGGGAAGACAAAGATGTGGCAATTGTGGATGTGCTATCTCTTTCATTTTTTTCTCTCTTGTTATTGTATTTTGAGTCCATTCCGATTTGTCTGGGATTAGATTTGTGAGCGACACTATTAGGCAATTGAGAATCTAGTCATCAGACAACGAATGTTACACCGTCTGATGCTGATTGTAATCATCTCTCGACACATCAAGTTAGTTTAACAATAATATGACCGACTAGCCTCGTTAGTTATGCAAAATCAATATCCTGAAAATCGTATGTTTAGACAATATTATTTTAAACTTGATATTATATTATGATGATAAGTGTAGAAACTTGCATCATTATTTTAGCGTTATACCGGTTGTGTACTCGCATGCGAGAGCCCTGGGTTCGCTATGGGCCATGATTCAGGATGTGGCAGATCAGGTTATTACAATGGAGCGATTGCCATCTGATCTCCACGACCCTGTTAACAGGAGAACCTGACCAGTTTAGATCGTGGTAACAAATTCAGTCGCCTGAATGTGCAGGTTTCCTCACGATGTACACAACTTAGAAAAAGTCATAGGTACATGGCAGCACGTGGGAACGAACCCGGTACCTCCCGCATGAGAGGCAACCCGCTAGCCACTGCGCCACCGACGCTCCAAAACTTCTACACTTATAATTTTAAAAAATACCTTCTTAGGTCTTACTGTTAATGGATATTAAAATCGCTTTGATTTTGTGCTCATTATCATACTAATCACTATGCCATATCCATTTCCTACTCTTCCTACATTAATGTTTTCAACGAGTACCGAGTCCAATCAAATTTCTACGGTACATATTTCACAACGCATTTGTCAAGAGCACTGGCTCGTTGTAATTACTCATCATGTCCAACAAATTGATATTATAACCAGTAATATTATTAGAAAGTACTAATGCCTACTGACCTACTTAGCTTATTGAAATTTTATGGAAAATCTTCATCTAAGCGACTCATACGATCGCTTTTGGTTTCAATTTGTCATAACGAGTTTATTTGTGACTGTATGCTTGGATTAATTGAAGAATTTATCATAGCTTGGAGTATTGTAGGTCACGTATATAATTTTTTATTACTAAATAATAACTTTTTTAAATAGCGGTGGATTCTATCTATCACGGCTTTATTAAATTCCACTCGTATTATTCAATTCTGTAATAGGTATAGACTGCTTTTGGATACAACGCGATCTAGGATGTAGGTAGTGATTTTATTCAAATTTGTTTGTGACCTTCTCCGTCGTGCCTCAATCGTTCCTATCTTTCTTATTAAAAAAACATCTCGATGACTTCATTTTGGTAAATCTAATTTTCATCCTGATGACTTACGTAGGTAGTAATAATTTAAGTGAAGCTTGGCTTTTCAATCAAAAATAATAATGACTCTCATAGCTATGTACGTGTTAAAGTTGCCACCTATCTTTCCACATCAGATTCTGTATTAACCGGAGTCACGGCCAGAAGCTACTCCATTATAAATATAACACGACAATGGCGCTTTAACAATGAAGTAGATTGGAACGGTCATGGCATTTGATAAAGATCGGTACAGTTCATTCATCATTTAGTAGCCTGCGCAGGCACATAAAACCTGGTGTCCAGGTGACCTTTAAGAGCATAAACTTAAGATGCAGTTTAACTAGTAAACTGAATTCGAGCTGAGAGTAAATTATGCTCAAATAAACAAACCTCTTATGATAACATCGGTTAACTATTATTACTTTATAATGTTTAATTTCAGGGTTAATGAACGGACCGTCTGTAAACGAAACAAAAGTTTATAGTGATAGAAAAAGTTTATGTAATTAAATAGTAGAAGACTATATCAAATGTCATTTCACGAGTGGTCAAAGTCTAATTTCAATAATGAGTTGATACTATACTCTGCGACCTTTACAATACCAGCCAGCAACCCCGTTATTCCAAAAACTTAGTACCGGGTTTAAGCCAGGACTAAGCTATTAGCTAGCCAATTAGAAAAGCGTTTCCCTATTAGGTAATGTCACGAATGTGTCATTCGTTCCTCTGTTGTCGGTTAATATTTAGACCTATTTTAAACCTGTCTACATTTTTGTAATAACACCGCTATAGTCTAGCCAACGACTATCTCATTTATTAACTTCGACATAAATACGTTTTATTGTCAAGGTAGGTATTCAAAATTAGTCATAAGCTTTCTATATTATAGTGTTTCGGAACTCAAAACCAGAATTCTACGCATTAAAAAGGACCTCCCTCCGTCTACGCCGAGTTAATTAACCATGATAAACAGGGTTTCCAATAAATAAAGACAATCTTTTAACCACAGATTAGCCACAACATGCCCTACTATATTGCCAATGAATTTTTCATGTCTTATCGGTTTTGAGATACGGCCATTTAATTTTGGTAATGCTATTCCTACAAATAATGACTGATAAAAAAGAAGTTTTTAAAATACTCATTAATATCCTAGGAATCAAAATCAATGTTCTGTTTTTATTTGAAATGTTAATATAGGTCCCAATAATAAATATATTAAAAACATAAATTCTAACCCCGTTATTCCAAAAACTTAGTACCGGGTTTAAGACAGGACTAAGAAATTAGCTAGCCAATTAGAAAAGAGCTTATCTATTAGGTTATGTCAAGAATGTGTCATTCATTCTTCTGTTGTCGGATAATGTTTAGACCCATTTTAAACCTGGTCTAATTTTTTTTGAAATAACACCGTGTTTGTCCAAAATGAGACAACTTTCATAAAAGTGGCGCGTCTATATTAAAGGATTATCCTTCATTCTGGACACCCTGAACATGCTAATGAGTTTTTAAACAAATGAATTGACAAACAACCTGGCCGGTGATAAAAGTGTATCTCGTTATAAAAAATATTTCAACCCTTTGACGACCGTTTCCGCCAGACGCCGAAAACAATAAAATTTTAGAGAGGATAAAAAATGATACTGGCAAGAGCGAGTCTTTCTTTCAAACTAGGATCTGTACATGGACGCCGTAATGCGTTTATCTGTTAAAAAAGATTTTACAACAAAGATTTTGATCACATTACTACACCTTTTTACTAACGAGACATAAGACAAAGATACCACTGATACGCATTAAACGTTTTAAATCTCTTGCTGATGTGTTTTATAAACACTACAATTTGGAAAATTAAGAAAAGAGTAAGGAGGCTGTTTCTAGACAGACATGTCGCATCCTCGGTCACATAATCACTTACCATCATACATAATAGCATACATATTAACGTACTACAGGTTCTTAGTACAATTTGGTATTTGAGTGTTGAAATAGTCAATGATAGATGAATAAGGATCTCTAAAACACCTCCCATTGTGTGTGTAACCCTATCACGGCTATCGCGTGTAAGATATCGAAGCTCACCCTTAAGCAAACGGACGATTCATTAAGGGCCTGCTTGATTGATGCATCCGATTATAAAGTTAAGGCATGCGCTTACGACACCCGGCGTCTCACTTTGAAAAGCAATCCTCTAATTTTCGGCTGAAGCATTCTATTTCGCTCATACCAGGATGACTACGTGAACGACGAACTTTTACAAAGATTAACGGCTAGAACCAAATATACTCATGATCGCCTTCAGCAAACCGAGCGTAAAGGCTTAAAAGTACTTAAATGAATATTTGCCTATTCCTTGAATTTAATACCTAAATAAAAATTGTTATGCAAAAGTGTATAATATTAGTTATAAATAACATAAGCGACCACCAAAGTTCCTTAATTATACTTTTTTTTATCTTTAATAAAACTACAGATAAATACTACGAGTACTAATTGACGTTTATGAAATAAGTAACATAATATTGCTTTCAATTTGTACTACTACTTTAGCTTTTATTGCTATAATAATGTTTAATGATAATAATATAAAATCATATCTGTATTTTTTTATGAAATACTGGCAAGTACTAGTCAATGACATAGTACCTAAAGTAAGAAAAGATAATTTCAGTGACTTAAAAAAGTTACCTTTTGAAAATTCCTTTTTAATGAGCAATTGACTTTTTAAGCAATAAAAATACTTTTATACTTTTCCTAAGGCATTATTTCTATCTCTTTATTGTTAATGTTAACATGAAAATGAAACATTTGCGTTATGACTCGTGAGCGCAGACTTTAATAGCCTTTAATTTTAAAGCCTTTTGGTAAGATTCCTATCGAGTTGTTGTGTTAATAATAAACTCCGTTGTAGAGATATCAAACAAATGATAGGTGGAGACAAAACAATAGCGTAATTTTGATAACCACAGGTGTAAATGGCAGCTGGATTGTATTGTTTCGCTTCACATATTAACAAAGGAGAAAGGTATCATTAATATTTCAGAACTTCGTAAGAACTTTACAGTACCAGATTAAAAACAGTTTCATTTAACGTAAGTTATTTTTATTGTGTGGGTGGGTTATTAGCGACCTTGGTATCGGATTATTTGAGTTGCTTGCTATGAATCGGACCGACTCGCCACGGCTTAGGGTGCGAAGCATTGAGACATGTTTCTTACTAGAGACTTAAGTTGATTCATACCTGCCTAACCATTTAACCAAACTGGGAATACTGACCTATCACAAATTGGTATTGTTGCCGTTTCGTGCCTTCCCCCCTGGGGATCAAACCCAGAAACTCCGGTCGTCGAGTCTTGCACTCGAGCCGCAAGATCACGGAGGCATTTCTTTAACGAACTATTTAAAATCATAAAGTTAAATATAAACTTACCATGGTAAGGCACCATGCCAAAAATTATAAAACTTGCATTAAGGATGCTTTCTATTAGCTATTTTATAAGATCTATGTGGCGACACTGCAGTGCCATTTGACCTGCGTTTATCTGAACAGAGCAGCTCGCTGGTTCGCTAGCCGCTACCGTCTTTTGTGCAGCAAATTAAGGTATTTGAATAGTGCGACCAAACTGGTTTGATGAAAGAATGATATTGGGTGAAGTTTTATTATTACGAATATGTATGGACGTCATGCTACTGATTATGCTCATTGTAAAAGGTATGATTTTGTAAAAAAGAAAAAACGAAATAAAATTATGATTTCGGAAAGTAGATACTAAAATATTTATTCATTTTTCTTAATATAGCTTGAAATTCATATAAAAAAACCACCTGGTCGGTATTGGCTCGTAAAAAGCAAAAAAATAGAAACTTATTCACAGTTAGGTCACTTCGAAAGTCTGGGACAAAGGACATGACTTTACACCCACAACTGCACATCAGCGTTTTGTCTTCTATTCTGACAAGCCCTGCATTACTTACAGAGACTTACAATATATATCAAACACCGCCATATATGAAACTGAGTGTTTGTCGCGAGTGGCCGATATATTTCAGGGTTTCGTCCATTCATCTCATCGGTGGCCGCTGAGCCGGCGTGGGAGCAACGTCACCGTAAAACATTATAGTGCGACGCAAACTGAACGCCCGCGAACATGATTGAATTTTATTGTGAGCCCGAACACACTTGTGTTATTTTGTTATGAATATTTTATGAGTTACGCTATTAAATTGTGGATATATTAATATTTTTACGTGGACCGAACGCGTTTGAGTGTTTAAAGAGACGAATAAAGCTCTCGCTCCAGAAATAATTCAACATAAATGATAATTTTAGTGCGGCGTAAATTTTCTGTCGGATGTAAAGTTAGGAGTTCAGCTTCTGTGGACTCGTTTCTTTAAAATGTAACTAATTTATTTCACTTGCTTTCTATTTACGTTGCTGACACGATTTTATATGTTTACTTTTCACATCGTCCATTTCATAGAGTTTCTTGACTACAAATGTTTTAAAAGACAGGTACTGTAATAACAATGATCTTGTTCGTCTTTAAGATAAGATATCAAATAAGAAGCAAAGAGACTCAAACCTGAACCAGCACTTTTTTACTGAGGTAAGTATTTTGTGGCAGAAGGCCACTTGGCATTTAGTTGCCCTTTTGTACTTACTATCATATCCAGAATAGCTTCATCAGATGTTACATAATCTGTGTTTTAAAACCACATTGTCTGTTAAATTACCAACAAACAATCCTGTGTTTACGTCCACCTAAAGAATTTGTGGCCTCATAAAATGGGAATGACCACATCGCCTTTTTACTATTGACACTGTCTTGTCCAATAAAAGGGGTGTAAACTCGCCCCAGGTGACAAATAAACCACCATCCCTCCCCTATGATGATACTCTAATATGCATGGACCCCATTTTATTTGGGGTTAGTGTAAAATACGTTTTTGGACCCGATACATTTTATGCGGTCAATGTTGGTGCATGGTTTTGGCTACGGAATACATTTTCTGTTTAGCAGCTGAATGTACGTTTTTTAGATCGTTGTCGCGTTTAACTTTTTTTAAATTCGAATGCATAATATGTATTACCATTCATACCTCTTGGTGTAGTGGTTTGCGCTTTGGACTACAAAACCGGAGGTTGCGGGTTTGAATTCTGTAAGGGGCGAATGTTTGTGTGACGAGCACGAGCATTAATTGTACCTAAGTCATGGATGTGTATATGTTACAGTCAAAACTCATAGCCGGTCAAAACCACTTTTAACTAAAAAAATCAGGCAAAAGTAGTTTTGGCTGATTTTATCGACCTGACCTGACCTGATTTTTAGATCGGAATTCGACAGTTGTCTCGAAAAATTCATTTGCCAGGACAAAGTGCCTAACATCACCATCTCATTAAGAACTGCTGCAAAGAAATCTGCTGTTGGAACCGGACAGCAAATGTTTGTGCAAGAAAAAAGGTTCCATATGTAACTCCAAGTGCCATAACAGCTTAAGCTGTGCAAATAAATAGGTACAAGAGCAAACCACTTTTAATCGATACAAGTTGGTCACAATCACTATTTCCCAATATTTTAGTAGTTAAAAGTGGTTTGGACCGATGCTCTTAGTTAAAACCACTTTCGACTACGAAAATCAGTCAAAATTGTTTATTACTAAGGGCATCGGTCAAAACCACTTTTGCCTGATTTTTGTAGTTAAAAGTTGTTTTGACCGGCTATGAGTTTTGACTGTAACATATATATTTGACGACCGTCTTGGTGTAGTCGTTCGCGCACCGGACTTCTAAACCAGGCGGTTAAGGGTTCGAATCGCGCAAGGGGCAAATGTTTGTGTGATGAGCACGAGCATTTGTACGTAAGTCATGGATGTTTATATGTATTTAAGTTAAGTATGTCTATCCATTATCCTAGTCGCCATGGAACAAGCTCAGGCTTAGTTTGGGGGTAGGTAATTGGTGTCTTTGTGGAAAAAAATATTTTATTTATTTATACGTGTTTAGTTACTTCTTTGAACGTTGTTTTTCTCGATATGACATTTCTTTTTTTTTGGCCTAATAATAGTTTAGCTAGTGGAAATTTTACTTTGCATCTTAATTCATTATAATAATTTCTGTGTCTGGTTTCCCAAATACGTTAAAGTTACCAACCTTATACAACGAATGCAAACCGCGTTGTGTATTAATCCGTCCGTGTGATCTACCAGTTAAAATATTAAAGCAGCACTCAGGTAGACTAAGAGTCTATTAAATGATTTTCTCTCGTAACGGATTCAGTAATTTGCCCATACGTCTTGTTATGGTCGTTGGATGAGATTAAAACCCTGCCCGCCCTCCATAAATCGTGCCTTATCTTAATATATTATTCATGGCTACCGAAATACGGTAATACCTGACCAAATTGTCAATCTCCGAACGAAAGAGTCTGTTACGTTTTTACTGGTCGCAAAGTGACCACTTTTGGGGATTGGAAAAACGTAAAATGCAGCCAATAGAGAACCCAGTCAGATTGTTCTTTGGTTAGGTGGGCATCAACCTACCCAAATCTGTCAAAATATCTCAATTGATTTGGAACTCTATATGATATACATAAGGTTGAAATAAAATTGCGGAAGT
This sequence comes from Pyrausta nigrata, assembly GCA_949316185.1. NCBI lineage: Eukaryota > Metazoa > Arthropoda > Insecta > Lepidoptera > Crambidae > Pyrausta > Pyrausta nigrata. The sequence continues at coordinate 12,367,230 of OX438947.1, read as the reverse complement.
TTGACAGATCAGAATCGGTTGATGTGGGGTCGTGTGTTCATGGTTATTTTTAAAACGCCAACAACCTCTCATAGTACCTACGTACCTATTGATCATGATACTCTTAAAGATTAAGTGTTAATATTTAAATTGTTATTATATGTTCTCACACAAGCAAGTCACCTCGTTGAGATTGTTTGAAACAAATTGCAAGATCTCACATGTTACGGTTAACAACCGCTCAAAGTGTAAGCGGTAGCGGGTTGTAATATATCATTAATGTAACTCAATTCAGACTCAATTTTTTTTTCTTCAATTTTCAATATGTTGACAGCAATGAGTGGATTCAAATCATTTTAGAATCTGTTTTAAAGAGGTCAAAGTTTAAATAAGAAAATTACATGGTCCAAGATGACGACCATCTCGATGTAGTGGTAGCGCGTTCCGGACTGCGAAACCAGTGGTTAGTCGAATCTAGTTATTATTAGTAGTCTTCGTATAGAAGTATTTCTAATCGATAGATGCTGTAGCATAAGCTCATGCTTAGTTTCGGGCTAGGTAAATTGGTGCGAAATGGGTGTGTTGACCCAGTATATGTAATTATTTCTCAGTACAGATTATTTTAAAAGACAAATATAGTATCTGGGTAGATAATTTTAGTAGGTTTATCTTTTGAAAGCTTTTTGCAATAAATCCTGCCAGCTTCCGCGCACTCTCTCGCTACCTCTCATGTTTCGGTCTCAAGACTTGCTCTTCAAGACCCTTCCCTGGTCCCTGGCGTGTACTAATAGCTCTCATTTGCAGCAGTCATGATGTCATGATCCCGCGGCATGACGCGCTCCTGTGTCGTGCTCACCTTAATTAGTTGGGAAATCGTGACACTGGGTTCACGTGCGGATTGAATACGTGGCAGCACGGAAGTAAGACATTGTTCATACGTAAAAATGTCTTCTGTTGGATACATTTTGCAAAGTATTGATGCAATAGAACGCTGGCTCACCGGCGAGGTAAGCACATTAAAAAATTCGTCGAAGACTAATGTCCTCGGTAGATCTTGTGAGAACATTTGCCATGTCGAGGGGACAACCCCTCGACATGGCAATGGCCGATAAGACTCGAACCTACAAAGGTTCGAGTCCCATCGGCACAGTTGCGCGCGGCACGTTCTAGTGAGCGCTCGTGTTATCGTGCTATCCGTCCGCTAATAGTGGTGCGTTAATTTTATACGTCTACCCCCAAATACAATGAGTGAAATAAGTAAAGGCAATTCGTTTTTTCTACTAAGTAGTGATGAAGAGGAACATCCGAGTCAGCAGCAGACCAATGAACATAATGATTTTGAGTGGGACAGAATTACCGCAGCAAAAAGAAAGATTAACAGAAAAGAGGCCGAGGAATAATAGTGAAGAAATCGAAGATGGTGATGACTTTATCACAGTGAGAAGAAATAATAAGAAATTAGCAAGAAGCTACTCAAAAGATAGTGACAAAGTCAATCAAAACAAGAGAAATATGAGAGATAAAGTACCTTTTGACGTTTGTCTTATATCAATGCAAGCATTACCAAAACAAATAACTTTGGCAAAGATTTTGAATGCTGAGAACATAACAGAAGTATTGAGAATTAAATACAAGGGGCCCTACAAAGTTTTAGTTAAATTTGAAAAAGAAGAGGAGGCGAATAAATTATTAAACTGTTCAAAAATTAAGGAAATGGGTTGTAAATGCCAAATGATAGATAAAATGAGATTTTCCTATGGGATATTGGTTTCACTACACTACATAGACATTGATTTGAAAGAGGAAGAAATGCAGGATATATTCAAATGCCAAAATAAAATAGTTTCAGTCAAGAGGTTAAAGAGACTGACCGGCGACGGACAATGGATAGACTCCGAAACTATACGTATGTACTTTCAAAGCTCTGCCTTACCCCCGTATATCCATGGATACGGCTGTAGGTTCAAGGTGGAGCCCTATACATTTCCAGTCACACAGTGTTCCGGATGTTGGAAATATGGGCATCTAATACGCTTTTGTCCTACAAAGAAAATGTTGTGCCCTAAATGTGGAAATGAGCACGTGAACTGTGAGACTACTAAATATTCATGTCTAAACTGTCATGGAAATCACATGTCCCTTGACAAGTCGTGTCCAGTATTTGCAAAAGAAAAGGAAATAAGAAAAATTATGAGCACTGAAAACTGTTCCTATCGTAAAGCTTTTGAAAAATTTAAGAATATGAAACAACCTTTTACTAATGATTATACGAGTGAATGCAGTGATATTGAAAAAGAACCCTCAAAACATAGCACACAACCAACATATAGAGATATAATTGTAACAGAAGCAATAATACACAAAGAAAAATCACAAACAAATGATTTCACAGATACAGAAGATACAAATGAAAGAAAATCTCAAAAAAGCAAGAATGGAAAGAAAAAAAAGAAGGAAAACCAACAGGAATCAGAAATCAACAAACACTTACAAATATCAAACAGTTTTAGTCAGGAAGAGTCAGTAAGAAAAGAAAAATCTACACAAAATTTAGAACAAAAAGAATCTCCCATTAAAAGAATACTTAATAAACTGAAAGACATTGCATTCAGCAAACACAGTTTTCAAGAAAAAGTCACACTGGCAGTGAATATGTTAATAGAAGAATGTACAAAATTAATAGGTTAATTTATAGAAAAAGGAAATATCTACAATAAGGTTATGTCATTTGTTTATGGATAGGAACTTAAATAACACTTTTTCGCTGAATTTATTATTACAATGGAACTCACAAAGTTTAAGGCCAAAACTAATCGAATTTTCTTGTCTTCTTCATCAAAAAAAAATACACATAGCGATCTTAAGTGAAACCTGGCTAGAACCGGAGTCATCATTGAGAATTAGTGAGTACAATATTCCCAGAGCCGATAGGGCTGACGGCTACGGAGGTGTTGCCATCATCACTCACAAGTCGATTAAAGTACAACCTTGCCAAATATATATTAACAACAGAGGTATAGAAATAACTCACATTAAACTACTTAACTGTTATGACATTGAAAACATTGTATCGGTCTACTGTCCATCTCCAATTGCGACCACCCAAGCAGACTGGGATGATATATTCAATAAGTTTCCAAAGAAGTCTATTATTACCGGTGATTTCAATGGTCACCATAGTCAGTGGTCTTACAAAATTAATACTAGAGGCACACAACTTTTAGATTCATGTATAGAGAACGGATATATTGCTATAAATAACGGCGCAGCCACAAGAATTAAATTGGTAAATAATTCGATTCAAGAAACTTCTCCAGATGTTACTTTTGTTTCCTCTGACATTGCAATTCATTTTAATTGGCAGGTCATGGCAGAAAGTCTGGGAAGTGATCATATGATTATTAAATATAGTATCAATAATTTGGATAAACGTAGATTTCTAAGCAAGCGTAACTTTAAAAAAGCGGACTGGTTACAATACCAGTACCTAGTAGAAAACCAATTAAAATCAACGAACTTCAACCCGGCTCAGAATGTTCAAGTTCTATATGATAATTTTGTCAACTGTCTTAATGCCGCAGCAGATGCTAGTACACCTCAGTACAAGATCTGTGATGATCCCACAAGAAAGTTTAAACCCAAACCTTATTGGTCCCCTGTAATATCTAAGGCAATGGCAGCACGCAGATTGGCTTTAAAAGTATTTCGAAGAAACCCTACACCTCTTAATTATAGCACTTGGCAAGAAAAAATAGTAACCGCCAAAAAACTTATTAGAGAAGCTAAGTTCAAAAGCTGGCAAAAATTCTGCGACTCCATTGACGACGCTACATCTACATCAGATATGTGGCGTAGAATGCGTTGGTACAAAGGTATAAGACAAAACGGTTTTTCACGTCTGAAAAAAAGACAGAACTATTAGAATCGCTTGCACCTGATTATGTCTCTCATTTGCCACTCAATTTAGCCTCGAATAACCCACTATTGGAAACCAATTTCACATTTCAGGAACTTTTGAATTGCATTAAGAAAAAAGACAGCCCCGGGGGATGACAAGATAACCTATTCAATGATTTTTAACCTACCTAAAATCGGAAAAATATATCTTCTACACATTTTTAATAATATATTTAACTCTGGATTCATCCCCTATCAGTGGCGCAGTATACGTATTATTCCTATACCTAAACCTGTCATAAACCAAGAAATTAAACTAAGACCGATATCACTTATTTCATGCATTTGCAAATTATTTCACATGATGATTAGTAAACGTGTTGAATGGTTTGTTGAATCTAATAAAATATTGTCACTTAACACAATTGGATTTAGAAGAGGACAATCTACTTTGGATAATTTGACAAATTTAGTAACACACATCCGAATAGGCTTTTCGCAAAATGCTTCAACTCTAGCTTGTTTTTTAGACATTAACAGCGCCTATAATAATGTTCTCATTGAAAAAGTTGTCGCTGTATTAGACGACATTAACATTGGGCAGAAAATATGTAGATATCTGTGGGCATTCTTAAACGAAAGACATCTCAGCATAGTTTTAGACGAGAATCAGAACATAATTACCTCCAGATGGACTAATAAAGGCTTAGCCCAAAAAGTAAAGGCGACAAGGGGTCCCCACCCCTTGTCGCCTTTACTTTTTAATATTGTTACTTCAGATATCTGCAAACGTATTGAAACAGTCGCCATTACACAGTACGCCGATGACTTTGTCTTACACACAACAAATAAAAAGATTCAAGACAGTACAGACAAAATGCAAAAAGCTCTAGATAGATTGGCTAAAATGCTAGAAATTATGGGTTTGGAATTACAACCTAATAAATTTAAAATATGTATTTTCTCCAGAGGTTATAAGAGGCACCAGATCTCATTAAAAGTTACCAATATGCAATTAGATGTAGTAGACAATGTCAAATATCTCGGTATGTGGCTAGACAAGTCTTTGCGCTGGTCTAAACATATTAATGAAATCACCCACAAAGTAAGAAGATATTTAGATCTGCTAAGGATCTTGGCAGGCCGCTCTTGGGGGGTCCATCCAATACATCTGCGAAGATTGTATATTTCTTTGATTAGGAGCAGAATAGACTATGGCAGCTTTTTGTATGATATCAGTGCAAAGACTCATCTAGTCAAGATAGATAAAATACAAAATCAAGCTTTGAGAACAATCGGTGGTTTCATAAAATCATCGCCGATCCATGTCATGGAAAGTGAAATGTGTATCCCTCCTCTAAACATGCGACGTAAATATCTTATGTACAAATATTTACTTAAAGCCAAATCCAGGCAAAATAATCTGGTTATAAGCTTGTTATCGGAAATGACGAATGCTGTATACAAAAGATACTGGGATAATAAGAAAAAGCCACTGACATTAATTATTTACGAGGAGATGAAGGACGAAATTGTACACTCTACTGACATCCTAGAGATGTTCACTTTAAATGTCTGGATGTCAAGAATAGATACTTTTAATATTATCGAAAATGATCTTGATTGTGTTTCTATGTCTAAGAAATATTATAATATAGCTGTTCTGAAACCTCAAATACTCCAAGAAATTCACCATAAATATCATAATTGGAACAAAATATTTACGGATGATTCCAAGAGCGAGATGGGTCTAATAGGAATGATGGCAGACGCTTCAAAGTTTTAGGCTCGATATGTATAATGTCAGTAGAACTGTTAGCTATTTTGGAAGCACTAAAATATATCGTTTACAATTTAAGAGATACTAAAGTTGTTATTTTAAGTGATAGTAAAAGTGCCATTTTTCATATTGCTAAGTGCGCCTCTAGAGGCACATCTCTAGCATATTCTATTTTAAAGAAAATAAATGAATGTCAAGAAATTAACATTGTCCTGAAGATTCAATGGATACCTTCACATATTGAGCTGTCTGGCAATGAGGAGGCCGACCGATTAGCAAGATCAGCAGCCAATGATGGAACAATTGTCCATATAAAGCCAACCTTTCTTGAAGTGTTACCAAAGTTTAAGAGAAAATACATAAAATATTTCAAGAATATTTCGATGAACGCTCCCTTGAAAAAGGTATCTGGTATAAAACAATCCAGTGCCGGCCTCCTCGTATACCATGGTTTGCTACGTCAAATATGAGTCGGTCACTTATTGTAATGGCACTAAGACTGAGGTCAGGACACATTCCATTAAATAAATTCGCATACTTAATGAAAAAGATAGACTCGCCAAACTGTGAAATATGTGACAGAGTAGAAGACATACAACACATTTTGATGGAATGTGTCCGGTACAAACGGAAAAGACAGGATCTGGTGCTCAAGTTAAGGCTTAACCTACTAGAGGTCGGGGCGTTCCACCAGATCTTGGCTGAGCCGACATCTAATCACACCAAAACGGTATTAGAGTTTGTACTTAGTTGTATTAAGTTAAGATCCAGTTATAATTTAGTTTAGTACCTTCTAACTTTGAATGTTAAGATAAGTTTAATATAGGACTGTCATGTACAAAATGTATAAAAGTCCCTAAATAAAGAGAAAAAAAAAGAGTCCCATCGGAAGACGGTCGGTGAGCTTTTGTGTACATGTACTTTCGTTAAATGTCTAAGATACCTATGTTTAAGTATGTCTAAAAGTGAAGCTGGACTTCTCCAATAAAAAAACTTTTAAATAACCAGTCGCGCTTGTTAAAAACAAATGAATCTAGACGGATTCAATAAAGTAGGTACTCGAGTTAAAGTTTATCAAAAACACTTTGCAAAAAATAATGAACAGATTCGTATCAACACAATTTCAGTCTCATTAAAATATCATAAGCCGCTATAAAAGTAATGTTTAGTAAAAACACTACACAAATTCCCATCATAGCATTATTTGAAAGCTCAGATCACATTCCCGATATCATCGCGAGTGAGCTCGGCAACAGCTTATTATTTTCGTTCTTATGCTGATTGAAATAGAGTGTAGTCACTTGTGGCGCTGATAGTGCTTCAGTAAATACCAATAAAAGAACATTATAATTACGATAGCATCTCAGTTCAATATTTGGGCCCGTATCGGGTAGATCGCCGAACATTGTCCACCGACGCTCTGCCCACGCGCGGGTCACGCCCCTAGCGGTCCCACATATTGTTTCTGTGTTCTATGTGGTATCTGACATCGATGGGCTTAATACCAAAGATGATGGGTATCGGTGGGATGTAATGTGTCATTCACGTGACATGCCTCGCTATCTGGCAACATTCGAGTATAAAATAGTGTGAAACAGTTTTGAGAATAACGTATGCGAATGTATTTCATCGTACGGTAAGTGGAGTAAGTATGTTTTATTCCGTGAGCAATAATAATACAAGTATATCTGAACCTTCAGGATAACACTGCAAACATTATGTACATATTTTAATATCTCATAATTAAGTCTGCCAAGACCAAGTGCTTAAGTCAACTAAGAGTAGAGTTCAAGAACACATAATTATTATTTTTTTAATCTTTTTATTTTTTTTTATTTAATTGGAAATTGTGTCGAATTATCGGTCAATTTATGTTTGACCATTATTTAAAAATTGGTGAACTCGGGTCTAAGAGCTTGAGCAAGCAATATTTACTTTACCTCAATATTTTACTAAAACAACTAACATTACATAATTTAATATGTAATAACTGTGCCAGTTTCAAAAAACCTTTGATCTTTGAAACCCGGCCATTTTTATCGCAAAACAAACCGGGAATAATTCTGGTAAATAATGCTTGGTTCGTTTTATCGGTATAATTATGTCGATACGAACAGCGGATTCCATTACTAATTCTGCATGAGTACTGAATCTTTTAAGGTACCAAAGAACTAAACTTATACGTGAGTTGATCGTATTTTGAAATACACAATAGTAAGAAGTGTTCGCTGGTCTATAAAAAACGGAATATGGTCGCGGAGATTTTGTATTCGGCTCGTGTGCAAAAAGTTCCTCCAATTATGCGTAAGCGCAGGCCCACTTAAAACTGAACATTGGCTTTGGCTTTTATTGTAATAAATTGAACAAGAAATCGGCAATTGTTTGTTAAGAATGCCGATTAGCGGGAGATGTCTGAATAAACAATGGATATTGATAAATATATGTTTAAAATGTACGCGAAAATATTTTAATACAAGGTGCTTTATAAAAGCTACAGATATTCAATTAAAAGTACTACCAAAGAACACTTTTCGAATAATATTAATAATAAATTACAATAAGAGTTTTCAAACAACATAAAATGACAACACTGGTGTCCCTAGAATTTTTATGATCTACCAAGGACGTCTAAGCATTCAGCTGTGCTATAAAAAATAGAAAACCTAAAGTTTTTTCATTGCAATTTCCTTCATTACTGAAAAGTATTAACAAGTTTTTAACTTAAAAGCACAACAGATACAAGGTGTTTATTTAAAGAGAAATTCGGGAACAAAAACAAATGCCCAGCGGGATTTGCATTAAAACAAAAATATGATGTCGCTATCGCTACATTTCGATTCCATCCTGTCCTTACCTAACGTCAAACAAAAGTTACTCCATATGTCATTGTGTCAAGCGAGCCCGTTGCATTATGCATTGTTTCCATTACACTACGAATTTTAATATAAACTGGATGTTTCTTACATGAATAAAATAAACTTTTTAGCTACCGACCGGCTCCGGCTAAAGTTCGTAACCAAACTGCTTTTTGTTTCACCGTGTCCTGTGATCGCTTGAAACCTTATGTTCGCAAAAACGGTTTGCTTAATACACTGTACACTCACTTTATTGCTAAGTGAAAAAGAGTACAGATACTAAAATAAAAACTTGGTGATGGCGCGTTTAGTAAAAAGTCAGCTGATGAAACCTTACGAAGGAATTCTTAACATTCTTAAGAGCATGTGAAATTTATTTATGTGAACCTTGACTGCTCTTCGAACCCAAAAACGAATTAGGGTTATAAATTTTAGTTAATTGGAAAAAGTATTAAACTATTTCTGTAAAAGGCCTTCACTTATTTAGAAAATATTTTATTTTACAACCTTCTTAAACTCCACCATTAGTGTTCTTTGGTTACCAAATTAAGGTTTTTTATTTATTAAACAGTCTATTGTTCCCCTTGTTTTGGCTAGCGTACATTCATAATATTTTTTTTAAATTTAACCTCTTGAGGATCATAAGACCGTCGGCGGTCACATGACTATTGATTTTCTATTATTTGCGTTTTCTGCCGCCCAATCCGCGTAAAGTAGTTATAGTGAGTACAATATTACGTTTCCGATAAAGGTATCTGCAGAGTATCTGTCTTGAAATTACTCAGACACAGCTCCAGAGTTCGGAAGTTAGTGGTGTTAACACCACTGGTGCCTCGGAAAGCACGTCAAGCTGTTGGTCCTGCGCCTGATCTCTCTACGGTCATGTCGGACTGCCGTTTCACCGAATTATGAGAGTGAAGGAACAGAGAGTGCACCTGTGTATTGCGCACACACTTGTGCACTATAATATGTCCTGCGCAGTTGGCTAATCTCTGTTGAGATAGGCCGCCGTAGTCGCAATCGGCTAGGAGGACATCACATCATCTGCAGAGTTTTACTTGAGGCATTAACATTCTATCTCCAAACCACATAAATGTGCGCCGGCCATCGAGATGAGAGCTAACTGTATTGAACGTCTGTTTACAAATACAAACCGTCGAAATACGCCTTAGACAAATACTCCGCGATTTGCTATTCCGTCGCTGCTTGTTCGAGTTTAATATTTGTGTTTGGTTCCAAAGACAAATTGTGCGTGCCTAGCCCCGTGCCTCACTATCCGTAGTTTAATGCCAGTCACAACGCCAACAATCTTATAGCGCCACATCTCGCCGACTAATTTTGACGCAGAAATGTGGACTATGCAAATCAACGTTTACTGTAATGAATGTTAGGTAAGTGCAATTCGTGACAAACAACTTTTTGAATTTGAAGATGCGAGTAGGGCAACTTTGGCTGATTAGACATTGGGCTCAATTCCATGGCACCCTGTCTAAGATTAAATTTAGGTTCAGTCTCTCTCTATCTCTACCAAACAAACGAAAAGAGACCGACTATAATAATTTTCAAATGTCAGAATAAACAGCTGTATTTTGCTAAGGAAATTAGACAACCCATAGACAATTTAGTAGGGATGTCATTCGATGTCGACTAAAGATAGACGAAAACACGCAAAAACTTGTACAAATACGTTAGTAATCGCATCACTTAATTTGAAGTTTCTAAATTATTGTAGTGTGTCTCTTTTCGTTTATTTGATAGAGAAAGAGAGAGACTGAACCTAAATTTAATCTAAGACGGCGCATTGGATTTGAGCCCAATAAAGATGGTTGGTTCACCCAGTTTTAGCAGATTCATTTTCGCATTAAAAGTAAATTATTTAACAAGAACTCTCTCTGATTTAAGACAATCATTAAAATTATATATTTTACTAAATGTGCCTGAAATAATAAACTTTACGTATGCGTAGGATGATCATCACCCCCAATAGCTATTAACATTTCGACGTAATACTCTCATAACTACTAAATTAATTATTTACCTATTTTGTATTTATAAATTACCAGTTAATGATATGGATTAACATGTACACCGGAGCCTGTCAAGTAATTGGTCTGGGAGAGTGCCAGTATTATAATCTTAATTAAAATGTTATCCATCAGCCGAAGATTACCCCAACGACGATTAACCCGCGAGCCGTCCTTATAATTCAAGATTTTAATGAAGTCATCGATTCTACATGAAGCGTCTATTTGTTCAATCATGATTGACGTATACTTTAATTTCCTTTACACCTGTTGACCACCGACGTCGTAACACAGGAACGGTATAATTACAACAGAAACGACGAAACCGATGACTTCCTCTCTATACTAATTTACGAGTAAGTCCAGCATATCAGACTATACATACATTTTCGTTGCAAATTCGCCCCTATTCCAACGGCATAGATACCGCAGTATTCAGCTTGATGTTGGCGTCCATAAATGTTTTGTATGAACGATCATTCATAATTTAATGGCTCGCAAAAAGGAAGTGACGGTGCGCGCTTTTTTCCGATACATAAATATCTCATTGATTAAGCTAGCGTGGAATGAGCCATTAAGATAGGATAAACATTTTTAATGTTCAGGTGTAATGGTGCTGTATTTTCAATAAAATTAAGATCGTTTCATCGTTTTTCATTGTTTGTTTATGCTTACGTCAACGAAATTACATTAGTTTTTATCGCTCGCAGTTTCTTTTATCATCCAAAAAATGTATTAACTTTAAAATATTTAATGCCCATTATCATGCATAGTGGAAATGGTAGCTCTCCCTTTATGACCTACAACGAATTTCAAATAGACTTACGCTGTTATGCATAAACGTCCAACATGACTTTTATAGCGAATTTGACAATAAAGTTCGTATGTCTTTGTTTGACATATTTGACATTTGTTTTGCCAGAAAGGGACAACTAACCACATATAAGTTAGAGGTCTGATAAGTATTATGAATAAAGGGGTATGTATTTTATGACAACACAGTCGTAGGCAGTAATAAATCGCGCCAGGTTTGATTATACGCCGCTGACGTTTCAATTTGATAGTTTCCCATTGGCCCTTATCACTTTCTACGATTATTGATCGGTTTAGAGCCGTATCGTTGCGATCTCCGGCCGTAGTATAAATTACTGTGCCGGCTGCGATACTTGCCGGCCGTTCTTGCTGGTAGGAACGGGACACGTCTAGTTGGGTGTCCCACGATTTGAGGACACTAAAACTCTGTTTCCTATAAATCTTTACTAAAAGGGATAATATGAAATTCTTTGGTTCAGTATATTTAGTTTTTATTTATTTTATTTTAAGTATTGTACATTTTGTACTTATAAGTTTTTTGTATTATACTTATTGATGGAAACACTACAAAACGATAGTGCACATGTCCACTACAATGACATTTAATTTAAATGAGAGATGGCAAGAAAATTAATGTAAAATTATTATAATACAATGTCAAGTTAAGTACCTACTATCAGATCAGATTATTGAAAACTATGAAATCCAACATTGATTATGACAGAATAAAGCATAACAATTTGGTCTTCTCTTGTATAAATAAAATTTCATCATTCCGTTACTTAATATTTCTCAATGTTTCTTATTTCTCAACAAAATAATTAAATAAGATTGTTAGGAATTTGTAATAATTGGTAATTAAATATCATCGTAATAAGATATTGCACTTAACTTAACACTTAACGTAAAAATGACCACTGATTGCCTATACGAGGAACGGGTGTTCCATTCATATTTAGGTAGTCTCAATTTCGATTTAGATGGCAAAGAGGATGTGTATAAGAACAAAACTACCTATATACTTATACCATGTAATACGAGTATATAGTTTCGTTTTTGTACTAATCGTCCCCATATAATACTTATACCATGCCAATGCAATTAACTGCGACCTGACAGTACCGTCGAAGCAGACCGTCCCGTTTTCCTTAACCACTTGCCCGCCACCAGGCGAGCATTGTCAGAGGAAGTGCATCGGTTATTGTTCCAGTCGCTTTGCCTTTATCAGCGCCGCCGATCGCACAGCGAGGACTGCAATTTATCCCGCTTTTATTTGATCCTCTTTTAGAATTGGAAATTGTCTCGGAACTGACGGGGTGACCTTTGCCACGGTCAATTGTGCGTCTTTAAGTCGTTCAACCGTGAAAAAAATATAAAACTACAGGTTCGCATGCGATAAAGTTAGGAATTTGTAAAATAAACAGGATGCTAGGTTAGTTAATAAATATATATTTTTTTCAAAATATTTTATTTAACCTTTTCCGCCAGTAAGTTCTCCAAAAAGCATTATTATCTATTAATATCGATTGTCTTGCTTGCTCAATAATTTCACTAGATATTCACTTAATTCATAAAGTAATATTATCTTATCAAGATTTGTTTTAGCAAACAGTCCATTTGAAATCCTTCCATTTGTGTACGTTAACTTGCGTCTAATTTGCGTAATTACATATCATTCTAAACCTGTTTGGCGTACAATCATCAAAATGATTACTCCTGTTTGAGTTCTTTAACCATTCTTGGAACGCAGTCAGAATCTGTAATTGTTTCACAATGAATAACATCCTTATTAACTACTTTATTAGGTTTATGAGATTAGCTGCATGTACAAGCATATTTTGCTGACAGGATGTCGGTATCTTTAAGATTTTTTGTCGCATCTAATTCAATTCACATGACATCTTGCGTACCGTTAGATAAAATCGGAGCAATATCTTATTCATAATCGGTTGCAATCGATTGTGTCCGTGTCATTCGACTGACGAGCGATCAGCATAATCGGTTTACAGGCTTCCTGTCTCGATTGTCTTTGTAAATACTTTGTATCAGTAGATATTAACGTTTGAGCTGCGTTACGGATAATTTGTTTATATGACATGAATAATAGAGAGTGAGCGATGGCCGTTACTAAAAATAATTGCTAGGGACGATGGTTTTTGGCCGTCTCACGTTCCGGTCACATATTTCGAAGATAATCGCTCTATGGAATAGTATTAAAAAGGTATAAAACAAATATGTACAACTGTTCTGAATTATATCACAAAAAATAATCACAGTTGTATAATCATTTAAAGAACAAAACAAACTTCAATGTGCTATTTGCTATAGTTTTAGTATCAACTAGTTCCCTGGAGAGGTACATGCTTGCTTTCAAGTTACCACATTTTAATGAAGAAAAGTGGTCTCCGGTTGACGATTCAAGACTCAAGTTACACCATTAATAAAGACTCCATTAGAGTTTACAAGACAACAAGTTGATTAACATGTTATATCTTAAGCCTAGAAAGATGGGCACGTATGAAAGACATGAGAAACAACTCTAACAGTAAGCACAGTTTAAAAGACTAGGACGTTGGTTTGGCCCTGATTTTAAAACAAAGATTAGCAGAATCTTAATATGATATGAGCACAAAGATTAATCAAGAAGCGATGACCGAGAGGAGAAATCTCTATTACTTACTCATACTTCGTTTTTAATTTCTATAACACAAATGCTTTAGCTATTTACTTTGGAATCATAGCAATGTAAGTGATGTCGTCCATTATTTATATATTCATTCAAATATATATTAGTCGCTTGAATTAGATTTAGATAATTAACAAGATCGTTTTAGAAACGATACAATTTCAAAGTCTTTTATTTGATTAAAACGCTCAAAGAGAGAAGTTTCGATTTGAAACGAGTTTCTGAGATTTTGTTTAACTTGTCTAAATCTGAATTTGATGAAATCTACTGGAATTTCTTGCCACTTCGAGAATATTCGAAAGTAAATAACGTTAATAAATATCAGGAAATCCAAAGCTCTCAATATCTACAAAACAAATTGAATCTACTAAAACTTTTTAGAATTAAATAATTTGTGGATGGGTGAATTTTGCATGGGAGATTAACACTCATTTTTCACAACTTAAACGTTAATTGTGAGTGAAAGCACAGATTGCTTAATACTACAAGTATTTCAGAAACAGATAAAAGAACAAGTGAAAGTAAAAAAAAAAAGATTTGGAAAAGGGGAAGGATTCAGAACTTATTTAATCTTTTTAGTTGCGCTACACATAAATACAAAGTTTGCAGGGGTTAATAAAACTACTATGGTATGTAGCTCTACAAATGCCCTATCTTAAAAAAAATATGAAACAAAAATAGAGCGCAGCAAATGGCCATCAAAAACAATTTGGTAAATAGGAAATAAATACTTTTCTTAGCTCGAATTATTAAATACAATCATTGCTTTGACGGATTGTAAATTTTTTCCCCATTTTTGAATAAAAAGTTTAGTAAGTTTATATGTTGCAGACAATAAATTTAGGATTGTAATTTAATAGTATTCAGTGCCTCACTTTAAATAATCCAGCAAACGCTTCTTGTTCTATCCCAAGGTGGTTCGTTCCTCGTAGGAATTTGAAAAATCCTTTATCACAGTCTGTATTCCGGGAGTTTGCAGCCAGCCAGTACGTTGCGCCTCTCTCTTCACCCCAACCTATCAGTTTGACGGAGTGATATCCAACTACATTCCCAGCCACGTAATGGTACACTCCACTTTTATAATAAAAGAAATCTTCAGTCATTGCAAAAGTTGTCGTCACTGGCCCGTTTTTATAAATATCTGCCATGATCTGCCTCTCGTCACTTCGTTTATAATAATACGCTAATCGCCTTTTATCTTTGGTATACAATTCACCATTTTTGCACTTTTCTTCACATATTGTATTTGGGTGGTAATGGCCACACGGTTTAAGATTACTGTAGTCCTTTATGTAAATGTGTTTGCAAGGTGCTATTAAGTAAGGCATGCAGCCTTTGTTTGAACCGTATGGTCCGCCCGAAATAACTACACTAGTAGCATACCACCAAGCTTTGCTCAATACTCCTCCACTATTGCAGGCGTTACCACAAAGCATACAGCAGGTCATGACATCGAATTCTGAGAAGTAAATTGATTCTTGTCCTTTCGATTGAATGCACAGTCTGTCGCTCATAGTTGATACTGCGGAAACTGCCCAGCAGCTGCCACATGAACCTTGATCTCTGATGTCTTCCAATGAAGGACAATTTTTCCACTTTTCACGAGCATCAAATTGAAAAGGCAAGTTTCTAGTGTTTTTGAAACGAGGCGGGTCTTCAGTAAGACTGTCGTCAAATGTTGCATTGGGTTTGATTGTTCCAGCTAGCCTTTTGAGGTATTTTAAAGATGTGTGTCTGTTGAAGTTTCGGCCAGCTTCCCACAAAGTCTGTTTGGAGTTGATTAAGTCAATGAACTCATCTGAGAGAGGATGCAAGCGATGTGACGTCACAACAGCAACTAATATCACAAATATGGTAATAGTTTTCATGATTAAACCAAAACATCACAACGCATTGAAATAAAATCAATCGACTGGTGTGGAAGTGGATTCTACAATGCTTTTATAAATAGCATTCTAGAAGTACCCTCCCATGAAAATTATATTACAAGGAAAATTAGACCAGTTGTAGTTACCACAATTACTGTTCTATATTTATATTATTAATGCTACCTGAAACTAAGTTCAAAATACATAATCCATTACACACATTATGGAGTTCGATTGATATTGTGTCATTATGTACACAGTCAGCAACACGTCAGGGTACTAGCGATGGGCGATTGTTCGAAAAAAATTAATCGAATGAATCGATTATCGACCATTTGAACTGTCGAATGTTGATTTAGTAATTCGAAAAAAAAATAATCGAATAATAATCGACAATCAAATGATAATCTATACTTGGGCCCTTCAATGCTTTCGATCCAATTGCCGCGACTGTGCACAGGACAAGTAGCGACCGAATGATTAATCGACGCGACGAATGACGATTCATTCATTCGTAAGTAGTTACCTGCCTACCCTGCACACCGCGCGCTCCGGTAATACTCGCCGCATAATCGAAGAGTAATCGAATGACTGCTGTTGCTTATCGAATACATTCGATTTACAGCGACCATTCGCATAATTCGATTAATTTCGTAAAAATCGCCTATCGGTACAGGATACCCATGTTAATTTTGAAAACAGCTTTTATTACGGTCTCAAGGACTCAAAGTGGGGTAGTCTGACGTGCGGCCGTTTAAAAAGAGAAGGCTTTTTTCTCAGTTTTAAAAGTGCTTTTGGTTCAAAGTTATAAAGATAATAAAAGGACCACGTTTTTGATATTAAAGGTACCAAACATATTTATTTTTGCGACGTTAGTACAGTCGAGTTCATTTGTGCATGAGTATTTCCAAGGCTTCAAAAAATGTACTATCGAGGACATACAGGACATACCAGCACATCGCATCGAAGATTTCTAATGACAAATAAAACCAAATAGCTATTTTAGCGACGTAACAGTACAATTCAAACTCGCTTGCAGTTACACTGACATTATTTTTTTTGAAGTATCCTGAGTGATTCGAATTTTGAGTCTGCCAAGCGAATCTTACTGCAAAGTGGTAAGCCGCAATTGACACCAATGGTAAATATAAGTATCTATACAGTGTGTCCGGGTTTGGACTAGCGATAATTTATGGGCTACTAGTTTATCAAATGTTATCAACAGAAAACCCCTATGTTGGGTTCTAACTCCCCCCCTCTTGAAATGGCAGCCATTTTAATTATTTTATGATAATATTATTTCTGTGGATCTGGAGGTCCACAAAAGTTATGAAAATGATTAATTTAAAAGGTAACGCTATCGCCTATCAAGTGAAAGAAAGATCAATTCAAAATTATTAACCGTCATAGAGGAAAAAACTTTTTTTTAAAATTTAGCTAAACATTCAAAATATTTAAATACTTTTTTTAGAACTAAAGACAAAAATGCAATTTGTCAGAAATTTTTTTTAGAAAAATATTTTTTTTTTCCGTTAAATTTTTTTTTAATTCGGATTATGTCTCTTAAATTTGAAAAAAATAAGTGCCCTTAAATTATCACTAGTCGAAACCCGGACACCTGTATATCAAAAATATGACAATCTGCTCAGATATTATATAGAAATCCGATCATGACGTACATTATAATATTTGAAGCCTTAGAAATGCTAATACATATTAATGTACTCGACTGTACCTATACTATTCGTTTTTCCCAAGTATGAACACATGAAAGTGTTTACTGGAATCTTTTAATGTCACTCCAGGGAGTGCACCACCCCATTTCGTGGATGATTTATAACCGTTTCTGAGATCACCTATTGCTTGTGAAACCGATTTATAATATTCATGATTTATCGCCTAGTTAAACTTCAAGCCATCTTTAGTTAGCTACACATCCAATATGAGCACTTACTTAAGAGATTTTAAAATGTTGAATTTGTAAAGTGAACAATAGTGGGTAATATAAATTTATATAAAAAACCGGTCAAGTGCGAGTCAGACACGCGCACTGAGGGTAGACGTGTGTAGTTCCTGAATGAATGATACAATTAAACTACTTCACCTATCTAGTTCATATGTATCACTCACTCACTCACTATAGTCCAAAGCAGTTTTATTTAGTTCAGTAACTCAGTGATATGAGAGTAAAACGTACGGATATATATGTTAATACTGCAAGAGCGAGACTGCAGTATTCTGCTATTGCACTGCGGTTTTCTATGTAAAATTTTCGGTATTAATTAATACATTACGTACATAAATAACACTTTACATCCTTTGTTAATGCGTGTTACAATATCTTCGAAATTAATAAAAATGTTTTTAATTCGTAATTCTAGACTGCCTAAATATTATAAATGTTATTTTTTAGTCATTAGAATTCTCTGTAGTACACGATACATTTAAACTGAATGAAGTAGTGAGTGAGATTTTGATAGTAGATCTGCTGAACTAAATGAACTAATTGAACTAGATGAGTGTACGATGCTCAGTGATTCGTTTAACATTTTTCAGTTTAGGTCAGGTTTAGGTCTTTCCATTGAATTCGTATATTAACATTTTTGAAATTATACGTTTATTTAAAATATAACAGAGAGTGGTATATCGGATTAGGAGGTATTTAACGAGAGAGAGAGCGCAAAGCCGAATGAAATGTTCGATGTGAAGCTCGTCGCATTTACGTCCAATACGGTGCGGGCTGACGTCACACGCTCTTCAACTTCACTCTGTCGGTGCTTTGCTCGATACACAAAAGATGGCGTTGGTGGCGCCAACAATGAGTGATACATATCTTTAGCTCTCACTGAACTATATCACTCATTTCATTTCAGTAAACGATTTTGCGCAAGTCTAACTGAAGGTTCCGTAAAAACAGAGGTGTTTTTTTACACAGAAAGTGTCAACAAGGTAACTTAACTTATATTTAACACTTGACGACCGTCTTGGTGTTGTGGTTCGCGCCCCGGACTACACAACCAGCGGTTGTGGGTTAAAATCCGCAAAAGGGTTAATGTTTGTGTGATGAGCACGAGCATTTGTACTTAAGTCATGGATGTTTATAATATAACCGTATAATATTTCTATCCGTTATCCTAGTCGCCATAGCACAAGCTCACGCTTAGTTTGGGGCTTGGTAATTGGTGTGATGTTGGAACAATTTATTTATTTATTACTTGCAAATCACCAGCGACATATATGTTAAATTAAATTTCGGTCACAAAAATTGATCGACTGTGTCATCCGGTAGTACTCGTACCCAGGACTCTTCGCTATCCGGACGAATGCTCTTACGAACTGAGCTACGGAGGAAGATAATCAGTCGACGAATTTTTGTAAGTGCTTGCTACGCCTGTAAGCCGGCGTTCGATTTCATAAATACTTAGGGAATATACCCACATGTATCAGATGGAAATATTTTTACAAATATTTGAACTACGGTTAAGATGATATCAGCTTAAGTTATGATTATTTTTTATATTATATGTTATTTAGTTGCATATTTTTCGCAACCACCTGCACGCTGGCCAAACTCTGGGCCCCATCCAATGTTCCTTTCTTGTACAAGCTATCATTAACTGTTCATTGGTGGATTTATTCCGATGTCCGTCACGGGTTGCATGCCGTCGCAATTATCCAGGTTCAATCTCCCCATTGTTGTCGAAATTTAAAACAAATTTCCTGTACAGGGTAAGTGGGGTAACATTCAAACATGATCTTTTTTCGAATCCAAAATATTGATGGAAGTATAAAAATTATTTGGATTTTTTTCGGTTTGGGTTTTGCATGCAAATTTTGGAATGAAACTCGTAATATTTTATATGGCCTCTTTTATTAAGTGTTACCGTCTATTTTTTTTGTAAATAAGAACTAATTTAGTACTTTTGTACGTTCTAATCGTTATTCGTGTTATTGAAAATAGAGTGAAATACATTTAAAATATGTAGCTCCAAGCAGTTTTGTTGAGTTGTCTTGAAACAGTAAGGCAAAAACGCTTTAGGTATGAATAATAGTTAGGTAGGTAACCTAGCTATGTATGTATTATGTTAAAATAACGTTACCACTAATTAATTTTAAATAGATTGACACATAATTATTGTAAACGTTTTATTAAGTAATGCAGGAAAATGGTTACGTTAATCATAACCTAAAATATATCATACAAATGACCATATATGCATTAGATAATAAATACATTTTAAAATTACTTAAATTATCATATTTATTTATTAAAAGCCAACTTATAATTTCAATTCACCAAACGCTTGGTAAGAGAGTATTTCCTTAAAAACATTATTTTTGAATTATTAAAATACATGGTTACCCTATTCGTGTGTAATGTAGGGGGTCGCGTTTTTCTGCACCGCCAAATTGGTTAAGCATGGTAATTACTCGATAAAATACCTATCTGTCGACGGTTTGCGGCGGTTTTTGTTTCGCACTCGGAACCATGTGTAAAGATTTTTCGTAACCGTCATGAAAACGGTAAGTTTTGTTTCCATGGAATAAAGGACAATCCCGTGATGTGGAAAAAGTCTGCCTGCTCTTAGTGTCTTAGTCTGTCTTTTTAAAAAAAAACGATCATAAAAATGGTCAGTTATACCGTCTCGTAGAGTGAAGTCTCCAAACGTAAAAAGAGTTTGTGTGCCGGCTCTGAGTTGCTATAATTGCGTTAGAAAGTTATTATGATGCTTGCAATTTGGTGCGGGAAAAAAACAATAAAAACAATTAGTTTTGGTACACATTCAAAGTATAGCTTTTAGTATCTCCGCAGGTGATATAATTTTATTCAGTGCCAGCGATGGATACATATTACCGAGCTACTGGAATTAACTTTAATAATTCCATTACGGATTTCAAATTATTAACATTGAAGGCAAAAGCAAAGATGAAGTGGACTGGCATTAAATGAAACATTTTGTTTGTGTAGTCACAGAAACTATCTCAGTTTAATCCATCAAAGTACTCTTAAGATTAGCCGTCATTCTCCATTCCCAGTATTGCTTGGACACTTTTGCAGCCCCCACGCTAACATTTGACAGATGAGATGTCAGCACAAAATTGGATTTCGCAAAATAAACATAACACATTTCTTTGCTTAGCAGCGATACCATCAATTCAATTGAAACTTTAGGTTGTACCAACTAAGTCGAAATTCAATTGAAAATGATGACTGCAAACATTCATGGCGCTGTATTACTTTACAAGAGAATCGGTCAAAAGGTTTCAGATTCAAGCATGGTGTGAAAATCTGCGTTTACTCGTATGAAAGAAAGATTTTAATATCTTAGGTATTTATATGTTGGTATAACTACAATGATATGACGCCTAACTACTTCTACTAGGTACTTCAATAATTGGCATTTGCCAATTTTTTTTTCAAAAATATTGCGCGCTGCGCTGTCAAAAACGACGTGCATTCCTTGCGTGACACGTCCCGAGTTCGCCGGCTGGCGTTATTGACGTATAATTGACAGCTGAGTGCCCGCGTCTGCCTGTCAGAGTGACAAGCACCCGACAGCTGTGACGTCATCTTACTAAAGTCTAACATGAACGTTTCGTTTGTTTAGAGGTACACGTAGTTAAAGTGATGGTTCTTTGCGATTTGTATTAAATGTTAATGATTAAGAAGACTTAATTTTGACAGAGCGTGTCCTATCCTAAAATATGTGCTATTCGATGTGCCGGTTTTACCGGATCAGGGCCCTTAGACAAGATGCAATCTTTCTATAGCGAACTTCGCTATCGCTAACAAAATGTATGCAAAGTCACGTGATATTTCGATGGCTTATGTTAGTTTCATACATTTTGTTAGCGATAACGAACTTCGCTTTAGGCTAGATTGCGTGTTGTCTACGGGCTCCAGGCTTTGATCCTGGCTGAGTAGCATCTTGTATCGTAATAACAATAAGCTTTGAAGAAATATTGTCATAATAAAGAAGAATTAAATTATAACGAGAAAATGTGTTGCCCTGTTATTATGTATCAATGTCGAATATCAATTAAATGTTGAATTTTTGCGGTAGTCAAATAGCATTATAATAA
The DNA here is from genome assembly GCA_949316185.1 of Pyrausta nigrata. Classification (NCBI taxonomy): domain Eukaryota; kingdom Metazoa; phylum Arthropoda; class Insecta; order Lepidoptera; family Crambidae; genus Pyrausta; species Pyrausta nigrata. Next base: position 12,345,244 of record OX438947.1, on the reverse strand, counting down.
TATGTGTAGCCAAAATATATTTGGTCACTTTCAGTTATTTTGCCTACAATTCCACTAGCCACACCTAACACATAAGTCGTAACAAATGACCCGAGACACTAATAAAGAGATAGCAATCTAGCTCGTAGTGCGGGACACCAACACACACACGCAGTTTGTCTCTTCTAGCACAATAAATTGATTGTTACTCCGCAGGGCGCCTCGCTTCTGACCGAGTTCATATTAATAAACGATTCCATCCACACGATAGTGCGACCACAGGTCGGGAAGTTCAGCTAGCAGAGTCCATCGTTTCCTACATACATCCTCGTTTAGCCTCCAATTTTTTAATTTAAGTAACGTGTTAACTAGGAGATACCTTTTTTTTTTCAAAGTTGCGGAATAGCCCTCTAAAAGCTATTTGCTTAATGGCAAAAAGTAAAAGTCAAGAACTTTATTAGAAGTTGATTGTACTTATTGAAAAATATTACGGTTAACTAAATACACACGGTACGTCACTCGATTTGACAGACAGTAATTTTTTTTTTGTTAATTTCCTATGTCTATCTTGTCGTTCTTAACTGATTTAGTAGTTTTAACATCATTTGACATAAAACGATTTACACGATTCCTTCTAACGAACATTAAAATGCTGACCGTGTTGGTGTAGTTGCCCGTCGCTCTGATCTTTGTTGCCAGCGGTTGCTAGTTTGATTCCCGCAAGGCGCAAATGCTTGTGTGATCAGCCTGAACATTTCAACCTGAGTCAAGGATGTTATAAAAGTGTAATATAATACGTATGTCTACGTTTGTGTATTATTATTTGTTTTTATCCAATTTACCATAAAACATTATGTTTTTTTTTTGCGGGCACTTTGGCAATAGTGAAATCAGGGTTGGCCTATGTGTCGCGGGACTGACGAGATACCGCGGCCCCTGCTGTCACAGCCAACACATACGGCGGGCGTCGTCAGGTTTTAGTGGGTATACCTGGGTTCGGGGGAGTCCCACACACGCCTCTCCGTTTCCCGACGGAGAGGTACGCTGCGTAAGGCATTTCCTGACGTAAAAAAAAGGGTTGGCGTATGTATTTGAGCTATGTGCCAGTACAGGCCGCACCTAAAGAAATAAGATGCTAATTATTCTTAAAATGCTATTACCATTTCTCACTGATACATATCGTAAGATAGATGCTTCGGCTCACAAAGTGTTTGTTGGTTTACGATGTGTTTGCGAGTTCCAAACAGAACTTGTTAGGCTATGAAATTATGAGCGTTTTACTAAGAGGCTACGAAGAGAGAGTATCAATGTTTTAACATCTATGCTGAAGATTTATATAAAGTGTTATACGCATACTCTATTGGAAAAGCAAATGCGTAAGGTTTTTAAATCTAAAGGAATATTCTCAGCTGTAATTAACTAATAATACCCACGTTATTCAATAAAAGAAAATAAACACAAAGACATGCATGAAATAAAAATAAATAAACTAAAAACCTACTTAATCAAAAATAAACCCGTTTCATTGAGGCAAGGAGACGAGGATGCTGGCTGCGTTACCGCGTTGGATAGCTATTCTTATCCTTTGAGCAAGAAACGAGTCAGCTTTACTATTTGCCAAAACAGAATTTAATTTAGGTGCAATTTTTCCAAAAAGTAATTTTGCGGATGGTCCCCACGGTCCAAAAGTTTCAACGCCAAACGGCGCAAACACATAATCACTTGCAAGTGATGCATACTTGCGTCATTTGGTGTTTTCAACGGGGTCCGCCGCCGCTCCAGCTTTAAGCGCTGACTCCCTGAGATGAGATGGGGCCAAAGTATCGACGCAAGTTGCGTCCCACACTAAGGGCCGACCCCGCTCCCAGGGAATGAGCGTGAGGCCATCGGGTCTCTTACCATCATCACGGACCAAACCACGGGGTTCCAACGTGGAAGGAACATTGATGCTGGCAAGAGCTCTCCTGATGGCGTCATTAAGAGTAGCGTGACGCGCTAGACGCTCAGCACTTTGCTGGCAACAAAGACAGTGGAGACCATATTTGTCGACCTCCTTGCCACAGGGACACGTAAAAACTTCACGAATAGGGGTACCAAGGCGCAGACCCACACACACCCGGAATGACTCACTATCAAAAAGGGTGCCCAGATTTTTTGATGGTCAAGCATAGCCAGTGGCCTGAATCTTTGCAGGAAACTGCCAAGAGCCTTGCAGAGCTGTAATTGGAACTTGTAAAGTAAAAAGAGCTTTATTACCAAAAACAAAATGTTTTATTATTTTGATTTGGAAATCACTGCAATCTAGCTATTACCCTAAACCTAGTCACATTTTCGAGTGTACGAGTAATATGTACTTTACTTCAATATGTTTAATTAAATTAATAATTAGGACGAATCAACTTTTGGTAAAATGATTGCCATTAACATTAATTGCTTCCACTTATAAAATATTGTATTAATAAAGTGTAACCAAATGCATTGTAAGTTTTTTTTGTCTTAAGGCTTGATAAATGATTAAACACTTGATTGAATCGACCGCTATCACGAAAATGGTCGGTAATGATACATATCAATGTTATTATCCATTGAAATATTAATTATACTTAATAGTTTTGAGTACCTTAAAGGGAAAACCATAACGGAAGGCTGTCTGTTTTCAATTATTCGATATAAAAATCACGTATTAGCGTGGTATATTATTATGGGCAATTTGCTTCTTGCCTGTAATTGGGCCCTAAAAAGTTAAGATTAAACTTTCGGAAGATATGTCAGTATGTTTACAGATTTTACATAAGATGGACTATACCATTACTATTAGAACTCGGTGCTGTCCTGACAAATTGTTTAGTAAAAATAAATACTTGGGTAAAATCTTGAAATTGCTTAAATTAAAGAAAAAAATATTTAAATTGTTTAGTAGTTAATTAAGTCATTATTTGTGTTTTCTCTTGTGCAGATATTTATCAATTGCCAATCATCAGAATCTTAAAAGGCATCTTCTTTTTAACACGAATTTAAGATAAAGTAAATCTTAGGCCTTACTAATAAGACTTCTGTACATGCAGGTAGCAGGTAATGTTAGACACAATGGCATGTTTTGCATAGTAGGCCACTTTACGTAGCTGTCCAATTTACGGTTTTTTTCCTGAGTATCGCATATTATTTTCATGCACGTCAGGTTATCCATATGAACTACGACAACAGCTTATATTACTTACGTAGGGAATAAGAGGCAGTCTAAAGGTCAAAGTGGGATAATCTGACGTGGGTACTGTAAAGAACTTATTACTTACTTAACCAGTTATTAAATTCACCCATTTAAATTCTTAGTACCACCCTTTCAATGAGTACACTTAAATTCAATAAAACTGTCTCATTTCTGTTTGGGTTTGTCAAGGGCTACCGATAAACGAGAATTGTAATATGAAAGGGTAGCCAATTGGCAGGAGGCGTGTATTCGTGTTTATGTTTGATGCTATCTGTGGTTTGTCTATCGGATACGGGCCCTTTTATTAAACTAACATGTTAATTGGCACAGTGACATCCTTGGAGTATAATATGAGACGTTTTTTTTCGATACAATAATATTTGACACATGCCGAGAGAAGGAAGTGGGCGAAGGCGAGCCGAACTCGCGCACAGGTGCAAACTTGTATAGTTGCTTTCAAAGTGTCTTCTGTATTTGGAATGTTTTCTAATTTTGTGCTTTTTCTTTTGAGGTACGAAACCTTTAAAAAACTTAATTTTGTCCCTACCGTACATATGCAATATGCCCTGGATAACACAGTAGTAAGTTGTAACTTTTTCTTACTGTTTTAGGTACTTCATGATAAGAGTGATTCTCCGGAAAGCATTCTCCGCGTCACCTTCGTGGCGATTTTTAGTTTGAGTTTTTTGACAAGAAAAAAATCCTACACTAAAGAAGTCCTAAAATTATAATGAATCCTGTTGGAATCAAACAAATCGGTTTGTTATTCCCTCCGATATTTAATTTTAAAATTTCGGTACCCACGAAAGTTATTTCTGATTCCACGAAAGTTACGAAACGTATTTTTCATAGCAAAGTTCTATTTAATTACATAAAAATATTTCAAATAAAACCTAAATAACTAAAATTATACCTGCTTTTAATAAAATTAATAGTTTTTTTGTAGTAAAAAGAATGAAAAGCATTAATAAATAAATCTCTTAGGCCCGCTTGCACCAGGCTGGGTTAACACGGCTAACTCCGAGCTAGACGCTAATTTAAAGTTAAATTCTAACCACATCTTGTACCACCAAGAGTTAAGGGCTAACCTAAAGTTAAATTTTTAACCCACCGATGTGGGAGGGTTAAGTCAACTAACTCTAGGCTAGTAATGTCAAAATTGAAATATTTTAGGTTATGTTGTGTTTGTTTTGTTGTATTCAGTAAAGATATAAGTTTTATTTAAATTTGACAATGATAAACGAATGGTTGTTGTCTGATGATGATGACGAGAATATAAAATATATTAGTTAAAATTTTTATAACAAAAGAGTTGTAGAACGGTCGTACGTAGAAGATTGTCATAAAAGATTTCGTGTACAAAGCAGCAACTTGTTGCTATTTGTGGAATATGGGCCGCGTAAACGAGATTTCTGTTCCATCTTCCGCAAATTAATTTTCACAAAATAATCATACGAACATAACAACAATGCTAGCAGTTGTCAATGCCATTGACGTCTGTTAATATAATGCGACAAAGAGATTAGTGCCACTCCAATTCTGACGTAAAGGAAACATACTTATTAAAAGTACTGTGGAGCGAGTGAGAGAGGTAAACTTAAATCATTCAGCATTCATACTATCATATTTGGCCGGGTGTAAATAGAATGAATGATCATAACATTTCATCGGGGTTAGTTGTCTCTGGGATACTTTCTACTGGCGCAACAAATGCAGTGAGTTAAAAATTCAAAAGAGTAACAATCAGTTAGTAAACCTGGAGTAAAGTAGTTAACTCCAAGTTTTGGCGCAAGCGGCCCTTAACCTTTTATATAGTAAAAGGTTCCGATTTGACGATGAAGTAGAAATAAATGTTTTGTTAGCAGATAACTATAGCTAAAGTTAATATAAACAGAAAACAACTTTACACATAAAATAAATTTCATGTATCAGCAGGCAACTGACTGATAATATAATATCTGCTAGCTGCTATTTTACTGTGAGCGAGATGAGTTTGTCTTTTGTTCATTTGGTCGGCTGTTACTGTTACATGACTTTGTCAATGATTGTTCACCATGTAGCCAGCAGTCGTCTTTATTGTCTAGAAAAGTCTTTATTTTTATTTAGCGTGTTTTTCATTTCTTCATAACACATGCCCAAACTATCATCAATTAGCTTTGAACCATATTTTTCGCAACAGGAGCCACTTTGAAAAAGACTGGTTGACTCGTAACGTCATTTAACGAGTCAGATCACTTTTGCTGCTCACTGCAGCACCTCCATCTTAATTATTCTTCTATTATCTTATGGGTTATAAGATGTTTCCTCTTAATTTAACATGAGATACAAAAAGCCATTGTATTTACACTGAGATAGCGATTCTTGTTTCAACTTATGCGCTGACCGCTTACTAGTCATTATGGTCTTTACATTAATTCAAAACAATTAATTGTTTAGGTATTTAATTTTGCTGCAGATTTTCCTAACAACAACAATAGAAACAAATGGACACACTTAGGGGAGGCCATTGCCCAGCTATCGGACAGTAACGGCATAAAATGTATAATATTTTAAAAACAACTAGTAGATAGAAAGTAAAGGTTCTCTAGTCCGGTACAAAAAAATGAGGTTTATTTTTGTTAGCTTATGTACTAAATGCACACATGCATGTCAATAACATAAATAACATAATCAGACGCAGGACGTCCACAGATAAACATAGGCCTACCCCAAAGACTTCCAACGTGACTGGTTACATGCGGCCTGCATCCAGTGCGATCATGCGACCTTTGCAGGGTTGTCTGTCAATCTTGCTGGTGGACGCCCTACGCTACGCTCTTGACCAAATGAAATCCAATCAAGAACCTTTTTGCATTGCACCCTGCCCACTGCCACTTGAGCTTAGTGATTTACAAGATAGCCCTGTAGATCACTCAGACATAGGTCTGTTACCTAAGTTCTTCTACGTATCTTTTCAATTCAATCCCGTGGAGAAACACCCAACATAGCTCGTTGTGTGTATTTAAACTTTTTTTATTATGCCCTTAGAAAGAGACCATGTTTCGGATTGGTTGTAGACGTTATTTTTTAAGCACTCATTTCTGTTTGGGTCTTATTTGGGTCAAAATGTGCTCTTGCGTAGTTTTTCGGACTCTGTCCAGCCAAGGTGAACCTACCTAATTAAATCACTTGTCCCAGGTAAACGTACTCCTGTCGTTTAAAACAGTAGATCATCGTAGTAGAGTTTTCGTTTCCAATAGATACAAGAGAGAGTGTCACTTGAACATGGAAATTCGTCTAGCCCAAGTAAAATTTAAGGCTTACTTGTTGGGAGACAAGCATAGTGCCAAGACCCTTCAGCTTCTTTTCCCCAAGTGTGTGTGTGATGCTATTAATCAAAGGTGTGTGATGTATTGGTTATGTCAAATCCTTTTTATTCCACCGTGCACACTTCAATCAAGGACAGTGTTTTATCAAATTATTCGTATATGAATTCTATGAAGAACTTTCCTTATTGACGTCGATAAATTAATAAGCCAACCATTTATTTAGTTAGTAAAACATCAGGGTTCAATCAATTAGGCATATCAACCATATTTGACTAAAATAGATAAATACAAAAAAAAACTCACGCTTCTACCTACTCAAACTATCGTTTGCAAACCTTTGGGAGAAAACGATAACATGATCATTTAAAAACATGTACAAACCGATAGAAAAGTAAATTAAGATTGCATAAAGAGACCTTTGTAACCTCACGTGGAGTGAAAGATAACCTTCGTGGTCAAATGTCCACGAAAACCATGGCACGAAAGTTACGAAAATTTAACAATTTCAAAAATTTACTAGTTGTTTCTTGACAAATATAAAAATTAAATAGCGGGTGAAGAAGCTGAAAAAGGGTTTTATATTAAATTTTCAACACTTACATCTAAATCATTCTATTATCTTTAAAATTTTACCATGAAGGGTTTCTTCAAAAGGTTGCCAAAAAAAGTTGATGAATTTATGTGCCTGTATTTTCTGTATCAAAGCGATAAGAAAAGCGTTTGTCCTCCTATGTAGCTGTAATGGAACTAAAGTTTTCGTAGGGCCATTAAGTTTGTCAGAAAATTAAGGCTCTTTGAAGCTATGAGGCAATATATGTCGCGTTCACGAATCTACCACAATCGTATGACCGAGACAAAATATTTTCTAACTCTTTCTGTTTAAACGATATCATTACTGCTTTTATAATTAATTAATCTTGACTTATGTACAATTTTTTTGATATATAGTATGTGTACATAACACAACAAACAATAAAGATATTAGTGGTTGAATTGAACGCGAGGTTGTGCGGACGCGCGGAGAACACCGGTTTAGCTCCCGTTTTTGGTGGTTAAGTATTATTTACAAAATAACTGTAAGCTCTAATTTATATTTAAAACTATGTTCGTGTAGATGAATAAACAGAGAATCATTTAAAGTTGATTCGGAAGCTGTTTATTGAATGGGTTGGGAATTAAGAACGTGTGACCGCCAAAAACCGGCCCTCGGAGAATCACTCATAAAACGAGATTATTATAAAAATAAAAAACCCGACTGCTTAAAAATAATAAATTGAAAAGGAAAAAACGGTATGGTATTTGTCACGAGCCATTTTCAAAATACTTACATTACCACAATTTTGACTTCAACGACACCGTTTAACAACAGCCGTTTGAGTAGGGTGCGCCAAAGAAATGGACATAGTTACATATATACGCTCGAAAAATATTACCCTCCTTTTGACGCAGTCGGGTAAAAAAATAAAATAAATGCAATCGATTTCGTATTCCTGATTGAATGAAGCTACATAATATTTGTACATGTCTATACCTATAACAATCCTGAACACAAAAATATGCATTAATTTTATGCATCTCCACTGCTTTCAGTTCTGCATTGCTTATTAAAAGGGTGTCTGAAAAATTAAAACAGGACAAGAATCTAAATTAAATTTACTCGGACTAGCTCAAATTTATAATAGTATTGCGTATTTCTATTATTAGTTAGACGGTATGAAATTTCATCTTCACAGACGTGTCATACTTAGAACTCGACAGATAAAAGTTATAGATGATCAGGGGGTTCGAGTAATATTGAATTAAAAAGTAAACCGTTCAGGGTAGTAACATATTCAACTTGGAACTCGTGATTCCGACCTTAGACCTTTGTGCCGTAGAGGATCTAAGACCATTTGATCGTCCCAAGGTTCAGAACTCGGCCGTCCGAATTCGGACCAGATTTAGTACTGACCAAACCTAGCTCAGTCAGCACTCGGTTAGAATGCCACGCCATAACCAACCCGGATAGAAACTAGCCAGGAACACTCTGGTCACGGAACCTCGGGTCTCGGAACTCAGACCTTGAAACTCGCACACTGGATCTCCAGGATCTTCTGTTTAGTACTCGGAGTACTGGTTTTGGAACTTTGGAGTCCGAACTCAAATTTTTAATGTTTTACGTTGGAGGGGGTAGGTTAGGGGAACAAAACTAAATTTCAAATTATAAATTAAAATCATTACTAAGAAAAAATAAGTGGAGAGTATCCTATACGGCCATACCTTGCTTTGATCCCAATGTAAGTTGCTAAATCACCTGTGTTATCGAAATCCCAAAACGATTATTATTTTAAAAATAGTACAAAAGAAAATTTATGGTTTTCTATTACCCTAACTAGGATCCTACTTAGGAAATAGGAAGATGTAATCGCAGTTAGGATCCTAGTTAGGATGCTACAAATAGGATAGTGTTTTGAATTATTTAAAATTATAGTCATAGTTTGACGTCAAAATATTTCATATAGGTTGTTGATGCGTGACAAAAGTCGCAGAGGACCGTCACTACATGCCTACCTAAAATTATTTTATTTTTATTTTTAAGTGCCTATGATAACATTTGTTTTATCCTTGACTCTCTTCACTACTACAATATTTACAATAAACCCCGCCCGAGATACAAAAAAAAATACGCACGAAGGCAATATTCTAGATTTTGCGATTGTCATTGGTTTCAATTTTACATCCTACCTTTTTCAATTAGATGCAGGCACGCTGACCTCTGTTCAATGTTGTACCCCGAGACAATTTACCAGGTCAAAATGACTTCAGCCTCACCTGCGGGGTCAGTGACCCGCGAAGTAATGGCTGCCACGTCACTCGGCCGCCTGTCGTCACTCGTCACCGTCGAAGAGTTAATTTAGCCTGCACTTAATTTAATAAAAAACCCATCGCGCTTATTGGACGTGGTGAAGGTTCCGCCAGTTGTGTGGTTTCGGTTGTTTATTTTGATTGGTAAATTGTTTAATCGCAAAATTGGTTGCTTTTTAATTAATAAAAAAGCATTCATTTTGCTTATTGGTGATCATTTTGTCTTTGGAACACCAAAGAGAAAATAAAATATAAGACGTTTGATATCTATACTTAGGTGTAAAATAAATCTACAAGGTAATACCTACATGTACTTAGTACTTTTTACAATTAAGGTGAAGTTACGAGTAAAATATGTATAATTATTATTTGTACTTAATTACAGTTGAGGCCTTTGTTTAGCTGTGGGATTAAATAGACTAAATTTATTTAATTATATTATAATATAAGTCAGCCTATTAGATCCCACTGCTGGGAAAAGGCCTCACCTCAACTATGAGGAGGAACGAGCCATACTTCACCACGCGGGCTCAGTGCGGATTGGTGGAGGGGTGTATGTAAGGCAAGTGACAAACCTTACTGTCAGAAGTTATCAAGTTATCAATTTATTTAATTAATTATACTTATTGAAAGTGCTGAGTTTGAAATCATATCTAAGTACTAATGTAAAAACCATACGTGATGCAACCAAACATAAAGATGTTTTCTTCAGATTAAAATCCTAATCGAAAATCTACGGAACTCCAAAACATACCAGATGTTAGAGACCTCCGCGTTCAAACTTACCGAAGAGCGCGCATCAACCGTTGTTTATCTTTAATTAGTTTGAAATAGCTGATTCACTGTGAAGATGCGATAAAAGACCATCAACTATTATCAGAGGCCTTCAAAATTGAACTCTACCACCATTACTTTAAGGATGAAAGGACTTGAGGATGTTACACCTACGCTGCAAGTTTATTGTTCAACACTCTTGTTTATCATAAACATTGGTGACGTTTCAAATGAGTAAGGAGTCGTTAACATAAATGTAGTGAGATGTGCCGCGAATCACATTCATATTTTAACGGTAGGGATGTGCTTGGAATGTTTGAATATTTACAGTTAAGAATAGTGTAGTATAACCTAGCAATTGTAATTATTTTACTAGGAAGAAATAGCAAAGAAAAAGAAAATTGAGGGAGGTCTTTGCCAAGAAGTGAGAAGTATGGACTAGCAAAAAAACAACATTGGTTAGAATTAGTAGGTGATGCGTATTTGCTTAGAGTATTTTATACATTGTGCTTAATATTTGGTGTAACTGATGAAATTACAAAATATTTGAAATGATTTGTCAACTTAAGGATTGATTATGTGAAAAAATTATATGGTGACATTTTTTTGTATCTAGTTTAGAGAATTCTCATTTTTTTTCTTGTGAGACTAAAATTTAATGAAGCTTAGATAAATGATTTATTAAAGCATTTAAGATTTTTAAAAATCTGTCTATTTTAATAAAGGTAGCTAATAACTTTGCACAACTAGATTTTGTTTTCTAACCACGTATTTGTTTAAACCTGTCAACATCGCTCATCCCAGCAACATAAACTACCTACTTACCAAGGTTTGCATCGGTGTACGGGTAGTATCACTCCCATACTAATTGTTTAGAGAATTATATAGTAAGGTCACCCTTACAGTATTTTGTATCCACTGAAATAGTGCCACATAGTGCGGCCCATCCCTAGCAAACACGCAACTTTGGCTTAGACGGGTGCATTATATGAGAATTCAAATACAGTTGGATAATACAAACACTGCTATAATGCTGTTATTGTAAGTGGATGGCCACTACATAAATTCAGTCTTGGTGTTCTTTGTTTTGGACTCATTTTAATAACTAAAAGTAAACTACGTATTTTCATTTATATTGGGATGATCTACCTCCTACAGTGGTCCATCCCGGGCAACGATATCACAAAATTCAGTTTGTGATGGCGGCTTAACGATCCTAACTCCGTTAGGTTCTACCTGGTAGCTACCAGGAGCTCCGGTAGGAGGGTGGTAGCTACCACCCTCCTACTGGAGCCCGGCACCAAGCAGCTTGCTGTGTTCCGTTGGAGAGTGGGAGTGCCATAACTTTCAGGGAGAGCTCACTCCACCCCGTCGACCCTGTCTACGCCACATCTGTTTTAGTCTAGAGTCAAGAGCAAACCAAAGGGTTTATTTTAGTCTAGAGTCAAGAGCAAACCCTTTAATCCCTTTCCAAATAAATGAAAAAAAAAATCAATTAAAAAAAAATATCAAAAGTTATATAAATAAAGCAAGCATGTAGGTAAGGAAGTTGTTAAATTCTGATATACGAGTACCTATTTCAAAGATGATTCAACCGACGAACAAAACGACTCATTGCACTAGTCTCGAGAAACGGGCCGAGTAACACGCATTAAATTTTAAAAAATATCGTTGTGCAAACTGGCCCCAAGTCAGGAGTCTTATTCTGGAAGAACATCGTCGTATTCTCGGCTCTTGTCGTCCTTGTCAGTTATACCTAGTTATACATACCAGCATGACTGCATGACTATCCGAGTAAGAACGAAAGCCACGACCGAATAAACGAACACCGTCTTACTAGAATGAATAAAAACATATTTTATATAAAAAAACGTATTCTCATATTATTTATAATTTTTGTTACCCTAATTGTGTACTGAATGAATGAAATGAATAACAATAATCTATTATTACAGATTAATTCTTAGTTACCTTTGATCCTGATGGCTATAAGGTCTCTTGTAGTGTTGGACTGTCTTGAAAGTAAGCGAAACGCCGTGTGCCGATTAACAATTTTTTTTTTTTTTTGGAATGGATTTGCTTTTGACTTTAGACTAAGTCAAACGTGGAACGGAACACAGCAAACTGTAGGTGGGAGAATGGTAGCTACCAGGCGGCACCTAACGGATCCTTCCACCGCTGAAAAATTTATTCTCAGTATTCTATTTTATTTAAAGTGATTGCAGTTATTGATATAGTACAATTGGAATGTGCTATTATACTTACGAGAACTCGGAGTACACAGTAGAACCCCAGATGAGCCCCCGGTCTGAGAATATTAAAACTGCTGCGGAGTTAGGCACAATGCACATTGTCAACGCGTATAACGCTGCTGCACTGTTGCGTTTATACCTCCATTGTGCAACCTGCAGTTTCTTACTGTTTCACGGTGTATTCTAGTATTATATTATTCATGTAACAACCGCCTTAGCGCACCTCCCGAGATATTAATAATTGAACGCTTCCGTGACAAGACGGGACGGGACTGTACGTACGGAGAGGAATAATTCAAAAATGTTTTGTTTATTGCAAAGGTATGGCTTTAATAATGGATAGTCGGTATGGAAGGCCCATATCGGTAGAAAGGTAAGGGTATCTCATGAGATCTGTATAATTTATTTTATTAGTAACTTTATTCATATGCTGTATATAAAATCTCCAAAGTTAAATAATGAAGACGGACATTACGTTTTACATTCGTACATTACTTCATTACATTGCCTTTGCAACCCTAGTAAATCTGGTTCCGTTAACTCTGTGTACATTTTTTGTTGTTATGGTGAATAAATATTATTATTATCTGGGCCTCTGACACCAGAAGAGTCTTTTCGATCCTACGCAATCTCCTTCCAATTGGCTATTTTGAGTTAACGCAGGACCTTCTTCATTTTTTTTTATCTCTTATCTTTCCAGCGATATCTAAGACGTCCATCCGAGCGTTTTCCACTTGGTGGTCCCAGATATACCCACTTCACGCACAATCTTCCCCCATTCTTTCTACGTAGGTACGCCGACGTTGCTTGCTGAACTTATTAAAAGCTTTGCTTGATCTAGCTTACTTACCCGTACCAAGTTGAATTGTCAAGTCTATCTTTATAATTCAATCCACATTTTTATTTTTAATACCATACGTCCATTATAAAAATGAGAACGCCTTAATGTATTGCACTCAATATCTTGTGCTTATCAAGTCGTGTGCCGATTGTAGTACAGTCTGCATCACAAACATATTGTTTTAACACTCACTTATCACAAGAAAATAAGGTTCATTTTATGGCGCTGACTGTTGCTGTAATATACGTGTGTTATACCCATAATTGAAATAAATAAAGCTTTATTTCATCGCGGACCGCATTATACGTTGATACGACCCATGTTTATGGCTCATTGTTCCAGCTATATTGTGCTTAGTATTACCACAATCAAATAGAAGACAGTAGGTTTTCTTCTAGCTAATGGTGATTGCAACTGGATAACTATTGGCGCTACCATAGGTATATTCTCATATTTGATTCGATAAAAGCTGTCACATGACGTTTTTTGAAAGCCAATAGTAATAAATAAATAAAGTCAGTAAATACTCAATAGTATCAAACTCAAGTGTTTAGTTTGAAATGCTGACATTCCGTACCTATGCTTTGACAATGACAAAAAATAATACGATGTCTTGTAATCGTTCAACCAAGTGCAGCAATTCGATGTACATTTTATAAGGTAATCATTATTCAAGGTCAAGAAACTAATCAGATTTGAGCAACAAACTTTGACTAACCATAGTCAATGACTTACAATATTTATATTTCACATATATATGTAATTTTAATTTATTTGGACACAAAATTGGTACAGCTTATCTGGTATATGGTTAGCTTTTTTTTACATTATTGGAACAATCACTGTCAATTTTAACGTAGCTAGAATGATATAGTTATAATAAACTAAGAATCACACGGGGCTACTGTCTGTCTCTCCGTACTGGTATAGCATTAAAATATTTCATTGAATTTGTAGGTATATATTCGAGCCGAAAGGTCAACTTTATAAATATTGAAAATTTAAAAACGCACTGCCCTTTACGTCAACCTTTGTTACTTTCACTAGAATAATGATGCTCTGGAAAATTGTAATTCTGATAGTATTTATTTTAACATTTGTTTTTTGCGTGGGTCAAGATTTTGACAGTGAATCTGGTCTTTAATCCTTTTATAATATATTAGCGTAAAATGGAAATAAAATAAGTAAGTTTTGCGACGCTTTGAGGCGGTTGCCGATGCCGCGTGTGCCAATTGTGATTTCATTATGAACATTTCGCTATTTTTAAAACTTTTAAAAAGCACAGTGCACTTGTGATATCAAACGCTGGACATCAAGGGTGGAGAACCCCTGAGAGGCAGGCCTAGCGAGCGAGACGTGAGACGGTGAGCGTGCATGTTTCCTGCCATCTTTTCCTTTTCGCCACACTGTTGTGTTTTCCATTCATACAAGGTGTTTGCAAGTGTTCTTATGTGGACAGAAATACAGTTCACTTTTTATATCGAATTTTACCAGCCCTCTCCGCGTGATGGTGGACTTTTTTTGGCGCCACCACCCATTTATTTTTTGGTGGTTGTTTTTTTTAAAACTGAGACGTTCATTTGCTATCTCTTTTAAATAAATATTTATATTACTTCAATAGGAGGTTTTAAAAGGATAGAAAAACGTTGATTTGATTTACTATTCAGATCAGGTGCGTTGGTACTTTAATTTGAATAGAAAACTAATAATTGTACAGAAATATCACGCAATAGCGGCACCGGCATTAGCTACCGAATGAAATATCCTATTCTCTTATCTAAAATATTTATTCACCTATGATTTAAAAGCACCATTATAATACTTATCGAGTCATTCACATTGCATTTGAATAACAAATTCATCACTAATTGGGTGTTATGTGACCAGTAAAACGTTTATCTAACGCATTTATCTTGTAAGTATTACAAAATACTTTTAATTTTGGTCACAACAAGTTTTCCTTTTGCAAAATATTTTGTTTTAATATAAAGGCTAGCATAGAAATGTTCGATTATGCTGTAGAAACGATTCGAGATATCGAAAATGAAGACGTCATTTTAAAAATAGTTCGATAATCGACTCTACGGATGGAAAAATGATACTCTATTTCAATAATTAAGAAATGAAAACGTTATTTTGGAAATACCATTAATTATAAGTGGATGAGTAAGAATTACTATTAGCTAGTCAAAAAAGGTTTGATCGTATTTTTTGCTAACTTTATGGTGACTCGAATGTTAAATTTGATTTTGGTGTTTTAATTTACAAAAAAAAACCCGATTGTTATAAAAATAGTAACTGGCTATTAAAAGTCAAAAATACTCTTAAGTATACGTACAGTGTACACTTTTATACCAAGCATTAATTGAGATAAGTGCATGGCATTACAGAGAATACAATTTTGTTCATGTTAAAGCATGTTGCGTTATTGCACCTACATAGATTAAAAAGATTTTACCGTAAATTAAACACTGAGTACATTCGCGTGACCGAAACTTACTTAGCATGGGCTTAAACCCACATTCAAGCGAATAGCCGCTATGAAAACATAAAGTAAATAGTTTCAGTACAGCGCTGCATAAAATGCAAAGTGTTATAGCGCCGAGAACTAGGCTATCGCTACTTAACATGTCTCGAACTTTTCCCTTATCCGTTTTAGTTTTCCATTTTCGCAAGAAAATGTTTTCCGCATCAAGTAAAAAATGAACCTTATTCATAATTAGACCACACGCGAATGCCGCGGAATTTAAATTCAGTGTGTTCGCGGAAAAAATTCGTGGTGCCCCTTAGTACTTCTGCAGCGAATCAGCGATGCGAGGCGATTTCGGTTGCGCCACAGGTTGCGCCTAGCCGCACTACTGTGGTTGATGAAAGTCGACAATAGTGGCGTGCTAGCGATTATAAGCTTAATGTCTATAGTAATTGGAACGATATTGGTCAACCTCGATATAACAATGATTTCCTATTTCTTGAACCTGAGATGTATCCTGAAATTCATGAACTTATTATTTACAGAGTGGGTAAATGGCGTTCCCTGGACTTTTAAAAATACCCGCCTAATGTCAACCCGTGTGCATGCAATATTGCCATAGAGTACTTGGACTGGCGGAAGGGAGACAAACTGTTTACTTTTCTTATTAGGTTAAATATAAAAAAGTCGCGCAAAATCGTTAAACATCGCATCGCCAGCATGTTGCTCAAGCCCTTAGGTAATGTCTAAGTTTCGCTTTCGTAAAAAATGTCTTTGAACGGCATGTCAGAGTTCTGAGAACAGTTTAGACCGGGTACACGGTTAGCAAATCCTCGATTTACGACGTGCAACTCCAGGATCACTCTAAAATCTACTTGGGTGGTCTACCTGATCCATTAGCTTTTTGTTAGGATTTAATGACCACTCTTAAGACGCGTAATAGGAACATCGGCCATTGTTTTTTTTTTTTTTTAATGATTCCATGTGGTGTTCCACTGAATCTGCAGTGCTATCGGTTTACACTGCAGCATTTCAGATGTGTGTTAATTTCGGGTGTGTTTGTTTGCGTCTGGTTTATGTGTTGTTGAATTGTTTTAGTTTACTTACTATATATGTTATGAGATTATGGAAGGAATTTAATGTATCCTGTTTTTTAATGACATCAGAAAGACTGTAAGGTGATAAATTGTAAAAATTTGATGTAACGAGATGGTCGTGACGTTTTACGTCAAAGCGTGGACAGTCAGTTAAGAGGTGAGCAAATTATTGAACCTTAATTAGATCACAGGGACAGAGGTCCACTGTAGCTATTGTTGATGTATCAGTGGAACACCGATCCCTGATATCGGAAGACGGATTTGATTTCTGTACACTTGACGTCATACTTTTGATGTAATTATTAGGAGTGTTAGAAGTTAGTAAGTTATATCACAAAAAGTAAAAGATAAATTGAATTTAGAAAGCTTATAATATATTAAAATGCCTTAACATAAGTTAGTATTTAATTTTTAGTTCTATTTTTGTAATATACTTCAGTACCTCTAAGGCATTAAAAAAAGTTTAAGGTAACAATTTAAAAAAGGCTGGCTATTGTTTAAATTAATTAAGAATTAAATAAGTTCACCTGACAAAACTTTGACTTAGTGTTATTAAAAAAACATTAGACCAGGTTTAAAATGGGTCTAAATATTAGCCGACAACAGAGGAATGAATGACACATTCGTGATATAGTCTAATAGAGAAGCGCTTTTCTAATTGGCTAGCTAATAGCTTAGTTCTGTCTTAAACCCGGTACTAAGTTTTTGGAATAACGGGGTAAAAGTTCAGTACCTGCCTACGAAAACTCGTGCGTGTTCTTTGGTTTTGTTTCAAAAAAAGGTTAACTGAAAAACGCTCAAAGTGCACTTACTAGCAATAGAACAATGCAGTTGAATTTGATAGTCTATACTTTCAGTACGAAACGTAAGAACTCTCAGCGCTCCCGGCGAGCGAAGAGTTGTCAGACTCCGTCGTGTTACTTACGTTATATGTCGCGATTGTATGCAAGGCTTTGAAGATATATTATACTAAGGTTCCTATAAAAAAAAGTAACAAACATGTCATAAAAATATCAAACTCGGTTCAAAAACCTTATCAAACATCTATCGACAAATCTATCAAACTATACAAGAGTATTTTTGCATTGAGTTTGTATGAACTAACCGATTTGATCTTTTGTTAAAGTAAGTTGGTGCAACGAATGGATTAGTAGTATCCTATATTGCAAAAAGATATTCATCAAGTGACTGAATGCATTGCCGATACTGTAAGCTTGAAAGTATTTGTCAATTTAAACTAGTAGTATGCTTGGTTGCATGCTGCATGCCTGCTTGCCTGCTGCATGCCTGATGAATGCATTTTTGCTTGTCTGTTTGTTATATTATAATATTGAAAACATTTCTGGAAACTGAAATATCTAGCAATAATAGTTTTGTCAAACGATGAGTTATAATTCAAAACATATTGAATTGAAAAAAAAAACAAATGGAAATCAGACTTCCAAAAGAATGTCAATCGTGTTTTTCAAAGCACTAGAAAATTTCGGATTTAAGATAGGTAACCTTGTAAGAGATTATAGTTAACCCATTGGCGACTGAGTGAATTTTCTTTTACTCTTTTAAAAAACTTTAAAAAATTTGTTAAAAATTCTCACTTTTTGTCAGTTAAATATCATTTTGGCAGTATATAGTCATCATCCTAATTTGCTTCAGGTAAAGGTAAAAGTACGAGTAGAAATTGCTTTGAAGAGACAGAGAGAAAATGATTTCTTAAATAGGCATTCTACACTTAAACTTGTTGAATACGTTAATTGATATTGAGTACAAGAATTCTCATTAATCGTGCCCTTTAATGTGTCTCCTTACCCAAACTTTCACATAAATACATCGAAGTTATTCCCTTAATTAATTAACCGGACTTACGTAGGACGCAGAGTATTTTAAACAGGTATGCCTCAGAATTGTCGCGAAAGCAAAAACAGCGGCACTCGTTACTTATTATGTCATTTCCTTGGCAGGTTTCCGTTAAGAGTCCCACGGACAGACTGGTTTCCATCAAATAAAAATGGGTACATGCTATGTATGAGTTTAGATAAAATGCTTAAGCACTCGGTACGTTACTTTTTAAATTAGGAATGTTAATACTTTCATTTTTGAGTGAGATAGTAACTATATCAACAGCAGGTTTTTTTAACTTTAATATATGGAATTAAGCTTTATTTCTTGTTCTGGTGGTACATAGCAGCTGAGTCTTTACATTTGGCGCATCTATAGATTTTGTTTGATGTCGAATAAAAACAGTTTTGTGAATTTTCCCTTCAAAATATTAATAAATATATTCGAATCTTAAAAATGTAGCCAAGTATTGCAATCAAAGTTATTCTTCCTTCCCTTTTCCATGAAATATAACTCCGGGTGCCTCTTAACCTGTCTACAACAATGACACCAAAATGGTCCCGCCATGTAGCGAGTGCCAAGAACAATAAAGCGTTCTATAAAAACGCTCAGCATTTCGTGGTTTCACCAACGTATCAGTTTAAAACAGCTCTCACTGACAGATGTTACCGTCAGTACACTACGTGACTCAAATTTGAACAACAGGATAGAAACGGAATTTAAAAATAGATTGAAGTATTTTGGGGTGAAGTTTCGGGATATGTGGAACGATTGATGGCCGCTTCCTCACTATTTCAAATGGTTTAGTTAGTGCATTTTATAAAACATGAGCTGGTGGGTAACTTGTTGGCGGATTGGAAAAAACCGGCTAAGTGCGACTCGAAATCGAGCACGAACGGTTCCGTACCATTATATATAACATTACAACAACAATAGCCACTATAATCTATTTTTTAGGGTTCCGTACCTCAGAAGTAAAAAAGGAACCCTTATAGGATCACTTTGTTGTCCGTCTGTAAAGACCTTTTTTCTCAGGAACGCATGGAGGTATCAAGTTGAAACTAAGATTAAATACCTATGGCTACAGTCCTTTACAGCTGTGAGAAAATTAAGCCTTTGACTGTCACGGAACTAGACACAATAAAATTATATTGTTTGGGGGTCACCGGTGACCACCATGGCGCTCAATGTGTTAAGCTTCTAAGTCTAAAGCAATAACGCAACCTAAAGATACGGCCATTTTAGCCGTATTTTTTAACATTTCGCAGAGAAATCAAAACCTACAGGGTACTTCCCAGGCCTAGAATCATAAAATTTGGCAAAAAGAAAGGTCTTACAGTGACATTTTCATGATAAAAATAAATAAATATTATTTTTCAAATTAAAAAAAAACACTTTTAAGTTTAAATAACTATTAAAGTTACTATTTCTTATAACTTATTTTTTCCTCTATGACAATTTTGAATTGATCTTTTTTTTACTCGATTGACCCTTAAATTATCGCCGGTCAGAACCAGGACACATTGTAAACTATAAAATCCAAACAGAAAACTTTCTAAGCTGTTAGCGGAATAACAACAATAAAGGCTACTAGAAAAACGACTTACGACACTCTATACCTGCTAAGTGCGAAAACCAAATAAGTTAGTAGTAAATGCGAAAACCAAACAATGCTCTAACCGCCTATACCGCGCTCAGGTCTACGACATTTTTGAGAGATCGTTCCGTTTAAATTTAAATTCTTGTACGAACAAAAACCGCAATAAAATAGGTCTATCCGACAGCGCTACACGCAGATTCACTTACTGCGCGGGAGTGCCGTGTCGGTCCGCGCTAAACATCCGAGGTATTCCGAACGCGAGCCGAATACTTGCCAACGCTATTTATTACCTTAAAGACTGATTCCGCTGAATTTTCAACCTATAGTGGACAGTGGTTCTCAAATATCGCTTTTGTTGGTTAACGGTGACCTGTTTTCGATCTTATTTATTTATCAGTAGTAAGACGGAAAAGGTGTATTCGTCGGATACGTAATCCATACTAGTATTGTAAATGCGAAAGTGTGTCTGTCTGTCTGCCTGTCTGTTACCTCTTGACGCTTAAACCACTAAACCGATTGAGATGAAATTTGGTATGGAGACAGTTCGAGACCCTGGAAAGGACATAGGCTACATTTTGTCGCGATATAAAAACATTAAGGGGGTGAACTGACTGAGGGATGAAATTTTATATGGAAAATCCAACTCTTGCGGGCAAAGTCGCGGGAAACCACTAGTATACAATAATTGTTTTGTAAGGCAAAAATGGTGCATAAAAGTATTTTGAAACAGATTTTTGTGGCCAGAACTGTATAGAAAATCGTTGGTCAAACAGTGCCTGTATATTGTGCCTACTGAAAGACCCGAGTTCACCAACTTTTAAATAACTATAAATAGGTACATTATTGTTTTTTAATTTGCCATTTCAACCAAACGTCTTATTTATCTAGTTTAAGAATCTATGTAGGTTTATTAAAATTAAAAAAAAAAACTTTTAGGATCAATAAACTCAACTCCATATTTTTCATTGGAACAAATACCTACAATCAGGTTAATATATTCTCTAAGCTATTATTATAACGGTGATTGTGTAAAATACCTACCTACCTGATAACTTAAGCTTAATGAAGACAAAAGAATCTATGGAATGGCTGCTGTGGTATTCAAAGAAAACATTGTGACTGTTAGCCTGAGCTTAGGATTTTATGGAATCCTATAACTAGGTGTAATTAATTTTTCGATACTTAGAAGAGTTTAAATAAAATACGTCCGAGATATAAAAGTTATATTCTACTAGGTTATTTATTCTTAATTTTTTTTATCAATCATGTACGGTGGGCCTCGCATCAACCTTCCCAAATCTGCCAAAATGTCTCAAATTATATGGAACTCTATGTGATCAACATACGGTTGAAATATAGTTGCGTTATTTGACAGATCAGGGTAGGTTGATGTGGAACCCACTGTACACACAGCCTGTCAGACTACCTTACTTTGACCTTGAGACCGCCTCTATTCCTTACGTAATAAAAACTGTTTTCGTATTTCAAATGGGTAACCTCACGTGCTGCCGACTGTACCTAATAATAATGATGTAATGTAACATCATATATTCGTAATCAGTGCTTAAACGACGTAACTAACCGTTAATCAATCACGTAAGAGTATTTTGTTGTACTCATAAAGAAAGCTACGTAAACTACATTACATAGTTCAACTTCCCGAATTCTCTAAGATTAACGATGCACGTATTTACACCGCAGTGTAATGTGAATATTTTTTGAGTGCCTGTTGTTATTGAATAAGAAATGAAGTAAAACACGACATGATGATACGACTTCGTTCCCGTCTTATGTCGAACTAGTCGTCCACGCAAAATTTATGTAGAATTTCCCATACAAACTTTGGACCTTCTTAGAGGTTGAATTTTAAAAAGACATCAAATACGGCATTCTCGATTTCTGACCAACTAACTAAATACCATTTTTTATCGATTTCGAGTCTTTCGAGTCTCTAGACACAGTGGTTTGGGCTGTGCGTTGATATGCCAGTCAGTCATTAAGTAAGTTTTCATTTTTATATTATTTAAATTACCTATTTAACATTCCACTCTAATACAGCTTGATTTTTACACAAAAATTGCCTATTGTATTCTCCAATTGGGTCAGCGGTTAAGTTTAAAAAGTTTATAAGAATGAAAAAATACTATACTTGCCTGCATGTGTGTAGATATGATTGCATAACCAACTCAGTTTATTACAGAGTAAATTGGGGGATATTATTAATCTTGATGCAGTTTGTTTAGGTTGATGACTGTAATTTACTGGTCGTTTCGTATCACCTGTCTGAGATTGACAAACTTTTCGGTTTTAAGAATCACACTGGCGTTTTGTTCATCATATCACCATCAACTGACATTAATCGCAATAGCTTGATCTAAAGGTTAGGTTATAATCTGTGAGTACTAGTTGTTTACATACACTGAAAGATTTGTGTTTTTTTTCTTTTTTAATTAACGTTAAAAAAAGCTAAAAAAGAGAGTTAGTAAAAAAACTCCTTTCTGGTCCTAGACTAAGCTTATCCATTAATATTGCGAGTCTGCCGTACTAAGGCCGTACTCAGAGACGTGAATTAAAGTTATCTTCTTTAATTAAGTCTCATGCCGTCCTTATCTATTTAATTGACAAAGAAAGTGACAGTACGAGACTTAATCATAGGTTAAATTTAGTTTACGTCTCTGTTTGCGATAGGTATACAAGTAAACATAAATTAAATGTCTTATAAATGCTTCACCTCAATAAATATACAACATGAATTTTAATGTTACACCTCGGTGTGTGTGTAGGTACTTTTTATCCGGGGCAAATCCGGATCGTAGGAGCATTTGCCAAAGTGCTGCGAGGCGCCCCGCAGCGGCCTGCTATTTTGTCCGACTCACTACAGCATTTCGCACTCCTTGATCCAGCGGAGTCTGTCTAAATAAGGCCTGAAACTCGAGCGGCAAAAAAAGAGCGGTAATGTAAAATGTCTTTATGCGTGTGACTTAACCCTTGGTCTCCTTTGTGGAAAATACCGACGTAACTACATATTTTGCATGTACAAGTATTAGCCAGCATTCAAATGTGCGGTCCTTTAATAAAATTAAAGTTCTTGAAACATTTATCGCTACCGTCATCAGTCTACACTTCATCATCTTCCTAGCGTTTTCCCGGTTGTGCACTTGCACGCGAGTGCCTAGGGTCTGCTGACCATGATCCAGGATGTAGCAGATCAGGTAATTACAGTGGAGCGACTGCCATCTGACCTCCGTGACCCTGTTTACACTTTCTGATTCCAAAAAATAGAAAATTTTATGGAATTAGAATAGTTATTTACGGGATTGCTACCATGTACCTTTTTATTTTCGAGTTTCCAATATTTCGGCGCTGTTGCAAGCGCCATGATCACGGAATAACTGAAGATCTTGAGGGTGGGATGTTATGGTCTACCCTCCTTCTAAGTCTTTTATTGCGTTCACCTCCGGTACCACTGTTTGCAAACTCACTATTTTCTTGCGTCTGTTCTCGACACACAACACTAACAGTATCCGACCGCGAAACTACACTTGGTTGGTTTTTTCGTTGGTGAATCTATTTGACTCACAATCGGACGCAAAGACACATTCGGCTTATGAATTTTAGGCAAGCCATATAGATTTGGAGGCTGGACATTCCTAGGCCGCAATAAATACTTGAGACTGTCGTCGTCAAAAACGTCTGCCCATTGTTTTATAAGTGAGCGAGTACTTCGATCCGTTCTCGGCGTCGGGTTGTAATTTACCTTCTTGTAAGTGTTTACATCGTTGAGTAGACTTAAGATCTTAGTATCATACTCATCGATGTCCATTATAACGGTCGCATCTCCTTTATCAGCTTTTAAAACTACAATAGATTCATCCTTTCGGAGTTCATTGAGCGCAGCTAATTCGGAAGAAGTAATGTTCGGCCTTAGTGGTGCTACCTGGCGTAATATCACGGCAATGTCTTGTCTTAATGTATCCGCATCTACTGATGGTATTTTATTACGCCTGATACCTTCTTCAACCGACCCAATCACCTCCTCATAGGGAATACGTTTTGGTGTAATGGCAAAATTCATCCCCTTTTCAAGAACTGATTGTGCGGCATCTGATAACTCAACGGCTGACATGTTGACTACCGTTCGAGTTGGGATCGAGTTCTCGTAGTTGGCCACTGGCTTTTGTTTTCGTTCGTTTCGTTTTAAATTGTCAAGTGTCTGGAATCCAGTGATTCGAATGTGCAAAAACCGAAAAAACCAACCAAGTGTAGTTTCGCGGTCGGATACTGTTAGTGTTGTGTGTCGAGAACAGACGCAAGAAAATAGTGAGTTTGCAAACAGTGGTACCGTAGGTGAACGCAATAAAAGACTTAGAAGGAGGGTAGACCATAACATCCCACCCGCAAGATCTTCAGTTATTCCGTGATCATGGCGCTTGCAACAGCGCCGAAATATCGGAAAATCGAAAATAAAAAGGTACATGGTAGCAATCCCGTAAATAACTATTCTAATGATAATGACCATGAAAGTTTAAAACAGTATAATTTTATGGAAATATGAAAGACTTATGCAATAAAGCATTCAAATAATATAATATATGATAAAAAATAATATAGTATTTGAAACTCAAATATCATTGAAGTAATGTAAAGAATGTGTAATATTCATCTTGAATTCAAAAAGCCCTATCCTATTCCAATACAAAAAACTGCATCTTGCTCCTCGCTATTTAAGTATTTATTGCTGGATATAAATAACCTCACTGATAGAAATATTTTCAAACACAACTCCGAGAAGTCTTAACGGTGAATCTTTCGCCGTAAACTCGATTTATTAATCCTAGAACTGAGCTAATAGTTTTTATCAAAGGACGGAAGGGTATTCGACGAATTGATATAAATCGACCGAGCATCATCCATCTTCTTTAAGTCGATTGTAATGGCCAGGATCCGTCTTTATCTGAAACAAATAAATATCTAAATTAAACTTACGTTACAGAATTTTCTAACATTTGGGGTGCTGTGTGATGGTAGATCTCTACCATCTAAGTAATTTGCTCTTATTCATATTTTTTATTATTAGGTCAGAAGATTCTATCAAATTGTTCACATTTGTCATTCAATTTGCAGTGAGCCTGGTAATGTCCATCTCCACCAGGAATGTAATCAATCACACATGATTATTTTTTGCCTAAATTTTAGGCAATTTTACTTAGATATATTTTTTTAGATTACGTGTCATTTATTGATGAACATAAGAGTGTAATTATTTAAATGTCAAAAATAAAAAAGATTTATCATCAATTATGTTTCATTTTTAAATAATTACAATAATACAAGGTGAATGAACACATCTCGTAAATTTTTCTAGCCCAGTGTAAAGTCAAAAAGTCGATTAATACTAGGCGACATAAATAGCGCCCGCTAGGAAGAATACTTCCTAGCGGTGACATGTTAATTGTTGTTTAAAGTCAGTCTTTAACGTACATTTTTTTAAATATAGCGTACAATTTTAAACAATTTTAGAACATTTTTTTGATGTAAGAATGAACTTTCTACGACGTCATGTCATCGCCAAAAAGTATGACATTCCTAAAAGGCTAAAATATTATGTCAAAATATTGTATGTAGGTATTTGGTTTTGAAATACGAGTATTTCTTAGTTCATTTATCTGTGTCTAGCTGCGCAAATGAGACATAAAAAAAATTATGTTACGAGCACGTGAACTCACATGGTTTAATTGATAACACATTAATAAACGTAAAATAATAATAAAGTTCCAATTACAAATAATCTTTCTCTTTTATACCATGCTAAATATACTGCAAATATAAACACAGCTTTCATAGCTCTGCACACTATACTATAGCTTATTACTTTTGCCTTATCAATAAACGCTTTTGAATATTAATTGCACCAATTGTATATTTAAATATTAAATCGATAAGATCCCGCGAGTGCGCGTGCGCCGCCTAGAGAGCGAATAATTTTTATCAATTCAGAATAGTGTTGTCGGTAAATTGATTATTCAATTAATCGATCGCTATGTATCGATTGGTGTTTCGTTAATTACTTTTTCAGTACAGTTTAACTTCTGTTTAGGTAACACCTAACCCCTTTATTAACCCACAGGTTGCTCTTTATTATACTCTAACCAAAGTAGTCCAAGGAGAAAACTAAGCAAAATGATCAGAATAAGATAATTATTGTTTTTAAGTGATAAGCATTCACTATGCAATCTAAATATATTATTGCACTTGAAAAAAGGAACGCGGGTTCGATTCCCGCCTCTGGTGGTCGTTTTTTTCAAGTGCAATAATATATTTAGATTGCATAGTGAATGCTTATCACTTAAAAACAATAATTATCTTATTTGCAAGCTTCATCTTTCGATTGTTAAATACTTGCAATAGTATTTCTTTCGAGTGTTGAGGGTATAATCCCAATAACATTGATGAAAGCAACGCGGCATTACAGCGTTAAGAAGCACTTGAAAATTTCGACAGGCTCTGCCAACGCCAGGGTGGCCGAGAGGTTAGGCAATCGCCCGGTATGCGAGGAACGCGGGTTCGATTCCCGCCTCTGGTGGTCGTTTTTTTCAAGTGCAAGAATATATTTAAAATGATCAGAAAGTAAATATAGGAGAAGTTCTGTAACTCTCTCGTGCAATGTTGTAGTTAGGTGACAAACAATCGAAGTATAAGTAGAACTGATGACATTGAGGGTTTGTGAGACCCAGGGATTTACTTTCTTGAAATAACACAAACCCAGTTTCGGAGTCAGGAAGTTGGTGGTGTTAACACCCCCGTGCCTCGGAAAGCACTTTAAGCCGTTGACCCTGCGTCTGTACTCTCTCCAGTCACATTGAACTGCTGTCTAACCGAACTATGTGATTGAAAGAACAGAGAGTACACCTGTGTATTGTGCACACACTTGAGAATATAATATCTCCCGCGCAGTCGGCTAATCTCTGTTGAGATTGGCCGCTGTAGTCGAAATTCGGCTAGGAGGACATCATCATCAATTCAAATATCGATTGGGCGGTAAATATTTTGGCAAAAATAGATGTATCAATAAGACTACACTGGACATTGATTGGGCGGAAGAAAGGATTAGACTTGACGACAATAGCTTCGTAAATTTTTATTTGCATCAATAGTCGTAGTAAAATCGTTTTACAAATCGATAAGCAAAACGCTTTTGCGACGACGCTACCACCTAGCGAGCGAAACACTTTTATCAATTCAAAAGCACTATAAAATATTCAACACAATTAATATCGTGCATAAACCCGATCATAAACGATTTAAATTATTGCGTTTTTATCATGTACAGTGGGCAGGTCCATTGGATTTTAATTAGTTGATACTTTATGCTCCGTTTACGACCGCAGTTTATAGAGATCGGTATATTTTATTGTTACTCATACAATTAGGTGAAATGATTATGATTATAAGCCCAATAAAAGCCACGGGTATTACACACAAATGGATGGTTTAATTTTATTTCTTAAAGTATCAAGTTGATTGTGGAAATAAAATCGAGACAATCGAATACATTATGGTATTGAGATTAAAATTACTTCGATAGGTAGTTTATTATGTGTATAATAACACATCATTACGATAAAAGTTCATAAAACTCTCAATTTATTTGCAAACAAACATAAGAAAACATGCTTTATACGTTACAGTTTAAAGCTTACTTACTCGTTATTAGCCCTAAAAAATCAAAACTATCAAAAAATAGGGGTAAGTACCTACACCTAACCAAAATTCTAGAGAAGTTTCTTTGTTTTGTGTCGTATCACAAAAACTACAAACTTTATCGAGTTTAAACTATTTTTATTTATTTATTAGGATCTATAGCAGCAGCTTTTTAAACGATCTTTTTTGAAAAGTTAGAGGGTGACACATATTTCACCATTTTGAAAATGTCCTTTGAAATCACTGCTTTGAAATAATTGAGTTTGACAAAAAACATTTTAAAGACCTATCTACATACATCCTAATCCACAACATATTTTGAATCACACTATTTAATTATGATAACATGACATTATGAGAATATGTGTCAAATGTTGTAAAGATAATGGTACAGAACCCTCCGTGGACAAGACTTTTCTCACTTGGACGGTTTTGTATTTATCGATTAGAAAAGAGTAAGTAAAGCCGGCCCAAATATTTGTTTGAGCACTTAAACTACACACACACACACACACGAGCATGGCGCAGGCATTATCCTGTCGACGCGTTGAAATGTGAATGAGGTAATTTATTTAGGACGCAAGCTCACCAATGTCGGTTGAGAAAAAAATAGCTCTATTTATTATCTAATTGTTTATTATTTTCTGACAATAAATTCCAGAGCTAGTGTGGTTTGTTTGTCAAACATATCCGATAAAGCAATTAAAATAACTGAGTAGTATTTTTAGGGTTCCGTAGTCCGACAAGGAACACTTATAAGATCGTTCAGTCCGTCCGTTCCGTTCGTCCTAGTCTGTCACAGCAGAATATCTTCTACGTTTATGGACTGATTTGCATGTTACTTGGTTCGAGGACACTTCACATATCGATCTCATTTTTAAACATACAAAAAATTAAAATTACCCCTTTTTGAGGGTACATGTAAGGGGGGGGGGGTGTGTGAATTTTTTTTTTAATTGCACCCCCTTGTGTGGGGTCTCGTTGAAAAGGACTATGAAAATAAGATAGGGTTTCATAAAACACTTTTTTATCAGCTGTACCATTTGCGAGATTTAGCCCGCCAAAGTCATTTACACGGTGTCCCACCCCCTGTAATTTCTAAAGTCTTGGACCTATAAACTTTAAATCACTCACGTAAAGAAACAGGCGCGGAAACTCTTATTTAAAATTGTTTTGGTTATCCTGTGATGAATACTTTTGAAATTATAAATAAAATAAAAATATATACTTTTTTGCCTATACGGTCTAATGTTTTAAGTTAATGGTACGGAACCCTTCGCGCGCGAGTCCGACTCGCACTTGGCCGGTTTTTTTTTAATTTGCATGCAGGGATTTGACTGCAATCTCACATGATGGTAAGCAACGATGCGGCTGAGGATGGCTCATGTCTGACTAGTAACAGCTTAAATCATTTCTTGACAGTATCTTGTAGATCAAAGTATTTATGGAACACTTCAGTCAGCCACGAATAAATATCCAAGGGACGAAAAAGATAATTTGTCATGAAATACCTCACGAACTTTTAAAACATAAATATCTGCAGACCAATCTGTCTGACATTGGAGTTTTCAAGCTAGCTGCATGCATGTGAAATCCATACGGCCCGTACGAATTTACGTGCAAGAATTCCACCACACAGTTACCCAGCCGTTTGCAATTCAGAAAATTGTTAATCGTTAAGTAAATAAGTAATTTAACAAATAAGAATTTAAGTGGCGGCAGTGCGGGTCGTAATCTTCACTTCGATCAAATTAACTCACGGCCCGAACCCTAACGTTTATTTGTGGATAATGAGCGCAGTAATAAGTGACTAGTAGGAAACAAGGTTGTATGGTTAGCATATAAATTAAACTCACGATTCCTGTTGGAGTGAAGCAGAGAACGGCATTTTTATGGGACTCGGTTTAGGATATGAGATTCTAAGTTAGATGCAGATTGAAACACAACCAAAATAGTACAGAAGGAAGTGAGTGCTTTTGAATAAGAATGATTCCTAATTTTTACCACGTCAGTATTATTTATGATTTTCGCTTTGCTTCTTATAATAACGTCTGCTGATATGATAACTAACGCTATATATATGTACACACGCTGAAAGGACTTGTCCTCTTTTTGTATGGAGGCTGGTTTTTTATTCTAAGATATCACCAACCACTAATAAACCTATATTTATCTTTAAGTTACAAAAATATGAAACACGTAACCATAGAAATCAGAATTTTAAACGCCTCCATTTTTGAGAAAAAATATGTTTTGTAACAGGCATCATCCATTGTTCACTTACTTGTATTTCCTGGCTGTATGGCTATATACCATTGCCTTTCCACTGGTGGATAAATACTACTAGGTTGTACTAGGTACTACCACAGATTATAGGTACTACTGTCAATTGAATGTCAATTTTGCTGTCAATTTTTTTTTCATGCGTTAATTGATATAGGCGAAGGTGCGGTTTCTGTACAGACAAAGAGAAAAAATAATTTAAATTTTTCTCTAAATCGGAGGCCTTAAAAATTATATTAATTATGCAGAAAGGCTAGTTTTTGTGAATTCTTTAATATAATATTTAGTTTATTCTGGTTAGAAATATTGACGAATAAAAAACCACTAATGGACAAGTCCTTTTAACAGTTGTTTTCCCGCAGTAAAATTAGTGCAGTTTATGCTGTATTGTTTATAGCGTAGAGCATTAAACATTGATTTCGTGCGGAAAGCAGTATCCAAATATGTCAATTCTCGTAAAAGAAACTATCGTTTCTCATACTCTCGAGTAGATGATTTTTTTTTTGATTACTTGAGAACACAAATATTAAAAAAATCTCGCATGATTCGATAGTACTACTAAAAGTATATCGTTCTGCTGCGGGAAAACAACCACTAAAATTTCAGCGTGTATAACTAGGCCTAACTTTTCACGGGGAAGCAACATTATTCATGTTATGATTCTCACCGCCCCAAAACTAATGGTTTACGATCCAAACATTTATAAATTTACTTATTAACAACCGATTACCTTAATACAATAATTGTACAAGATATTATTTAAGTTTACTGTGAACCTGTGAAGTTTGTTTTAACATTAATTAATAATACATTTTACCTTATTTAAGTGTTCAATAGATATATGCAATTGAACAATTTAAATGTTGTTAACAAATTACTGCCGGAACAATTCGTTTTATACTAGGTATAATAAACAATACGCTAATTACAACTAGATTTAGGACTACGACAATTAGGTTTTATAGTTTTCCTCTTGTAAAATTGGTGAATCGTTTCATGCGTGACTCCTGTAACAACATTAATTAAAATGGGTTGAGTGGTTTAGGCGTGAAACGTAGTTATGCAGCCAGACAGCTAATTTCGGGCTTAAATATTTATTGGAATATTTCTACGTGAGGATTTTTTGTACCTTTTTGCTATCTGTACAAAACATGTGTGATTAAATTTTAAATTGAGCCCACACTGAGTGTCCAGATTCGCTATCTCGCTGTGAAACTCTTGCCCCATATTCGTAAAGCATAAGTTAACTCGAATATTTCGCACCCAGTGTGCACCGTTTACAACATTAAAAGGATATTATCGATGCAATTATACGCCAATTACAATTATAAACAGCATGGGGTAGTTGTTAATTGATTGCAAATTGTTAAAGATAACATTATTGTTTTCTGTCGCTTCGTGGCAACACTTTAAGTTAGGTGAGGTGCCTAGTTTCAATTTTGAGTCAGATTTCAATCATACTAATTATGCTATCATTGTATAATTAGTTTAAAACTTTGCATTAGAGATGCGCGTTTTTTTAATTTCGTGGTATTAACGAAAATGTAGTGTGCACATTTTATCGTGTGCATATAAGTATTCGTGGACATCTTAAAATTTTTAGTACAATGTAAAAAAATGTTTCAATAATCACACCTCAGCATCGAACTATGGATGAGACATCTTTAGTGGTCATAGAACAATATGACCACTAAAGATGTCTCATCCTGCTCTTAATGGTAGGTTTTGTGCATCAAGGCAAATCACAAATGACCGACAGTCAACAGAAGTCCAAACGAGTAACCTTCATTGTAAAATCTATCGCAAGTGCCGCCCACGCGACAGAGTCGGCAGTCGCGGCGATTTGTCGCGCGCCGCCCGCGCACGCGTTTCTGACTAATTGCCGTTATAAATCGACGCAGGAGCCGAGCAATCAGCGCTCCGATGCCAGCGGTGAGTTGCGAGCGAGCCGCACTATCCGGGAGGGTTTATTTTCATAACAAAATACTATCGAGAGGACAGCGAGGATAGCGCAGCACACGTAAAACAAAAGACGAACGTCTGATATGTTGCTAAAAGTAGTTGTAAGAATGACCAACAACTATGTAGTTTAGCTGCCGAGCGATGGTTAGCTACCCGTTAGTCTAGCAACATGGTTACTTCTGTAAAGTCGGAAATCAAACTTTTTGCAAAATGTTACTATCTATCAAGATGGTCCAAAGATGGTAATTTGTTCCTGTAAGATTGTTTTTCGCTTGGTTCTTCTAACTAACTGAGTCTCATACTTTTAGAGTGTTCTAGTAGGTAGAAGAATTTATTTTTATGGTTATTATAGATCGAATCCAGAAATGGCACCTTTTCCATCCCTGCAACAGCATTGTATTGTAGCATACCTAGTCTAGCTAGCAGTTGACTGTAATTACACCTTTATTTATAATATATCTGTGACCATAAATCGATGGATGCATCAAAGAACAAAAAGATGTTTGAAAAATTGCCTTATTCGTACGCTTAAATCCCAATCGTACGCGAAAACTGCTACGTACTTAACAGCTGACACATGAGCGATATCAAAAATGACTATCGCGACTAATTGCAGTACATTAACGACACATGTGTTAATATGTCGCCTTAATAAATGTCTGCCGATATCGAGTGCACTTAAATCAATGCTGTACGATTGAGGTTTTTGTTGATCATTTATTTCAATAAATTGCTGCACGCTCCAATTGTTAATTTTTGAGGTCCTGTGTAAAGTTGGACGAAATCAGCGTAATAACAATTAATATGATTCATTGAGACCATTGAATTAAAAAAAAAATTTGGACGGACATCAGTTAATAATTAAATTAAATTCAATTTCGCTCACAAAAATTGATCGATTGTGTCATCCGATGGGACTTGGGATGGGATTTCATTTAATTTCGTACAATTTTGTCAAATTGTTTATACTATAAAATAATTAAAGAAATAATAATTTTAAAACCACAAAATATGAGTAAGTATCTCGCCAAAATATCACCAAAAATTTTTGGTGCATTTATTGCATATTTAAAATATCGTCGTACTATTTGCGTCGAAACAACAAACATGGTACCAACCTGTAAAATGTTCAATTTAGTCTTTGTAAGACCGAACAAAGGGTCGTGCCACACAAGGCGCTTACTCATAAATGTCATAAACGCAGGCCCGGAATGGATTATTGACATTATTGCGCGTCAATCTCCGATCGCGCTCACAAAGGCATGCGAAATTAGTATTTGTCGTTCATTAATAAGGTTATACCGTATAACCTGTGGTATAACTTATACCACAGTTTAGCTTTGGGTGGCGTGCTGTTGTCCACCAGTTTGTAATCGTCTACGATTGTGTTTGGTAAGGCATCACACCGCTAATAGATCTCGTGGGCCAATCGTTGAGCTGGGCCAAATATTACTTATCTAAACATAATATTATTTGCTTGTACTTTGGCACCCTACAGAATGTATTTGCCCAAGCATGGTCGGGCAAATCGTCAAACATTATGTTTTGATATGGCAGGTATTAGAAAAGTAAATAAAGAAATGCCGGATATGCCCAGGCATATCCCAATTCAACGATTGCTCTATAAAATAGATATGCCAAACTAAGTACAGAGCCACGGCCTTGTCCTTTGATTCATATGACTATTCTGAGGAAAAATTTGGGTATTCATGTGCCCAGATATCGTCCTAAAATATTGGTATCTCTTTTCGACAGATTACTTTATGTATCTACTATTTAGCTGTGACAATATTGCGGCCTCTGCGGTGCAATGTTAAAATTCATAGTTTCTTATCGATAAATTCCGTTTGAAATTAAGTTTTTCCGTGCCCTAAATAATGTATGCTTAGTTGCACCACCCTAACATTATCCAGTTTTTTTTTGTATAGAGTTAGAATTATTATACAGCTTTATTTTTGGTTTTGTTTTTTGAAAGAGATGGCGCAACCAAGCTCGATCTGTCAAAAGCAGAATCCTTCCAATTCCCAAACTATTATATAAAAGTACTTCCTTAGTCATTCTTTATAAAGACATCCTCCGGCATGTTATACGTACCGACGTGCAAATTATAGGCGACCGTACTCTGTGACGGCGCTATGACCTGAATAATCCAATAAAGCTGTGATTTCCTAACCCAAGGCTATGAGGATCTTACCTGCAGAATAGCTCAGAAAGTACAACCAACTCGCACAAACATTCTTTTGTGTAAATAATTTAGCAACAACATAAGATTACCATCACTGATACTATGTGCATATTTCATGTTATAAAGTATAAAAATGTCTTCCTAGCCGAATTTCGACTACAGCGTATCTCAACAGAGATTAGCCGACTGCGCGGGAGATATATGCACAAGTACTGCGCAATACACAGGTGCACTCTCTGTTCCTTCACTTTCATAATTTGGTGAGACGGCATAATCCGACATGACCGTGAGAGATCAGAAGCAGGACCAACTGCCTAACGAGCTTTTCGAGGCACGGGGTTGTTAACACCACCAACTTCCTAACTCTTTCTGACTGATTAAGAGTATACACCACATACTATCAACGAAAATTGAATCTGCACATTGTCTGAAGTAAATAAAGAAGTAATATCTCCCCTAGGACCATTGGTTGTTTTTTTTACCGTCGGTTATCTCGACTACGCCAGAATCCTGACTAGGACAGACCTTTGCTAATTTTTTTCTTCTTTTTGTTGACATTAACAGGAGTGTTTGTGTTCTATTTTAGCTACCCTGCATGGCGCTAGTAAGCACCGATATTGCCTATCACACGCAAATTGTTTTAATCTACATTTACACGTAGTTGTGTTAGCATAGATATTGCACAAAGCGGAGTTATAGTGTTTCTCCGGTGTTGGTAGTTTCTTTTTAAGACTAGACCTGCTGTGTTTATAAAACGCACTGAGAGAATATTCTTTTCTATCGGCTTAGTTACAAAAGCGTGTTAGTACAACCCTGTTCTTTGCACTTTGCTCTTTATCTGGGTAAATACCTATCTGATATCAGATGAAATGAAAATATTGAGTAGGATTAGGGTTTCGAGGATTTGGAATAAACTTAGTTTAAACTTTTCCAAAACCTAAGTATAGCGGACACCATAATACCTATTTGTCACATTTCTGCTGATCTGTATAAAAAGTCTAAAAGAAACACTAAGATTTGTAGTCAAGATGCTCTAGTAGTGGTGTTCAGAAATCCAGGAGTGATCGACCGTGATTTTTTATGGTTTAAATGATCTTAACTTAATATTAATTATCATATTTTATAATAAATAATCATTACACTGAATATCATCAAAGACGAATATTGACTTTCAATACCTTTAGGAATAAGCCAAATACGTCTCCAGCTCAGCCATCCCAGAGGACTTAACGAATGTCCGCAAAGAGGTTTCCCTGTAAATAGAGGGAAGAAGTTATGCAATACGGTGGCGAAGCCTCGGAGGTCACTCGTGCATGAAGCGCCATCTGCTTTGCGAGCTAAGTGAAATGGCTCCCTCTCGCGGTAGGTACGCATATTTCAAAATTATTTTATTTAAGACATTTAGCTTTTTTGTACAGTGAAAAACAAAACGAAAGTAATCCCGGTAGGTACGCATATTTCAAAATTGTTTTATTTTAGACATTTAGCTTTTTTGTACAGTGAAAAACAATACGAAAGTAATCCCTAGCACTACTGAATCGATTTTAAGATTATTTTTTTTAGTTTTTTTATATATTTACTTAAACTTTTTGCAGTTTATTGTACAAATGGCGGACTTAACGCTAAAAGCATTCTCTACCAGTCAACCATAGGTCCAAACAGAGAAATACAGGCGGTGCAAGATATCGTATATTAGGAAAAAGATGAAACCGAGAAAACTACTGCAAAATGCTCTTAAGCATAGCAATTAAGAAAAATGTACATAGCAATAGACATACATACTACGTACATAAATAAAATAGATGATATACATATTGATACATAAACATACACATGATGCACATGCATAATAGTAATACACAGAACACATTTCTTCCATTAAGACAGAACAGAGAGGTAATGAATTCTCAAAGCCTTCTCGAAGGTAAATTTTGAGGTAGATCAGTGTTATTTCTTCTGCTTTATTACGGTTTTAGTCTATTGGTTGGCTGTAGGCTTTCCTCTTTAAAGTGGTTAAGGATCTATCTCCTAGTGGTCCACTCCGGACAACGAAATCACAAGCTCCAGTTTGTGATGGCTGCTGAACAATCCTATATCAACGGTGGTAGGCTCCGTTAGGTAACGCCTGGTAGGTACCATCCTCCCACCAAGCAGCTTGCTGTGTTCCGTCGGTGAGTGGGAGTGCCACAACCTTCTGGGTGAGCTCGCGCCACAGTCGACTCTGTGTACGCCACGTCTGGCTAGATTCTAGAGTCAAGAGCAAACCCATTTGAAATAAATTTAAAAAAAAAAGCTAGATCCTATATAACAACATCAACTTTACTATGATATGAAAAGTACCAAAGAATCTTACGCCTCAAATACACCAGAATAATCCGTGAGGTTTTCAAAGGCACGGAAAGTTGCATAAATTTGGAGACAAGCAAAGTGGCTTCGCGTGTTCCCAGCACGTGACTCTATTTGGCCCTTTTTGTGTGGACCCTTTAGTGGTTTACCTGTGTGCGTTTACGCATATTCTTGTAGTTAGTGGTGGCTGTGTAACATTGTTGCCATGAGCGTTATTTAAAAAAAAAAGCCTGCTCCACAATGTTTTGGGAATTTAAGCGTAGGTATAGTTTGATAAACTCGATAGCGACGAAAGACGTAAGTTCTGCATTGGTTTATTTTGTTTTAACTTAGCTTACGCTAGATCTGTCAATTGTTTGATTAATAAAGATAAGCGCACTAATAGAGTGGATATCTGTTCAGGGTCTGGAACTGACCCGAAAAAATGGAATGATGGTTTTGATAACACAGTAAAATTGACCGAGTTCTTTTAAGAAAAACTTTAAAGAGAAAGATGTATGTAAGTAGTAGTTAGCCGTCTTTTCTACTTATTTACAAGTAAGTTACCGATGATGATAGTTCAAAGATGCTCTTTATAACACCATCGGGAACCTAATTCATTATACTTTCAAATCTAATCCATTGTTATTGTTTATCACAAAGATCACACCATACCGAGGACGTTAATCTAAGAACGGAAGTTACTCCATCTTGATAAAATACCAGTTTACGTAATTTCACTTGCTTTAACCAACATTAAATCGGGTAATCCTCGTGTGATTGCTACAAAAACACACGAACAAAACTTAAGCTTTACCTTTCCATTTACTTATTGTAATTAACCACAGAATAAACAAAAGTAGGTACTTTTTTAACGACTAGTAAATACTTTTCGCATACCACAAACATAACCCTCCTTCCGCAGTCGGGTAAACAGCATCGGGAATAATAACCGCCGCCGCAGATAAATAAATGTTATGAATGAATGTTACATTCATTTCACAAAAATAGGCATCATATTTACGCATTCTACAGTAATACATAGGTTATATTTATTATTTAATCATTAATTAAACTCAAATTAAAACAAATACGTGGAAATTAAACCAAATTGTCGATATAATTATCGATTTAATATTGTTTTTTTTTTAACAAAATACTCTAAATATTTATAGTAAGGTCGTTTTGATAGTAGTCGATGTAATTTTTTTTATAGCTTAAGTAATTTCTTTGCAAGTTTTTACGAAAAGTAAAAATTACCTTCCACTTGACGACATGGTCACACACACTTTGAACACGGAACACATCAATTATCTACTCCAAATTGTTTTTGAAAGTCGTATTGTATTTTGTTGTATAGTCTAAACGACTAGTTTTTGCAGTTCACCTCAGATTACGTAAATAAGAAGCTTAAATTGTACCAACATTTCATTGGGATTGTTATTCATTTGTTCCCAAAATTAGTTCGTCTAGATAACACTCGTAATGCCTTCACACTTGACAGTGGCAAGACAAACGGAGATTCCAGCTTTAGATGTAAATGCAGGGTTATCTTTGTTTTGTTAGAGACCAGACGTCAAGGGAAATATTTACAAAATAAAACGCTGAAGGCAGACTGATTCAGTAGGGTCGATCTTGAATTTGCAACACGCTCTTTACTTATTAACTTTTCACGATCAGCCTACCGGCTTTAGGGCCACTGGGCCACTAGCTCTGGGAAAGAATATTGTAGTGCTATTTTAGGAAATCATTATGAATTCTGTTTTTTTATACTATTCTAAGCAGGTATGTGACCGTAGTTACACTGATCATACATGATTGGTGCGAGGTGTATACACGGTCTAGGGCGGCTCTTACCTGCCTAGTAAAAACCTATTCACTCTTGCCTTAAAGAGGCCCAGGGCCCTATTTCACCAAACGTGACAGGCGCGACAATTGTCACAAAAGTTATATATTTTTTTAAGTTATTTCATTTATTATATAATTTACAATGGTTTTAGTTGTTCTATATTTTTCTTTGAATGCAAAGTTACGGATTTTAATTAGAATATTTATCCATTCTCTTCTTATTATTTCTTCTGTATAAGAACCTGACTAAATCGCTATCACAGCTGTACCATTTGTTTGTACGGCAAAAACACTACAATTGTCACGCAAGACAGACACAGCTCCGACCTCATGTCGAGAATTCCCGACAATTCTTCAAATATGTCGAGTTGTAAAAAACATTCCTGTTTCACAACACAATTGTCAATAATTTAAGATACCGACAATTGTCACAAAAATGCTTCGCTTATTTCCATAAATTTTTTATTTTAAATTGTCAATGTCGCCTGTTGCTTGACATTTGTAAGCCGACATTGTCACTGACAATTGTCGGCTTGGTGAAATAGGGCCCAGGTCGTATATTTAGGGAAGATATTAGCAGGCAACGAGTTCCAGTCCCTAGCTATTCGCATCAAAAATGTGTCGACGAAACGCTTTGTAGGTACGGGCAGGTATTCCACCTGTCTACAATATAGGGATGATACACTAACCTGCGCCGGGTTCCCCGATGATAGAAAGGGGCTGGTGGAAGGAGGTCGTGTAGTTCCTTCGCACAGTGGCCAAAGCAGCCTGTAGAACACCGACAAAGAGGCCACTTCACGCGATTCTCAGTTAAGTCCAAAGCAGCCAAATGATTTTTGCTGAACCATCCCAAAAGTGGAAGCAATATTCAATGCACTGTCGGATTTATGCTTTAAATAAAAACAGCCTTTGCTTCGTGCTGAACCAATGTGATATTTTTTCTTTAGCATTATCCAGAGCTAGTGACGTGGAATGAGTAAGTTTGTACGTCCTCTTTTTTATTTTATCCTTTTTGCCCAGACCGTTGCGCAGAGTCCGTCGCCTCATCACGAATAAATTTAAAAAACACTCTAAATATAACAGGTTGTTATACTTAAACACTGTAAATATACATAATACCTACAACTTAAATATAATTAGCACACATCCAACGAAAAACAACCCCACTGCTTACCATTTTACTGTGGGAGTAAGCTCTGGCGTTATATTAGACATCCGATGTGATAACACAAGATTAGGCCTAATTAACCACCGCTGTGTCAAGCATATTGATATAAAAAACGAATCGTGATGGAAATATAAATGTGAGATAGCAAGACTCAATAAATAACGTTGACAAAAATAATGCAGCAGGCCATAATAACGTTCTAACAAGCATATTTGTCGTTCGTAATTACGTGATTTGTTAACATGTTTTAAAACATTAACGGTATAGAGTTATATCGTTAAGTTGTTCAACGTGTCGTGATATACTTTTACATTAATTAACTCTGAATGCCACACAAATTTATAATTTTACTCTCATGGTTCTTATTTCGTAATAAATTAGTGTCTGCTGTGACTGTATAGCCAGATTTGAATTTGAAGAGATGTCAGTAAAATATGTACTACTGTACAAATAATCCGAAGTGACAACTTTTATGTGCCTAAGTACGTAGGTATTATGTTTCCAGACACAATAGAAAATCAATTGTTATCGGTCCCCCTGCGGTCTTATGATCCTCAAGGTCTCGTTGGTCAAGTGGTCAGCATGCTGGGTACCACGAAATCTCGGGTTGGAATCCCGGGTCGGGCCAAAAGGTGTTGGGTTTTTCTGTCTTGAAATAACTCAGACACAGCTCCGAAGTCAGAAAGTTGGTGGTGTTAACACCCCCGTGCCTCGGAAAGCATGGCCGTTGGTTCTGCGCCTGATCTCTCTACGGTCATGTCGGTCTACCGTCTCTAGGAATTATGAGAGTGAAGGAACAGAGTTAACATGTGTATTGCGCACACACTTGTGCACTATAATATCTCCTGCGCAGTCAGCTAATCTCTGTTGAGAATGGCCACTGTAGTCAAAATTTGGCTAGTTCCAAAAGTACAGGTACCTTCTTAAATACAAAATCATCTTCAATAAGTTACCTAGTCGAATTTTACGTATAATAGCACTAGAGATTTATCTTAGTTTTGCGCTTCAAAGGTCACTGCTATGAATAATGCAATGTGTTCATTGAAATGCATCAAAATGTCATCGAGAACATTATTATTAGGGCCTTTAAGGCTGCTATTACCAAAGTAAGTCTATTATTAACTTCGTTGAAACACAAGCATAAAGCGTAATTATTGAGTATTTATTTAAAAAATATTAAATTTTTCAAGTTAGACTAACTGATATTCCATTACATTACATATTTTGTAGTTAAACGCGCTACGTAGCCCATAAAGTAAAATAAGTTTTTTTTGGAGTTAACTAGTCATAAAACATTAGATGCTATTTGTGTAGTAATTGAAATTTATGTAGTACGAGTTTAAAGAAAGATAATCGATGATGATAATCAATTATTCCATACGAAGTATCGAGCCCATTACACAAATGACAAGATTGCAAAGCCTGGTGAAGTAAGCCTTGTAATCAAATTGTTAGCTTGAACTCCAACAGTTGGTATTCAGTCAGAATGAAGTACAAAAGAAATTATAAAGAACACAGAAGTAATACAGTATATTTTTTTACGCCAGGGAATCAATAAAAATCAGTCAATTAGAATTTCAGTATCCTGGACATGCTAAGTACGCGCTGTCCCGATTAGTGCTGAGCAAGGACCTTTTTGGCACATACTTGATGGATAATTCAATTTATCGTACCTATACTTATTGTTTTTATGCCAATAAATTTCATTGCATTGCAATTAAAGCTTTCAAAATAATAAAAAATACAGTTAATATGTCATTGCTTTGGAATTGCATTCGTAATTAAAATCGAAAAAAGTTAGGAAATAACTGCTGAGCTGAACTGTTGACTACCTGTCATATCAGTGTTTGGGTGGTAAATAATAAGTCATTATTCTAGCCAACAGATCGCGTATACAAAATTAGTCGAAGCCTTTTGAAACGCAAGGACGAAGATTTGATACTACATAGGTAGTTCATTACTCAGTGGACTTAGGTTTAAAAAATGAAATCACGTAAAAGCTTAATATGTAACATGTACGAGTAACATGATTTTAGGTGTCACATTTAAAGATAAGTAAGAACTACACGCCCATATACTTTGCTTTACTGTCAGTTCACTCTTTCAAAATCTTCCTGCTGGAGAAATGTTGCTTTTATTGGTAAACGAAAACCCCACTAATTTTTGATTTAGCACACATTTATAGCAAATTGCCCACTATTTTTCTGCATATTTCAATTTGTGGTAGATCGCCTTTTCCTGCTGAAGTAATTGACACGGCTTGGGC
Source organism: Pyrausta nigrata (assembly GCA_949316185.1). Taxonomy (NCBI): domain Eukaryota; kingdom Metazoa; phylum Arthropoda; class Insecta; order Lepidoptera; family Crambidae; genus Pyrausta; species Pyrausta nigrata. The sequence continues at coordinate 12,303,297 of OX438947.1, read as the reverse complement.
GTTACAGTGGCTACAACGTTTTTTTGTTTCCTACATACTTTTAATAAAGACCTTTGACCTTTATATTCTTAGTAGTCGTTCACTCCTACACATTACTGAATATCTTACTTTTTAACAAAATAAAGAGGTTAACGAAAGTTATGCAGTTGCAAACAAGACTGTCCGAGTCTTCACGGGCGCAACAAAGGTTTTAATATCAGCACACACCCCGCGGCGGGAGGGGCTATTTACATAAAAGCCACGTACTTATTTAAGAACAATCCGCTATACAGGGTGTCTTGTCGAGATATGAATACCGTCAGCATATGCCATGATGGTAAATGTAGAATTAAGTAAAAATAATTAGCAGTAAGTTCTTGGGATAGCAAACAAAAAAAAAATAAGTTTATCACACTAATGTTCAAACGAAAAAACTATTTTCTCAGTTTTTTGGGCAGTTGAGTCCCGCGGTTAACTGTTTTTGTAAAAAAAAATGTCAACTATTACCGCCTACACGTGTTTGGAAGCATTTGCGATTTTAGTGAAGAAGCTCTTGGTGACTAAACCTTCGATCTTCATGCAAAATACTTTTGATTTGACTTATTTGCGAATGTCACCAACTTTTACTGCATTTATAGGATTTCAAACTTTGTTGTTGCATTTCTAAACATACACTTCACGACACAAACGGGATTTAATGCAATTTCGGTTGCACGAATCATGGTCGCGGGTTGACCCGTGAAATCGAAACGTCGGGAAGGTAAATACAAATTTGCCTTTTAAAAAAGTATTAATTAGTTGCATTTTACTTCATTGGTTTGAATAGCCACATTTGCCACGGTGGTCTAAGAGCACTATATTGATATTCCTACCACCCTGTATACCCCGCCGGCAGCGTGAGCGGCACACGAATATTGTTACGCTAACTGGCTTCGTTAGTTTGTTCCCGGGAATTGTTCTCGAGATGCGCCGGCGCACCGTGAGTGCTGATTTGTGAGGAGATCTCAATGCCGCTTTATGAACTTGAGCTGTAAGTTTACGCGACAGGTGAGTCACGTCACCTGAGGTGACGTGGCTTTCATTAGCTGGACTTTACAAGTCTATTAATATTGTGAGCTAGCTTAATAAACGTGTTCTTAGTATGTTTTACAACCTCTGTATTCGACATGCCTATTTGCCCCCAGACTTGATGAAAACGGTTGTGATTCCAATTTTCAAAAATAAGACGGGTGATGTATCCGATGTTAGTAATTATAGACCCATATCATTGGCCATTATAACCGCCAAGGTGCTTGACGGGCTTCTTGACCGACAGCTGGATAGATTCCTGCAGCTACATGACGCTCAGTTTGGCTTCAGAGCCGGACTCTCAACGGAAAGTCCAATTTACGCTCTCAAGGAAACCGTCAGTTACTACACGAAAAGGAAAACATCCGTGTACGCATGTTTCCTCGACCTATCGAAGGCCTTTGATATGGTGTCTTATCCAATCCTATGGAACAAGTTGCGAGCGACTGGAATGCCAATAGAGCTTGTGAATATTTTTAGCTTTTGGTACCAAAAACAAGAAAATTGTGTAAAATGGGCAGGAGAATCGTCTGACATGTATAGGTTGGAATGTGGGGTTAGGCAGGGGGGGTTAACCTCTCCTAAGCTTTTTTGCTTGTACATCAACCAGCTGATCGTCGAGCTCAGCAGCATGCATGCGGGATGTTCCATAGATGGTCAAATGATCAATATGTTATTGATCATTTGACCATCTATGGAACATCCCGCATGCATGCTGCTGAGCTCGACGATCCTAAGCTTTTTTGCTTGTACATCAACCAGCTGATCGTCGAGCTCAGCAGCATGCATGCGGGATGTTCCATAGATGGTCAAATGATCAATAACATCGGTTACGCGGACGATATGGCGCTGCTGAGCCCGTCGATTGGTGGGTTGAGGAATATGGTCCTCGTGTGCTGTTCGCACACGAGGTACGCTAGAAATCACGGACTTTTGTATAACTCTAAGAAAAGCGAAGTAGTGGTGTTCGCAGCGCACGTAGAAGGCATTAAACATGTGTCTCCCATTCGACTGAACGGTGAAGAGCTAAAAATTGTACCTAAATTGTGAAAGATGATTGTGACATAGGGAGGGAGCGCAGAGCGTTGGCAGTGCGCGGTAATATGATTGCCCGCAGGTTTGCACGTGGCTCTGGAGAGGTAAAAATAGCCTAAGGTAAGGTATACGCAAAAAACTTACAACGCTTTGTGCGCCCTTTATAATAATATGTTCCGGGTGCTGGTGGGACTGCCGAGGTTTGCAGTGCGTCCGGCATGTTTGCTGATGCTCGCTTAGACTGCTTCCATGCTTTAATGCGTAAAAAGATCAATTCCATCCAAATAAGAATGCTCGGTAGTCCCAATAGTATTTTAAGGGTTTTGGCGGGGAGATGGGATAGTGCCCTAATCAAGCACTAGATCACTTCCCTGATTAACCCGAACTCGGAACGTATTTATCACACAAATTAATTTATTCAAAATGGAATTTATTTATTTATTATTACTATGTGGTTATTATTATTAATTCAAATTGTAATTTTTTACTAATATTAGACGTAAGAACCCTGTTACTAACACTATATGGATCCAAAGTTATCTGAAATAAATAAATTGAATTGAATTAATAGGAAAATGGTTAAAATTGCTCATGAACAAGATCATTTAAATATCGCTATAAAGGTAGCACGTATCCATTTTATTACAACCTTATAGAGCCAAATTATTAGCTCATTTAACCCAAAATCTATACTAATATTATAAAGAGGAAAGATTTGTTTGTTTATTTGCGTCGAATAGGCTCCGAAACTAATAGACCAAATCAAATGAAATTTAGCACAGAGATAGTTTGAGACACTGGGAAGGACATAGGCTACTTTTTGTCGCGATATAAAATCATAAGAGGGGTGAAATAGGGGATGAAAATTTGTGTGGAAAATCCGACTTTTGGCGCTGGCGAAGTCGCGGGGAACTGCTAGTAAGGTATAAAGATACAGTGTAAAGCCTAGGATTAACACTATATTTTTTTTAATAAGTACTAAAGTGGGTGTATCTAAGAACCTCTATTTAAATGGTTAAAGTAATATGGAATACATTCTGGACTATTATTTTGATTTTTGTTTTTCTACTTATATTACATTACATAACATTTTGACACTAACTGCCGTACTCAGAGACGTCAATTAAAGTTAATCCTTCATTAAGTCATGCCGTCCTTTTCTATTTCACTGACAAAGAAAGTGACAGAACGAGACTTAATCAAAGATTAAATTTAATTTATGACTCTAAGTGCCTATTTTACCACCTCTGAGTAGCTTACTTGATGAATTGTTTGATATATTTTATATGGAAAATGTGTCAGAGGTGGTGAAATAGGCCCTAAGTGCGGAAGTCAATAATTTGTAAATATTTATTTTTTAAATATTATAATATTAATTATCGTTATAATATTATTTAACATAATCGCCGGCTATTAAAAAATTGGAGAACTCGGGTCTTAGTACTAGCGCAGATTTTTGTTAGTTAATTTACGGAAAACCATGGTTAACATATGAATGATATGATAAAAGTAGGAAGTAATTCAAATCACTTGTATCTTTAGCTTTCAGCGTTCATTGGCAAAATAGAGCGACTATTTTATTTTGTATCTAAACAAATAGCTTTATTTCTATTTAGAGACATACAAAAAGATTAATTAAGAAGCGTCAATGTTAAGAAGTACAGCGATTTAATTTAAATATTCACGGTCTTACGTTGTAATCAGGGTGTCTGTTTTTTGTCATTAACGGACATTCTCCACCAAACAAAACCCAAAAAGCACCAGTTGATTTGCATTTTTTATTGCAAGTAATAAGTCCTCGGCAGTCATTTTCCCAGTGACGAAGACAATATTGACAAAAGACATGCCTGTAATGCAGGAAATATGCAAACGAATCGCTCAGCTACCGAAGCTTAGGGTTGCCAACTACTAAAATGCCTCACATGACGTAAAAATGATTAAAAGATTATTCCGGGATTGAATTTAGCCACAAGTATTATGTTTTATTTTCAAAAGATTGCTTTACCTACTTACAGTGAATGGCAATATTTTTAGAGCAACGAGTTTACTTCATGCCTATACCTTAGAAGCAACCAACCAATAATGGAGGTTGCATGGTTCATCCGATAGTGTGTGAAATAGAAACAGCGTTTGGATGTTTCGTTCCGTTTTTGAAAAAAGGGCATAATTAACGTATTTCGTCTTTCACACTTTTTATTTCATGGAATGTCGCTGAGTTGGCAACCCTTTCAATTCCATCGCTGTGTGGTCCACTACTGGAGCAAATATTTCCATATGTATTGAATATGGAAAATGTCAAAAGATAATGAAGTGCTCAGTAATGAGTATCGGGTTTTATTTTTTAAATATACATTTAAATGTCTTCAACGACTTCATTAGGTCGCAATGATATACCTAATATGATAGCTATGCTGCCCTTTGGGTAAGTACCTACGTTTTTATTGCAAAACAAAATTCAATTTGAGCATATTATGAAGATAATGAGGTGTTAAATATACACTGGGTCTTTTTATGTATATAAAACCACATCACTTAAAAATATAGTTCAGACCGAGTATAAAAAAGGACATTATATTTTGAATTATTGCAATGCATTATGAAGTTAGTTAGCATCAAGACGTCTTGAACAAAATAAAAGTTCTAGTAATATTAGAGTATTTAACATTTGTAATATCGCAAAGTTATGATTTTGTTAATCCAATTTAAAAAAAAAAAATTTTTTTCTGCCAGTAGAACTTTTAAACGAACTAGTTGCACATTCTGGTTTTTTATCGTTTGTTTTACATTACGTTCATGCGATCGCGATTTCTTTTCGCACTGTTTACATTGGCTGCCTTTTGTCGGCGATGGAGTGCAAACAATTTACAGCAATTTGTTTACTGACGGTAATTTTAAAATTAACCTCGTGAAATACAACAAACGTGACTGCCACAGACCACCTAAGTCGAGCTTGATGCCGCACAGTGCACCTTGACCTTGTTTGGTGGGAACAAACTCTATATTTTCTAGAATAAAAAAATATATACGAAGCTTACTTTTTGATGACCTCCGTAGCCGAGTGGCTCGCACACCGGTTTCAAGGTGTCGCCATCTTTGAGATCCCGGGTTTAATCCCCGGTGGGGTCAATATAGAGATTTTTATTTTGTGTCTTGCCTCGAGTCTGGATAACACACTTATGTTGGGGAAATTTGTGTCCCTAGGCTACTTACTTTGGAATTTGAGCAATGTCCAGTATTTATTAATTAATGAATAGAGTTCTAGGATTTAAGTGGATGACATGTGAGTGTCGATGTATATATTCGCTATGACTGCCTCGTTGGTCTAGTGGTCAGTATGCTGGGTACTATCCACGAGGTCCCGGGTTCGAATCCCATGTCGACCGAGAGTGTTTGGGTTTTTCTGTCTTGAAATAATTCAGACACAGCTCCGGAGTCAGGAAGTTGGTCGTGTTAATACCCCCGTGCCTCGGAAAGCACGTTAAGCCGTTGGTCCTGCACCTGATCTCTCTACGGTCATGTCGGACTGCCATCTCACCGAATTATGAGAGTAAAGGAATAGAGAGTGCACCTGTGTATTGCGCACATTGCATTATAGTGCACACTTGTGCACTATAATGCAATGTGCGTATATGTTCCGCACAGTTGGCTAATCTCTGTTGAGATAAATAAATAAATTGTTCCAACAAACACACCAATTACCTAGCCTCATACTAAGCGCGAGCTTGTTCTATGGTGACTAGGATAACGGATAGACATACTTAAATACTTATATAAACATCCATGACTTAGGTACAAATGCTCGTGCTCATCACACAAACATTTGCCCCTTGCGGGATTCGAACCCGCAACCTCCTGGTTTAGAAGTCCGTGGCCCGAACCACTACACCAAGATAGGCCGCCGTGGTCGAAATTCGGCGAGGAAGACATTATTATTATTTGCTTTTACAATTTAAAGCCCGAAAACGTTGAAATTACATAAATTCAAGCAAAAGAAACAAAAATATTTTTATGCAACGTTTTACCTTTAAAAAACAGCACAAAATTAATACTGACTATTTTTTCCCATCTACAAATACGTAGACACACTGTTCAACGGAGCGTGTGTGCCGCGTTCATCGAGTTATATCGTTTAAAGCCTCAATTCTGGACTGCATCCATCTTTAAACACCTTTCTCTTTCCCGCAACCGTTACATTTGAGCGAGACAGAATTATAACTTTAAACGTCGAAAGCATAGTTAACTATATTGGGATTGATACTCTTGTTTGGGAATTCTGTAGGCTATTCTTTGTAAGCATCTTACAGTGAAAATGGTATACTGATGCTAAATTAATGCAAAAGACTATACCGATAGTAAAACGTAGTTTGTTTTATGAATCTATTATTTTTTACTAATTCATAAATATTACATTTATTTTAGTAAACAATCCAAATATCAATAAAACACGGTACAAACATTAGATTGTCAGGCCTACCGCCTAATTAAAAAAACTGTGGCTATTACGATTGCAATCCAAAGCAATGACATCTGAATTGTCCTTTTGAAATCTGTCATCGTTTTCCGACGTCAGATTGAAAACTATTATTGCATTTCTGAAAGCTATAACTACTGCGGTTTCAAAGCAATAAAGTTAAGTGGTAAAAGCTTGCAAGTTGTTAAGCTTAGAATTAGCTTGAAATAAATTAAATTCCACTATGTTTACAATACCGGCATTTTAATTTATTACCACTACTTCCGAAACAACATTATTATTGGAAGTTGTCTCTGTCATTCTGTTTGTTAAAGCATGCCCTGATAAGATCTCCCGTACGTTGGAAATGTTAATAACAAGCTGGTCATGCAATAGTGCGCACGAGTTTTGATGCCATTAGAGTTATTTTAAAATTTATATGCACGTCATATTTTGGTCATAGATATGCATTAGCGCGTACACGTACTAAAGGGGTATATAGTAAGTAGGCAAAATTTTGGACCCCTCTCTTAGTCCGTATTCGTTTTTTTTTCTATAATATTTGGAACGTTTACACGTAAATTCCTAATTTAATTTGAAAAATACAATTAGGTACACACCTTTTCAGCTAAAATAAAAAAGTTTTAAGCTTTGATTTTCATTTAAAACACTGTTTAAAAAACACGCTATTTTATCATCGTAACTAAACATCAGAAGCTTTACTCCAATATTTTTAAAAATAATGAAACCGTACTTTGTCAGTGTTAAGTAACGAGAATAAGCCCCTCTGATTGGTTTTGAGGGGTGCCAAATGATGATCCACTGCGACATCTTAGCAATCGTATAGTAATACGAGAGTTGCTATTTATGAATTCGGAAAAACGAATTAACTAAAATATGGCTTTAATGTTTTCCAAAATATTAACCGTGATGATCAATGCAGTTTTGCATACGATGAATCAAATTTTAATACTAAGAATTCGACTTCTTTGTGATTTTGATTCATTCTCAAGTTGTGAGGGATTCAACGCATTCAATTTTTTAATTCCGTATATTTGAGTAATATCTTTATGTATGCTCATTATTATGCCTTATGCCCCGGCACTCCTCTATCTTACGATATGTAACATAAGGGTCTTATATCACGTGCAGAGCATCGATATTTTGTGGTAAAAAACTTATTTAGGACGAACTTCTTTTAAGTTCGTCCACGAGCATACGACGCCTCTGATTAAACTCACTCATCATCCTAGCGTTCTAACCATGATCAGGGCTTTGGCAGATCAGGTAATTACATCAGCTGACCTCCGTGACCTTGTAAAGGGGAACCTGACGAGTTTTGGATCATGGTTACACATTCAGTTGCCTTAATATGCAGGTTCCCTCAAGATTTTTTCCCAAATATAACTCAGAAAAAGTAATTGGTACAGGGCGGCAAGTGAAATGGAACCGGTATCTCCCGCATGAGAGGCAACCCGCCAGCTAATATTAACCAGTAATACACAATGGTCTTCGATGGTGTTTTAACCTCTAAAGTTAAAGAGAGTTGATTGATGTACTATTTTCTAAATTAACCCACGCCGTAAAATCTTAATAAATTTTCGCACGACAATTTTTGCCACCTAAATCCATGGAGGTGAATACACGCGATTTTGAAGATGATGCCACAGTGTAAAACCAACCCAGTCAGGTGAAACAAACTGTATTCTACAACAAAAGAGTTCCATTTTTAAATGGCGTTATTACTTTATAAGCCCTTGTAGGGTTTTGCAATAAAAATGTATTGTCTGATGGGCTGGCAACCATACATATGTCGCCTCCACTTTTCCACAAGCAACAATGTAGAGAAACAGACACAAGGCATGTTGCACCAAACAACCGCCTTGCATTCAGCTTAAACACAGTTATCAACTGGCTCAAACTTTAATTAACAACAGTTTCAAGACAATCTCCCGGCCAATCACGACTCAATACTGGTGTGGCCAGCAGTATGACAAATTTTTGGTCATAGTGTACAAAAAATAATAATCACTACATACCTATTATATTTTAGAAATAATCCCTGTCGTGTCTTTACCTATGTTTGCGATAGTTTCAAAAATTACTGAAATAATTTTATTTTCTTCTATCAACAGAGTAAATACTGGGAATTGTATAATTAGTGAAAGTGTATAATTAGTTAGGGTTCTCTTTCCATGTGAAGGTGGAGCAGTCGTTATTAGTATCAGATCCTAATACCTAATTTCTTTTTGTTATTTGTGGTGTATTTTACGCACTGTTTTGTTTTGTTTGTTGAAAACATGTCTAGGATTACCCCAATACCGTTAATAAGATTGAAAATGTATTCCATGATAGTAATCTGTTTATCTTAAATACTTACACCAAATCCGTAACACTTTGTGAATGCCGATTGTTTATATATTAATAGTACTGGAGTAAATATTCTAGGTATATTTATAATTTAATACGTTAATATGAAAGAAATCTTAGCAACTCAGGCAACACCGTGCCTCAATAATTTACCCCGAGTGTGGTCCGACAACATTGTTTCATACTCGAAAGTTATATAAAATCTGTTTCTTCCATTATCTGATCGTTGTTAGAAGAAAGCACAGGATTACTTTACTAACGTTAATCCTGCAATTATTTTTAGTAATTTTGGGCAATCAGTCACGATAGCATTGCCATAATATAATTTGCCTCATAATTTTATAGCAGGCAATAAAATTATCAATAATTATGTGCAGACGCTGGTTTTGATACATATCCACCTAATTTTTTTTTTATTCCATCGTACGATACTAATACATCCATGCAGTCAAAGTTACATCTTACCCTGCATTGTGGAAGATAATACTTACTTTGTTTGCTTGCTTAGTTACGTATGTGTTAAGTTTACGATGCCTAATGTCAGACAGGCCTCAACAGATGTTTTGATAAAATACAAACTGCTAAATACTATAAATTCAACAACATTTTTAGGAATTACTTTAGATTCCAAACTACAATGGGGTCCTCATATCGTGGCCTTGTCAGGAAGACTTAGTTCAGCTGCTTTTGCTGTAAAAAAGATACGGCGCTTGACTGATGTTGAAACGGCCAGACTAGTCTATTTTAGTTATTTTCACAGCTTGATGTCGTACGGTATTTTACTATGGGGCTTAGCTGCTGATATAGAATCAATTTTTGTACTACAAAAAAGGGCCGTACGTGCTATTTATAACCTCAAACCTCAAGATTCATTGAAAGATTTTTTTAAAGAAATAAGGATGTTAACAGTAGCCTCTCAATATATTTATGAAAATATTATGTATGTGCGTACAAACTTGCATTTATTTACAAAGAAAAGTGATACGCATAATTTTAACACTAGAAATAAAAATAAACTTGCTATTCCACAATTCAGGCTTCAGAAAGTTGGTCATTCTTTCATGGGAAAATGTGTCAATTACTTTAACAAATTACCGAAAAATATTGTAAAATTACCAATTAACAAATTCAAATCATTTATTAAGGATACCCTAATGACAAAAGATTATTATAAAGTAGACGATTATTTGAATGATGTAAACGTGTGGACCAGCTCGCACTAGTACAATTTCTGTATTTAATATTTTTTTTTAAAAGTGGCTTTGACAATAGTGACTGAGTTTCTTGCGCTGCTTCTTCTCAGCACTAGCCGGCAATTTGTCCCGAAGCAGTGGTAGGGCTTAAAAAATAATATGTTGGGACGTGTATAAGTGCCCCCTGTGGGTCTACATACATAAATAAATGACTTTTATGACTTTTACTTTTTATGTTTGTCGTCTATCATACTTTCTGCCTAACTTGTTTGCTTATGCGATTGCAACTTTAAAGCAATGACGTATGAGTCGTATTTAATTGTAATAGTTTCATTATTTTTAAAGCTAGGTATTTAAGCTTTCCTGACATAAGTTAGAAAGATAATATTACTTTCTTTCCTTTTAATAAATATTGTTCTGATCCCAATCCAAAAAATACTCGTAAAGTAACTAAAACATTTTTGACTATGGACAATATTATATTAGCTTGGCGGTAGGTCTACTGATGATCCAAGCATCTTAAGGCTGGGATTTTTTTTATTAATTCGTACTCCATTTAATATTAATTACTTAACTCCAAATAGCCGACTGGCAAGAGATTGCGCAGGATCATAAGGATGTCTTCTGGTGCCGGAGGCCAAGATACACTTCAAGTCGCTGAGCCAGCGAAATAAGTAAGTAGAATTGTTCAAAATTTGTCTTAGGTTTCGGTAAATAATAGTATGCAGGTGCCCACCCACGAGTGTAGAGAATCGATTGAAAGCGATTGTCAGCCCGCGATAATTCCGTCAGAGTCTAAATCTCAATTTTCCCGCCTGTTACTGAGTGCATTTGAGTATTATACATAACACAGATATATGCAGTATGTCTCCACTTTAGCAGATGAATAAAGTTAAGGCACACGATTAAAGTTTCACTACTTTAAAGTTCATAAATAACACGTAACTTGTATGTATTATAGGTAGTTCACATCAATACAAAGTTCCATAAGGTCTTTTTCGACTAAAAGGGCCACACAGTAGGTATGCATATACGAAGAATATCTTCCTCCCTCTTACTCGTTTGTATATATGTTTTACCAGTAGTTACCCAATGCAGAAACCGTTGGTTATCCTCAAGCAAGATTGTTTTTTTTAATTTTTTGTCCACGAAACGAAAACAGTTAGTCGAACCCACGACCTTTGGCTAACCGGGCCAATGCTCTTATCAACTGAGCTAACGTGCAGTCCATCAACCCTTGCGAAATTCCTGGTCTTTTTGAACACGTCATTGCATACGTCAGTCTTGAATTATAAGCAAAGGTGAATCGAATTGCCATTAAAATGGAGCAGCTTAAGCCTACTGCACTTACTTGCACTGTGGGGTTATGGATGGACCGGTCACAGTGGCTCAGTACACGGAAGCTCGATTTAATTACACCGCCCGTTATAACGACAACGCACTACTCGCTCATCTAGGATCGTATTAATCATCGGCTACGTTGATTTATGCGATAATACTATAGGATATCTATCCTGGCGTTATTAAGATGCGCCTTTGCGATTAAGAAGATATCTGGCTGTTATTAAGGAGTATTGTGTCGCTTTAAGTGTGGTTTGGGGTTTCTTAGTGCGAAAGTGTAAATTATAGAGACTTAAAATAGCAGCTTCGATAGTAATGGTGGAAAATTATTATAAGGTAAGCTCTATCTATCTTTAATTTAAGAGCTACGCTATCGATGGTGTAGTCTTCTGCATTCATCTCTATTCAGTGCCATTTTCTTGACTTCTTGGTACTTGGTACCTAAATATTCCGTTATTTGGTCCATGTAGGACCTTCTTAGCCTTCCTTTTTTTCTTTTTCCCGTCTACTTTTCCCTCTTTGATCACTCTGATAAGGTCATTATGTCGTACCATGTGTCCCAGCTTTTCCCCCTTTCTTTAAAGTAAGCTAGAGAAGATTTTTTTTTCTAAATAAGACCATACTGAGCTGATTGTTTTAATACTTGGATTCAATACCATTGGTGAACGAACACAATGTTTAAATAACGGATCACGGGCACTTAGTAACATATTTTTATTTGTATACGAGTAAATGGCAAAGTTCACAGTCCTCAATGTTTATTTAAGAAAATTGCTGCTACGATTTTCTCTTGCAAAGCAATTAAAAACAAGCAAACAAATGACCCAAATACATTCGCGGCAATTTCATATACCCGCCACATTCTCGATCAATTAGCAATAAAGCATTAACTGCAGCTCGGATGTGGATTTAACTGGGATTCAATTAAAACCAGTCGACATAGCGGTTGCTAATAAAAAGGTACAGATGTGTAATATGTATAGCTCCAGAATGATGACTAAAACTTTTTTTTAATTTGAAATAGATTTGCTCTTGACCCTGCGGAGACAGAGTCGACGGTGGAGCGAGCTCATCCAGAAAGTTCTAGCAAGACTCACGGAGCCTACCACCACTGTTAGGATCGTTCAGTTGACATCACAAAGATTGTGATTTAGTTGCACGGGGTGGACTACTAGGAGGTCGATCTTTCACCACCTTAAAGTGAGTTTGAGTTGGAATAAGCCAATTTTATTACTGTATACTTCTTTTACTCTTAGTCAATCTAGTTATGATTGGTTCCTGTATGTACTTTATGTATGTATTTAGGTTCTTTAGCCGGTTTATGTTTTTCATTGTTACGCAAATCTTGTAGGCAATAACACAGCCTTTAAACCTGACGATACAAGTGCAGATGCACGCCGTTTCTTACCTTTTATTTAGAACACTTTAATTGTTTTTCAATTTGATATATCGCACATGAATCTAATCTTCTTTCATCCTGAGTTTGTAAGTAAGTAATTTCCGAGGGCGCAAAACACCTGTCCACTGTTTATTTATGGTGATTATCATCGTGAACAATAAATTCACTAAGTTTCGATTGCTAGAGTCTAGAACAAAAAGTCTTTAGCTCGACCTCTAATAAATTCAAAGTGTAAGCAATCGTTTCCACGTGTAGCAATTATACGGTTATTAGTAAATAAATATTTTATACAACAATATATAATGTTTTCAGCAAGCTGATTCGTGTTGCATAAAATGTAAGTCAAAAAGTAAAGTAGAGTTAGCTTATATAGATCCCACGGTTGGGCAAAGACCTCACCACAACTATGAGGAGGTACGAGCCATACTCCACCACGCAGGCTCAGTGCGGATTGGTGGAGGGGCTATCTGTAAAGCAAGTAAATGTAAGGAAGTACCTTTAAATTGTTTGACCAAATGGTTTATCAAAAGCGTAGGGCGTTCATCGGCAAGATAGACAGACGACCCTATACTGGTCGTAGGATGGCACTGATAATAATGATGATGACAAATCTGTACACATTGAATAAGTTATTTATTTTTGGGCCAAATGCAAGCCAACTCGACCAGTGATTATCTAATTGTGGCAGCCCTTTTGATCACAGCTACTACTTATGCCCGTTGAATCTAAGAATAGATTTATAAGAATCGCCAAGATATTTTAAGAATCGCCAAATTTTTCAGGTAGTGAGTTTTGTTACCTCATCCGGGTGCATTACATGCCGACCTAAATGGATATTTTTGTGCTCATGAGAAGTCCGCATGAGCAGAGGTTGTGTATAGTCGTTTCTTCTGTAGAGTGTCAGAATCGGCACATTGCGTCCTTGGTCAACTTCAAGTTTGCAGTGACCAGCCAATATTATGGTCACTGCATATATTTTGTATCGTTGATCTTTAGCAGTTCTTTAGATACTATAACAACAAAGTTGTTGTTGTATGTACCCTTGTATGAGCGCTTTAGAGTGTTCTTGTCCTGGTGCGGATTTCCACGTATCAGTAACCTCCTGTTTACAAAGGATAGTAAAAAGCGTAGTTGGATCAGTCACTCCAATATAAGTCAACATACCGCACTATCTCATAAAAAAAATATTGCAAGTATAGGATTTACGGTATTGTTTGTATTTCAAAGTAGTGACCCAAATTCCTAGACTCTGTGCCTTAACCGTTTGGTTGCCGAGTAATTTTCTTCCGGGGATTATCGTGTCTGCCACTATTCACTATTTACAAATAAATCACTAACAAGATGGGCGATTGTTACAACAAATTCGTTAAGTGCCCATTCATCAGAGATGATTGACAGCTAGTCATGATACCTTGGAGTTCTAACCATTTGCACAGTAAAGATAATATAAGTAGTAACTCGAAGATAATATTAGTAGGACACAAATATGAATGAGGAAAGAAGTAGAAGATAGATAACTCTTTATTGCACACCACAACAGATGAAAGTACAGCAATTTACACAGAAAGATGTACAATGCAGGCGGTCTTATCGCTATAAGCGATTTCTTTCAGATAACCTTAAGTAACCTTTATTTTAGTAGTGTAGTGAGTATTCTTTACAATAAAGCATCGCGCCAGAGAATTCCGGTGACTGGCAATTAAAAAAACTACAAGCCAAAACCGTCCAAATAAATTACAACGGCAACTAGGACCGCGCGGTTTCAGCCAGTAAATTGCAGTCTCAATCGCCAAAATCCTCACGCGTCCTATCAAACTTTTACATTTTGAATTAAAGTTTTTTAACAGCACCCACAGGTATGTTAGTAAGTATTTTGTGAATTTATAGAAATAACAAAACCCTTCTCATTAAATATTACTTTAAAAAATAAAATATTTACTTTTTTTTAAATAGTACCTAGTTTTTTCAGAGTTGAGTTTTTTTATTTGCACAGTGGCCAGCACATCACACTACCCATATTCGTTGTAACATTATCCCTATTGCAACTGCACAAGGTGTCGCCTTGATTTCTTCTTGTCCATACTTGAGTTACTCCTTATCTACTTCCTTATATCCAGTGCTACTGGCGAAATTGCTGCTTAAGTCAATTACCTTTTTGTTATGCGGAGTTCTTTTTTCCAACGGACAAATAGCGAGCGTCCGATGGCTTCCGATACTGGCATCATTGACAGGTATTAATGGATTGTATGCCTTTGTAATTAGGAAGAATTGAGGTCTTGAACTCTGAAGTATTTCGTGAATGCGCGCGCGAGAGAAATTCACGCGATTGTATTATAATACCTTTCCAATTGGCATAGTGGTAGTGTTCACTTTATTTCGTCTTTAGAAAAGAGACTTTTGAATACGATTACCAGTGACTTGACTTATTTTGAATGATCGCAAACTTTCTGAATGAGCATATAAAATAATTCTCTTAGCCGGCTACGGCAGCCAAACACAGCTGATATCAGCCAACTAATCAGGATATGTATAGTGGACGAGCGTGTGCATAAACGAATAAATATGTACGTTTGGTATGACGACGGAGAGAGATCAGGAGAAAAGTCAACTGCTTATGTGCTCTCTTACGCACGAGGTTGTAAAACCTTTTTAACTTCGAGCTGTTTCTGAGATATAAGAACAACAATACCCAGAAATAACTCATATAGGTAAGTACTCGTATCTTAGTCTGATCAACATGATCATTACTATCGACAACAACAAGTTAAAAAACAGCAAAACAAAGCATTCATTCTTACATTCGCCGTACTATAAATAGGATTTTATCCTATCGGGGAGTATCATAAAAGTGTCATAGGGCTGCCGCAAACGAGAATTTAGTGGCGCGTCGTACAAATGAGAGCCGACGAAATAAATCGGCTCCCATAGTTGACGAGATAACCCTGATAATTCACGATCAACCGATGTTAATGTGTTTTTTATTCAGATCAGCTGTCATATTTCGTAAGTAAAAACATGTTTTGTTTATAAGATCGTGAGGTTTCTCTGCTGATTGCTGACAAGGCGTCGGCAGTTCATTGATAAGAAAACAGATCTGTTTTCCTACAAAGACGTTGTGTTTCTATTTATCTTGCTCTAAAGCTAAGGCATTTTTTTTATATAATAGCAACAATTTATTATTTACCAACATCATCAATCGGTATAATTGAAGTGAACGCATATTAAATACGTTCTCATAAAAAATTCTTCTGCTTTATTCATTAACATCGTTCGGGTGTTGTTCATTATTATTTATTTTATTTGAAATAGGTTTGCTCTAAAAAAATAAAATAAAATGTTTTTTTTTGTTTGCTCTTGACTCTAGAATAATCCAGACGTGGCGTAGACAGAGTCGACGGTGGAATAAACTCACCCACTAAGTTCTGGCACTCCCACTCACCGACGAAACACAGCAATAAATGTGTGCCAACAACGAAATATATTTCTGCCCCATAAAAACTGATTTTCGAGTATAGATCTAACTTATATTATATTTTTTTACCTCGTTCAAACACAATTTGTATTCAGAAAAACAGTGTTCACGTCAGTAAAATGAAGGAACTACACTCGGTTAATTCTCTCATTACCTTATCCCCCACTATGAGGTACTGAAATAGCACATGCCGCTTACAACCTTCATTATTACTGGGCAACATGCGATACTCTAATTCAATAAATCGTCGTTCGACGCCACTACCCTTTTTAGTACCACTTGATTATGCTCTATCAAGTACACGGGGCAAAAATTTAGTAAATAACTACCGAGCTTGCTATCGTCACTGGAAACGTCACTTAAATTAGGGGGCTACCTATATTACAAAGCTTTTAAGCTTAAGTTCCTGAGTGACAAAGGCCATATTATAAATTTTATTGTCCAAATCATTTTAATTTAATTGCACCGTACGATGTATGATGTGCGGCTCGCTAGTATGTTACCATAGATTTAAGCGAGACATCAAGATTTGTAAATTATGTTACTAAAAAACTGTAATAAATAAAAAAACCGGCGAAGTGCGAGTCGGACTCGCGCGCGAAGGGTTCCGTACCATTAACTTAAAACATTAGACAGTATAGGCATAAAAAGGATATATTTTTATTTTATTTATAAGTTCAAAAGTATTAATCACAGGGTACCCGAAACAATTTTAAATAAGAGTTTCCGCGCCTGTTTCTAGCTGATAAAAAAGTGTTGTATCGAAACCCTACCTTACTTTTATAGTCCTTTTTAACGATACCCCACACAAGGGGGTGCACTCAAAAAATTATTTACCCCCCTCCCCTTTACATGAATTGGGAGGTACCCTTAAATAGGGGGAATTTGAATTTTTTGTATTTTAAAAAATGAGATCTATATATGAAGTATCCTCGAACCAAGTTACATGCAAATCAGTCCATAAACGTAGAAGATATTCTGCTGTGACAGACTAGGACGGACGGACTGAACGATCTTATAAGGGTTCCTTGTCGGACTACGGAACCCCAAAAAACACTCTTATGTTTTTGAAAATACATTACAAAATCAGTGGCTTTTATCGGAGCTGACAAATTCTAAAAACTTATTTACATTACTGCAAAAACAGTCGATTTACAGAAAAGTGAACCAAACTAGATTATCGCGTTGATAAGAATAATTCATTTATTCATAACTTCATATTTACTAATACATAACGTTCTTTACTGTTAGTTGTTTGTTCAATAATCAATACCACCAAGTTAGCTCTTATTAGCACGGAATCAGTATATTGTGCTAATGGCGCACATGACAGCTTCTTTGATATATTTTACAAATGTCGAAAAACCATCAAATAAGCTATCAAAAACCTACTCAAGGTAGTGAAGCGAGCACAAATGCTTGTTTCACGTTCACCTCACCAAGATGTCTCGTATTTCTGAAAATACATCTCTGTACGTTCCTTGATCGCAAAGGAGGTCAAGACACAAGTGATTTGGGTATCAAGCCCGAGGGGCATATTCGTATATACCCTTGTTAATTTAATTTAAACACGCCGACTGTCGACCGACGAAGGCTATCCAATTACAAGTTATGCATACGTTACGTCTACATCAAAATGTGTGGATTATCATGTTATTTATGCGACTTGCGTTTTATCGCCAAGATTAACTTGTCGTAGAAACTGAAATAATAATTTCGAATTCTACTCCGCGAGCTTTTCAAGATGAATTTTGGTAGCTTGAAAGCTTGTTCGAACGAAAGCACGATGTGGCATCTTATGCATTTGTAGAAGGCGTTATTTTGCAACGAAAATGGGTAGTATGATGTGCTGACAACTGTACAATTATACTTTAACGTAGGTACTTTAGTCTAAGATCATCTTAGCGTTGTTGGTATATTGACTGCCTCGTTAGTCTAGTGGTCAGCACGCTGTGTACTATCCCCGAGGTTCCGGGTACGAATTCCGGGTCGGGCCAAAATTGTTTGGGTTTTTCTGTCTTGAAATAACTCAGACACATTTCCGGAGTCAGGAAGTTAGTGGTGTTAACACCTCCGTGCCTCGAAAAGCACGTTAAGCCGTTGGTCCTGCGCCTGATCTCTCTACGGTCACGTCGGACTGCCGTCTCACCGAACTATGACAGTGAAGGAACAAAGAATGCATCTGTGTTTTGCGCACACACTTGTGCACTATAATATCTCCCGCGTAGTTGGCTAATTTCTGTGGAGATTGTCATAAAGTCATTTATTTATGTATGTAGGCCCACAGGGGGCACTTATACACGTCCCAACATATATGTTTAAGCCCTACAACTGCTTTAGGACAAATTGTGGGCTAGTGCTGAGAAGAAGCAGCGCAAGAAACTCAGTCACTATTGTCAAAGCCAGTTTTTAAAATAATGTTTAAATACGGAACTAGTGTAGTACAATTTCCGTATTTACAATTTCAGTAATTCCCGTTAAGCAATAGGTTGTTAACGGTAAACCAATGCAATACTAGTGAAAGAGTATTATTCACATCGTCAAAAGTATCTTACCCTGAGGAAATTTTGAATACAAGTGAAGTATCATCAGCAAATAATACTATATCACAAATCTTCCACAAAGTGTGGAAGGTCATTTATATATACTACATACTTTTTGTGTTCTACTTGTTAAGTAAGATTCAAGTAGATTTAATGAATTCATTGAAGCCCCATAATGTCTTAATTTTTTTGACATTAAGTTTTATGTTCTACACAATCAAAAGCTTTTGAAAGATCACAGAAAATACCTAAAGCATCTTGTCTATTATCATAGGCATCAAATATATGTTTTAATAGAGCAGCTCCCGCATCAGCAGTATTTTTACCTTTAGTGAAACCAAATTGTTTTTCGTGTAGTACGAGTAGATGGATGAAAGTAAAGATGTGCTAGTAGTTGTTGAATATTACCTTTTCAAATATATTACTGGGGACTGGAAGAATTGATATTGGTCTAAAATTAGAGAGTTCACTTTTCTCGCCGGATTTAAATAACGGTATAATTTTACTAAATTTCATTAGGCTTGAAAACTGGCCATCATCAATGCACTTGTTAATAATTATTGCTAATTGAGGAGCTATTGTGTTGATAATTGATTTTATAATATACACAGATTAGCCGATGTAGTCGAAATTGGACTACGAGGACATTATTTCTATTTTATATTATTTTATGGATGCCGTAGGCGTTAGCTATCCGTAATATTTGTCATTAAAATTGGTTTTAGAGCGCCTATCTCTGTATCAAAAGCTAAGCATCATTCTCGCATACCAACGAATTGTGGATAACTCATACCTAGGTTCGTCTTGACCATTTAATTCGGCACCACCAACATGGATTGATGACTGTTAATACCGCGCACAGCCGATAATTACATGGTCAACGTTAAACCAACATTGCAAAAAAAATCAATTTTCCTTTGTCCCGACATAGTAATTGCGAACGTGTCTGTGCTAAGGTCTACTCTGTAAGGCACGATACGATGTCTAGATTTTTGACTTTATAGTCATCCTTGTCACTTATGCCAACATTAAAGCGCGAGTGAACGAGATAATCAGAGGCGATATTACGGAGTTCGTGTTCCAGAATAGGGCTTTGTGCTGACGCAAATTGCACGCAATTGCACCTGGCTGGCTGCGTATGCGCTGAACCCTTGAGTAGTGCTGTACGTATATGAATATCAAAAATCGATTTATTTCATTCGAAATGTCAAAACTTTGCTCGGACGCTTTTTATTGTCACGGTTAATAAATTACTTGCGAGTAAGTATGGATTTCAATTAGTTTCGTAAGCATAGGTATTTTTAGTAATCTTAGCGATTAATACTTTTTCCAGAAACACTTTGCTCTTTAGAACCTTTGGGAGAATACCTAGTCTTACTTTTGGTGAAGCTTATGGAGAAAACTAGATACATACTTAGATTGGTCATCTTAATTTTCATTCAAGGGCATTCACCAAAGGTTAACGATTCATAATATTGTACTTAGAGTTTGCGTGCAAGCCTTAGATCCTAATATTTTCTAAGTATCAATCTACAACATATCGATAACTTTCACTGTCGATAAAAACCCAACCATCGAAAAGCACCGATAAATAAAAGAGCAAGGAAAATAATAAAGCCGTCCGTACCACATGTGGCACCGAGCTATGTAAAACCTGCTAAGAACCTTATCTATGGCACAAACGGCCGCACGTAAAACTACCCCACTTCGACCTTGAGACCGTCCCTATTCCCTACGTTATAAAAGCTGTTTTTGTAGTTCACATGGGTAACCTGACCTACTTCTGACTTTATTAAAGAACGCCGCGCGCGCATCGAATACCTAGGTTATTATTTCAGTGCGTTGTTTTGTAAGATAATTGGGATTATTGTGTTTACTTACATAGTGGTAATTAGGCATTTATCAACTTGTATAGGTGAAGCTCAGTATAATAGTGTAAATGATGCAATTGTAAGATAAAGTAGATAATAATAACAGTCAAAACAAAGGGCTCATTGAGATAACTAATGTTATTGTACCTAAACGTATATTTTGAATGCATAATATAATGATATAAGTTTAAATAGATGTATCGCAGGACCACTTTGACCTATGAGAAGCATATTTGTTTTCAGGTTCCATCATGTAATATGGTCGAAAATTGTCAATACTATAATAAATAAAGCTTAAGTTTAATAAAATTACTAATAGCTATTTAAGATAGGTTCTAAAATGTTTGATTACCATCAAACGGCATTTATTTAAAAATAAAAATTAAATGTTGACTCGAAGTTTTCCTTGCAAACATCTGCCCGTAGACCACACCTTGGGTATCATTATACATGCTACCTACTGTAAAATACTAGCAATCATTAAAACGTTTCTTAATTACCTACATGAAAAAATACGGAAATGTGTTCTTTAATTTACATAAACATGGTGGTATTATTTACCTTCGGGCCAGTAATTACTTTAGTATACTTTTTATTATGACTTATGTTGAGATAATAATTTGAGTAATGTGCAGTGTGATCTACGTCAAAAGAGACTAAGACCCAAGTTCACAAATTCTTAAACACCCGTTAAACGCCGGTAGACGGTTATTTGACAGAATTCCTATACAAAATTATGTCAAATAATACTAAATCGGCTGATTTAAAATCAAACATGTGTTGGTTAACTCCAGGCTAAGACTAGAGTACGCAAAATTTAAAAAAAGCTGGTGAACATAATTTGACGGATAATTTGTCAGAATTCCTCTACAAAATTATATCAAATAATACTAAATCGGCTGATTTAAAATTAAACATGTGTTGGTGATTAGCCTAGGCTAATATGATGTCTGTATGTAGGTTTATCCTAATAAATTTAACATTGGAAATAAAACCTAATTTAAAATAAAATTTTGAGATAAAGCGAAAAGCACAAGAATGGGCCCTTTCCCCCCTCCCCCCACTCCGCCAGTTCTCCTAGTGTCAGGACTTTTAGTATGTTTATGAACTAGAAATTCTGAACATGTTTCCGAAAAAAAATCTTAGATCCCGCTCACGCACTCTAGACCCCCCTTTGAACGATTCATTCAATGGGCTACTTTGATTTGTTTGGTTTATGCAAGCACAGATCTTTGGTAAAAATTTGCACACGCATACCTAAAATACGAACAAAGTTGCGTCCACAAGTAATTGCATAAACAATTTGATCATAGATATGAAGCAAACCCATCTTGCACTATTTAAACCAAAATAATATCATTAACTTAATATATTGCGCCTCGTAAATTGTATCTATTTTGCGTCATTTTGTCCATGTTAATCGGACGGATGTCGTCGTCTTAACACAAATCCAAATTTTCCTCGAAATGAATTTATGGCTAAATGACAGCCGAACTAAAACAGAGCCATAAATTGTTATTTTAACAGCCCCGAAATTAATTTGCCAATGACAGCTTAATCGAACGCCGAATCCGTCCTATTTCAGTACACACGCGTTATAAATAAAACCACAGACTGTCGAGTGTGTCGACTCGATTTCGAAGGCAATATCTCAGAGCCAGCGAATGTGTACTCAGAAGCTCTTTGATGATCCTGCTTATGAATATCGTGGTTTCGCGCTTGTGACAGCGTTGCGAGCGAGTCTGCGATGCCTAACCGAATGCCGAGCGTATCTCTGGGAGCATTCGATTTGTCAGAGCACTCTGGTGTCAAGATTATGAATAGAAGTTTTTAACAAGCGGTCTATTTGATTTAGAAGGGTTTCGAGATATAATAAAGTTAATGGTGGAAATAGAAATATGGTCGTCCGTTTGGCTTTTCGATGTCTTCGTATAGGTCTACTATTATTAAGAGTGCGTGTGTTTTTTTTTAGATTTATCTTATTGTTTGTCAGGTTAAAACCAGTTATCATATTATATGTATATGGTAGTAAAATAATTATTTAATTTATTGTAAATCTTTACTTTAATTATGTACCATTTCAAAAGGCATCGTAGGCTTGTTAAACGATATAAACAAGATAATTGCAAGCTAGAAAATGACTGGTTCATTCCAATGACATTTATTACACGGCAGACAATATCCAGACAATTTGTACGAGTAAATTATGCTGTCCCTATTACTGCCTTTACGTAATAACAGTAGCAGGGACCGCGGACAAAAAACGTCGTAACTCGGTCTCGTACGAAGAAATACTTAGATGAAAGTGAGTCTAATAGAAATATTTTGCTGTACATGTTCCGTATACTTTTCCGTTTTAATATAATACTAGACTCGAGAAGCAACCGAAACATAATGAAGACGTTTCGTTTTATTTAAATTGGTACCTAGAGATTGCTGCCAACACAGACCACACAACCTAAAGACCACGCTTTTATCAACTCTAATACGAAAACAAAATCGCCAAAAGTTGGTGGGGTGCGGGGAGAGGTCTGCTCGTTCCGATTGGCTATTACAAGGAGACGTCAAATTTGACAATGGCAGTGATAGCTCACTAGTGATGGGCAAGACATATCTTGATATCGATACCTTAGTTTAAAAAAAAGTAAGAATATATTTAGGAGCTTTAAAATAATTCATTTAAAAAACACACGTACAACCGACACCGATAAATAGCAATTTAAAAAAAAACTGGAGTGGGCAAAGGTCAATCGCCGGAGATCTCACGTTATTTAGCTACTTTTCATAATTTAGCGGTTTTAGTAAAACAAGTTACCTATCTCACTCAACATCATTTTGTTAAGTGTACGAAAACGAAGTGTGAAAAAAAAGGTAATCGTACGCAATGTGAGTTTGATATATTTATTTTAAAAAGTTTAGTTAAGTTGTTTGTTTTATTAGTTAAAGTTTGTTTGTTGAAGCACTTTACACTTATTTCAATTCATCGTAAGTGCTCTTATGTAAAGTCACTTTATTAAAATATATATGAAATAACTGAAATTTAGATACCCACTTATAAGTGATAAGTGGGTTTTGTTTAGGATTTGTCGATATTTTGAATTTTAAGTTTACTAGTATGTGTCTCGACACTATTTTACTCCTAGCTAATTGACAAATTGAGACAACATCATTTGAATTAAACTTGCAAGAAAGGGATGGCAAAAAAAAGACATCAACGCGTGCTCTTTGAAATAAAACATTTTATTTCATTTTTGATATTGGAGTATTTCAATTAATTTGATAGGAATAATTACTTACCGTTGAAATGTAATGCCATCTTTCGTGAGACTAGATGTTGTACTACACTTTTCACACCATTTCACTGAACAATACGGCATTATTACCGCTTATTTTTATTTTTTTCGGGAGCAAGGTCAATGTTGTTACTTTGAGTCTCGGTAGCGGAATGAGAAACGAAAGGGGGCGGGGCCGGCTGTTATGCAGTGATACTGCATAACCTAGGCGAATGTAAGTCCCCCGCAATGCGTGGTCTTTAGGTTGTGTGGTCTGTGGCTGCCAACGTTGTTCTTTTAAAGCAAAATTTTTAAAATTGCTCTTGCATTGCAATATTTTTGTAAGAGAACCAGATTTCTTATCTATCTACCTATATTTACTTACTCACTAGGGTGACTCATCGACCCAAAGTGAGTCTTGCCCTCTGACACCAGATCGCGCCATGCATCTCGATCTTGCGATAACTCTTGCTAGTCGCTATGGCCAAGGTTGAGCAGGACTTGAGCTACAATGTCCAGCGGTACCTAGGACGTCCAACCGGGCATCTCCCATTTGGATCTTCTACCTATATTTATATATTTTTTTAAATTAACCTTGTTCACATATTTGTTTCTTACGTTTACGCGAATTGTTGAACTCATTAAAACACAATTTTACGGACGGAGACGTGGTCTCCCTGTGACCACGAACGCTGTTCGAAACGTCAGGTTTTAAATAAAATATAAATAAATCGCGAAGTAATCCGTAAAATTGTGTTTTAATGAGTTAACCTTGTTCCTTAAGATTCTTTATAGATCGGGAATTAGACTATCAGGTTCCTTCTTACCATTGTGAGAATTATTAAATAAATAATTATTAAAAATTGAGTACCAACCGCTCAGATTTCTAAATCATTCTAATCCAAAGCGGGACTCTAAAAAATTAAAAACTCGACAAATTGTCGTCAGTAACAAGATGCAACCACAAAATGACACCAACCGCACAGCCTTAGCTCTGGCTCGAACAAGGTGCACCGCGACCTTGCATGACCATTAAGCAGCGGTTACAGAACTTATAGCTGTAATTTGTTGAGGGAATTAACTTTTTTTCATTTCACCAGGAAGGTAAATGACTCCATGAACAAAAGCTGGATGTATTAGGTTCTTACAAGCAACTTTGTGTGTTGAAGTCTTCGACTGACAGCTGAGGTACATTTTAAGGCCCACTTTTGACATCATTTTGGGGACTTTCAATAACACATATGTACAGGCTCTACCCCAGGCAACTATATTTCAACCTTTTATTGGTCCGAAAGAGTTCGAATTCAATTGAAATATTTTGACATATTTGTTAGTTTAATGCGGGGTCCTCTGTACATAGTCGCTATAACTTAAGTGTTATAAATAACCATCTGTTGTTGCCCAATAATGAATTACTACCTGTTACTTGAAGTTGGATTACAAGTTCTTTTATGTTTTGATTTAATATATCTTGGTGTGTTTGTTGAAACAATTAAAAAAAAAACTTTGTGCAATTAATCTAAGGTTAAAGTTGTGTAACTTTGATATCATACCAAGATGAACTCTGCTTAACAGTAAAACATTACAAATAAACCAATAAATTGGCTGCAAAGCTTCCTTAGTTCGTAAAAAATTCAGGGCCAGATTCAATAGAAAATAGTACCTGTTGACATTAAATATTAAGGCGCTACCCCACCAAAACGGAGTTAATTAATCAATCTATAGGGATCGCATTGTTCCCGATTCTGTACCACACAAAGGATCCTAGTACAAAAGATGTTGAACTTTCACTCCGGGTTTGTATTGAATGCATTCTTTCGGGAAAGAGCAAGCTCTTGCGAAATAAAGTAATAGTTGGATTCTGCTGCATTGTTGGGGATTTGGGTGCATATATAAATATGTCGTTTGCAAATAACGTAATTGAAAAAATGAAATAAGTTTGTTGGCTAGGCAATCGTTCGGTATGTGAGGTAAGTGTGTTCGATTCCCGCGTCATGTGGTATTTTTAAAGTGTAATATCATCAATACACACAGTAGACAATTACATAATTATTCATAGAGAATGGTACAATGTAGACGGTCTCATGGCTAAAACCAAACTTCTTCCAGGCAACCTAAAAGTAGAGGACAGTTTAATAGAGAACATTGCATCATGACAGATGGGACATTTTGTCATCTTAAATCAGGGCCCCTAGAGAAGATGTAATCTATTCTACAGCGATGTTCGATTTGTCTTTTCGTTGGCGATAGCAAAGTTTGCTGTAAAATAATTGTA
Organism: Pyrausta nigrata; assembly: GCA_949316185.1. Lineage (NCBI taxonomy): Eukaryota > Metazoa > Arthropoda > Insecta > Lepidoptera > Crambidae > Pyrausta > Pyrausta nigrata. The sequence goes on along the minus strand of OX438947.1, from coordinate 12,277,029 downwards.
TCAGCATCAGTAATTATTTTCTTCCCCGGTGTTCTTTTGCGATCGTAAAAGATATCAATATGTAAAAGACCAGCTACTTATCATCTTAACCCCGATGATAGATTTCCGAAGCATCCAACCGGAGTAAAGCTGTTGAAACACATGTACTGGTGTTGATGGCTTGTTTCGCCCTATTCTTAAATTTGCATTTTCCCACCTCCTCGCCACTGTTGAGTACGGCCCTGAACAAAGAGGTACAATTACGCAAATTGTATAATGGCATATGTTCATGGCACTGACATAAGTTTGACAAAAACGCCAACTCATTTTGCACAAATGTGGGAATAGCTTCGTCAATGCAGCTTTCTAAGCGCTGCGATAAAAAATCTTTAATAACATTATTTGTTAAAACTACTCGTACATGACCAAAGCATATTCTCGTAAGAGATAAATTTGGTGCTCACGCATAATTTAAAAACAAACCTTTTTTTTCACTAAAACGAAAGTGCGAGTCGGACTCGCGCACAAAGGGTTCCGTACCATGAATACAACTTTAGACACTTTATTATAATATTTTAGAAAAAATTGCATGTTTTTTTTATTGGATTTGTATTTTTTAGTTTTATTTATTTTTGAAGTAAATATAAGTTTAATATTCTGTTAATATTTTATGCGTCTGCTTGTTGCCATTATTAATATCAAGTTAAAAAACAGCGAAAAAATCCCGTCTGTTTTATGGGAGCCCCATCAAAAATGTCAAGTTTTGATAGCTAGTATCTGTTGGAGATTTATTATTTATGTGGCAACACTGCCTCTCTCTTCTATGTCAACCATTACATGTACCGTGTGTGCTTACGCTAATAAATTCCTTTTACTGTGAAAAATATCGTCTTTCACCATCAAGCTTCCCTCAACACCTCATCAAATGGTTCTTCGAGCCGGATTCAGCTGCAAGAGGGTGAACAGGCGAAATTTTCGGCAGGTCGGCAAGACGCGACTCCATATTTGTCATCCGGCCACGCTGCGAGTTCATAGCAATTTCATCGGAATCGTGAGCATTACATGCAAGATATCTACGAAGAAGTGCAAAAGTACGCCCTTATTTCATCGTTTGGATAATTTATTCATATTCGGCAAGCTGCAAATAAATCAACATTCGGCTTCGCTGCAAGTAAAAGTTACCATTTTACAAAAGCAAACGCATTCATGTCATTCATATTGGTAGATTCAAGATTTAGCAACATTACGACAAGAACGACAACATAACGGAAGCAATTCACCGCGAGCGAAACAAGAAAAGATTGCATTGACGGTCCAATAGGAGTGAAAAGGACAGCTGGAACGACGCTTGCAAGAGCGAGACACGGCATTGGATACTTCACGCGAGTGAGCGGGACGAACTATCAAGCAATTTTACCGCGACACGTCAGCGACGGGATCAGTTTGTTCAATCAATCAATCGTTCACCGGCTTAGTGTTAGTTCACCGGTCGCCATTTTGTTGACTTTTTTGGCGTCCTACTTCTACGTAGTAGTTTTTTGTGGTTTTTGCGTAGTTTAAGTTTTTTTTTGTACAATATAACTGTTGGTTTTGTAACAAATTGTGCACAAAACAGTCAAAATGTCTGTTGATTCGGATAACGGATAAGGAGAAGATGCAGGCTCTCGTGGCGAAACGAGGCTACCTAAAAGGTACGCTAACGAGGCTATTTAGTTTTGCTTCCCAAGATGATTTATCAGTTGTTTCGAAATCACAATTAGAATCAAAATTGAACCATTTAAATGCTGTATTCACAGATTATGAACGGCAGAATTGTCTAAGTCTTGCCTTGAATCCCGATGATACGGAAGATATCGGGAAGGTCGAAGAAAATTTTTATTTCACGAAAGCCACTTTTCTCGACTTCATTGCCAAAGTGAAAGACTGCGCTTCTTCTCCTCCGCCAAATACAGGGGAACATCGAAAACTTAAACTCCCCACGATTCAAATAGATGCATTTGATGGTAAGTCCAGTGCAAAATATGTAACATTTATAAACTTATTTGATTCATTAGTTCACAATGACAAAGGCCTGGACAATATACAAAAATTACACTATTTACGTTCCTTTTTAAAGACGAAGCCTTGGATATTATAAAATAATTACCGCTTGATAATAGCAGTTACTTGGAAGCTAGGAAATTATTAAAAGATAGGTATTATAATAAGCAAAAAATTGTTAAAGAACATGTTTCCTTATTGTTAGACTTACCTGCTTTAGTGAAGGGTGGCAGCATCAGAGCATTTATCTCACAAATCAAACAGTCTTTAGCAGCATTAAAAAACCTAGGGATTGATGTAAATAAATGGGATCCAATTTTAATTGTTATTTTCACCCGAAAACTAGATGCATACACTGCGAAGGCATTCCAACTGGAACGTGACATCGATAAGGAGCTAACGGTTGGTGAGCTGTTGGAATTTCTGGAGAAGCGGGCATTAGCTTCAGAAAATTCTGATGCTCCGGCTTCTAGTAGCAACTGGAAGTCTACTGGCAAGCTGGCTGTCAACGTGGCGGTTCAGGGAGCACCTTCTGCCATAATATAGTGCAATAATATATTTAGATTGCAAAGTGAATGCTTATCACTTAAAAAAAATAATTTATCGTATTTGCAAGCTTCATCTTTCGATTGGTTAATACTTGCAATAGTATTTCTTTCGAGTGTTGAGGGTGTAATCCCAATAACATTGATGAAAGCAACGCGGCATTACAGCGTTAAGAAGCACTTGAAAATTTCGACAGGCTCTGCCAACGCCAGGGTGGCCGAGAGGTTAGGCAATCGCCCGGCATGCGAGGAACGCGGGTTCGATTCCCGCCTCTGGCGGTAATTTTTTCAAGTGCAATAATATATTTAGATTGCAAAGTGAATGCTTTTCACTTAAAAACAATAATTTATCGTATTTGCAAGCTTCATCTTTCGATTGTTAAATACTTGCAATAGTATTTCTTTCGAGTGTTGAGGGTGTAATCATCACAGCGTTAAGAAGCACTTGAAAATTTCGACAGGCTCTGCCAACGCCAGGGTGGCCGAGGGGTTAGGCAATCGCCCGGCATGCGAGGAACGCGGGTTCGATTCCCATTTCAGTTTCATTTCAGTCATTTTTTCAAGTGCAATAATATATTTAGATTGCAAAGTGAATGCTTATCACATAAAAACAATAATTTAAAGTTAAATTTACCCCCTGGTTTGGACCTAGCGGAAAGTACGTTCAACACACCATCTGAAATCAATATGTTAATGGGTGCCGATGTATTTTTTCAGGTGTTGCTGCCTCAGTCGGAGCAGGAGTCGAGTCCGCTAGCGTCCAGCGAGCAGCGCACGCGGCCTTGCCGCCAACAGCAGCATGAGGAGACACAAACGTCATATGTTGTAACTAACACCAGGTTTGAAAAGATTATTGCGGGGGCTTTGCCAGCTGTTACTAACAGTAATAATAATAAGGTAATATCACTACATTGTCACACATGCGATCATAATATCAGTGAACTTAATGAAACATTAAAAACATTTTGGAAGGTAGAGGATGTACCTCAGTTAGTTAATGAACAATGTAATGAAACTGAACAGGCTGAAGCAATTTTTTCAAAGTTAGTAAAACTTGAAAAATCAACAATTCCAAGTTGATTTGCCTTTAAAGGTAAATTTGGATCAAGTTAATGAAACTTTAGGAAGTTTTTTTGATCTGGCCTTATTTAGATTCCTTAGTTTGGAAAAAAGGCTACACAAAAATATTAATTTGTTAACACAGTATCAAAAGTTTATTGATGAGTACATTGAGTTAGGGCAGGCTCACTATGTTGCCGCCAGGGTCGCGTAGTGAATGCGCGGAGCGATCCCGTGGCCCTGGCACAGAGGCGAGCTGAGGGAACACCGTGGTGGTTTTAGTGGGTAGGACGCCCTTTTGAGGGCGGGAGTCCCACACAGGCCCTTCCCTTCCCCAGGGGGGGGTATCGCGCGTAAATGCGTTTCCACCACGCCAAAAAAAAAAAAAAGGCTCACTATGTTAACATAAACTCTTATGATTTTACAAATGACCCTGTATATTTTCTTCCCCATCATCCAGTGATAAATGAGGGAAGCAAGAGTACACCAGTTAGGGTTGTTTTCAATGGCTCCATGCCTACAAATAAGGGTGTATCTCTTAATGACATACAACTGAATGGCCCAAAGGTACAACGTGACCTCTTCGAAATCTTAATGCTATTTAGATTTGGCGATTATGTGTTTACCACTGATATAAGGAGGATGTTTAGAAATATTAAATTGAATCCTACACACACGCTACTTCAAAACATTATATGGCGAAATAATCCTCAAGAGCCAATTCGATGCATTTGCTTAGACACTGTAACATACGGCTTAAAAAGTTCTAGCTATCTTGCAACTCGTTGTTTACTCCAATTAGCTAACCGGTATGAGCATGAATTTCCGCTTGCATCTTTTGTTTTGAAAAACTGCACTTACATTGATGATGTCTTATACAGTAATGCAGATTTGGGTATTTTAATGGAAACAAAACGTCAGTTGTGTGAAATGCTTAGGCCTGGGAGTTTAGATACACATAAATGGTCTTCAAATCAAGCCAGTGTGCTGTCAGATATTCCATTACAAAAACAGCATTTTGAGAGTTTCAATTTTGAACAGGATTGTAATTTTAATATAAAAATATTAGGCTTGCAATTAAATTTGAAACAAGACTCATTTATTATTTCAAGTTCTACAGATCAAACGCCCAACAAAAATATTACAAAAAGCAGCATTTTAAGCTGCATTGCTCGATTTTATGATCCTTTAGGTTTTGTCAGCCCTATCATAGTCAAAGCAAAAGCAATTATGCTACAACTTTGGGAGAATAAATTAGATTGGAATGCTAAACCGTCTGAAAAAAATATAAGTGACTGGCTACAATTTTCTGAAAATTTAGCTAGTATGCAACCTATACATTTAGATAGGAATATTCCTATATCCAGTACAGTGCAACTGATCGGGTTTGCTGATGCATCCTCTTCTACTGGCTACGGGTCTTGCTTATATCTACGGGTAGTGGAGGAAGAAGGTAATGTAACCCCCGTGCGAAGCCACTCACAATCCTCTGGCTGGAATTAAATGCGGCGCTGTTATTGGCAAAACTTGCTTCTAAAGTATATTCTACACTCATTTTAAAAATCAAGATTGATGATGTCTTCTTGCACAGTGATTCACAAATTGTTCTCGCTTGGATCGGAACTGATCTTTCAAGGCTTCAAGCTTATGCATGCAACAGAGTGAAAATTATTACGGAGTTAACAGGTAACTGGAAATGGCTATATGTACAGTCACAAGACAATCCCGCAGATCTCATCAGTCGCGGCGTGGATCCGCAAGCTCTTCCCGGCTGCGTCCTCTGGTGGAATGGTCCGGCTTTCCTGCAAGTAAAAGGGTATAAGTTTAAAAATAATAAAGAAACCAGTTGAAAACTTACCTGAAATAAAGACTGCTGCCTGTCCGAATTGAAATCCTCTGCATCAAAACAGCTCATGGGGTCTACCTAGCGATAGAGTTGTTCAGTCTCTACGAGCTTTCCAAAAGGTAGGGATGGATTTTGCAGGACCGGTCGAAGTAAAACAATCTCGCATTCGACGGTCAGTCACAGGTGAGGGGTATATTCTCGTTTTTGTATGTTTTAGTACAAAAGCTGTACATTTAGAGCTAGCCTCTGATCTTAGTACTGCCACCTTCCTTGCGTGTTTTAGGAGGTTTATTTCAAGGAGAGGTTTACCAAGTGACTGCTATTGTGATAACGCTAGTACATTTCGTTGCGCAAGTTCTCAGTTAAATGAGTTATACAAACTTTTAGCCTCGAAAAATAATCAAATGCAGGTGAATAATTTTGCGTCACAAAATCAGGTTAATTTTCATTTTATCCCTGCTTACTCCCCTGTATTTGGTGGGCTTTGGGAAGCCGCAGTAAAGAGCACAAAATGTCATTTAAAACGAGTAGTCCAAAGAAGTATATTGACTTATGAGGTACTAAATACCGTGTTGATACAAATTGAAGGAATACTAAATTCAAGACCACTTTTGCCAATGACCTCAAACAGTGATGATTTTGCATACCTAACGCCAGGGCATTTCTTAATAGGTACTAGCTTGACAACTTATCCTGATCATGATGTTTCTTGTACCCCTGTGAATAGATTAAAAATTTGGAATGTATGTAATAATATGGTTCAAAGCTTTTGGAAACTTTGGTATAGACACTACTTAAATGTATTGCAGAGTAGGCCTAAGTGGCAAACAACTCAGAGTTATGTTACAGTTGGTTCTTTAGTACTTTTAATTGATAATGACACCCCCCCGCTAACATGGCCAATGGCTCGGGTGACGCAGGTCTTTCCTGGAAAGGATAATCATGTGAGAGCATTTGAAGTCATGACTCCTAATAGAAAAACTCATATTAGATCTATTACTAAGGTATGTGTATTACCGTTAAATTAAAAAATGTTTTTGCTTAACTTTAACATTTAAATGTTTGTAGAAAAGGCCTCTCATTAGAATAAGGTTACAACTAAGACACGATAATAATATCTAAGGTGTTTTGGTATAAGGGTTCTAAAAACATAAATAAGAACTATGTTATGGTTAAGTTAACTAGTTTATTAAGTTAATTCATGCTGGTGCGTCTTGTAGCTGTGTTTTTAAAAGAATAACTTAAAAGTTTTTGTGTTTACAGTCATGTATCGTGGCTATTGTTCGAGCCTTTTATTTGATATAATTGTAACTTCTGGGCCCCCCAGCATGTTGGAGATTTATTATTTATGTGGCAACACTGCCTCTCTCTTCTATGTCAACCATTACATGTACCATGTGTGCTTACGCTAATAAATTCCTTTTACTGTGAAAAATATCGTCTTTCACCATCAAGCTTCCCTCAACACCCCATCAGTATCATCGGTTCATGAGATACAGCCTGGTGAGAGACAGACAGCGGAGGCTTAGTAATAAGCTCCCGTTTTTACCCTTGGGGCACGAAGCCCTAAAAACTTAAGTCTTCTCGACTTCAAATTTCGAAATTGTGTGCTTTTATGTATGATTTCAAAAAAAGTAATTTAGGTACTTTTTGGATTTTTTGTAAAGTCCTATGTTTACTCCTTTGTTAACCATGCCATACTACTTGGGCTATGTTAATACTCTGAATACATCAAGAGATTTCATTACAAGACCTCTTTTTTTTTTAAAGTGAAAGCAGCATATTGATAACAACCAAAATTTTAATAAAAAGGGTAAGCTTACTAAGCGTAATTATCTACAGGTGCTAGTGAAAACATAAGGTAAAGTTTTCAATTAAAATTGTATCTTTTTACTAGCTTTATTTCCAGTAACATCCAGAAAAACACATTAAATTGTAATTTCTCAAACGCCACTCAAACAATTTTAAAAGGAATAAGCGTCAGGATTTCATTATCGAGGCACGATTCAATCAAACATGTCAATAAGTATTGGTCGTAAAACATTTCAAATGTGGAATTTTAACTGAAAATCGCCAAACAAAAAAGCATTACTTTAATAGATTCTTGGAACCTATCCGATAACACGATTATGACTCTTCTTCATCGTCGTATATCTGTTAAATTGTGTGTGAAATAAATAGATAAATAAACTCTTTCAACAAACACCAATTACCTAGCCCCAAACTAAGCGTGAAATTATGCTATGATGGCTAGAATAACGGATAGACATAAACATCCGTGACTTAGGTGCAAATGCTCGTGCTCATCACACAAACATTTGCCTCTTGCGGGATTTATACCAAGATGGATTACCACTACACCAAGATGGTCGTCAAATACTCTGCTGCTTTGAATTTTCGGTTACGAAAAACATGAATCAAATTGCGTACATACTAGTGTATACGAGTACGAGTAGTGCTGCAGTAGTGGATTGTTGGCTGTGGCATAGCAATCCGTTAAAATGTCCAGAGTTACGAATAAAGTGTCTCTATTCCGGGTAAAATTCAGTTGAGAGTATTGTTTGTTTCATGGGATAGATATCACTATTGGTTTAGTAGTATTCACTTAGCAAGCGTTTGTTGTAACTACGTAGAATATTAGTTTACAGTTGATAGATAAGATGAAAAAATATTTCCAAAAAACGGTAACAATTTTGTCAAAACTATTACTTTTCTTCCAACAAAACGCTACAAAGAAAAAATATTCCCGGACAAAAGGCAGCCATTACGGAGTACGCGAAAACAGGATAGTTGCGAACTATAAAACAAAAGTGCCAAGGGGTCCAATTCTCGTCTCAAAATTTATGAGTTTCATAGTGAGCGGCGATGCATCTCCTTCCCGTGTCACCCGGCAGAGGTCCAATTAAGCTAGACTCACGACCTCGCGTTGGGGCCACTAAACACGCGGGCGAAAGTCGGTCGGTTCGAAAAGGTCACGTGCGCTTGCTGATAGGAATGTATTTACTAATTCCTCTCTATTCGATTTTTTTTCGGTTTATACGATGATAGAAGCGGTACCTATTGAAGCCACGAAAACATCAAAGCTGGCGATAGCTACTTTGTGTAAGCCGGGATAAAATATAGAATAGACTTCTCGAGTTATTATTTAGTATTGGATCAAGTAATTTCAATGCACGGAAAATATTCGCTACATCTTTTTGTGGAATTGTTGTAGAGCAAGAATTGCATACTTGTTTGATATTCTATAAATTTCCATGTTTACTGTTAATCTAGATCTTCTTTTAGAAATTAAATTATTAAATAAATTGAAAATTGCGACTATAACGACTCAAAGCGACATAATTTATTTTTAAGTCCATGAAATTTCACTCCTTACAATGTAAGTAGAAAAAATATATAAGCAAGTATTTAGGGCACTTATGTTATGTAAATCAGGAACAACGGTGACATCACAACACCCAGACCCAAATAGAAAAAATATGGTTTAATTTGACCAGACCGGGGATCAAACCTAAAACTTAAAACATGGCGACGCCGTGAAGACATGCGAGTCACGCGAACACGGTTATGAAGAAAATACCTAGTTTAGCAGTAACCAGCCTAAACGAACCCGCTTACTTAATGGCCCAACCTCTTTCTTCGTGCAGGAGAAAGCGGTAAGCGGGTCGCGGCTAGATCACCACTATTAGATTGTCATGCATGTTAGATGAGGTAATTAATTGTGACAGACAATTTTGTTCGAGTCAAAGCATACATTGTACGCAATACGTCACGTATTTACTGGCAAGGAAAGGTGAAAGATGGTTTATCACGATCCATAGTAATGTGATAAACGTTTGCTGTATAGTCCTTTTGTTTTTGTTCTACGATTTGAGACTTGACATAGTTTATTTGGCAATTAATAGTAGTTCGTGTCTTACATCTTCTTAATTTATTAAACTTAATCAAACTTTTGAAAGGCCTTTTCTCTAAGATACTTCAAATTAGTCAATTGTGTGACTAATTTTATTTTTTACAATGTCAGGACTAATCAGTCTTCATTAATCGTCCCAGATATCGCTAAAAGAGATGCAATGGAGAAAGACCTGCACCCTGATTCACAAAGACTCGGAAAGTTTGCGTGTCGGATCCTTTCCAAATTTGAATGTCAAAATTTTTTTCCGAACGGAGTTTTCGAAAGCTAATTTCATTTGTACCTAATGGAAACATCAAAGTTTTCGACTCCGACGTTTGAGAATCGCATTTTTTTGACGTGAATCGCATTTTTTTGACGTCTTCAGAAACCTGTCTCTTGGATTCGAAGTCTGTAGTTTCCGACGTTTGTGAATGAGGGTGCTGCGTGACGTCCTAATAGCCAATTGGCAAGACATTGCGCAAGATTGGTAAAACTGGCGTCTTTTGGTGCCGGAGGCAAAGATCCTCTATGAGTCGCTATACCAGCGAAAAGTTAGTAGTAGTAGGTAATCGATCTTCAATATGCGTTTTTTTTCCTACAATAATAAGATCAAAGTCCATTTTATTCGCAAAACAATGCAGATTTTCCTGCAGCATACCATACTGCAATAGTAAACCTGAACAAATGCTCACGTAAACATTCGGAATTGTGAAGCAGAAGACTTTATGAGTCGATAAATTACAGCGGTAGCTATCGTCCAATGGGAACAAGCCCTCATAAATAGTTGATAGGAAATAAAAAAGTTCACAATGGACCGATAGCAGCGAACGTGAGAAAGCGAGCTGTTGACACATTTGAAGATAATGTGCGCATGTCCTTATGGTAGATTCGGTCCAAGTTATAAAATGGTAGCGATCAAGAAAAGAGTGAATAGAAGGTTACTAGTCAGGCAAGATACCCCTGCCGCATCGTTACTTGCCATCATTGCGACCTAGCTATAGAACTATTATAGAATCTAGAAGTGATTCTTCTGTACATGTACTATTTATTGTTTCTATAATAAAACTGAACATGCTACGGTGGGATTACCCTTCACAGTCTAGCGACACTGAACTTTAGAAAAAATCACGAATGTTTTTTCTAACAGCGCCTGAACCTTATCAAGTAATTAATTAACTATAGGTATCTACTTTGATAAAGAAATAATCTCATTTCACTAATAATTAAGACTAGTAATTGCGAAACAACGGGGTGACTCAGTGCTTAAAACTAATATTTTGGTACCAAAAAGGCCTCCACTCAGCTTCGTTTCATTATTAGTACAAGTTATTAGAATAAAACCTACCAAAACATAAAGTCCACAAGAATATTCCACTTTTCTGGTGTTCATTGCAACGGCTTACTGGCGTAGCAAGCACTTACAAAAAATAGTAAATTGACTAAAGTCCTCTGAAGCTCCGTTGGGAAAGCAATCGCCCGGATAGCGAGGGGTTATTGGTTCGAGTCCTACCAGTAGACGGTCGGTGAAATTTAAGATTGAAAACGTTTTTAAAAACTTGCAAAGAAATTGCTTAAATAATAAAAACAATTATCTCAAATTACATTTCTGTTCGACTGTGTTCTTTTTTAAGAAGTGCTTCTTATTCAAAATTTGTTTCTGAAATGGAATTTCAATAAAAGAGTAAAATAAAATCTGCCGTTCCGTAGATTTTTCCCTAACTTATTGCATTAACTCATTATCAATGTAAATAATATTTTTAAATAACTGTTTTAATACTCTAATCTAAATAACAATAAATCGCTTCCGCTACCTCTCTTCAAATGGCCCGACAACTCATGAATACGGAGCGGACGGGGCGCAACGTAACGAGTGCGCATTTACATTTCATCTGCTACAAATGACGCGGTGCATTGCACAGGTTGCACTGAGCCGAGGGCACACTGCGAACTTCTTGACATCATTCGCGGCAAAAATTAGGCCACGATCACACGAGAAAGCGGAAAGAAAACGCTTCGCAAATTATAAGTACAGTAAGCTTTTGTGCGTCTATGCACTTCACAGGGTAGACACAGGGGTAGAAGGGCTAAGGGCAGTTTTGTTAGAATAATAATTCAACATGCTGTATAGTACACATCACAAGCAAGGCAGCAAGTCAGACTATACATGTTGACCTTGGGGCTAATTACGTAACTCTGTTGCTAACAATCCAGGATTGAAATCGCTTGAAAATGTCACATTTGACAACTTTAGTTACTCTGCTAAGCTGGCCATTCACGGTCAGTTCAAAAAATATCTTTACTTACTAACATAAAAATAATCTGAAAACTGACTTTCATCCAGTGCTGCTAGAACGTGGGCAATTCCCCACGCAAAGGGGACTTTTAGTTTTTTTAAATTTAGTAGGTAAAATGGGCGAGAAGGTCTTAGAACCGGTAAAATATGGGCAATTGTGGAAAAAAATAACGTTAAGTTACTTTTTAGTAGGGTAGGGTGGGTCTAGTTGAGCAACGAGGCAAGTTGAACAATTGCAATATCTCGGAAACTAAGCAACGCACAGTTGTTGGCTGTATTAGCGGTAAGGTGCAGGCGCGGGGAGGGAATCAACAAGTAGTGACCAGTTGCCGGCCGGCGCACGAGTGCGACACACGGGCGCTTTGTTGTTTTTGCGGCGCAAAAGTTAAAATTTCTCGCTACGTTGCATTTTTTCTACGCAACAATAATTTGGATGTACGAATATCAAGTAAGTACAAATATGTTCTCTAATTATTTTAGTTTCAATAACTAACAACACTTCATTTGCAGTTTGTACTGTTTTTCTTATAACCTAAAATTTATTTCAAAAAGTAGGTATGGGGCTAGTTGGGCAACAATTGCTTAACTAACCCCGTCATAATAACTGATTGAAAGTATAATACATTTGATTATTTTATTTTTTTAGGATGCGAACGCATAAGAGAAAGACTACTAGGGGGTCGGCATCAATCTTGCAAGAATTGGGCACAAGTTAGCTGTGCAAATACGTTGGTCTGACCTATGTTTGTCTTAATTACAATTAGTGATGATGATGATTAATTCTTTAAGTTCCTTGATTTGTGTTCCTATTATACTATGTGCCATACTTTGATTGATTGATTTTCACTTAATTTTATTATGTTGTTAAATTATGTCGCATATAAGTACAAATATTTTTTTCGTTTTGTTTGCTGTTGATTCTAATGTGATTTTAATTAAGAAAGATAAATAAGATTTTAAACTAATTCTACTGTGATTTAAGTTTAATGTTTACCAAAGTCTGGTTATTAATGTGTGAAACATTCAAATAAATAAATATATAACACTAATACTGTTTTATTTAAACTTATTCATATCATAAAGTCACTCAAACTAATCATTGCTCAACGTACCCCATACCGATGCTCAACTTACCCCACTATAGAGGCATGTTGAGCAACGTTGACATTTGTCACAAAATTTGAAATATCTTTAAATTTTAAAATACCTGGTACATAATAGAAGGTTTCTTTATAACTAGAATAAATGCCTGGTAAAACGGTGCAAACATCATATCCCTACATCAAATACTTTTCTAACTGTAACACATTTAGTCAAAAATTGCTCAACTAGACCCACTCCACCCTACTTATGCCTATAGCCTAGATTTTTAGTACCGATATTGAAAACGTAAAATTTTCACTCTTAAACTTTCGCGTTTCATTATTAGAACACATTAAAACGGGGATTAACGCGACGGATAGTAGGTAAAACATTATATACCTTTAATTTTTGCCTGACGTTTCGACCGGGTTGCACCGATCGTGGTCACAGGCAGACTGGCTGGAGAACTGCGATGTCTTCACTCCGTATGTGGGGTAGATTCATATTCTTCTACCCTCACATTATTAACAAAGTTCGTACCGCCGCTGCACACTACGCTAACCGTGTCCCTATTCTGTAAACCGGCCGCCGCGTCCGTATTCCGGTGGTTACTCAACTGCGACCCAAAACGAAAGAACATATCGCCGCTGTGAAAAACCGACAAATAACAAAATCAGCGATTGCAGAACATTTACTTGAGGCGGGCACTAATCATTGGATTGAATTTCATAAAACGCTAGTCCTCTACACAGATCGCCACTATTATTCAAGAGTTGTGCGTGAAGCTATTGAAATTAAAAAACATGTTAATTTCAATAGGGAAGAGAGTTACAAACTATCTGCGACATGGAATCCAGTAATTAGCATTACACATCCTCGTTTTGGGTCGCAGTTGAGTAACCACCGGAATACGGACGCGGCGGCCGGTTTACAGAATAGGGACACGGTTAGCGTAGTGTGCAGCGGCGGTAAGAATTTTGTTAATAATGTGAGGGTAGAAGAATATGAATCTACCCCACATACGGAGTGAAGACATCGCAGTTCTCCAGCCAGTCTGCCTGTGACCACGATCGGTGCAACCCGGTCGAAACGTCAGGCAAAAATTAAAGGTATATAATGTTTTACCTACTATCCGTCGCGTTAATCCCCGTTTTAATGTGTTCTAACGTAAAATTTTGGTCGTACCTCAGACCAACTAATTAGTGTAACTGGCCGTGAATGGCCAACTTTAGCAACAAAACTTTGATTGAAATAATTTTATTCATAGTTACATAATCCACTACCTTGAGACCGATAATTCTATTCTTTACGTTATAAACGCTGTTTTCTCAGTTCAAATACAGAGTGTCCCGTCAATGAAGGATAATCTTTGAGGTTAAAAAATCAAGTAAAAGTGTTGCCATTTTTGAGATTTTGGTTTTGAGTTTTTATTATTTTTAAAAACCATACTAACATTTTCGTAAAAATGTATATTGACTTTAATGTTTGAAATATTCATTTACGGGACACCCAGTATATACCTTGACATGCTGCCAACTACACAAAGATATAGTGTCTCATAACTGCAGTTTTAATTTTAGGAACTAGAATATTTCGCTAGACATTTTCCTTTCACGTTATTCAAAAGTGAATGTTAGAGCTTGCAATCTGCGTTTACTAGATTCATTTACAAGCTATCTTGACACAGTTACCGAGTTGCAGTGGTAACAGAACCCTTACTCCGGTTGACGGTATCCGTATTTTCGAATGTAGCCGTCCCTTTCAGTCACGACAGAATGACATCGCGAACGAGCGTGATGGCTTGACTCGAAAATACGGACATCGCACGGGAGTAGAACCTCAGGGCTTAGATTTAGCCTGTCAAAGAAATTAGGCCGAAATTAGCATGATAGGGTTTTACTATGGTAATCACAGGTTCACAGCTTACGGGAATGGTAATTTTGTTGGTACGAGCTAGTGGGAAGATGAATGGGAGCAGTGAAACTTTTAGAGTTCAATTTGCCAAATACTAAAAATACATTATATAGGAAACCTTATTTCTTTTATTAAGTGTGAATATTTTGCAATGTTACCAAAATGAACCACTTGGAATTTGACAAATCAATAAAAAACTTCATTTAACCTCAAAGTTGGGTTGCGCTACGGTTAGTAAACAGTCGTGCGTGGTGGCATAGGGTCGGCTGAAACCCATGCACTCGCACCGGCAACAGCACCGGAGGACACCGTCAGGTTTTTAGTGGGTTGGAGCCCCACATAACCCCCTCCACCATCCCCGCTGGCGGGGGGGGGGGGAATGCACCGCATTTTCCTGACGCTAAAAACAAAAAAAAAAAAACGGTTCGTAAACAGTCGTAAATATTAGTTTATAAAACAATCTAGTTATTCAACACCACAAATTTTAATGTGCCATGTTTATAGTCTTACTACTAAAGGTATCAGTCATTCCGTGGAAACTGGGCCATGGAAAGGTATGACCAAACGCACAGAAAAATATGAGCCAAGTTCTCTGATGGTAAGTAAATATTATAATATTTTGCAATTATTGCAATTTAGGAATAATATTTTGCCATTGCAAATATTTAAAGAATAGCCCCGCACAACCTCATAACAAATATTGTAAGCAAACTAAATAGATTTAACAATACATAAACTATACATTTGAAATTATTAAGTGTAAATTGATAAATAGCACGGCAGATTCTGGAACAATACATAAAATCGTTAAAAAAACCTTTTTGGATCTCCGGTAAAAACTATTTAAAAATATAAAAGCTTTTATGTAGGTACTGAGACTAAATAATAATTAAAGGCCTTTATTGAAAATTAGGTATATGTGAAAACAATTAACTGGAACTCAGGGCACATAATTTGAACCACTTTATGGATCTATACCACAATTATGCGTATGAAGAGTAAAGCCGATTTGGAGAGCAGGAGAAATTAATAATAATTAAAATAAAAAGAAAAATGAAATGTACGGTATAGATATTGACAAAACTTGGCTCTGTTCTCTAAGTAAGTTTTACGCGCCATTGCATCGTGATAGAAATATGGAGGAAGTGACGAAGTAAAACAGAATCGACGTTAGCTAATCTAAGGAAACGACTTTTATGTATGTTATTTTGCAAAATACTGTATTTAGTTATTCAAGCGTAGCTATTTATGTACTGCTACTATAGGGGCCAGCATTTATTTTGAAGAATTTATTAATACCTATACTTAATTTTCGAAAGAACTGTTAAAAGCTGCCAAGATAACTATTTAATTTTCCTTCGATATTCAAGATGAAAATACAGTTGGCCCTGCATCAACTTACCCAAGTCTGTCAAAATATCACAAATAAAATGGAACTTTATGTGATTAACATAAGGTTGAAATATGGTTGCGGAAATTTGACAGATCAGGGTAGGTTGATGTGAGGCCGTGTGCTATGTAATTCCATGATCAGGTGGTAAAAAAGTTGGATGTTCTAACCTTGAGGTTCGGTCAGGCTATGGTAGACTCTCCCCCGATGGACACCCACCTTGTCGTGGTGGGGGGGCTCAGTAGCCTGTCGCAATCCAGCGGCAGGTGAAGCCAAGAGGTGTATCCGAGGTGTACCCGCTGCGTCTGTCCCGCATCGGGCGGCAGTGGGAGGCTGGCGTCTGTCCCGTATCGGGCGGCCAGGTCGCCGTGCATTCAATGCGCAATAGGGGTGTGCGCACCGCCCGCTCTGCTTACAGAGTGGCCCGATGTGCGCAAGGCGCCGGGAAACTGGCGCCCGGGGGGGAAAGACCTGGCGGCGAGTGTCGTGGATCATGTCTCGCGGCTCGCTGCTGGGCCGGTCTTGCCTTAATTGGCCGGGCCGAGAGGGAGGAAACCTCTATAAAAAGTTACCCCAATCCCAAGTTTGGTGCCGTGGCGAGGGGATGCGTGGCTGACGGGTGGTCAGTCGTGAACGGCACGCCTCTAGGGAACCGGCGGACTCCCTAGAGTATATACGCTTACCCGGGTACAGGGGGCACTGCCCGGGCGGACCTGTTATTTCCCCCATACTCGTGGGAACTTAATGGACAGTTCAATTTCAAAAACAAATTCTGGGGAAATGGGGGGTGTTCCTCTGCGCGAGCAGAGTGCAGAAGGAAGGAGGAGAATCGACGGAGGGCCGTGTGAACCATCTTCCGTTAGGAAGCGTCCACGCGACCCTGCTTTGGTGGGAGCTGGGTCGGTGGATCCATCCTCGGATGAGGAAGGCCTGCCAGCCCCCAAGTTGCCGACTTCTAGGAGGGGTCGGCAGGCATCGAGAGGGAAGAGATCTTTGCAGCCGCGGAGGGATAAGCACGGGCGATTCGTGCGCTCCAATACTCCAGCGGCTAGTGAAGCAGAGAGCGACATGGGGGTCACTACAGAGGACCCTGGCGATGGCGGTGAAAGCTGTGCCACACTGGGGAGCTCAAAGGCGGTGCTCAACGCCAACAGGAGGGAGCAGCGTAAAGCATTTGCGTCCGACGAAGTATCGGAAATGGCCCGACGCGCACGTGAACGTCGCGCTGCTCTAGCGGCGGAAGGGGGGGAACCATCGGCGGTGGCCCTGAGTCAGCTTGCCTTAGACGGTGTGGACTTAGTCCTGAAGGTTGCCACCAAGTCCGGCAGCTTGAAGGGCACGTTTATCCGTGGATTAAATGAGGCTGCCGCAGATATCAGGGAGGCGGTTGGCATCCTCCTCAACAGGACGGCCTCAGACGAGGTCACGAAGCTGCAGGAGGAAAACATCCGTCTTCGAAATGAGATGGAGGACCTCCGGCGACAAGTCGCTGCGCTGAGCGAGCAGCAGCAGCGACGCATGTCCACGTCCACTGATGCTGCATTGGTAACGGCCCCGGCCTCCACACCGAGACCGACAAGCACTCATACCGACGACGAAGTCGAGCGCATTGTCCGGCTATGCATGCTCCAGTGCGGGAGCATGGTCAATGCCCGTATGGAGGCGATTTCTCGGCGCCTTCCTGTGGAAATCCTCCGCCCGCCCCTAGCGGCCGATACACAGCGGAGGACTGAGGCGGCTAACAAGGCCCCATCCACCGGGCCTTCGTCCTCCCAGGCTAGCGTTGCTCCGGCGGTTAGTCCTGCGGCGGCCCCAGAGGCTGCCAAGAGGAAAAAGAAGAAGAAGAAGGGGAAGGCGGCGCCTACACCTCTGCCGCCACCACCACGCCCGCCCCCGCCGGCACCTCAGACCACGAAGGAGGGTGGGTGGTCAACGGTTGTGAGGCGCGGAAAGAGGAGGGGAATGGCTGCGGCGTCGGCCATACCTGCGGCATCGGCCATACCTGCGGCGGCCAAGCCGCAACCGCAGAAAACCCAGCCCCCGAAACTGCGGGCCCCTCGCTCAACTGCGGTGGTACTCACAATGCAGCCGGGCGCTGCAGAGAAGGGAGCTTCATATGCGTCAGTGGTGGCGCATATGAAAGAAAAGATCGGCGGGTTAAGTGCCTTCGGCATCCCCGCCGTACGGATAAGGAAGACGGCAGCTGGGGCTTGCATGCTGGAGGTCCCGGGAGCAACCAGCGGCGAGAAGGCTGACGCCCTCGCCGCTAAGATCAGAGAGGTGCTCCCTGAGGACGTGGCAAAGGTGACCAGGCCCTCGAAATGCGCTGAACTGCGCATCTCGGGCCTAGACGAGTCGGTCGCCAAGGAGGAGGTGGTCGCAGCCGTAGCGGCGAAAGGCAAGTGCTCGCCCGACCAAATCAGGGCGAGCGAAGTAAAGATACTGCCATCGTCAGGCCTGGGCACAATCTGGGTCAGCTGCCCGGTAGCGGCTGCCCAGGCAGTGATGCAGGGGGGACGCCTGCTAGTCGGGTGGGTGTCCGCCCAGGTCCAACTCCTGGAGCCCAGGCCCACGAGATGCTACAGGTGCCTGGAAGCCGGGCACATGCGCGCCCAGTGCATCTCCGAGGTGGACCGCAGCGACCTCTGCTACCGCTGCGGTCGCCCCGGCCACAAGGCCGCAACCTGTAGCGCCCCTCCGCACTGCGTGTTATGTGCGGAGGCCAAGAAGAAGGCGGACCACGTCGCGGGTGGCAAAGCCTGCACCGCGATTACTGTCAGGCGGCGACGTCGCCCAAAGGGGAAGGCGGGGGCTAGTGATGCCCCCAGCCAGCCAACTCAGCTGCCGGGTAGTGCCGGTGAGCTAATGGAGGCGGAGACGGTACCACTATCCCAGGACGCGGGCTAAATGGCGCTTCGGTTCCTTCAGGGCAACCTGAACCACTGCGTCGCGGCCCAGGACCTCCTGGTCCAATCCGTGGCGCAGTGGTCTATTGACGTTGCAGTGGTCGCCGAGCCCTACAATGTCCCTCCCAGGGATAACTGGGTGGGAGACGCCGGAGGCACGGTGGCCGTTGTCATCCGCGGCGGTGCGCACTCCCGGTCCCTGGTCTCATTAGCCAGCCGACCGGGTTGTGTGTTAGCGTTGGTGGGTGACACTGCCGTAGTCGGGGCATATTGCCCTCCCAGCAGGTCCCGCGCCGAGTTCGAGGAGTTCCTCGACGACGTCGGGGCCCTGGTGAGACAGGGCCACCCCCACCCAGTCCTGGTGTTGGGGGACTTCAACGCCCACAGCGTGGCTTGGGGGTGCCCGTCGACGGACGTCCGTGGCGAAGAGCTCCAGGAGTGGGCTTTGCGGATGGGGCTAGTGCTCCTGAACCGCGGATCGGTGCCGACCTGCGTGCGCCAGCAGGGCGAGTCGATAATCGACGTATCGTTCGCTGGCCCGGCGTTGTCGCACCGAATTCGCGGTTGGAGGGTAGAGGAGGGGGTGGAGACAATGTCGGATCACCGATACATTCGGTTCGATGTGTCTCCCCCTTCCGCAACGAGGCCCCGGGTTTTGCCCCGAGGCCCCAGATGGTCCTTAAAGCAGCTGGACAGGGACTTCCTACTGGCAGCGGCCCTGGCCGAGGAATGGGCTTCTGTGCCCGAAAGCGGCGCACCAGTGGACGTGGATGGCGAGGCGGAGCAGCTCCGAGTCGCCATGACGTCCATCTGCGACGCGGCGATGCCCCGGGTTGGCCCACGGAAGCCGGCGAACCAGGTGTACTGGTGGTCGCAAGAGCTCTCCCAACTACGGGAGGAGTGCGTGACCAGGCGACGCCAGTACACCAGACACCGCAGACGGCGGTGCAGACAGGTGGAGGACGATGCGCCACTGTACGAGGAGTACCGCCGGGCGAAAAAGGCCCTACAGACCGCCATCGCCCAAGCCAAAGACCGGGCGAGGGAGGAGCAGCTGGCATCTTTGGCCCGCGATCCGTGGGGGCGTCCCTACTTAGCGGTGCGCAAGAAATTGCGCCCCTGGGAGCCCCCGGTAACGGAGAGTCTGGAGCCCCAGCTGCTCCAGGATACGGTGGCGCGGTTATTCCCCCACCGGGAATTTTTTTTCCCACCGCCCATGGGTCGACGCGCGGCAGACAGCCCGGCTGCTGCAGGTTCTGTCCCTGCAGCAGAAGTCACACAGGGTGAACTGGGAGCGGCCATGCTTCGGTTACGGAACAAAAAGTGCGCCCCTGGGCCTGACGGAGTTCCAGGACGTGCTTGGGTTCTCACCCAGGACGTCCTCGGGCCCAGGTTACGGCGCTTGTTCACGGCGTGCCTGGAGAAGGGGCAGTACCCTGCTCCATGGAAAGAGGGCCGGCTGGTGCTGCTGCGTAAACCTGGTCGCAGCGCTGGATCGCCGTCGGCATACCGGCCGATAGTCTTGCTCGATGAGGTGGGCAAGCTCTTCGAGCGTATTCTTGCCGCGCGCCTCATCAACCATCTCGGGCGAGAGGGGCCTGACCTGACCGAGTCCCAGTTTGGCTTCCGAGCGGGGAGGTCTACCGTCGACGCCATCCTAAGGCTAAAGAGTTTGGCGGAGGATGCGGTCTCCGAGGGCGGGGTAGTTCTGGCGGTGTCTCTTGACATTGCCAACGCATTCAACACCCTGCCCTGGACGTGCATCATGGAGGCGCTCCGGTACCACGGTGTGCCCCCATACCTCCGCCAGATGATCGGGGCCTACCTGGAGGGCCGTCGCGTCTGCTACCCGGGGCGCGAACAGTGGCATTCCCATGCCATGTCCTGCGGTGTTCCGCAGGGGTCGGTCCTAGGGCTGCTCCTGTGGAACATCGGGTACGACTGGGTGTTGCGGGGGGCCTTCATCAGAGGTGTCGAGGTGATCTGCTACGCCGACGACACCCTGATGGCGGCCCGCGGTAGGGACTACAGAGAGGCCAATCTCCGGGCGACGGCTGGTTTAGCGCAGGTGGTGGGCCGCATCAGGCGACTGGGTCTGGAGGTGGCCTTGGAAAAGACCGAGGCCATCGCTTTCCATGGGCCTCGGCGGGCGCCACCGGCGGGTAGCGGGATCGTTGTGGGTGGGGTGCGCATTGCCGTCGGGAGTACGCTCAAGTACCTTGGGCTCACCCTCGACGGCAGGTGGCAGTTCACGGCCCACTTTAAACGTCTGGTCCCGAAGCTGGTGGGGACAGCGGGTGCGCTAGGGGCCCTCATGCCTAACGTGGGCGGCCCGGGGAGTGCCTGTCGGAGGCTCTATATGGGAGTCGTGCGGTCTATGGCCCTTTACGGGGCCCCGGTATGGGCCGACGCCCTGACCAGCCAGAGCGTCAGGCTGCTGCATGGCGCGCAGCGAACGCTGGCGGTCAGGGCCATACGGGGGTACCGCACGATCTCATATGGAGCGGCGTGCGTGTTGGCTGGCTTTCCACCCTGGGAACTGGAGGCCGAGGCTCTCGCGTCCCTATATTTCTGGCGCGAGAGGGAGACGGCAAGGTTGGGACAGCGGCCAACACTGCAGGAGACCGAACGACAGCGGTCCGGACTCCGCCGGGCCGTTGTTGAAGAGTGGGTGGAGATGCTCGCGAACCCAAGTGCGGGCCTCCGCACCATCGGGGCAGTTCGCCCTATTTTGGAGGGATGGCTGGACAGGCGTCACGGCTCCCTAACATTCCGCCTGGTGCAGGTTCTCTCGGGACATGGCTGTTTCGGGAGGTATCTGCACCGAGTCGCGGGGAGGGAGCCGACTGCCGTATGCCACCACTGCTCGGGCTGCCCCGAGGATACGGCGGACCACACGCTGGTGGAGTGCCCTGCCTGGGAATCTCAGCGTGCGGCCTTAACGGGCGTTATAGGTGGCGACCTCTCGCTCCCGACCGTGGTGCGAGCTATGGTCGAGAGCGACAGGTCGTGGAACGCTGTGCAGGACTTCTGCGAAGAGGTCATGCTGCAGAAGGAGGTGGCGGAGCGAGAACGGGAGATTTCCACCTCCAACCCGATCCGCCGCAGACGGGTGAGACGCCGGCCGAGGGCCGATCCAGGCGCTAGACGTCCACCATGAGGCCTGCGGATGGCGGACTTAGGGGGTCCGCCATCCGCCACTTAGTGGCCTGAGTAGTGTGTAAGTGTTCCTGCACACTACTCACAAAGAGCGAGGAGGGGCTCGACAAGGAGCCATCGCCGCCAGGGTCGCGTAGTGAATGCGCGGAGCGATCCCGTGGCCCTGGCACAGAGGCGAGCTGAGGGAACACCGTGGTGGTTTTAGTGGGTAGGACGCCCTTTTGAGGGCGGGAGTCCCACACAGGCCCTTCCCTTCCCCAGGGGGGGGTATCGCGCGTAAATGCGTTTCCACCACGCCAAAAAAAAAAAAAAAAAAAAAAAAAAAGGCTATGGTAGACTATAGATGCCCGTTATACAGCCAGGATCACAGAATAAGTACTAGTACGCCGTACAGAAGTTTGACTTAGCAATGACATTAAAAAAATATCAACTTTATGTCGTTAACGATATGGTGTACTTTAGTTCGGCTCAGAGTCAAGCGCATTCTTGTTAAGGCACCTACAGAAATCCATTGCTTGATAATTTTATTCTTATAACTCTGGAATATGAATCATAATATGAAACTTATTCAGTGACGTACTATCATGCGACACGGCTATTGCTGCTGCTGCTGTTGACAAGAAGCTACTTACGCCATCTAGCGTACTTATTCATGCTCGTCCAGCCAGCAACGTAATTACACATAAGCGCCGCGCCGTGCGCCGCCGGTGAATAAACGCGCGGGCATCTCGTTACTCGCTCGCGACACCCAACTTGATTTAGCCCCTTCCAAGGGGTCGCCGCGCGTAGGTAGGTACGTTTTTCCTACCTACGCGGGGAGTTACATAGGCCTGTCAGGGTTTAAGATTCGGTTACATGAATAGAAGAAGTATTACTTATTAGGCTTTGTCTGGTGACGACGAATACGCCAGTGTTACTACTCGTTCCCTTATAACTTAAGATTTTTTTTTGCAAGTTTTAAAGAAATATGTATTACTACGCTTATAAGTGATTGGGGCATATTAGACGATTTTTTGATACCAATCTAGCGGCGGCCACGTGAACGGTAAAAGTCCTGGATAATCTCTGTTATCCACTTTTACTTCACCTCCTTGTCCTATAAACAAGACCCCTAGATCAGATGTAATCTATTCTACAGCAAACATCCCTATTGCCAATGAAATATCTATATACGAGTATGTATGCAAAAGTCACATGATATATCAATGGCTTACGTCGGTAACATACTTTTGGTTAGCGTTAGCGAACACCGCTGTAGCATAGATTCAATCTTCTCGACGGGCCCAGGACAAGTAAAACCGTACTGGGAACAGCATACAAATATCCGCGAGCTAGGGCGTGGTGGGTAATGAAATAAGGCGGGTATGTAAATTCGAGGTCCGGCCGAGCCGCCACAAAAAAGCCTTTGTTATGTGAAGATGGAATGTAGCGGGGACGTCACTTTGCATTGCAACCTGTTTTTTACGCGCATCATTTTTCCTCAGCTCAATTTGTAGCAAAACGTCAATGCAGTATCCACAATTCCACATATTTAAACTTCATCATCAACCCGTACTTAAACTAATTTGATTTAATCTTCTAATTTTCAACTTTTTTAACGTACGCACTGGTGTCGTACGTAGCGTTTAATAATAATAATAATAAATTTATTGCTAGCCATTACAGAATTCCATTACAGTTTGGTATAATATGAATCTTTACGTATTACAATTACTAGTTAAGAGTGATTATTACATTTAAATTTGAATTACATAAATTTGAATACACTCAGATACTGATTTCATTTTTAGAAAAAAGTATTGCAGTTACTATAATCTAAGATTAAGGGCTAAAAATAATTTTAATTTGATGCTGAAAGATTCCGTGACACAGCACCAAACACAGCTTTAGTTCAGTTTAGTTTGGCTTCTCCTAGGCAAGCTCGCTCCATCGTAGACCTTATCTTTGCTCTTGGGCTAAGACGAAGATCAAGAGTTAGTAAAAAAAAGAGAAAACCGGAGTTCTCTTAGCTTCCATTCCGCTTTTAATCGCTCCCACTAACTTCATCAGCATACACCCTGCCAAGATGCAACTACAATGGCGCGGCCCCTCACAATCGTATGACAGGCTAATCACATGCTTGGGACATATTCCATTCCGCCTCTGTAAGACTAAATTCGTTCTTTATGTTAATTGGAGTAATTACAGGATTGCAGTGAAGGACTATTAATCTGGTTTGCTTTTTCTGCGTTTTGGTAGATAGATTTGTTATCCTATTGTTCATGTTGCAATGAGAATGTTTTTTGTTCTGTTGCGAGGTCTGTTACCATTGTATTTGAGTAAGTATACATACTGATAGATGCCACAATTCATAGTGTTTAAGGGTTAATTATATACGTTACTTATTATTATAGTAGGTACCATGTTTTAAGTTTATTTTCCTTTGACTATGCCCATGTTTCCTGATGCTAGTGATTTTGTCATTCTCTGAAATAAAATTACTCTGTATGAGATATCTATGACTCTTCAAATGTTTATGGTATCTTATCTTCTTAGTGGCTTCCGTCGTTGCATCGGCGAGTTCGAGATGTTGTCGCATCTGCAGGTCTACCACTTAACTCGATTGCTTTCTTAATTAGATCAAGCATTGAAAACGCCTGAAAAGTAATGAGACATACATTTTCAAACATTTTGAAGTATCGTTTTGTAAGATTGCCTCTAAAAGTCAAATGTTGAATAAACCTTTTGATAATATACTAAAAATATCTTTCAGCCCAACAGTTTACCAACAAACTCAGTCCCGACCGGTCTGAGACCTGAACCAGGGACTATAAAATGAACAACGGACATTATGGCGCGACCACGGTTTCGTATGGTCGGCTTGAATTATGCCTCATTTACAATAATAATGTAAAAAGCAAATACAACATAATCCGACCGAAACCGGACGATTACGCGTGAGACTGGTTTTATCTTACCATGAATGTTGGACTTTTTGAGGCTTGCAATTTTTGATTTTTACTTTAATAGGATTTATTGCCTTTTCTTATAGAAACGTATGCTTAAAAACAAGTACCCGCTAGGGAATTCCATGAAAGGCAATTTTAACTAATAAGTAGCGCAGTAACATCATCCTCTTTCGAACTGTAAATCCATACTATCCATAGGTACTAATATTATAAATGCGAAAGTGTGTCTGTCTGTCTGTCTGCTACCTCTTGACGCTTGTTATAGAGACAGTTCGAGACCCTGGAAAGGACATAGGCAACATTTTGTCACGATATAAAAACATTAAGAAGGGTGAAATGGGGGATGAAAGTTTATATGGAAAATCCAACTCTTGCGGGCAAAGACGCGGGGAACCACTAGTAATGTAATAATACTATTAGGCCCACTTGTGCACGACTGGATTAGCTAATCTGGATTTGTTTAAAGCCTATTATTGGAGTTAAAAGTCCACTTGCGCTGGACTGGACTGTACTGGCGTAAGCGGACCTTCCGGATTAGCTAATCCCGATTTACGCAAGTGGGATTTCAACTTAGATAATAGGCTTAGATCAAGTTTGAAATAGCTAATCCAGCCTAAAACAATTGTAATCTGTCGGTATACTTAATAATAAATAAATAAAACAGTTGCAAAAACTAACTCGTAGTAAAGTTTTTTGGCACAATACACAGATATAAACACTTTTATCGCAATAAATGTTTAATTTGGCCATAAATTGTGGAAAATAAATTTCGCCCACTATAATTCATCGACCGTCTTCTGGTTTACTCGAACCCACGACTCCTTGCTATCCGGGCCATTGTTCTCCCAACTGAGTTATATAAGACGTTAGTCACTCAAATAATTTTTGTGCTTCGCCATCGCCAGTGAGCCAGCGTTTAATTTCATCAATTCAAAATTTCAAAAATTTCGCTTTGGGAAATGTACCCAGAACTTGTAAAAAAATTGCATACAGTAGGCCCCGCATCAACTTACCCAAATCTGTCAAAATATCTCAAATTATATGGAACTCTATGTGATCAAGACACGACGACCGTCTTGGTGCAGTGGTTCGCGCCATGGACTTCTAAACCAGGCGGTTGCGGGTTCGAATCCCGCAAGGGGCAAATGTTTGTGTGATGAGCACGAGCATTTGTACCTAAGTCATGGATGTTTATCAATGTATATAAGTATGTCTATCCGTTATCTTAGTCACCATAGCACAAGTTCACGCTTAGTTTGGGTCTAGGTAATTGGTGTGTTTGTTGAAACAGTAAAAAAAAATAAGACGTTAGTCACTCAAATATTTTTTGTGCTTCGCCAGTGAGCCAGCGTTTGATTCTATCAATGCTTTGGGAAATGTACCCACAACTTGCAAAGAAATTGCATACAGTAGGCCCCGCATGAACTTACCCAAATCTGTCAAAATATCTCAAATTATATGGAACTCTATGTGATCAACAAAATTTTGAAATATGGTTTCGAAAATTTTATAGATTAGGGTAGGTTGATGTGAAACCGTGTACATTAAATAACAATTATAGATTTTGGGTTTAACTACTTTATCAGTATCGTCATCATTATCTTTACCGTATAAAAGTTTTTCGCATCGTTGAAAATACTTTTACCATATTGTAGCGCTTAAACCTGTATATTTCAACTCCCGGCAGTTTATCGCCTATCAAAATTCCTTTCCATAAAACATTTCATATGTGCATCCGAGTTCCTTGAATGAACGCATACCGAAAGCGATCTAATTGGACTAATAACATCGGCTTTATGCACCGCGAAAGGAAGTCTCGATACAGTCGGCAGCACGTCGAGTTACCTATGTGAACTACGAAACAGCTTTTATTACGAAGGGAATAGAGGCGGTCTCAAGGTCAAAGTGGGGTAGTCTGCGTGCGACCGTGTGTACATGGGACATGGGACTGCCTCGTTGGTCTAGTGGTCAGCACGCTGGGTACTATCCGAGGTCCCGGGTTCGAATCCCGGGTCGGGCCGAGTGTTTGGGTTTTTCTGTCTTGAAATTACTCAGATACAGCTCCGGAGTCAGGAAGTTAGTGGTGTTAACACCCCCGTGCCTCGGAAAGCACGTTACGCCGTTGGTCCTGCGCCGGATCTCTCTACGGTCATGTCGGACTGCCGTCTCACTGAATTATGAGAGTGAAGGAACAGAGAGTGCACCTGTGTATTGCGCACACACTTGTGCACTATTATATGTCCTGCGCAGTTGGCTAATCTCTGTTGAGATAGGCCGCCGTAGTCGAAATCGGCTAGGAGGACATCATCATCATCATCACATGGGACAATCTAACTTTATGTTAAGAAATTCTAGAAAAATATCGAGTGGCTTTGAATTTTTTGCTGTGAAAAATATTTTTGTAATGTTGTTTTGAGACTCAAAAATTATGAAAACGTATACGAGTATAAGTAGCGGTTGGACTTTTTGATTTTTACAAGTAGTTTTTTGGCTTTTCCTAGTGAGAAAGTACTTACTTATAAGTCATCATTAGCGATTGACCCTCAAATACTCAATTATTGAGTTAGTTAATGTAATTAAAACAACACTAGTGCAAATTACACTCGTCAATTAACAAAAAACTTTAGTGGTAGAAAATAAAAAGATATTGTGATGTTTTGAGACACTAATATGTTTTAACTATTCCAGTTTCTCGTATTTGATTATGAACATGTGGTCCAGCCTGGTAAATCATCAACCAATTACAACAAATGTAACATGACAATCACGTAAACATTATCCCCGTTATTCCAAAAAACTTTAAGACGGGACTAAGCTATTAGCTAGCCAATTAGAAAAGCGCTTCTCTATAAGGTTATGTCACGAATGTGTCATTCATTCCTCTGTTGTCGGCTAATATTTAGACCCATTTTAAACTTGGTCTAATTTTTTTGTAATAAATAACACCGTGTTTATTCGTAGTTTGAGAAACTTGCGGTAAATAATTATTAGTTAAACACGAAGGTGCTATTAAAAGGCAGTGTTGAGATTTTTTGTACCTACTATTCTATCCCTAGTAACTAGTAGTTTAGTCTAAATGTAGAACCTATATTTAATGCGTGATTTCCTTACCTTCAGTACTAAATAACTGAACATTAAATAAAGATAGCATCAAGAATTCTAAGTTTTAGCACCAAGAACCTGTTAGGCGATTGTAGTTTATAAACTGTTTAATTAACAAGGGTTCTTCCTTGAACAAGGTGAATCTTTATTGTGGTGTAAATCCTTCCAGCGCGTTTTATGCGAAGTAAGACGACGGTAACTGTCTTAATATAATTGTACGGTACTTTTAGTTAGATTGCTTTGATTTAACGGATATAGTCAATTTTATTATAGAAGAAAGTTTGAAACTGACAAATTTCTTTTCAGGCTGAATTAAAATTTCTACCCGAAGATACATGCCCTACCGAACTGAAAACTAAAATTCAATGCGACCCAATTGTGAGAACCTGGGAGTCATCACTTCCCTCCCTCCCATGTATACACAAAATGTAAAAAAAAAAAATTGAGTAATCGTCAGGTTACAACAATGCTGACAAACATACCTAATAATAAGGTCAAATAAATAACAAAGTCCACCCATTCATGAAAGCAACAATTAAAAATGTCCTATTCCAAAATGCAAAGGCAATACTGATAGATTTTCCCAGCCGAAAAACCGGCACGTAATCCTAAAATCTCGTCCTCATTCGGCCTCATCTGTAATCTGTGCTCCTATTACAGCCTTTGTCTAGCTTCGCAAATTAACGGCAGACCTAGTGGAATACCTTTGCCAGGCACAGTTCGTGGAGCAACTGGCGGAATATTTAACACGCCGAATTGGAATTTAAAGGTTATCTGAGGTGGCTTCAGCACACTTATAGTAGTGGCTAGTTCTATTGTTACAATTTAGATGAAATGCCTAACTTTATTTTAACACCACTGCTTTATATTTCCATTGATATTTTCGTTGCATTCATTGTCGTGTCTAATTTTATAGAGAAACTAATTGATTGAATTTTAAACTTTTATTTTACAATCCACTTCAAATAAATAACTAATGTTATAAATTTTGATTTGATTAGCTGCAGATATTTGCAATCATAAACCAAATAATACTATAATATTTTGATTTCGAAAACTCACCAAAGAATGAGTCTTAGGAATTATCCAGATCGTCAACCAATTACAATAATTGATACCGATAGATGTGGCGAAGCCAATCATAATAACATGATCTACGTTTGAAAAATTTGCTCGATGTATGTTCTAAGTGGTTCTAAGTAAGAGTTGCCAATGATTTTATGTAGGTAAAATGTTTTGTCTTTTGATCAAACTTATTACCAATGCTTTATGATCCTCACCAGCCGAACATAATATGTCATTGTACACAGGCCACATGGTTCCTAGCTTTAATGCATGACGTATGTAAGATTGAGAGCTAATCCTTGTTAATTAGAGAGACCTGGTCACATACGACGGTCGCGCTTTGTGCACGGAACAACTGTCTTTGATACAGGACGGCAATGTAGCCGCATATTGTTACAGGGATTCATGGAAGCCGATTATTGTGTCTGAAATCGGCATTATTTGGTGTATGATTTTAAGCGCTTAGGCAAATGTAAGAAACCCAATATTACTGCTTTAAATCCAACTGGCCAAAAATTATATCGCATAATCAAGCATATAAAAAAAACACATTTTCTACTTCAGATACCTATTATTTTGACTTCATTTAGTACCTACGTAATATAAATAGGTACGTAAATAAGCGTGGATACTTATGGTTTGGCGTCAAACAGCGAAAAGAAAAGTTCAAAGACCATAATTAAGTCATAATTCATGTTAGATGACGTTATCTTCAATTCTCATACATCATTTCAAATGAAAACATCAAGTTAATGATCTCATGTAGTTTTTCATGCAATTATAATTTCAATTAGTGCTGCGAGTACATTCTCGGATCGTGTCCGATTCAAGTCGCAAAACACAATTGCTAATGTGATTGGGTTGATAAATATTGATGTGATGGGACTGGTCTGCTGTTCTGAGCCCTTACTCTGTGAGATTGTTTGTTTTTTCGACGAGCCATCTCTTTCTATTACGCTGGGATGCTAACTAGAGTGAATAAGACAGCGACAGTCGAAATGCAAACAACGTCTTATAGAGTAGGATCCCTGGACCAATCCACAAAGCCTGCAGGTTGACAAGAAACGCAAGACGGAGACATGCAAAAAATGTACCGAACCTTAAGAAGGTAATGATTTTTGACGCGGGATTCGGAAGCAAACGTTTTATATAAGTTATTAAATGCGTCTTTTCACTAATTTTAAAAACAAATGTCCTATAGAAATCAAATTCTTAAATCTTAAAAGAATTTAATAGGTAGCTACATGCAAAATAATTTCCAATCGTAAGCAATAAACAGATGAGTCTGTAACGTTATATGTTTACGGTTATAGTAATTGTTACTATAACCAACTTTCACAAAATATAATTAACCATAAAAATATAAAATCATAACTTTATAAAAGTTTTAAAAGCTTTCTCCCTCGCAACTCGTAGCGCCCTCTTACAGTTAACAGTTGAATCGTTATTTTCGTGATCCGTCGCCAGATGTCGGCAGCAGCTTTAAAAATGATCGACGAAAAGTTAGGGAGCGCCATAAGTTTGAGACTAGTTTTTAATGTTTTTTTTCCTAGTTTAGCAATAATAAACGAGTGCTTATAATAATAATGTCATACTTCGTATACATTGTAAAGCTTTGAATTCAAATTAGAACATAAGAATAAGCATAATATAAATTCTAACAAAATTAAAATCTAGTCCCTGGTCAACTTTGGCATACTTTACATACGCTTTTTCTTTTCTTTTCATAGTTAGACTCTAATTGGAAAAGTTTTAACGTGTGTGAAAGATGATAGCTTATTATTAACTTAAATGGTAGTTTGGGTTTTTTTGTGTCAAAGAGCTTTTTTATTTTGCTTCATGCTAGAGTCTCCGCTGATATTTTTGCAACAATAAGTAAGTCGGGAAAATATAAAGAGTCCAGACAAAAATAGCAGTCACAGAACAAAGTAACTGGGACAGTTTCTTTGAAAAGCTCGAAGATTATAATGCGTACAGAGTATAATATTGTAAACCACTACTATTAAATTGTCGGCAGTAGTTACAAGTCAACAATGTGCCACAACATTTCAAGCTATTGCCATGAAGTCATTGTGGCGTTAGAATCAAATTTATCCTCAACAGAATTGCTGTAAATGTCTGTGGTACCGCGAACATCGCTGTTCATAATGGGCAGTAAATCATCATTACTACTTTAACATTTACTTACCGACTGTACACACTAACAATGTTGCTGTGCACAGCATACGACTAAACTGTGTTCTGACCAGCCCTTAATAAATCGTACACATAATTCGCTTAGGATACGGCCCGGAATCTATTTTTACAATTGGAAATCGGCAATGGGAAGACCATGACTGATATAACTTTTGGGAATTTGGCTACGGCGTAAATTCCTAACAAAGAGTAGGCTAGTTTCTAGGAGATTTACTCATGAGAATAAATCTCCTAGAAACTAGCAAGTGAAAAACCTAGTCATATTTTTAGTCTGAACTGTGATTTTCATACCTCCAGGGTATGAAAATCACTCCAAAACTTTTGGACTTTGGACGGACGAGTAATTTAATAGAGATGTTATAGGAGCTGCAATTTCATATAAAGAGGATTATTTTCGTAAAATGTAAAACAACTTTACAATTTAGATCAATGGACTCAATAGCTTAAATTGCAAGACTTTTCCAAAGTTTAGATTGCACCTGAAGAAGGCAAGAAGAAAATGACTACATGGTAATTCTATCTATATAATAAGGTAAAATGTACATATTTGTTTAAAAATTAGGTAATTTATTTATTTATTCAAAAGGTACAACAACAGTATACATATACATACTTAATGCTACAACTTTACGATTTGTGTTCCTGAATATACATACAGGTAAGTAATGTCCTCCTAGTCGAATTTAGACTACGGCGGCCTATCTCAACAGAGATTAGCCAACTGCGCGGGACATATTATAGTACACAAGTGTGTGCGCAATACACAGGTGCACTCTCTGTTCCTTCACTCTCATAATTCAGTGAGACGGCAGTCCGACATGACCGTAGAGAGATCAGGCGCAGGACCAACGGCTTAACGTGCTTTCCGAGGCAAGGTTGTGTTAACACCACCAACTTCCTGACTCCGATTAAAGGTGTACACAGCATTGTTAAAAAAACTAACAACAATAAATAGTAATTACTAAAACAGCAAAAAGATAAAAAGGATAGGTACCGAACGCCAAAATCGGATCGTAATCGTAATGTATTCACCGCAAAGATGTCTAGGATTCCCAGATTGAGGCATTAGATGGTTTACGAGGCGAGTTCAGACAAACGCAGCAGCTTGTAAGATTTTACAGGCGTTTGTTTAGTGAAACAATGCCATTGGTTGCTTCTTAACAGGTCGGGTTACTGTGGTTATATGGTTGTTGGTAACATTTTAATAAATGTTGTGGGATCGTGAAAGACAGCAAAAATATTGTGCGAAAAAAAACAAATCGTTCCCACATCAGGTGTTAGTCTAAAATCGAAACCCTTACAAATTATGTATAATTTCTTATGTGTATACACTTAGACCTTCCTTAAGCATCACTTTGTTGATAGATGAAAATCGGAACTACTAAGCCTAGACTTCACCAACACATGTTTAATTTTTAATCAGCCAATTTAAGATTATTTTACATTTTGTCAAATTTACCGTAAATCGAGGTTTACCGGCTGTTTTTTGCTGAACTCAAGTTCGATTTTAAGAATTCTTTTATCAGTAGAAAGCTACATTATACCTAGTATTATGTATGACACAAGTTCTAGCTTTCAATTGCACTGCGAATCGGGTCTGCTTGCTAGCTTAAAATAATAACAAGCAATCATAATTATTGAAAAAACAAACCACCCGACTGCAAGAATTATTTTATTTTTGATATGGTCTTTTCACTGGCTTTCATTTGATACCCATATTGCTAAGACAAAGATAAAATCAACCCCCTTCCTCCATCGTTTTAATTTGCGGGTGCCATTTTAAAAATTTATATAGCCTATGTCACTACTAAAATTCTGTCTAATTAAACGACACCTCATATTATGTCAAAAACTGTCCAGCCGTTTGGGCTATAGGTCGTGCCAAACAATTATACATACATCTCTCGAAAAACATAGCCTTCCTTTTTCAGTCGGGTAAAAATAGAGGCTCTTAACACCTTCCTTTTAATAAAAACCAAACACTTCCATCTCAAACTGCAGCAAAAACGTTCAACGACGACAGTAATGCACTCCAAGAGTCTGACATTAACAAATTCGGCAATTACCATCTCCGAGTTATTCCTTAAGGACCTATGTGCCACTTCCTTGACTTTTAAATTAGGTGTCCTTGACGGGAGTTGGACGAGTGGCTGAGTGTCTTGAGAGGCCAAAACGGTAGACGTCATTTGAATTAATTATCCTTGTCGGAGCTAACGCATTAAATCATGAGAGAGAATACCCAAACGTTTTATGTTAAGTGGACGCTTAGGTTTTTGTCTACAATATGTTTTAAATTCACATTTGCATAGCAGCTCCTCAGAATTATTTTAACTTCGGTAATGGTTCAAGTGAGATTCAATTACCTATCGGAACATCTTTAATGACAGCATTTTGTTTTTATCTCCATAAAATGATTTTTTAATCATCTTTGGCAGTGTCCGTGCGATTGTCCGATGTTCCTTACAATGTTTTATTTATTACACTTTTCACTCACCTAAAATTTTGTTTCTGTAACCACTAAACAAATAATAGTAACAAACAAGTTCTTTCTTTAAAAGGGTGCTTATGTCCTTCTACAAAGTACCAACCATGTATCTTTATCCCGAATGTATAAAAGTACCCAGAAATTAAACAACAGCATGATTGTGTATACGTATATTTATCTAATAATTTGGTTTCCACGTAAACTCCTCATGTTCCTGATAATCTGCCTCAGTTTAACAACTATTAGGATAGTCCGAAATCCTCTCATCAGTTTAATTATTCTTCGTTCCGGTATTGCGTATGTTGGCCCACGTAAGATGCTTTGGGGTCCTTAAATAATTTGCTTCTTATGTTTCAACGAGTGGTTCCCAAACATTACCTTATTTTGTAGATGAAGTTGTCATAAAAAGAATTCATATTATTAGATTAATATTATATGAAACATCAACATTTTCCACTATGTTAACTTGAAGATGATAAAACGTCAGTCGTGATTATTTATCATTTTCTGCTCTAGTGTTAATCATGAAAATACTGTAAATTAATCGGTAGAATATTATAACTCTAAAAGTACTTAGGGAAATAGTTAATAACTAAAATGAAGTAAATAATTCTTACAAACGTTATTTACCTACTAATGTAACTTTTGTCTATGAGCAAATAACTTGGTGAAGACGAAGAAAAAAAAAACTTGTGTCCAAGAATCAAAATTACTAGGGGTTTGTTGTAATCTTACCTACATCTAGCCTCGTAAGGTCCAACATTAAATAACATCTCATAAATTATTGCCCAGTGTGCTAATATGATGACATATTATTCTTAATAGCTACGGCCCGGATCAAAAACTTAGGTTACAATTATTAAGAGTGAAGAAATGAAATAAATATAATTATGTTAACTTAATATAAATAAATGTAATTATAATGTATGTATATAACATAAAAAAATATCCATAAATACTAAATATAAATAAATATATATTAAAAAACAAATAAATATATATGAAAAAATGATTAATTCATACCAAATACACATAAGCGAGAAAAAATTATATGTGATCAGATGAGGACACTGGGCGATAATGGAAAGCATGTAGATTATAAGTTTGGGCTGTAAATAAAATCTAGTTTATGTCATCATATGAGGTCATTGAGCCTTACAAGGCTAGTAATAGTAGAGAGTTTTCACAAACATGATGCTGATAATAGAGAAGATGATAATAAACTTCCAGAATGAAAAAAATACGTTTCAAAAAGTTGAGATCCACTGACTTAAAAGATTAACCTACCGGTTTCAATTTTGTTAAGCTCTTCAATAGACCGTAACATAGATTAAAGCAAAGTGACTTCCTAGAGTCTGAAAGGGTGTTTTGTTTGTGAAGGTAATGCGGAAGTAGGTAAGATGGAAATTAATCAATAAGTGAGTTATTATTAATCTTGTAAAGAGAACGCACCTCTTATACGAAATAAACTTTCTGATGTGAGGTTCTACGGGCTTAATATGAAAGAATGCAATCAAGCTTATGCCAGGACAGGTACAGCCAAACGGTGACAATGTTATAGAAACAAGTTAAAGAGGCTAATATAAAGGGAAAGTCGCATAAATATAGCTTAACCGTATGAATATAGATTGACTACCTACCTAGTTTTAAAATTATTTGGTGTAAAAGCAAGCAAAGGAATGAAACATAGAATGAATTCCTAAGTATCCGCATTATTACGGGATTTCCGGAACTGTCCACAATTTGAATTTTAATGTCTTATGTCAGGAACTTGCGATTTATTGCAAAATAAAAATCCCGAGAGATGCATCCGTTTGTCATAATTATAACGATACAGTGATATTGGAATACCGTTTGGTGATAATAAATAATGGCATATTTTTTACCATTTTATCTGTCAGATATGATGAAGTCATTTATCCTTGTATGATAAATTCCAGCAATTCCATTGTGAGGCTTTCAGTGCTTTGTTCAGTTTTTAGGTTTTGCTGCTACGACTCCATCCACGCATTAATTTGGCGTTATAATATTTTACCTTCCTCCTATTTATTTGCAACTAGCAGTTCCCCGCGACTTCGCCCGCGCCAAAAGTCGGATTTTCCATACAAATTGTCATCCCCCATTTCACCCCCCTTATGATTTTATATCGCGACAAAATGTAGCCTATGTCCTTTCCAGTGTCTCAAACTATCTCTGTGCCAAATTTCTTTTGATTCGGTCCAGTAGTTTCGGAGCCTTTTCGATGCAAATAAACAAACAAACAAACAAATCTTTCCTCTTTATAATATTAGTATAGATAAAATTTCGATCATGTATTTTTAACGATGTTTAATTTTTCTCTTTATCTGTATTTTCAAAATTGGTTCAGTAGCCTAGGCCAGAATTAATGAACTGAATAAACAAATAAAAGTAACAGACAGTGTTTCAAGTAGTTTTGCATATACCAGTTTTATAATTTACATGCATTTTAATAACTAGGAGAAAGAAAACTTGCAGTCATTTGACTATATTATGTATTTGACTGTACATATTGCCATTGTTACATGAAACTCGCAGCAAGAACGGTAAACCGCAACGCTCACCAATTATTGAGAGACGAAACGCGTCACAATTGGAACTGACAAATTAATAGAGAGCATTCAACGCAGCGCCAACTACTAATCACCACTTCATTGGGGAAATGGTGTGAAAATCGCGTGATAGCCCAAATAGAACCGACAAGTCGTCAAAACGAGTAAGGTTCAAGGGCCACCGCACCGCTAGAAAACCACCCCACGTTTACGTTGCTAACGCGACAACGCGTACTGTCGACTCTTTTGTGGTTGAGTGTTGTGTAAACATACCTACGTGGTTGTGATAAAGTTCGTACCACACTTTGCCAGAAATGGATTATATATAAAAGTGAAATTAAATAGTTAAAATAAAGTAACAAAGTAATCCAAAAAAAGACTGTAGTCGCCTCTTAATACAATGTTTTCCTAACATTGTATTAAGAGGCCACTACAGTCTTGGCTGTTTTCTTTTAGGCTACCGAACTACACGTTTGACGCATCAAGGATTATTCGCACACGTCCTCTCAGTGCAACATCGAAATGACGATCGCAATTGAATCACCTTTTTTATAATCTAGGTCACGTTTATTTCGCATGTGGTACCAATCATTTCTGTAAATAAACAAAAATTATAAAATAAATAATTGTCTTTGCAAGATTAAACGAAGCCAA
Organism: Pyrausta nigrata; assembly: GCA_949316185.1. Taxonomy (NCBI): domain Eukaryota; kingdom Metazoa; phylum Arthropoda; class Insecta; order Lepidoptera; family Crambidae; genus Pyrausta; species Pyrausta nigrata. Next base: position 12,239,900 of record OX438947.1, on the reverse strand, counting down.
AATCAACGCCTTAGTTAAGCTATCAAACTACACCGGACAGTATTCGAATAGCCATTATTTCCCTTTCACATCTAAACGTCTTACTCGCACGATACAATAATAATAATAATATAATCTAACAGTCCGACAGAAGAGATTTACTGGGCATTGCGGGCAGTCATGCACAATCCTGGTTTATGAGGGCATAACACCTACGCGACGCATCAAGCCACGGACTTGGCAAGTCAAGTACAGTCACAAGCAATAAAATTTTCACAAATAAGTTTTTATGTCATTTTAATAAGGTCTCAAATCGAATGCAGAATCATACATATGATGCGCGTGACTGTACATTATACTGAGGTACCTAGTCCAATGTTGTTGTAAATCTATTATTGTTCGGAAATGTAACTGAGGTAAGGTCTAAAACGTATAGGTATTGAAAACCCATCAATTATTTGGTGAGACTGCTCAGAATAAAAGGTTAGGTTCATTAATTTACCGCACTGATATCGAGATCTGCTATGCGACTTTCTTAGATTGAAACAAGAATAACAATGTCATCTTGATATAGATTTCTGTAAGTTTTGGTACATAGTGGTTAAAGCTGTTACCTGAACTCTCTTATTTTTTTTCTGACAAAAATCCTTGCCTAGCACAGAAACACTTTACAAATTTTTTTTTAATAAAAAGGCATATGGAATTGTTTGACTCAATGAAGTGTAATTTATGTCTAAATCCTTACTGTTATTTGTGTGTCCTAAGCTAAATTTATTGAAACTAAGGTCTTGAGCTCATAGAGCTTTGGTTTATCGAGTTTATAGAATATTTCAAGTGACATTTATATTACTTAGACGCTACTTCTACCTATTTACAACCATGCAGACCACTTCTGGACAGTAAAAGCTGTCATAAATGGACAGGAAGCAGTCGTTACTTTGACACTGGGCCTGGTTTATCATGCCATTTGAACTTGAGTCAAAGATAGAAAGGCCCATTGTAGTTGAATTGTAAACAGACAGACATAATTTCCGTAAATGCCTTCCTATTTGTCACTATGTTGTTCTCATTGTTAAATAAATATATTATTTTGTATTGGATAAAGCCTATAGTCTTTTCGCTTAAAAGAAAACTTTTGCGTAAGTTAAAATATATATAACTTTTTAATCAAATTATTACTATCACCAATATGGATTTATGGTATTTTAAACTTAATTAAATTCAGCTTCTTCATTCAAAAAGGGCAACGGAAATCTAAGCCCCTGCGTCTGCGATAACACAAAAACTTTCAACTTTTAGTTATTTATTACATAATTACTGAAAATATCAAATAAAAATAGTTCTATAAAAAGTTATAAAATGACTATTTAGCTAGTTGACGTTTCTTTTCCAAAGATAAAGGAACATATTATATTTTTAATTTAAGCGCAATAAATTCTAGTAGTTACACCAGCACCAACGTCTGATGAATGATAAAACAAAATAGAAATTGTCTTACTCCAAAAATAGTCCTAAAATAAAAGATGCCAAAGATTTTCTGCTCGACAAATATTCGAAGGTAACTCTAGTCACATTTAAACGTTTAGTGACACCTCTCCGACGCAATTTAAAATGGTTTGCGCCAAGAAACGATTTAGCGAGGAGACTAAATGGGCATCTCGCAGTTTATATTTCTCCGTTCAGCTTGTGAATTTTTATTAAAAGTTATAATCTTTCTCTAGACATATATATTTCTTGAATTTGGCTATATTAAAATCCTTTAATTGTTGCTCCAGTTATTTATCATCATTTAATTTTGTCTAATAACTTTGTTTGCTCTTCTGAGACTGTTCGTTCCTGGTGGTATAGTAGACGCAAGCGGACTATAAAACACTGGTTCCATTTACTATTTCGTACCTATATTCTTTCTACCTTGTTTTGTACTTATTAATATAACAAAGATATAAAAGTATTAATATTCCAAAGAGTTCAGTTCACTTCGAATACGTTTTTGATTTCTTTTGGTTCATCATCGGAATTATAATGATTTCTGCGTATGCCTGAAACAATAAAATAGGCACATAAATGGTCTTATTACCATTAGAAGTTTAATTTGAATGGTCTGCAATAGTTTGGGTGCTTCTATTAGCATAGGCTAAATGCAGAATCTCAATAATAATTTAGTAAATAAATGAAACAGAGCTACTATTAGATTACGTATCTAAAGGTGAATAGATAAATGGCTTACTAAATTTAATCGTTTTTGTCTAATCCGCTAAGTTCTGCATAAATTAAGTCTTGTTATCTGAAATTTATCTGAGTAACGACCATGGCTCGGCCAGTGATTTCACTGTAACGTTTTAATAGATTGAATAAATATTGGAGAGAGTTTAAGCTCCTAATAGCGTCTGATTTTCCATTGATAAAGATATAAAAAGGAAAGTGTATCAACAGTTAGTCAGCGTCCCAAACGAATATATGCAACACATGAGTTTGTCATGGACAGTAAGGTTTAAATTTATTTTTCACGCTTTTTACAGTACTTTACTAAACACTTATGTGACGCCAGTACCTACCTATTCGTGTCTAAGGAAATAATATATAAACCAAACCACTACTACAAATCATACGCGAAAAAGACTATTACTACAATAATCAAAAGGAAAATCAAGGATAGAGGTAAGCTTATTGCTTTATTCTTCTATGAGAAAATTGAAGTATGAGATTACTGCCCCCCTCGATCATTATGAAAATTTTTAGCGATGCCCGTCACAAATTGATTTTCTATTTGATTGAAAGTTTGGGGTGCCGATAGTGGCGTGAAATCAAATATATAGGCAGCAAGTGCCACAAAAAATCTGTTTAATAGTTTTTCTCTAGAAAAGTAATCAAAATTTATCTAAACTAGTAATATGTACAAAACTTTATAACTTTTGTTCGGAGATCAGTAATAATGAGGTAGTAGTAAGCCCAAACAAAAACAAGTGTCAAACGAATGTTGCATAAATTCATCGATGATTATACAGTGTCCCCGTCACCGGTGTCGGGGCCTTCATGTGGTGACTAAGAAGCAAAATTGCAACCACTTTCATACTAGGATCAACTTTGAAATCCCAAATTATTTTTTAACCTTCCCATACTAATTAGTAAATCGGCTAGGTACATTTGTATGGAAAGGTGATATTTTTTGGTCTGTTTTCGAGGTTCATGTAATAGAGAAGAATGTTGCAGGTGAACTCATCTATCACCTCTTAAAGGCTCCGACATCGGTGACGGGACACATTGTATGTTCTTTGTCGATGTTAAAATTGCTATGACCCGAGTTCACCAACATATAAACAGCCGGTAAACGTATATGTCAAATAACATAATAATTGCGGTCTAAAAAAACATGTGCTGGTGAACTATACCCTTAAAGTCATAGCTTTCGATAACACCTAAAACTTGGCAAGTTTCGCTCAACTCGCTCGCCCATTACAAATCACACCTGAACCCATACAAAAAATTAAAGCCCCGATTACTGTGATCTGACCTCTCTATACCAGCTGATTTTCCTTATATCCTTCAAGTGCCAAGTTGGATGATCTCCAAGTGGGCTTTCGGTCCAATTTGGCAGAACGTCTGATACCCCAGCTGTCATGGACACCTGAAAACTTTGCGACTTCAAGTAAATATTTTGGCAGTGACGCGTGGATTTAGAAATATGGCGGATTTGCACTGAGCCTTCTGGCTCGGCATTTTGGCATGTGCGCAGGAATATTTTTGTTTATTCTGAGTTTTATTAAGGACTTGCTGCACCAGTCAATTCTAATAGGTATTTGTTTCTTCCGTGCTCCTTTTGTTAATATTTTTTTAATATACTTTGTAAGTACTATTTTTGTTCGGCAAAAATAGTAAGGTGATAAACACTTAAAAGGTGTCAAAAAGTTTAGTTTTTTGAAGAGCTTTATTTACTAACTGAATTACAAATCATTCGTGTGTATGATTAGTTCCAACTTTCAACACATAAAAACACTTAGTTTTTCAGAAAAACCTTCTATGAATTTCAGACAATCACATCTCACTCCTCTAATCGAACTTAATTGGTGTGTCAAAGCTAAAATGAAAATAAGGGTTGTAATTGCCAAAATTAATATACGGTTTAATTATGTTAAGCAGAATCAATACCTGTAGTTTATAATGGCAATCATAAAGCGTGATTAATTATCGTACATTGGGGTTTAATAATAGTAATTACAATTACTAGATGCGTACTTAACGCGTCGGTTTGATGACAATATAATACCTCGCCTTGACAGTGCTGTCAATTGATATTAATTAGTTAAGAATTTCACTAAATAGCTGTTTGTCTTTTGATAGGTAATAACGATCTGGGTTCATGTGATAGATTAGTAGGTTTGGAGTATTTAGTAAATTGCTTGACGCTCCCTGATTTAGCTGCCTTTTTTGATTCGCAGGCCTATCACCTAATCGGATTGCTTTCAAATTGCAACAGGTTTCAGCTAAGCAATATAAACTTTAAAACAATCGTCAGGAAAGCAATGATAGCAATAAAATTAACAAAAACATTTTAAAAAATGTCATGAGTCGGAATAGTTATTGCAATGATGCTAGTAGATTAGAATGATAGTTTTACTCTGTCAGTCTTTAACTCACCAATATTGTCTGAGGTTACAGCGAAAGAAAGTTACTTTGATGAACTTTTCGAAAATGGAAATGTATTATGATTGGCATCCTAAAAAGAGTCCTGGCAATATTTGAGAAATTTCTAGAGCGAAGGTCCAAGTACCATTTTAAGAGCTACAACCAGAACCTTTTACGCTAAAATCCTTTCAACACTTTAGGTCTTAGATAAAGTGTAGCAAGACCCTTAAAAGGAGTGCCAGTGCTAATATGGTAAAACGAAAATAACGCACGTGTCCTTCTAATGGATACCCCCATTTGTGGCTCGCCAAAAGAATTCCCCTCAAAATATGCGGACGTCAGTACATAAATATTTACTCTTAAGTAAAGTTCGCCATCTCATGTCGTAAAGAACATTATGTAATTTGCATAAGAAGTTTCAATGGGCAGGGATGAAAGCCTCGAGTCGCGTCTGGCATGTGAATTGCTTTTTATATACGCTAATATTGACTCTTTTACTTACGGTGTGAACACACGGCCATATTTCAAGACGTGACCTCTGCGTTATAAGTCACAGCAAAGGCTAGGACAGTCAGCGGCACGTCAGATTACGCCATTTGAATCACGAAAATAGCTTTTATTACGTAGGGAATAGAGGTGGTCTCAAAGTCAAAGTGTGGTAGTCTGACATGCGGCTTTTTTTCTTCACGTTTAAGAATAAAACATACAAACAGGTGTTACAAACTGGTGTAGTGTGTTATCAAAATATTGTTAATTTCATGAAACAATCGACAAAGTTATATTATCATAGCATAATTATCATAGTCAATCCATCACTTGTATTTGCATCATCGCAGCAAATTTCCTGGTTAACATTTGGACAAACATTAAAACCAAAAACATGCTGATGACTGGTACAATACCGAAAAAACTAAATATCGTACTTTTTATTAGTTTTTTAATATTTTTTAAAACTCACAGTGTTCTTCATTATTTATGACACGCAATGACGTATTCAAAAGAGACCAAGAATTTTGCACGAGTGGATAGAATGCACGGTAGCTCAGTTGGTAAGAGCGTTGGCCCGGTTAGCCAAAGGTCGTGTTGGTCGGTCGGTTTCTTATTTAAACTTATCTTAATTTTTATTTATAAAACTAAGCAATTTTCATTTATAAATACATCTATGCAGCGTTTTCAAACGAAATCGTGTGTTTCCACATTTTTATCCGTAGCGAGGCGACTTTTACGTCTGCTGGCGTTTAGTGCGGTAAACCTTATGAAGTTTGCTTTGATATTGCTTTGTGTGCCCAACGCTTTCTGCTCGGTTGAGTGAACGAGATAAATTAAGTGTCAAGTTACAGCAAGTTTTCATAGTCTTAACCACTCTGAAGTTGTTTCCAACTTACAAATAGATATTTAAGAAAAAAATATTATTTTAAATATTTGAATAGGATAAGCTTTTAGATAAATCCTAGCTTTCTAATATATTTTTCTGACAGATCATGTTTGCGTTACTCATATAGTGCTCTTAGTTTTCAGACATGTAGTTTTAACAAGAGTATGTATCTGCCTAAGCGTATATTTAATTTATTAATACTTAGAATCTGCAATCAATTCTGAATTGAACTTACCAATAAAAGTAAAGACAAAACGCCACTTGCAAGAGCTTATCAAAACCACACCACCGCAGTAAATTAAGCACGAAAATTGTGCCGCAAACCAATATCCAAAAATAATAGAGTGGGTATGAAATTCTATAATCAGAATCAAGATAAGAATTCAATTTATATTTCCGGGGAGAACCATGGCCCCTTTCTGTTTTAAATCAAACGCACCCTTACTTATATTTGATTCTAAATCAGTTGATGCCAATCGTAAAGTTGTCCCGCCCGCAGAAATATCGAAGCTACTGATATAATCTGTCAGAACAAACAAATTATTGCTATCGGATAATGCTCATGGGAAAACTAATCAAAAGTTTCAATGTAGTAAAAATTCGTCCAACAGTAAAGTTGTGATTGTTTTTTGTTTTATACAAATAGGGACAAATGAATATTATTTAGAAAGTATTAAGAATCAGGACTGAAGTCATAGTGTTTCTTCACTTGTAAGTACCTTATGTTATATGAATTCAGCACTGTTATTACTTTATTAGTAAGATAAAACAAAAGATAGGGAGTACAAATAACAAAATTAGACATCATTAAGGTATAAGCCATCATATAACATTTATTGTAATATAAAAGACACTGAACGAAAAATTGTCTTGATATCTAACTCTGTGTAAATTGCATCAATGGGTTTTGTTTTGTTACTTTTCACGCTATTCCCATTTCTTACGCAGATTGTTTAATGCATATGTGCAACATAAAATAAAGCCTTATAATGTCCATTACCATTAACTACATCAAGACGGAAAAGATAATTGTATTTACTTAGTAAGGGTATTTTGTGCAACATACTTTGAAACACAGCATTGAATTGCCTGCCGTTTAGCAAATATCTTTCTTTGACCCTTATATGTCTGTGTAAGTAATCCTAAGACGACACTGTCTTTAACACATAAGTCCACCCACAACAAAACACAGCTTTAGCCACAAAGCTGGCGACGTTTAAATCGAAGTCCCCTAAATCAAATTGACATTGTGGACCGCATCCCGAACTCATTCATCAATCGAGGATTCAACTAATAGTTTCGTTTGCGACTTTAGTCTTTGATACATTCCAAAAGGAGACAAGTCAATGGGATGGGGCCTTTACTTTCTCTAAACTCACATGTAGCCGAATGCCTTCTTTCCTTATCTAGCTTTATACTTTATGGTTTTTTCTGCTATAAGAAAATAAAAATTAGGAATAACCACGGCATAACTTTTTGATCTTTAACCTTCGCGTACCATGTTTCCAGACACAATAGACAATTAATTGTTATAAACCCGCCCGCAGGTCTTATGGGATTTGACAGGTTAAGCAATACTAGTAGACATACACACATCAACACTGTCTAGGGATATACAGAACATAGTATTATTATATCCAAATAAATATGAAAAAAATAAACATGAAAATTTATTAATCAATAGTAATAACGAGAGACTTATGTGAAATGTATACGTTACACCTAGAATTGTCGCAGTTATGTCTATTCCTATGACGAAAGGTTATATATTATTGTAAAATAGAACACAAAAAAGTTAATTCAAGCTACAATTTGGTTAGGTAAAGTCCTTTGCAAACTATTTATGCAATCTCAACCCAGTAAATTACAGCGATAATTTTGATCAATGCACCAGGTTGGAAACGTAAACAACGATGGCGTAAATTTCAGTGGAAACGTTCCTAATCTGATATCACAGTTTTAGGTCAAACGTCCACTTAGCACGGAACACGATGAGAGTAAACAAATACTTAGCGTTTCGTGCTTTAGTTCCATGCAAATATTCGCTGAATGTTGCAAGTTGGGTAGGCCATAGAAACTCCCACACGGCTCTTAACTGACAGTTACTTTCAAAACAATTACGCTTCCACTTCTCAGTGAGACACACGGGTGTTCTGTTTGGTCAACAAATTAGAGCAATCATGCTCGGGAGACTTAGATTTGGGAAATGACACTGCAAAATACTGTTGGGTGACAACTATGATAGATTACTACAAACAAACAATTTGACTTGGATTATTTCAAATGGAATTGTTCGTTAAGGAGTACCTACTTATATTTTTTAATTTAATGTAATTGTCTAGTAGTTTGCACACCGTTTGATGTTGGTACCTACAAAGTAGGAGACTTTTTAGGTACCAGAAACACACAATTCATTGCACAATAACAATAAGTCTGGCAGACGACAGTAATACATAGATTGGATTTGGGTTTGTATGGCGCAAAGTGCCAATGTGTGTGCAATTTGAGCACAAGTATTTTTGTTAGCTATTGTAAGGGATTTCCGAACGCAATCCATTGCTGCTGTGCGCGCGCGTTCCCGCCAAATGTTTGACAAGTATCTTCCCTTTCTCTTGCACGATTCACTCTGTACATGGCGTCATATTTCTTGTGAATTAATGTGATTTATTAATTAAAATGTGTTTTAACTGAGCTCCCTCACACTTTATATTCCTCATAGGTGTGAATTTGTTTCTATAGCTAGGTGTTGTATTGCTGCAATTTATTGCATACACAACAAAATGCGAACTTTACTAACAGTACTAAGTTAGGCATAAGTTATTGTACTGCTTTGGTGAAATTGTCTGTTTGCTATGTACTTTTAACTTAAACCTCCCACGATACCATTTCGTACGAGTATAATCATCGCATTGTTTGTCAAACTTCACGTCTCAACGTCTCAGAGATGCAATGAAACACGTTCCGTCTATCTAGGCAGACATCATCACGATTCAGTGATTTGCATATAATGACTACTTAAAAAGCGACTAACATGAGTTGTGTGGCTGTTAACTGAATATTATCGTCTACAATGTCAACGCTTGATCGTTGATTACTTTATAGAGTTCATGAATATTGTACCTTTCATGGGCTTTTTATTGACTCTGTGGTTTTGAATGTGAATGTATCATGCAACTGGATTTACGGTCTGAGATAAGGTTTTCTAATACTTACCTATCTATAACTGTATATCGTGTAGAGATGTATGGTAACTGTTTAAAACATTCAACGAGTTGTATAATTCCCGTTTAAAAATGACACAAAATTTTATTTTAAAATTGAAATTTAAATATGATAACCTTAGAAGTATGTTAAAGGCCAGCACATAGAAAACATTCAAGAGTCATTACACAATTTAATAATTAGGCCGTTGTCGGTGGAGTCTTTTCCACAATTATCTGCTTTCCGCCCTTCTTTTCACCTAACACATTCACAGGTATCCCTAGTTCCTATATCAGCATATTTTGCAACCTTAGTTTAATTCTTGTTGCGTCTGTCACTACCGCGAGTGTCAATTGTTTACGATTACGATAGTAATTTGTCATTGTTACTCACAATCGGGATCAGTCGGCAACAGACGTAGATTAATGTGAGATTTTATCAAGCGTGTCACCTGGTTGGGCGGGCTTTGTAACCTGGATTGCGGTTTCTACACCGTCGAAGCTGCGCTTTATTGTGCAGAAATCAATGTTGCAAAATAATTGCTTTTATGGAGGAACTCGTTTAATAACAATCACTGCTCAGTATCAGTACAAAGCACAAATCCGCAAGGATTTGTGCTTTGTACTAAATCAAGATCTGCTATAGGCAGTCGAGCACTCACTAGTTAGGCTAAACAAATTTCCTCTTATTATGAAAAAAATAATTAAGTATTAGCCAATCAATTAGAAAAGCATGTTTCTTTTAGGTCATGTCACAGATTGCATTTCTAATTTTTCTGTTAATATAAAGTCCTGGTTTAAACTTAATCTAACTTTTATGTAATAAGACTGATGAAGTCTTAAAGAGGCTAAATAGATAATCAACCTAAAAACGAATAATTTACTGTTGATAAAGAAGAACTTCTAACGAGCAGCATCAAAATTATCAAACAATCATTTTTATACTATTCTATTAAATTGACAAGCAACAATATTTCTATGAATAAGTATACAAATAGTAGATAGTAACCGATGCTTATGACTCACTTTTTATAGAATTCATTTTAAACTCATTACCACGACCCATAAACATTAAAAAAACAACAAACACCGTACCCAAAGTAATTAATCGTTACCTCAAATCCTTTGCTAAGTTCAACCCAAGCTAAATTATGTTTACTCCGATAAAATATTGACACCAATCCGCTGCTGGTTACCCTGAACGGGGTTACCCGTTAACCCCTAAGTCCACAGGTCATTTTCTGCTTGATACTCTTGTACAGGCCTGGAAGGCTGGGTGCACATAAGCGATTTAGTTGCAACATGCAAAGATTTAATTTTCTTGACAAGTTTTCTTCTCAAAACATAGGATGGCCACGAGACAATCACATTGGCACATATCTACTGTAAGGGAGCTCAGTTAAAACACATTTTAATTAATAAATCACATTAATTCACAAGAAATATGAGGACGCGTACAGAGAGAATTGTGCGAGAGAGAGGGAAGATACATGTCAAAACATTTGGCGGGAACGCGCGCGCACAGCAGCAATGGATTGCGTTCGGAAATCCCTTACACTACCCATGTGACGTTGGCGAGAAAAAAGTGAGTTTGTGGAAACGCAGCCTACGGGGCCCTGAACAAAAGTCTTAAAAATTGGTTTTACTCGTATATTTTTTCCAACTAATACTGACACTGGAATTTTCGGCCTTAATTTTTTTACACATTTGAACGATCCTTGATTGTTAGCACACAAGGCTGCGGACATGTTAAGGGCAAATTATTTTTAAGATGTTTAAGTTTATTGTTATTCTCTACTCAAATTACATAATTTAAATTAATCGCATTACCGCATGATGTCGCCAATGTGCAGCATACTGCTGCCTAATCCTGGGCAGCGGCAAGGCCTTTTGATCCCGGCATAGGCTTCAAAGGCACGAATGCAGTGCATTGTCGAGGGCCGCTGTTTAGTACAGTTCCGCGTGTAATCCCGGATTATCCCGACGTGTCGTGTGGCCACAACACGCTGGTAACTAATTGGAGTGCCTAGGTAAAGGTAGGTTCACATTAGGACGTAGCGGATGCGTACCGTCGAGGAGCTGGCAGTATCTGCTATCATCAGGGCATTTCTTCTAATCACACTTTCCAACAACTTCAACTTATGTTTACCTTGGATTACAGCAAGGCCTAGCAGGCAAATAGTGACTACGCTATTCATAACTAAAATAAAAAATATAAGCGTGCATTAAGGTATTCTTAAGATACTGTCTCACCACTGCTCCACTAATACACCGAGGAACTTAGTCTGTCAGTGTGGCACTCACGGTTCATGCGCTTGGGTAGAATGTTTGCGCGAGGTTGGCACAAGCAAACTCTCTTGGCACCCGTAAACGAAGAGGCCAACCACAAATGAATCATTCTATCGATGGTGAATAATCACAATACGTCAAGCAGATTCTGTTGGTAACATTCAAACCAAGTAACGTAACACTGGCTGTAGGTAATATTGTTATCGTACAAATACTAGCTGTTATACGCACTCTATGCTATGCCTTGCTTCAAAATGTGATTGTGCCCTATACAAGTGTAGGACATGGAACAAAACTTAGACCGTACATACGCAGTAATTACCAACGTGTTAACAACTGCTCTGGATGTATCGAGGTTCGGGTAGTACAACAACGGTCTTATTAAAAGCATCCGCGTGTTATGCGAGTTATACATTGAAGATTGACAATGAAAAACTTATCAATTGGTACAAAACAACCTTTTTTGACTACAGTTTTTGATCTCTGAATATTCCGACTGGAATCTGCGTTCCACTAAAATTTTCAAATTCTTTTTAACAAGAAAATGTAACTAACTTCTAGGTTAGATTTTCTTTGGTAACTTATATTTTTAAATACCTTAAAGTTGGATTTAAATTTGCCTTCTCGTATATAGTAAGGTTCCACATTCAGATTTCAGATACCAGAGACATTGTATTTGCAGCTAAATTAACAGCGTGTTGGCCGAATTGAATGTCTACACCCGAAAAGGATTCGAGAGCTAGCCAACTTTTCTGATTGAATTTTTAATTAAACCTTTTCGGCGGTGACCCTGGTGAGTGACTATTTGGTTTTGGCAACATTAAAAAAAGGAAAGAGTGATTCGTGAAAATTGTACTCTACACCAATATTTTAAAGAAGAAATATTTGTTTGTTTGTTTGTATGTATTGAATAGGCTCCGGAACTACTGAACCGATTTAAATTTGATACAGAGATAGTTTAAGACCCTGGGAAGGACTTATGCTACATTTTGTCTCGATATAAAATAATTCGGATGGTAAAATGAGGGATGAAAGTTTGTATTAAAAATATGACTTAGCTCAGGCGAAGTCGCGGGGAACTGGTATATAATATATTTTTAACTATGTAAAACATTACTTTCGATCCTACTTGTATTAAATAAATGAATGACGAAAGTTTAGTTACTAACTAGACTTTTTATTGTACTTTTTGAAAGATGATCATCTTTATCTTTGATTATGAAATCGAACTTAATTTATGAGTCACCGTGATTGTTTTTACTAGGTTAAAGTATGTTGTGTAGGTATGACTTCCTCAAAATCCAATAGTAGGTGGTTACAAATATTTATAAGTTATAAGATACCGGTCCTTTCACTTAAAAAAAAACATATCCCGATCTTTCAAAGACACAGAACATTGCTTTCCTCTTGATTTGACATGACTGCGATAGATAAAACCGCATTTCGGTCCTTCATCAATGCTTTTCGCTCACCACATTAACTTTCAACTTTCGCACCCCTTTGACGTCGCGTCGGCGCCACGTATCAGACTGAAAAATTACAATCCCTAATTCGTGACCGAATGATTGAGCGGTGCTAGTATTCGCCGTTCATTGTCTGCGGCACGGCTGTCGAGCACCCAGGCCAGCCGGCCGGCACCATTTGTCAGTCGAGATCGTTTGTCGTGCGTCGTACATAACTAATTGCCGTTGTAAATCCTACCCGCACGCGACAGAACGCGTCTCGCGCCAGCAAGACCGAATGAACGAGTGAGTGAACGACGGCCGTCTTTGACATGTATTTTTTATCTTTTAGTCATGGCAGTAGGCTGCAACGCATATTTTTTACTGATTTTTTAGCACATTCTTGATGTCAACGTATTCCTTAAACCCTGACTTCTCTATAGCAAAAGCATTAATGGAATTAATTCACTTTCGCATTTACTATGAATGGATGAACGACGCCTGATCTAAAAATACATAGCTTGCTGCTGCAAACCCATAAATATATAAATTCTTATATGTGGGATGGACACGCATCAACTAGCCTATTTATTGCCTATGCATTGTATGTAATAATGTTCTTATTCGAATTCACACATCATTTTCATGTGATAAATGCGTAACACCCTTTGTATTAAGCAAAAAGAACGAATGAGTGAACGACAGATTGTAAATGTACTTTACAGTTGTCATTTGTTTTATTAACCTGTCCGCGTATGTTATGGTTGGGATTTTGGCACTAGAATAAAGGAATGACCATACAGATACACGTCAATTCTAATTTATTTTCAAATAAATTTAATTCTTCAAGCTTTGAGATGCTCTTCATTACTAACTAGTTTATTTATTTGCCGTCAGAATTTGATTTCAAAATCTTGAAACGAGAAAGTTAGTCATGTTATAGCAATTCTAGTTTGCCCTGATGAATTGCGCGATATGCTACTTTGATTAAGTTTTGATGACTAATCCTGACTCATAGCCGTCTAGAATTGTAGACACTACAAGTTGAATGTTTTGAAAGGCCTTGTATGCCGTTATTGTTTTAGTAGGCGTTGTTATAAATCTTGTCATTGGAAATACGTCTATTATAAACAGTACAGTAGTAGTCGGTCAAATTCCTATCCGTAGTGACTTAATACGTTTGATATGTAAGGCACTTTAGACAACTCTAAGAAAATCGTATCACTGTAACTTGTATGGTACAGCAGACATTTCAGGCAATAATTCGGTAAGTATTTATGTGTAATGTAAATGTATACCTACGTTGATTTCCTAAAAACCCAGAATAATGCCTTAAGGTTCCATTCCATTTTTTTAAATAAATGAAGATCATGGTCCATGTTACTTGTCAATGAAATGTATTTCATTTGTTGATGTTATTTGTATGTATGGGATAAAACAGACAAACAAGAATAAAGAGAACAAGCGAAACTCACTTCACACCTTTGTACAGAATATTCAATATCCATTTTGGAAGATGAGTGTGTACTAAAAATACCAAATGTACGCACTTTCGAATAGGGTTGGCACTTCCTAACCCCTTAAATGAAACGAATGAATCGCAAATGAATCTTAAAAGTACATGGGCGACCGAGCTTTGGTCGGTTACTACTATTTAATAAAAAGCTTTATAATTTAGTAGTTAAAAATAAAAAGAGCTATAAACTAAGAAATATAAAAAAAAAACAAAAGAAAAAAAAAATTCGCCACCGAGCAAGATTCAAACCCACCACTTTTGCATTTCTTCAGTCCGAAGTTTTATGCACTCAGCCACGACGCTCATGCTTACCGATGTGAAATTATCGACTCTATTACTTACTAATACCTATGCGTCGAACAATTGGGAAACAAAAAGGCATGAAAACTTAGACATAAGACTAAACTAGATCGATTTTTCACCCCTGATAACCCGCACATACTGAATTTAAGCTAAATCGATTAAACCGTTACCGAGATCACAAATATATGTACGTAATAAATATTATACAATAATTTTAGTTATGATATTGCAGGTATTACCTAATTGATCCGATGGTTTATCCTGATTCCGTGTTTTGGATGGCACTTAATCCATTGACATATTATTAACATAAGTAATTATCACATATAAAATAATACCTTTAAAAATAATATTGACACTTATTTACTTCAATTTCCTAGGACCTTAGAGTAAATGCAAAAAAACAGTTTTTTAATAGTATAGGTATTACACAGGCTTAGAAGTTTCATTATTATATTCAAATCTTTTGACAGCCCTAGTCAAACTGGTAGTAGGCACATCAGCAGTAGATGTTTCGCGTGATAAACGAGCAGTATTAGGGCTGTGATAGACGCATTATACGAGTCACTATTGACGGAGTTACCCGCTGACAGGGATGACAAACCTATTTGTGAAAAACTGCAAAGGTTTTTATGTTTTTTAGGGTTCCGTACCTCAAAAGGAAAAAAGGAACCCTTTGTTATAGGATCACTTTGTTGTCCGTCTGTCCGTCTGTCCGTCTGTCTGTCAAGACACTTTTTCTCAGGAACGCGTGGAGGTATAAGGTTGAAATTAATATTAAATACTTATGTCTATGGTCCCTTAAAGCTGTAAAAGAATCAAGCTTTTAAGTTAACGCAAGCAAAAGAAACGTCCAACATATTCCTATTTTCTAACATTTTTCCCCGTTTCTCAGGGGAATCAAAACCTATAGAGTACTTCCGATAGACCCAGAACCATGAAATTTGGCAAGAAGGAAGGTCTTACATCATTAGTTGAGGAAAAAGTCCGAAAATCCATAATTTGTCGTTTAATCAAATACAAAAAGAAGTTTTTGCGAAGTTATCGCGAAGAACAAACAATTCTGGTTCAAAAAAATCTTAATAGATGGCGTTGTTTGGTTTTAACTCGCGATAAGATGCGATATTTCTGAAATAGGTAAATCAAGCAGCAAGTAAAGTACGACTGATAAATTAAGTATTCTGGTCGTTTTGGTTAATGTTTTCGAGAATTACACTTCTTAACTAACACGCTTTTATTATTTTATAAATAAGGTCGACCTGTAGTCCTGTACGTAACTACGAGTATATAATGGAATTTAAGTTAAATAATTTAACCATCTTTCAAGGATCGTAGCGTCTTGGAAAATGGCAGCTGTATGTAGTTCTGATGACAATACAATAATATGGTACTGTCGAACTGATCTGATGATGGAGCCGGAAGATATGAACTAAAACATTATGAAGGAACATCGTATCATAGCTGTGTTTGGACTTATTAGAAAGATCTTGTGATGCACTTTGGCCACGATTAAGTTTTAAGGTCTGATGATGAAGCCGGAAGATAGGCACTGGTATTCCATGATAGAATGTCGTATCATAGCCGTGTTTGGAATTGTTGGAAATGTCTTGTGGTGCACTTTGACCACGATTAAGTTTCAAGGTCTGATAATGTAGCCGGAAGATAGGCACTGGCACTCTATGATAAAATATCGTATCATAGCCGTGTTTGCACTTGTGTGTAGTTCTGATGTCATAACAATAATATGGTACTGTCGAACTGATCTGTTGATGGAGCCGGAAGATATGAACTTTAACTTTATGATGGATGGAACAGCGTATCCTACTGTGTTTGAATGTTAGAAAAGTCTTGTAATGAACTCTGACCACTATTAGGTTTTTAAGGGCTGATGATGAAGCCGGAATATAGGCACTGGTATTCCATGATGAATTATCGTATCATAGCCGTATTTGGGCTTGTTAGAAAGGTCTTGAAATGAACAATATTTTTTTATTATTCATACTTCTACTAACTGACCTGGCGAACGTTGTTTTGCCTTCCTTTGCAGTGGATACTTATCACTTGAGTGCTTTCACATTTAGACCACTTTAGCAGCGCTTTTGACGCGCTGCTGATAATTTCATACTATAAACGGAGCGCAACAGCCGCGCGGTATAGCTGCGCGACATTCGCATGCGCTCTCTGCATTCAATCAAGGCGCTGCGCTAGTGTTGTTTTATTATAGGACAATAACAACATTGGATTATAGGACAAGACAGGATAGGACAAGGTTATAGGACAATAATAACCATTTTGAAGGCACTTTTAAAAAGCTTCGACAGCGCTACTGTATACGGCATAGTCGCGCTGCTAAAGTCGCCTAAATGTAAAAGCGTTTTAAGTGATAAGGGTGTAGCCACCCTGCAAAATACGGAACCCTTCGTGCGCGAGTCCGACTTGCACTTGGCCGGTTTTTTATCTTTATCTATCTTGCGTAACAGAGAAGGTATATAAATAGCGAGATCACTAAAGTTTATCAAAAATGCTGCTCACTTAACTTATCGAAACTTAAAATCTATCCTTCTATGTGAATATCTAAATATTATATTTTAAGTACCAACAAAAAGTGATTTATTAATGAAATCTTACACCACATCAATTTAAACGCATTACACCTACGAGTTTATTTCATGAAAACAAATTCAGTACCTAAGTATGATCAAATTTAAGTAGGATCTGCTCATACTTCTTATAATTGTTTGGACTTACTAAAATTAGCACTGCTGCTTGTTTATCCTTGACAAGTCTGATGCTTAAACCAATAAAACGTTTAGGCATTTTTAAACCAAAAATAGCTCTTTGATATTTCGTCGGAGCATTCAGGAGACGGCGCCGGCGTCACCAGATGAAATATCTCTTAATTAATATAAATGTCAACCATTTTACTTGAAAATTGTAAACTTTACCAAGTTCATGCAGTCAGAGTTCAATTTATAGTGGTTAATCAAGGATATGTGATATGCTTAGCGCAAAGCGTCATACATCAAATAGACTGTGGTGAGTGGACGAGCAATCAACATTCTAGCACTCACAGTATCGAGTAAAGCTGTACGTTTCCGTTGTAAACTGAACTTTTATAGTACAGGCAACCCTTTTTGCCAAAGTCCAGCTTAAATTGGACTTGTGTTACTTGAATGGACACTGCTTTATGTAGAAGCCGTCAGCTTATTTTAATATTTACATAACTACGAGGGTCAAACTGAAAGTTCTTAGAACTGGCCACTTATAAACAATATAATAAAAAAAATATTCTAAAATTTGAAAATAGAACTCTTTGCCAATATTACTGAGTATATATTTCATTCATTTGTCATTTGTTTTACGACTTGGCGGCAAATTGAAAATTGTCTGTGTCACGTCAAAATGAATTTAACACGAGAAAATTTTCGTGCAATGATTTTTTATGACTTTCGATGTCATTTAAGTCAACAAGAAAGTTATGATAGACTACGATTGGCCTTTCACGATGAAGCCCCATCTCGTGCGACTGTTTACAACTGGTTTAATGAGTTTAAACGTGGTCGCACTAATCTCACTGATGATGTACGTGAGGGACGGCCTTCTACGGCGACGACTGAAAATAACATCTGTGTTGTGCGGCGTATGATAGAGACTGACAAAAGAGTGACCTATCAGCAGATTCGGACAAGCTTAGGCATCGGTATGAGTCAAGTGCACAAAATCCTCCACGAACATTTAGCGGTCAGGAAGCTTTGCGCCCGGTGGATACCTCATAATTTGACTAAGGCTCAAAAACTCCATCGTGTGGATTGGTGCCGTAAAATGATTGAAAGATTTAACGGAGGTGACTCAAATGCTGTGTTCGACATACTAACAGGTGACGAAAGCTGGATTTACTGTTATGATCCTGAAACCAAAAGACAATCTGCTCAGTGGGTGTTTCCTTTCGAGGAGTTGCCAACTAAAGTGAAGAGAGATCGAAGTGCGGGAAAAAAAATGGTGGCCTCGTTCTTTGGAAGGATAGGTCATTTCGCAACAATTGTGTTAGAGGATCAAAAAACAGTTTCTGCAGAATGGTACACTACCAATTGTTTGCCACTTGTCTTGGAAAAAGTTCGAGAGAAACGACCTCGCAGTAGGATCCTCCTTCACCACGACAACGCCTCGTCGCACACCGCCAAGCGAACGATCGACTATTTGGCGACATCAAACGTTGAATTACTGGGTCACCCGCCGTATAGCCCCGACCTCGCGCCTTGTGATTTTTATTTATTTCCAAAAATTAAAGAAAAACTTAAAGGAAAGCGGTTTATGAATGCTGAAGAAGCGGTGGCTGCGTATCGCGATGCCATTGAAGAGACCCCTAAGGACGAGTGGGCAAAGTGCTTTTCCCAGTGGTTCCATCGCATGCAGCGGTGTATTGACGTCAATGGACAATATTTTGAAAAGATATAATAAAACTAATAACTGGCTAATGTAATCAGTTTTTGATTTTCTAAGAACTTTCAGTTTGACCCTCGTATCGTTTAATTACTAAGAATTTTGTTTTACATTAGTTGTAACATGCAGATTATATGGGTATAGTCATCTTTAACTAAAAATGGCTTTGAAAGTAAATATAAATAATGCAACCTAATTACATTGAATTTCGCTCACAAAAATTAATCGACTGTGTCGTCCGGTGGGACTCGTACCCACGTCCCTTCGCTATCCGGGCGAGTACTCTTACCAACTGAGCTACGAAGGACGTTGGTCAACCGACGAATTTTAATTATAATTATAAGCTAAGCTGATTTCATCTTAACTGATGGTTAAATATTTGTAAAAATATACTTGAGGAATGTACATGCACATGTACATTCCTCAAGTATTGATGAAATCGAACGCCGGCTCACTGGCGTAGCAAGCACTTACAAAAATTCGTCGGCTGACTAACGTCCTCCGTAGCTCAGTTAGTAAGAGCACTCGCCTGGATAGCGAAGGGACGTGGGGTCGAGTCCCACCGGATGACACAGTCGATTAATTTTTGTGAGCAAATTTCAATTTGATTTCGTAAAAACTTGCAAAATAATTGCTTAAGTTATAAAAATAATTATAACCTAATTACAGTAATTACAAATGTTATTTTTGCGAATTGATTTATTATAATGCTTTGTTGCACCCATTTTCACATTCGTATCGATCATGATTAAGCTGTCAAAATATACAAAAACAATTTTCAACGAAATACTAATGGCTAAAGTTAGTTTTTTTGGACGAGATTTCTGTGAATAAAATTTTTAATGAACAAAGTTAAGAAAATACTTTGATATTAGACTATCTATGGTTATTGTTCACTGCTATATTGTTAACTAATAGTTATTTTGCTACACACACTTTGTGGTCTCTTTCACATATATTCATAAATTGCTTCGCAAATAGTTTCTAAGTAGATTCGAGGTCCTATAGATTTCGTTCCGCTCAGTTCCCGGGTATTTTGTATGCACATTTAATGCAATCATCTAAGCCAGTGATCCGGAACCGTAAATATTTATGCAAACCCACACGACGCCGTTTCGTTGGCAGAAGCCAAGTTGATCAGCCAGGTAAAAAAAAGAATTTTTTTAATATTTTTTATAATATTTTTTTTATATAAAAATAGTTAATGCTTAAACAGTAACTTGTAGGGGAAATTACACTAAGATAAGTAAGGGAAGTGTGGGAGGGACATTGTACGAGGAATAGAATTAACATCTTGCCATGGCATTTGAAACTTATTATCAAAATCATGATATTTTCTTGCAGCAACTTAATTCTTCTGTTAGACGGACAATCAATCACATCGATTATAAGACTGCTACTCCGGACATCACTAGAGTATGGGGGACATCACTAGGACTGCCAGAGGAGGACGCGATGGATTGTGCCGCGCAGATGGCTTTTACTATAATTTCTGTAATAAAACAATGAAAAAGAGAGTGTTATTCAAACAAAGTGTTCTACTGTTTAATACTACATACCTAAGATATTTAGCCTAAACATATCTTTACAGCATATACTTTGATATTTTATATGACTTACATATATTAAAAAAATGTATCAACATGCAAATTATGTGTTTCATTAAGTTTTGTTTTAAGTTTGAGTGTGTTGGTCTGGCAAAAAAAAAATCAAATTCTTTAGCAAAACCACTCCAATTTTCACTCAATCAGTAAACCACTATAATTTTCTTCCGAGCTTCTTTTTCGGGAGGTCATCACAAAATTGTTGACAAGGTTTGCTGCGTTTATTTAAGCTGTGGTTGGGACGTTGGCACAGATACTGGCCGAGATATGCGCATTTCACATGCATCTTTCCTTAGAGTAATCTTAATTTACAATTACTCACGCCTAAGAGACCCATTTTGATGTCAGTAATCAAGCGAAACTACAGACTTTCTATGGTTTGTCTTCTAAGAATGGCCAAAGTGAAACGAGACAATATTATATTCTACCGAGAAAATTGTCTTAACTTTACGTTTGGAAGTTAACTTTGCATGCGTTAGTAAAATCAAAATAATATACACACAGTCAAGTAGTTACTTATTGCAATTATTTTAATCTTATTTTATTCATTCAGAAACATTTCTTCCAATAGATTTCGTAACTAAATTATACCATTTGCATTTATAATTTTTTGTTTAGTTTTTTCGTCTGGTCTGTTTAAACCCCTACTTTGATACGTAACAAGCGTTATGGTCACATTACGTTGATGCTGTACGTGTGTGCAGCTGTACACCTACCCTGATGTGTCAAATTACTGCAACCATATTTCAACTTTACGTTGATCATGTAGAGCTCCATATCGTTTGAGATATTTTGACATATTTGGGTAAGTTGATGCGGGACCCACTGTACATATGTGACCGTTCGGTTATATGCTTACAACCAAACTTGTATCATCGACCGACCACTGCAGAGTTGGAAGATGCATATGTTCAGGAGTGGACATCTTGCGGCTGAAAACGATGATGACAAGTACATTTTGTATAAAATTCAAGAAAGTACTGTGTTATCGTTGCCAACTACATGTAAATTAGTCACAAATTTATTCGAAACCCACAAAATAGACTGAAATTAGTAACATACCCATATAACATTCAAGGATGAAAGGAGATTGGGAGAAGCAACGATACTCGTTTACCGAATGGTTATATTAGGCGGAAAACACGAACTGAATACATTTTATCTTGTTACCAAATTGGGACTCTCATATTATTAAAGGAACGACGAAACGACTTCAAATATATTTTATGCGAGAGTAATAAAATGAGTAGTCAAAACATAATGCGAATATTTTATATGAAAACTCTTTGCGTATTTTTCTAACAATCGAGCTACGAAGGATCAAAGAGATTCTGCTTATGAAACCAGTATAGGCTTCATGTTATTTTTATGTGCTTTTGTGGATTTTATCAAGTGTGTCGTTATATGAATATTTTTTAACATCATTTTATTAAATACCTATGGTCATTTGTGCTTATGTAGATGTAGATACGAATACTTAATTATATTTTCAGTTTATTTACAATAACTCAACATTCAAAGACTTAAAATAAACAAGGAGCCAAGCCCGTACTACAATAACTTAAAACGAGGGTAAAGCTAGAGCACATTTATGTATTTCTAAACTATGTACCAAAAGCAATCATTAAGTTATCTAAGATTAAACCTTTTCCTAAATCAACTTACGGT
Organism: Pyrausta nigrata; assembly: GCA_949316185.1. Taxonomy (NCBI): domain Eukaryota; kingdom Metazoa; phylum Arthropoda; class Insecta; order Lepidoptera; family Crambidae; genus Pyrausta; species Pyrausta nigrata. The sequence goes on along the minus strand of OX438947.1, from coordinate 12,217,461 downwards.
TTTTGCCAGGGCTTATAACATTGCTACTTTCTAAGTCGAAGTATCAATTGTACTTTGAACATATAAATAATATCAAATAATAAATAAATTCTCTTGATAAACACACCTACACACCTAGCTCCTAATTATAGCAACTAGGATAACGGATATACATATTTATGTACGTTTATAATGACGAATGCCAAAAAAAATATGACTTAGGTACATATTATGCTCGTGCTCATTACACAAACATTTGCGCCTTGCGAGATTTTAACCCGCAAACTTCGATTTTGTAGACCGAAGCGCAAACCACTACACCAAAACGGTCGTCAATATTAAGACTATTAAGTAAGTAGAAGAAGGTAAGCACTAAAGAGTTAACATTTGCAGTATTTGTAGGTAAAGGCTTGAAGTAAAGCAAGAAACACATCACTAGCTTCAAGAAACGCAGTCGATAGGTTTAAGCTTCTTTGATTAAAGTCCTAACTAAGATCTGGATCTAGCTGATACATTTTTAAATCGATGTTCAGAATTCGTTAATACTCATATTAGATTATTAATACTTATTTACCATAAAAAACACATAATAAACAATCCCGCTCCATAAAATATGATACCGAAATAGTATTATTGCAAAATATGAAGCTTGTGCAAAAATTAAGCTTTTTAAGGTAAGGAATGGAACTTTCTGCCCTTTAAAATATTTTGAAATAATTTAAACACGCCTGCGTATCGCACGCGCTACGTTCACTGGGAGACCTCACAAGATGTTTGTAAAGCCAACTTTCCAAGACTATTCATGTACACGAACGTGATCTTATTTTAAACCTTGGTACTTTGTGCGGCTCAGACATGGTCCATTTTGCAGTATAAATAAAAACTTCCTACGAGCTAATCTTTTCTGAATACATTTCATTTTGCAGTTTCTCCGGGCAGGGTGTAACTTTTTACTTTTCTTTAAGAGATTCCGAGATGAAACCGCAGCGTAAACAAAAGTATTTCATTCATTTTAAAAGTTACCATCAAATGGTAAACAGGACTTCAGAACAGCTTTTTTCTGAGTTGATTATACTATTTATGTATAAGATTTGTGTTATTAATTTCTTTACCAATTCTGCAAACATCAGAAATTAGAATATTGTTTCTAAACCATAGTTTGATAAAATTGTATGCAATAATATGCATACAATTTCAGCAAACTATGGTTGAACTGTATTTTGTGTTTTAATAAAATAAATAAAAGTGTGTCATCCAATACGTCTTAATTAACTTTGGCAGCATTCATTTCAAGGTAGCTCGTTTAAATCTCTCTGTCAAGTCGTATCTTCTGCACGTTATCTGATCAAGTGATAAGAGCAACATAGTACAGGACATGAAAAGAGCAACTTAAGGCCTTTGACGACAAACTGCACTCGAGGCTACAATCGATAGACAATGGATTGTTTGGCTTTTGTTCGCGAATCATAAAGCCGAGGCTGCAGTTTGTCTTAGTAGTTCTTTGAAAACGTTCCACTCACTGAAAGCATTGTATGGGTTAACATCTTCATACAGTTGTTTTTGAAGTGAATAGTACTAAGATAAGTAAGCGTCCTTCTATAGTTTCTGTTTAGTATCGGCAAACGGAAGGCTTGAAAGACATCAGCTTAGTTTAGTCAAAGGCAATAACATAAAACAATCAAAATTATACCTAGCAACACTTTCTTTATATGGAAATGTTGGAAGCATTTCACTTTTGTTCAGATATTAGGTATTGCTTTCAAACTAATATTTTCTTAAGTCAGTGACTTACATACTTGCATACAGTCAAACACACAAAATAAAAAAATCCTAAAACACAGTTAAGATCCAATCTATACAAGCAGTCAAATTTCTGCGAGGGTTCCTAATTCGCTATTAAGGTAAGTCATAATCGTACCTTTTATTAATCAAATTCAACCACTTACATCGATAATATCCCAAAATTGGGGATATTCCCTCTCGTATTGCAATTTTGGATGCCAATAACAGACCAGCCGGGCGAAAACCAAAACAATCATGTGCCCCTGCCGATGAGACATCTCAGGAGAGATGGAATAGGCTCATTTGCGACACCAATGCAATACGTTTAATTTGTTACGCGGCAACCCCCCAATGATTAAGATCGAGGCGTTTGGGATTAAAAGAAAATTAAACGTCCAATGTCAACCCCACGAAACGAAAAACCAACCTTTTTTCGTCACGCATCTGAGATGGTCTCTAGTACAGATGACGTAAGAACCAAATTGGTTGATGCACTTGCAAGGTTATTGTAGGCAGACATCACCACGATCGTTGTAGAACTGATTCTAGCCCCTCAAGAATTTATTCCACGTTTGGGGCGTTTCTTTGGTAACGGCTGTTGATTGTGAAGCTTAATTAAACAGCATTATACTGGAGCTGTGCAATTTCATCGATTGCTCTAAACGATTTGGATAAGTCTGTGGTTTTGGCGCATCGAAAAGCGTCTGCTCAATAATTTGAACTTTCAAAAGTTTTAGACACAAGATATTATGGTTTCCCGTCGTGTTGGTTGTTAATTATTCATATTTTATTTTTACATTTTTTTCAATAAAATGCCGCTGACTTTGATATTGATGTAACAACTAATAAACTTAAATAAAACTTTTGACATTATAGATGAATGTATAATCTAGAACATTAATCTTTTATTTAACACGTTAAAGCACAAACATTGATGGCCTACTCTGTGCAGATTGTTTTAACCCTGTCTACCACCTGTTTTAGTTAATTTCAAAGGTGTTAATTTATTTCACAACACCTGGCATTCAACACTGTGATTATTATTGATACTAAAAAAAATTGGTAAAAAAACTTTTTAAGTTAAACGGTTTTATGTTAAACATACATTGCAATGTTTAAGATAAATGTACTAAAAACCAAAAAATAATAAAATAGATACAATCGTGGGAATTATAAACATATGCATAGACTAGACTAAAATAAAACCGTGGGGCACGTCAATTGTCTACAATCGTTGATTAAAATGTTTGTTTTGTAATGTTACACAATAATTAGGCAGTTGTTCAACCGCCAACGATGGACGTGTGATAAGTAGGGCTAGAATGTGGAAACAAGCTAGCAAGCTCGATTATAAGCGAGTTTTAGGGTTTCATAGTGGTGAGCGAGTAGTACTTTTATCATATGTTTTGTCGATTAAAGACAAACTACGAGCAGTGAAACGATTCCTCGCCAGCCAGCAGTGTGAATGTCCAACGATAAACTAGTTGAAACATCTCTTTTATTTACATGGAGTGTATAACTATTGGAATTTCCATGAGCAAGAAAATAGTAAGTAATATCCTCACCGTCTGCGGGCCAACTGCCTATTTTAACGACGAATTAAACGATTCTTCTATCGCACATTAAGTCGATAATTTGTAGACAATTGACGTGCCCCACGGTTTTATTTTAGTCTAGTCTATGCATATGTTTATAATTCCCACGATTGTATTTATTTTCTAGTTTTTAGTTTTTATTTCGCATTCTGTTTAATTCATTTAGTGCTTCATTATTGCAAGGTTTCTTGCCCGTTAGTCAACACGATACAAAATCTTGACTTGGGTGGTGGATTCAGGCTGGATTAATCAGATACCTAAATTACAGATTTAATTTCTAAATTTAAATGTTATTATTATACGCCATTTGGTGGCTGCGCCCATCTTAAATATTGAGGTTGTATAGTGCACTGTATTCTTCTTGTCAAGCCCTTTTATTTGATACCCATATTGGTGGGATTGATAAAAAATTGTTATCGGCCATTTGGTAGCGGCGGCCATCTTAGATTTCAATTTTGCATAGTAAATTGTATTCTACTGGTTGAGACCTTTCATTTGATACCCATGTTGATGGGATTGATAAAACCTAAGTTATCCGCCATTTTGTAGAGGCCGCCATCTTGGATTTAAATTTTATATAGTACATTGTATTATACTGGTTGAGCACTTTCATTTGATACCCATATTGATGGGATCGATAAAACCTACGTTATCCGCCATTTTGTAGCGGCCGCCATCTTGTATTTCAATTTTTTATAGTATATTGTATTTTGCTTGTTGAGCCCTTTCATTTGATACCCATATTGATGGGATTGATAAAACCTACGTTATCCGCCATTTTGTAGCGGCTGCCAGCTTGGATTTCAATTTTTTATAGTATATTGTATTCTGCTTGTTGAGCCCTTTCATTTGATACCCATATTGATGGGATTATTAAAACATAAATTATCCGCCATTTTGTAGCGGCGGCCATCTTGAATTTATAATGATAATGAATAAACATAATTGTATTGTCACCAAAATCCAAAGTGTATACAAAATTTCAGATTAATCGGTTGACAGGAAGAGGGTGAAATTTGAATTACTAAATTTGACCCAAGAATTATAAATAAAACAAACGGGGTGAGCTAAATAAAACCGTTTAATAAAACCGTTTAAAAATACCGAAAGCCTTAAAGAAAATGATTGACGCCTACTTCAGAGGCTACAGTGTTCTCACAAGTCACTGAAGTTGTATTAGTTCTTATATCAACGGATAAAGATCCACAATTGAATGCATTCCTGAGGATGACTGTGCGTGCTGAACGTCGTGAGGCTGCAACTTCGCGGTATTGATATAAAACCGCTAAACTATGATGGATAGTTTCCCTGAATAGAACCTTATCTTGGGATCACTATTCTCTTGAAAGTGGGGGCTTAGGGACCATTTGTAAGGATATTAGATGATCTTTTATAGGACGAAGGAAGGATGTCATTCTGGCTATTAGTAGGAGAATTGATATCTTTGAGAACCTTCCAGTCTACCTAAAACGTCGTACAATAACGTCTAAATAAAAAAAAACCGAGACTTAGAAAAAAAACTTGATGCAGGTTTTTAAGGTTTCTGATTATGGGTTTATTCAGTAAAAAGAAAAAAAAGTTTCTTTCTGTTCAGTAACTTACTAAAATAATAGATAGACAAAATATTCTCCTAAGTCTGCATGTGTTGTTTTTCCCATTTTTTATTGCATGAAACTCAATATTTTTGATATAAAGGTGGACTCATAAAGTCATTGAAAGATTGGCTCAACACAGCGCAGAAGGGCCTGGCCAAATTTAATAAGCACCGAGATTTATACGGACAGTAGGCATCGCCTTAGGGGATAGAAGATTGGAGTCAATTCTGTTATAAGTTTTCCAATTTTCGTACTGGAAACTTTGAACGCAGTTTATAAAATATTAGATTTTTTTAACTTTGACATGGGCAAAAATAATTTTCAAGTGTATACCTTTGATAACTGCATATTAAATCCCACTAATATTATAAATGCGAAAGTTTGTGAGTGTGTATGTTTTTTACTTCTTCACGCAAAAACTACTGAACGGATATGGATGAAATTTGGCACAGAGATAGATTATAGTCTGGAATAACATATAGGCTACTTTTTATCCCGAAAAAAAAAACACAGTTCCTGTAGGATACAGAAATAGTAGTTTACGCGGGCGAAGTCGCGGGCAACAGCTAGTCACATTAATAATGTGAAGCATACAATGCCAGTTAAAATATTTTAATTTAAGCATTTTTAAATTATATTATTGTTTTGATTGTATGTATTTCTAATAATATCGAATTATACACTAGTCTTCATGTAGGTATGTTCGCGCGATGATCTCAAAAACCACTAAACTGTGACATCCGCTTCAGGCATCGTTACGTCACAACCGGGGAATATATTTTATTTATTAATAACGCTACCGGAAACTCCACTCGACACTAGCGCCACTCATAGCCAAAGCCAGCCAAACCCAGCCAAGCCACCCAAACCAGCCATAGCCAACCCAGCCAAAGCCAACCATAGCCACCATAGCCAACCAAAGCCAGCCATAGCCACCACAGTTAGCCCACACCAAGCCACCGCTTGCCACCTTTCCCCACCGCCAATGTGCCTATATTGGAGGGGGTAAGCCTTTATAAGCGACGGACAGCTCAGTCTAGACTGAATCACAGCAGCCACTGAATAAGCTAAAACTATGCCAGTTTGAGTAACCATAATCATAATTATTTGAAAGTGTGTGATTCAGCAATTAAATCTGTCTGCTTAAGCTATTGTGCGTTTTCTATTTATGCCTCTCGTTTACAAAACGGAATTTTATTACTAAACAGAATGAAAAATTTCTGGGGACGATTTAAATATATAATTTTCTGCTAAGGTTTTGTGTAAATTCGTTTAAATATGACTATGATTGTTAAAGATAGACTTTAAGGAGCCTAAATCAAAAACGTTACAATCCGTTTAATATAATAACTAGCGGTCCCTCGCGACTTCGTTCGCGTAAATTTAGGATTTCCTGTATGCATTGTTAGGAGCGGAGTAGTTTTTAAAACTGTGATATCTTTCAAGATAAGAATCAAAACGCGTGCCACGGTCCCCCGCGACTTCGTCCGTGCTTTTTGATTTAACTGCTTCCCCGTTGATTTCTAGGTAGGTATCATGCATTTTATAGCTCATACAAAGCGTTCCCCGAGAAATAAGCTATCTAACACAAAATATTTTTTTCAAATCGGCTCAGCAGTTACTGTGATTAGCATGTTTAAACAAAAAAAAAATTCCTCCGTTTTTCCAGTTATAATGTGAGATATGGTGCAACCGACCCTAGCCTCTTTATAATATTAGTATAGAAAAAATACCAGTCCCCGAGGACTTCATGCGCACCTATTGATTTTACTCCATTCCTGAAAGACATAACGTGATTTTTTTAAATTACCTATCTTATAGCCTTGCTAGATACGTTGTACCTTACACATAGGTTTTTTTTCAAAATCGGACCATGAGCAGGTAATTCTGATCTGAGATAAGTGCATTCAAACAATCAATTAGACAAAAGTCAAGAAGAAATCAGCAATATTAAAGTATTATCCTGGTCACCACCGCCTTACCACGATGGCCAAAGAAAGAGCATTGCGTCTTGTCGTATTGTGTGTGCAAGCGACAATAGGTGAGTGTAGTTAAAAGGCAGGCGGAAGAGACCTCTTTGCTTAAACTCCAATTCAACACATCGTACTTCCTAGTAATTACCTACTTACTTATTACGTTATTGGAAAAAAAGGTGATTTACGAAAACTAAAAACCCAACTGCGTTTCTTTGTAATTGGAGAATGTGGCAAACCGAACTCTTTCTGTTTTTATACTCTTTTTTTTATGTTTCAATTTCCTTCTCTTTTTGACGTTTTTACTATTTTTCCAGTTGTTTTCATGTAGTTGTTTCTTTTACTTCATACAAATTACATCGATTTTTTATAAATATTACCCAAAGTTTCTTAAATATCCTCCGAAATCCCCCACATCGCGCACATTTTAATGTGGCAAACCGAACTCTTTCTGTTTTTATACTCTTTTTTTATGTTTCAATTTCCTTCTCTTTTTGACGTTTTTACTATTTACCAGTTGTTTCTTTTACTTCATACAAATTACATCGATTTCTTATAAATATTACCCACCTTTTTTATTTTAATATTTTTAGTTTTATTATTAGACTGTAAAAATTATTATATTTTTTGAAATGTTCTCTGTACTGGCTTTCATTTGATACCCATACTGCTATGCTAAAGAAAAAATCTATCGCCCCTCCCCCCTTTATTTTCATTTGCGGGCGCCATTTTTGAAATTTATATAGCCTATGTCACTCTCACAATTTTGACAAATTCAAAGACACCTCATATGTCGAAAACGGTCGAGCCGTTTGGGCTGCTGTAGGGCGTGCCAAACAATTATACATACATACATACATACATACATACATACATACATACATACATACATACATACATACATACATACATACATACATACATACATACATACATACATACATACATACATACATACATACATACATACATACATACATACATACATACATACATACATACATACATACATACATACATACATACATACATACTCTCGAAAAACATAACCCTCCTTCCGCAGTCGGGTAAAAACTCAAGCTGACCCGCAAGTTAAATACGTACAGCGCCATCGATATCTACAATATAATATTTTGTTGCGTCTTTTAATTTCTATTCAATTACATTATCCTGCACCCATTACAATTTTTCTGCATGACTTATAGGTATGACTGGGGGAAAATACTTTTAGCATTGAGTTCACCTTTTGTACACTGTTCTAAGTGCAACAAAGTTTTTAAATAAAAAATAAATCTATCGACAATATAGCAAAAGGCCAACTTTGCTGCCGTCCTAACTTCGATACAATATTATATTACTCGTGATAATTTTTTAATGGTATGTCCGATTTGAATAATTCAAAAAGTAATTAACAGGTACTGATATAGCCTTAAATACGACGTGATTTATTTGGATAAGGATTAATACCGACATACTAAAACTGTGGCTTTCTTTTTGCCGTCGCAAAAATTTCATATTTTTACCTAAAAAAGGAGTTATTGTGACTTAACTGTTATAGTTAGACATATGTTATCGCGGACTTTATTGTAGATAATGATGTCCTCTACAAAATTGTAGAACATTACTTTGCTCTATTGTCAATAGTTTTCGCAGCGTTCGCAATTTAATGATTTTCCTTTTTCACCTTTGGTTACATAATCGAAGTTTTCATACGGAACCCTAACTTTTTTGATAATGTAATATAGCCTATGTCCATCGCAGATAATGCAGGATTCTAATGGTGAAAGAATTTTTCAAATCGGTTCAGTAGTTTCGGAGCCTATTCGTTGCAAACAAACAAACAAACAAATCTTTCCTCTTTATAATATTAAGTATAGATTATTAAAAAATATATATATTATTGTAACTGCTTAAGCTGGGATTGTTTCACTTTTAGTCGGGGCTAGTCAGTAGTATAGAATAAATAACAAAGTAAAAAGGCTTAATATTAGACTTATTAAAGTTAAATCAGCAGCTAAAAGACAATTTCCTATTATAAAACATTGTTTTACAATCTGCAATAAACGGACGCTAGCTTGAATCACACTCAATAATGTCTAAGGATCTTCAAACATTTATCTAGCAAACGTTTTGACGTCTGTTTTTACAGCAATAAAATCACAATTCAATGGTAGCTACCCAAGAGTTTGGTGTTGACTGGAAGGCCTTGTTTAAGATGATACCTCATTAAGAACGTGCCCACGCCTCAGAACTCGCAAATATTGAACTTACACTTCAAACTTGGACTTGACATTACGACACAAACATGCTCCACTTCTTACGATCTATCTACACTTGTGAGCAAAAGATGTAATCCATTTTAGAACTCCCTTTTTTCGGTTGTTTCAATTCTCATTACTACCTCAATGAATTATACGATAATAAATATTAATAAATAAGAAAAATAAATATTAATACACGCTTATTTAATTTAGGCCTCCGCCTCCTAGCACAGGCGTTGCATGCTTAAAAGGAGGCTCCAAACACTAATGTTGAAATTGTAAGCTTAATTATTAAATAAACATTAAATTACTATTATTTTAATATTCTTACTAGTATATTCAAACGTAATGAAACATTGCTTGTTAACCTAATATCTTAAATTAGAATCTTCTCAAATATGAAGTTGGTAAAAACAGATACATTCTTCGATTTATTTTTTGCAACCTAGTAGCAGGGTAAAGTGTGTCTTAAAATTTTAGGAATTTATTTAATTTTAAAATAAACTATTTGTGCACGCTTACTTTGCTCTTGAGTGTATTTTAGTAAAAGTACTGCTGTTCATATGCTACACTCAAGCGTCCACTTTTATTTATCTACTTGCCTACAACTGTAGAAAATAATTGACTTCTCTCCTCCATTAAGATAACCATTTAACTAAAAATTACTTAAAATTCACAACACACTACCGAATGTGGGTTGAATCGGACGTAATCTTATACTTTATCTCTTAAATACCTTTCTTTCCCTAAGCTTCGTTTGGTAAATATTTTCTCTAAACAAACATTTGTATGATAAGCGCTATCTTAATGACGTCGTAATAACAAACTTACGGCGGATTTTATAATATCTTTATCGACAACAAAACACACCTTACCGTTTTCTAAGCGACTTACTGTTTTATATCTTTAAAAGGCAGTAATTTATTTTATCATGTCATCTCGGACTGTTAAAGTGCAGTTATTATTTTTATTGTTTAAACAATTTGTAGAATTAGTTTCATATATTTGAATAGCAACATTATTTACTATTTTATTGAAATAGCAAATTTATTCAATTACTATAAGAATTTCAAGATAAGTTTATTGGTCACATACCACCTACCTATTCTTGTGAAATGTTTATAACTTCTAACGATACCACGATGGTCATATTGGAAGGTAGAGACGTGATGAGAACGCTGTGAAACATAACATTAATATCAGTATACTGCGTGATTTTTGACACCTGACGGCGACCGCATGCGATCGTAAAATTTTAACACTTTCTGTCGCAATCCGAGGTTGAGACGGTCCTAATTATTCTGACTCACATACGTGGTCAAAGAATAGTGTCACAAAATTGTAGAAGTTCCGATTCCCAGTGCAATAAATATTTATGCTTCTAAGTAATAATAAAACATACACGCATAACACATTTTGGTAATTACAACCTCAACTAAACAGAAGAACCAGTTTATTTTAAAATGATTTACACGTTCTCAGTTCATAAAAATAAAACAAGTCATCAATGCATTTATTGATTAGACACTAAATTTCAAGAAGATAAAATGATCTCACTAAAAATATTGTAATAATGTAAGTAAGCACTTACTGCCTAATCCCTCAATAACAATATAGTCACACGGCATAGCTATTGGTGGTTGCATTTTTTTTTTTGCAATAAATGTCAAGCTAGGCAAGAAAATAAGACACGAAAGCACATCTGCCACTTTTTATTTTATTTTTAACCCCGTGAACTATCCGGATGCGGATTCACAATCGTTATAAAACATAACCGGCTGTATGTGGACCACAAGAATGCGAGTAACACGGCTCGTTAGTCATGGATCAGCTAATTCAATATCTGGCACCTGCGGTTAGGGGTATCGCAAGGATATTGTGACAGCTATAAGTAGCTGATTCATTATTATCGGATGTCTTGAAAATCTACGTCGGATCGTGGGCCGAGGGATATCAATAAGTAGTAAGTGAAAACTTAGAATTAAACTGTGTCATAAAATATATAAATAGACATGAAAAAAATGGCACTCTATATAGCTCTAAGCGTCCGCATTAATTAACATGAGAACTGTTAAATATATTTTAAAAATATTTATTTAACTTTTATTTTCTATTTCAACACTTTCTAGTCCAATTTATTATAAAAGACTTGTATCTGATTTTTGAATACTTATTTAGGATTCTGTAAGTAGGGTATGAAAACTTAAAAAAATTTTTGAGACAAAGTTCATACTGTTTATGATATTTTAAGAGTTCTGTACAAGTGATTTCAAGTGACAACCCTATTTCAAACCATAGTCGGACTGCCTTTGTCGGCTATAAATGTTTGCACAAGCCTTTTTTGCGGTAACGCGTTACTAATCTATATAGCTCGAAACGAATTTCGGAGAATAGACTCCTTAATGTTGTATCGGTGTGAGACATGTAACAAAATAAAGGGTTACGTTATGATACATGTTACGTTCCAGTTAGTGATTTTTATCGAGAAAAAAAATATAAACAGCTTTTAGAGCAAAAAGTTCTTTTGTGTTTGTTTTCAAAACAGTGTCGAATTATTTGCAAGCCATTCATTAGTCAAGCTGTTCTTTTTTGTTTTGTTTAGTGATTTGAAAAAAAAATCATGTTCTTTTGGCATTTGTAAGTATCATTCGTTATTGTGGTTTAGACAAAAAGCGTTATATATATATAGCCCGTAACATGTTGACGTACAGGATTATTATTATTCAAAGGTACGCGTTTAAAATTAAAAAATATTTGAAAATGTGTCGCAAAAAAGTGAAGCCATTGAAAATGCTTTAAAAATGTGTCGAATAATATTCAAAGGTACGCGTTTAAAATTAAAAAATATTTGAAAATGTGTCGCAAAAAAGTGAAGCCATTGAAAATGCTTTAAAAATGTGTCGAATAAGTGAAGCCATGGGCTCATGGTGTATTCAATTTGAATGTGTCACGATAAGTTTGGTAGGTTCAAAAATTCGTTGTCATAGGTACTGTTTAGGGTGCCGTAGACAAAGGGTCAAAACTGTATTATTAAAACTCCACTGTCCGTCTGTCTGTCACCAGGCTAAGGTAATACTCGTACCTAGACAGTTTATATTTTCACAAATGCTGTAAACAATACATACCTACTACAAGCAGACAGGCGCTATAAGAACAAATACTACAAACATAATAAATTAGGTGGGCTCCTATCAACAGACGTGATTTTTTTGACGTTTTTAAAACAAAAAACCGGTCAAGTGCGTGTCGGACCACGCATAAAGTAGGGTTCCGTTGTCATTTTTGGCACCGCGCTGTTTTGCATTTCTTGCATCATCATCATCTCCCTTTGAAGTTTATAGTGTGTTAGTTTTTAGTGTTTAGACCGTGTAAACGACTTTGGCGGGCTATATCTCGCAAATGGTAAAGCTGATAAAAAAGTGTCATATGAAAACCCTACCTTGTTTTTATAGTTCTTTTTTTTTAAACGATACCCCACACAAGAGGGTGCACTCAAAAAAGGTACTCTTAAAAAGGGGTAATTATAGTTTTTTGGATTTTAAAAAATGAGATCTATATGTGAAGTATCCTCGAACCAAGTAACATGCAAATCAGTCCATAAACGTAGAAGATAATCTGCTGTGACAGACTAGGACGGACGGACTGAACGATCTTATAAGGGTTCTTTGTCGGACTACGGAACCCTAACAAAAAAGGTTATAATATATAAAATTAATAAATTCTCTTATTCTATAAAATGGTGTACCCTTCGTGCGCGAGGCTGACTCTCACTTGGCCGGTTTTATCTTGTAAAAACGTATATGAATAATTATTTCCCAACTGACGGAGCCGTAAATCATAATACGAGATAAGTCAACAAATACACGAAACACATGTTTTTCCCAATAATGACGACTAAATTGCCTATGTCATAAGTTTAATTGGTACTAATCAAAATTAATACCCAATATCTAACCTCAATCGTAAAGCTATTATACCGGCAACTATCAATAAATTACATCCTATCAAATATTTAAATTGAGTAATGCAAATGTAATTAATTTTTAAGTTTACCATTTTTTGGCATTTCTGTATGTGATTTATGTTATTTGCTTTTATGATTTAATGACACCATAGATTTTAAAATAAATTGACTAACATATGGTAAAAATAAATAACATAGATGACGATTTTGCTAATTAAACTGATAGCATGTATGAATAAAACGTGATTTGTATTTTACTTATCTAGTGAAACATACTAGAATTAAATAGTTAAGTGCTCCTTAGATAGACATAAGACTTCTACGTGTTTGAAAATATTTAATGAATTTATATTTCTACGTCTCACTAATAGGCACCTTGAGCACAATGAAATTAATACTTTGTCCTTTTTATTTCAACTAAGTCAAGTAAGACCTAACTAAGTTTAAAGTAAATAAAACGGAGAATGTAGCTGCTTTTAATACTCGTTTAGTTAAATATTTATATGAGTTTTATTATGCTCGTGAAATCATAAATACGCTTTATTTTCAAACTCGTAGCGACATCTATTGCTCGGCCGTATCACTACACTATAAGCCACAGAGCTATGATAAAATGGAGAAGGCACACTAATTACCCATAAATCGATTCCAAATAAAGTTTGGTAAACACATCAAAATACTTGACACGTCTACAGAACTGTACATATTTGTCAAAAGTTGTAATTGTAATCATTATATTCTCAGGAGGTACGCATCCATTTATTCTCAAAAGTGAGAGTCACGGAGCAAGTACGTGAGAAGTGAGCCAAGTTAGAATTAAATTAACTTAAATAGCACCGAAGTGACCTAAAGAATAATTTAGCTCTCATCTTCTAATGAAGAATAGTGTTCTCCAGACAGCTGTTTGAGACAAACTTGCCCCATTAAGACATTATACCCTCGGACTTCTCGGGAAATACCCAATGGTTAGCTCTTAGAGACCATTATAACCTGTATTTAAATAAGAAACTAAAGCTAAGTTTTTGTTCGTACTAAAATAGCAACGCAATAGGGAATGGACAATAGAAACTGGAAAATAACATAAGGAGGAAAAGCTTTACCGTAGGTATGACTTGTTTGTTTAGCTTTAAAGGTAAGAATAAGGGATATTTTGAATGCACAGCAAAAATCTTATCACCTATCTATCCGTGTTCATCAATTATACAATTAGTTGGAAGCATATATTTACAGTACGATTTTTGGCTTAACAAGATCAAAAATAGCATTTACGTTTAGTATGAGCTTGTGCTTCTTAAATACACTTACGTTTTTTGTGTATGTATTTCCGCAGTAATATAATTACTTACCTTGGATTGTACTGACACAATTTTAACAGCAATGCCAATTATGGTTAATTAATCTCTAGGTTTTTTTACTATTACAAGTTAATGTTAGAAATGTGCTTATGAATGATAAAGTAAAAAATATTTTGTCGTGCTTATAGCAAAAGTTAAATATTAACTTATGTTTTCATTTAGCTCAAACTTAACAGTTATGCTGACCTAAGAATTTACAAAATAAATCATTTAAAATATTACCGCTAGGAATAAAGCAGCAGTCTTGTCTGATTAAAGATTCGTTCATCCCATACAATTTGAGAACCCAAATTCAGAAATAAATCACGATCAATTTCCTAAGACGATATTTCATTTTAACAACGCATTTATGCATTTTGAGCACGATTAAAATGTCGAAACAAACAATTATAATGCGTTTATCAACAAACATAATAAATTTGGACGCTATCTAGGTTAGAGACATTGTTTTGTACCAATAAATCAGTGAGTTATCTACCCCGGTAGAAATAATTAAAAGTTACTTAATTATTTGAGTTTTCGTCTGGTTAGGAGTCGTGTTACGCACATAATTAAAACCATGTATCAGGTAGAGGTAGGTATCGCAAATTGGTATATTATTTTTATTAAATAAATAACAAATCACTAAATAATTGATTTAAAAAGTAACAAGTTTTAGTACCTACTATATTGTTATAAACAATGAATAGGTTTTACATTTCCAGGTTTGTTAGTCCCGAACCGAAATTTCGTTTTATAAAAAGTACTTTCGAGAACATGCACTGGTAAATTTAATTTTCAGGACTTGTTATGTTAAAGGTTACTGAGAATGCTCATTTTATACAATGTGTCACTTGTTTGAATGATGAAAGCTACTTTCTAATTGACAACATTTCAAAAATATTTTACATGCACTTTTTTATTTTTTTCCACAAAGTACTTAAAATAAGAAGACACGACATATTGTTTCTTTTTCAGTTCTTTCCATTATTTCCCCTTGAAGTAAATTATTTTAAAACTCTCCATTCCAAAAGAGCGTAAGTACAAGAGTAAAGATGTGCAACTTCACGCCTTTGCCATATTTTAAAAATTAAAAAAATAACTGACGTCTATAAGGTTGTATTTGGAGCAGTAAGATATCGATTTCGATAGTAAGCACGTATTTCAAAATACACAAGTTTAAGTAAAGAAGTAGACGAATAATCTTAGTGAGTATTTTTACACAAACACAATCTTGTTAACAAAAGCTTACGTTGCAATTTTCTTTACTTATTTTTTATGGATTCTAAAGCCATGTCATCAAAACTAAAAACATTAATAATATAATTAAAGGAACTTTTATGATATTGTCACCAAATCAGATAATGCATGTATTATTAGCAATCCTAAAATTACTGTACTGAAACTATCGATAACTAGATGGACTTCCTATCTGAACTCCTGTCAGTCACTCATCATATGGTCAAAACTCAATGTCATAATGACAGCTTGCTTGAATGTATGGTAATTTTTTTTACGTAAGGCCTGACAACCAGGCAAAGGCATGTAGCCTTATAATGCCAGTATCATAGTACCTTTCAGTATTTTTTTCAAATAACTCTGAAATTATAGAGTAAAAAAATATTGAAATATTTTTAACGTATTAAGCATTGCCTAATCTCGAAATGGTTTTCGAATTTTAGCACCTTTATAATAATGAAATGTTGTCAATTAAATTATCACACTGTGTATGATTGTAACACACGTCACATTTAGCTCTATATAGTTAACCTACATTTTTTGGGGAGTTTGTTTTCGTGTTTAGATTTAAAAGCTCATTACGTTTATGTAGAAATATAAAAATATTTTATGCGACTCTTCCCAAATAAGTAGTTCTATTATTATTATTATAATAGTATAATAAAAAATATATAAATTAATAATGTAGGTACTTTAGGTATTTTCCATAAGGTTCGAATCATCTCTTTGTTTACCCACTTCCTTGACCGTTTCTTATCCCGTAATAAGACGCTTACAGCAATTTCTGCTCGATCCACTTCACTCCCAAACGTCCTCTTGATCATCCTCCAATCCGTCAGGTTCTAGTTTCAAAGGAACCCCAAAGACACTCGATACCGCTTTGGTGATGACTGCAAATTCCTATCGTGTCCTTTGGAGAAATTATTTGTAGGTACACATTGCCGCACGTCAGACTACCCTACTCTAAACTTATACAGTCTCTATTCCCTATGTTATAACAGCTGTTTTTGTAGTTCAAATGGGTAACCTGACGTGCTTTCGAGTGTTCTTGCATTGTCTTATTGGAGCGTGTTATAGGAACACATTCATGTAAGATTTTTATTTGATTCGGTATTATAAATATATGAGTACCAGATTTTTATAGTAAGTTTTATATAAATAGGTGCTATAATTATTTAAATAAAGTATTTGTATTTTTTTAGGGTTGTAACCAGTAAACTCATACAAGCACACAAGCAAATTAATGGCCGATTTCAAAACTCCTTCACCAGTAGAAAGTAAAGTCAGTTTGGAGTGATATCTATGCAATATATATTTTCTGTGCTGTACCGCGAAGACAAAAATGGTCGCAAAGCGTAGCAAAACGTTTTCAAAATTGCGATTCCAAGCTTACACATAGCTGCAAGTCAGACTATACGTGTTGTCCTTGAAGCCGCCTCTATTTTCTTTTCAATAAACGCGGTTTTAGTAGTTAACATTTTAACCAGGCCATACATTTATGAGAGTGATTCTCCGAGGTCCGTTTTTTGGCGGTCACACGTTCATAATTCCTAACCCAGTCAATAAACAGCTTTGGAATTAACTTTAAATAATACCCTGTTTATTAATCTACACAGACACAGTTTTTAATATAAAATAGAGCTTACAGATATTTTTTAAATAATATTTTACCGCCAAAAACGGGAGCAAAACCGGTGTTCTCCGCGCGTCCCAACGACCTCGCGCTCAGTTCAACCACAAATATCTTTATTGTCTGTTGTGTTATGTACACATACTATATGTCAAAAAATTGTAAATAAGTCAAAATTGATCATTCAAAAACCCAATATTGATATCGTTTAAACAATGTGTTAGAAAATATTTTGTCTCGGTCACACGATTGTGGTAGTTTCGTGAACGCGACATAAAAAGGTCCATAGCTTTAAAGAGCATCAACTTTTAGACACGCTTAATGGCCCTACGGTAACTTTAGTTTCATTACAGCATCATTGGAGGACAAATGCCTTTCTTATCGCTATGATACAGAAAATATAGGCTCACAAATTCATCAACTTTTTTTTAGCAACCTTTTGGAGAAAACCTTCTAAGAAAATATTAAAGACAATAGAATGATTTAGATATAACTGTTGAATATTCATTATAAAACCCTTTTTCAATTTCTTTGTCCGCTTTTTAGTTTTTATATTTGTCAAGAAACAACTAGTAAATTTTTGAAAATGTAAAATTTGCGTAACTTTTGTGGCATGGTTTTCATGGACATTTGACCTCGAAGGTTATCTTTCACTCCACGTAAGGTTACGAAGGTCTATTTATGCAGTCTTCATTTACTTCTCTTTCAGTCTGTAAATGTTTTTAAATAACCATGTTAACGTTTTCTCCCAAAATTATTAACAAACGATAGTTTGAGTAGGTATAAGCATGAGTTTTTCTTATATTTATCTATTTTAGTCAAACATGGTTGATATGTCTAATTGATTGAACCCTGTTCTACTAACTAAATAAATGGTTGGCTTATTAATTTACCGACTTCAATAAGGAAAGTTCTACATAGAATTCATATACGAATGTATGGTGCATTATATGCTGCCCTAAAGGGATACTTCTTTTGCTCATAAGCGCGCTCATAGACGTTTCTTCTGCTGAGTGGCAGAAACGGCACATTACGTCCTTGGTCAACTTCATGGTTGTCATGTGTTTGTTGAGTTTGCAGTGATCCGTCAGTATTCTGGTCACAGCACATGTTGTGTATCTTTTGAGCTTTAGCAGTTCTTTAGGTACTTTGTTATTATACCCTTGTATGAGCGCTTTAGAGAGTTCTTGTCGTGGTACGGACTTCCACAACTCAATAGCCTCTTGTTTACAAAGGGTAGTAAGAAGTGTAGTGGCTCTTTGCTTGGTAATACCACAGAACGGTTCTGGGCCGATTTTAGGGTTGTCGGCTCCTTTTCTGGCGAGCTCGTCTGCTACTTCCTTACTGTATATGTTAGAATGCCCTGGCACCCATGTAAGTGTTACTTTATTGGAGTTACCCAAGGCATTCAGGTTTCTGTTGCATGTTTGAACTAGTTTTGAGTTTAGTTCAAAGAATTCTAGAGCCAGCAGTGCTGCTTGGCTATCCGAGTTGATGTAGATGTGTTGGTTACGAAGCGTCCTTTCCAAATTTATCTCCGCGCATTTGGTAATTGCAAAGACTTCGGCTTGGAAGACAGAAGACTTTGTGCACAGGTTAACGCTAAGCTTGAGCTTGGGCCTCTCTCCGTATACCCCACACCCTACATCAGATCCTTTCTTGGATCCATCTGTATACCAGACGTGACTTCCTTCTCTGAAGATCATTTGGCCCTTTAGCCATTTGTTCCTTGACGGAATGTTTACTGAATACATCTTATGGAAGTTGTATTCTGTGTGCATGTCGTCGCTGGGCATGCTAAAGGGTATGTGTTTAAGGACTGATTCCTTAAGTTTTGTTAGTGTCTCCGAGGTCCATCTGGTTTTTGTGTGGGTGCATATTCTGTATATACACTGCTTGGCTTCCTTTTGTACCTGCATATGTAGTGCTATAAGGTCTAGCAGTGCATTCACCGCTGCCCCTGGTGTTGTTTTACGAGCCGCTAGCGAGGGCATTATGACCCAAATACTTCAGTGCTTGAAAACGAACGTCTACAATCAATCCGAAACATGGTCTCTTACTATGGGCGTTATAAAAAAGCTTATGGACGAAAAATGAGCTATGTTCGGTGTTTGTCCACTGGATTGAATTGAAGAGGTACGTAGACGAACTGAGGTTACAGTAAGAAACATAGCCCTGTAGATCACTAAGATCAAGTGGCAATGGGCAGGGCACAGTGCAGAAAGGTTCTTGATTAGATACCGTTTGGCTAAGAACGTAGCGTAGGGCGTCCACCAGCAAGATTGACAGACGACCCTGCAAAGGTCGCATGATCGCACTGGATACAGGCCGCTTGTAGCCAGTCACGTTGGAAGTCATTGGGGTAGGCATATGTTTATCAGTGGACGTCCTGCGTCAGATTATGTTGTAGATATGCATGTGTGCAAAAGCATTTAGTACATAAGCTAACAAAAATAAACCTTACTTTGTCGTCAAAGCGGAACTATTTACTATTTAAAAGTTAAAAGATTTAATTATTAATGCTTTTTATGCTCTGTACTATAAAAAAACTATTAATTTTCGTAAAAGCAAGTTTACTTTTAATTATTTAGGTTTTATTTGAAATATTTTTATGAAATATAAAATAAAACTTCGCTGTGAAAAATACGTTTCGTAACTTTCGTGGAGTCAATAATAACTTTCGGAATAAATAACGAACCGATTTGATTCCAACAGAATTCATTATTATTTTAGGTCTTCTTTAGTGTAGTATTTTTCTATTTTCAAAAAAACTTAAACTAAAAATCGCCACGAAGGTGACGTGGAGAATGCTTTCCGGAGAATCACTGACTGACTAAAAGTGCGGCTGCACTTATTCAAATGCTTTAGTTAAAAGTTTATAATTTTTGCTAAAACTTGCATTATTTTACGAAGCTTTTTAGAAAGGCGCAGTATCAGTGTGTAATAATGACCACAGAATACCTGATAGGTAAAGTTTAATTCAAAGGTGACACAGTCGATTAATTTTTGTGAGCGAAATTAAATTTGATTTCGTAAAAACTTGCAAAATTATTGCTTGAGTTATAAAAACAATTATAGGTAAAGTTTAATACTTTAACAACTAAAAAATGCTCCAAAAACAACAACCTAAATATCAAACGGGTGTGTCATTGTGATTGAACTTCCCATTTGTGCAGTGAATGTGTACTTTTAATTACAAAAGCAAATGTCCGGCAAACAGCCTTACTCCGTTAGACGTTCGTTGACTAACATTATCGTTTGTTGCTATTCCGCTCGCTCACATTCCCATCCTGGCGTGAGAGACAGGGCCGGCATGAGCCGAAAACATGGAAGTCGTCATACAAAGTAGGTCCCTAGTCGGGCACGCTTAACCCTCAATCACGGATGGACTAATCGCGATAATTAATGCCCGGCAACATTTTGTGTCGGCCATTTTGAGTAGGGCTCACGAATTTGCCGCTCTATAGGTACTACCAGAAACGTTTACAAGATTTTGTTTCATGCAAAATGTTATATACTTGGAAAAAACTTTTTTTCCTAATCTATCTATAAATTAAAAAAAAACTATCTTGATTATGAAAGTAATGAATCGTATAAATTTCAATATTTCCAGTAAGAAATCATAATATATTACGCCAACCTAGTGCTTAGAAATCCAGTGGGCCTAGGCACAGATATTATAATACTAAGCTTGAATCATATTTTTAACAATAAGGAGTCCTTTTTTTGCCGAGGTTGTTTGAAATATTCTCAACGTTACCATACAGGATTTGGTTCAGTAGTGCGGCGTGCCATCCTATCTGAGTTTACCAAAAAAAAAAGGACAACCAATAAAGCTTACACTAACCATTTATATCTTTAACAAAATAACTAGTATATAGTCTTGCCTTAATTATAGGTTGCCACGACATGCGCATACAAAATTATAAAAATAAGTAAATCTAAATCAAATAAAAAGGTGGAGAAGTACCTATCTTAACACGACAATCAAGCCTTTATTCCCGCTCCTGAAAGGCCTAATTTAACAATCCCAACTAAATCATGATAAAAATCATGTCGTAAACTGGGAGAATGTTCGGATTAAAACAAAAACAAGGGTTTACGCGACAAAACGATGGACGATCGGACCCGATTGTGTTAGTGCAAAACCAGATTATAAGGGTCTGTACTCACTAAGGAATTTCTTCTGAGTGAAGCCTAAGGCCCGAGTTCACCAAGCTTTAAACAGCCGGTAAAAATCAATTTATGGTTAATTTGACAGAAATCCCATACAAAATATGTCATAGAATATTATAACGACTGATTAAATATTAAACATGGGAACTTCAGGATAAGAGTCAAGTTCACCAAAATATGTTTAATTTTTAAACAGCTGTTTTAATATTATTTGACATATTTTGTATGCCAAAAGTGTCAAATTGACTGTCAATTTAGATTTAACGCCTATTTAAAAATTGGTGAACTTAGGTCTAACTGATATAGGTGCTTTTAAGCCTAATAACTCTTCTTCTTAATTTTACTACGGTAGAACAGTTTATTATTGATAAGCATTCTCTATGCAATAGCTAATCTTCACGCTGGTATATTACACTACGCTTTAGAAAAACAAAACCTAAACAAGGCACAACTTTCATCTGATGTTTAGCCTGGAGTCCACCAACACATAATTAATTTCTCCGAAAAAAATCAGCCGATTTAGCAATACCTACGAGGGTCAAACTGAAAGTTCTTAGAACTGGCCACTTATAAACAATATAATAAAAAAAATATTCTAAAATTTGAAAATAGAACTCTTTGCCAATATTACTGAGTATATATTTCATTCATTTGTCATTTGTTTTACGACTTGGCGGCAAATTGAAAATTGTCTGTGTCACGTCAAAATGAATTTAACACGAGAAAATTTTCGTGCAATGATTTTTTATGACTTTCGATGTCATTTAAGTCAACAAGAAAGTTATGATAGACTACGATTGGCCTTTCACGATGAAGCCCCATCTCGTGCGACTGTTTACAACTGGTTTAATGAGTTTAAACGTGGTCGCACTAATCTCACTGATGATGTACGTGAGGGACGGCCTTCTACGGCGACGACTGAAAATAACATCTGTGTTGTGCGGCGTATGATAGAGACTGACAAAAGAGTGACCTATCAGCAGATTCGGACAAGCTTAGGCATCGGTATGAGTCAAGTGCACAAAATCCTCCACGAACATTTAGCGGTCAGGAAGCTTTGCGCCCGGTGGATACCTCATAATTTGACTAAGGCTCAAAAACTCCATCGTGTGGATTGGTGCCGTAAAATGATTGAAAGATTTAACGGAGGTGACTCAAATGCTGTGTTCGACATACTAACAGGTGACGAAAGCTGGATTTACTGTTATGATCCTGAAACCAAAAGACAATCTGCTCAGTGGGTGTTTCCTTTCGAGGAGTTGCCAACTAAAGTGAAGAGAGATCGAAGTGCGGGAAAAAAAATGGTGGCCTCGTTCTTTGGAAGGATAGGTCATTTCGCAACAATTGTGTTAGAGGATCAAAAAACAGTTTCTGCAGAATGGTACACTACCAATTGTTTGCCACTTGTCTTGGAAAAAGTTCGAGAGAAACGACCTCGCAGTAGGATCCTCCTTCACCACGACAACGCCTCGTCGCACACCGCCAAGCGAACGATCGACTATTTGGCGACATCAAACGTTGAATTACTGGGTCACCCGCCGTATAGCCCCGACCTCGCGCCTTGTGATTTTTATTTATTTCCAAAAATTAAAGAAAAACTTAAAGGAAAGCGGTTTATGAATGCTGAAGAAGCGGTGGCTGCGTATCGCGATGCCATTGAAGAGACCCCTAAGGACGAGTGGGCAAAGTGCTTTTCCCAGTGGTTCCATCGCATGCAGCGGTGTATTGACGTCAATGGACAATATTTTGAAAAGATATAATAAAACTAATAACTGGCTAATGTAATCAGTTTTTGATTTTCTAAGAACTTTCAGTTTGACCCTCGTATTTGACATATTTTGTATAGAAATTATGTCAAATTAAGCGCCAATTGTGGTTTACCGGTTATTAAAAAATGAGTAAACTCGGGTTCTAACCATTACTGGCTAACAACTGGTCATAATTAATTGTTGAAAATACTAATTACAATCTTATGTAGGTATTGCGCGGTCAGAAAAAAAAATCGTTGGTAATTACAAATTCAACACATTTTTGTTATTTTATTTGTTCCAGGCTATAACCAAAATGATGAGAAGGTATAATTATATACCATTAAAGTATGATGATTTTAGGTAAAACTTTCCAAGAATATTTTAGCGGTGTGTTTTTATAAAATTTGGTTATATCAAACTCGGCGTACATTTTACACTCGAATACCCTGTGCGTACCGGCCTTATGCGTGTACAATATTTACCTTGCCCCAGTGTATTATTATAAGAAACAAAGGAAATACCTATAATAATAACCGTTTACGAGCGCGAGTTCTCTGGTTTCAAATTCAATTTCTTTCTTCGGCCGGCAGTTTAGACTCCGGTATAATACTTAACGCGTATTTCTAAAATAAACCGTGACTTTTATATTCATATTGTAGCTAAATTGAAATTGTTGCCAGTTTATTGAATGGTGTAAAATATCAGCCGTCTGGCTTTGAACTGGCTTGAGAAAACATCATTTATGTTTATGGGCTTGGATATGTAGAAATGGAGATTTTACAAAATGTGTTACAACGATAGCAGGCCTGTGTATCTCCCCGCGTAGGTAGCAAAAACGTACCTACGCGCGGCGACCCTTACTTAGGGGCTAAAACAAGTTGCGTGTCGGTACCGGCCAGCGACACGCTCGCGCGTTTTATTCACCGGCGGCCGGGCGGCTACGTTGCTGGCTAGACGAGAATGAATAAAGTACTAGAAAGAGGCGCTAGATGGCGTTAGAAGCTTCTCGTAGCAATCAACCCTATCGCGTCGCGTGATATTACGTCACTGAATAGGTTTAGTGTATTATGAATCATATTTCAGAGCATAAGTATGAAATTGTCTTGCAATGGATTTTTGTAGGTGTCTACACGAAAATGTGCTTGACTCTGAGGCGAACTAAATTACGCCATATTGTTGACGACATTGAGTAGACATTTCTTTGAATACAATTGCTAAGTCATACTTCTGTACGAAGTACTAGTACTTATTCTGTGATCCTGGCTGTATAACGGGCATCTATAGTCTACCATAGTCTACGATAGGTGTAATATTTTGTATGGATGAAAATATAAGGCATTTTTTTGCTCTCCTAATAATAACCTGGCGGTTTCTCTCGACTTCGCCCGCACAAATGTTGAATTTTCTATATTTTTCAACCCCTTCTCACTTCCTTTAAGAATAATTTCTGGGATGAGAACTGTGCTGTGTCCTTTCCCGGGATTTAAACTGTTTGACAAATTTAATTTTAATCGATTCAGCGGTTTGAGCGTAATGAGGTAACTGATAAATAAGCTTACTTGCTCATTTATATTTATTATTAAATAAGAATGTATAAAAGAGTTTCAAGCCTGTCCAGCATTTTATTCACAATTATATTAATCGTGTCTCCTCAATGATTAGCTCTCGATCTTATCCCTACATTCTGCATTCTTAAATATGTAACTCATCGACGCATTTATCAAATACTTACGTACAGTATACCTTTTGTTTCGCTCACAGGAACTACAAACGAGTGCACTACTCGAACCGATCTAGATTAGGCGTGGAAATGGCAAATGAATTCTGAGACTTTGCCGGAACATATCCTGTTCCCCCTCAGTCGGCGGGATAACTTATCACGCTTTAAATAAATACAAACACGACTAACGAAGTGCCGAAGGAAAGTTAAAACCGTCTGGTAAGGAAGGAGTTACCACTACCATGTGTTCGGTTGGATGTCTTTTGAAAGCGAAATACAATCGAGTTGTTATACCGAGAGGCGTGGTATTTTCTAAATAAATATTTGGCTTTTGAACAAAACCTCATCGTGCGAGAGTATATTTTTAGCTCGCTCAAGCGTGATTTCTAAGTTAAGAAAGACAATTCTCACTTACTCCAAGAGGAAGAAAGCAGAAGCAAAGCAGTGGAGAGGCATTGATTTCATTTGATCAATTTTATTTAATAACAAAATAGTTTTTATAATAACTAATTCATATTTGCCTCTGAAATTTTTCGCAAAGCAAAGCTAGCCAGCCAATCAGCCCGATAATTACTTTTAATCCATTTTATGATTATAAAAAACTTGAGTTGATTGAAACACACGGTTGGGGTCCTGAATTTATTAATGTTAACGAACATCTCGCCACTCCATTAAATCATATCTGACCGAGCGACTAAAAATGTGTCTCCTTACTACAACGGGTATTTCGGGAGCGGGAAACTTTTTGAAATGTATTTTTGGTTCACTAACATTCATTTATCTATGCCTGGTTTTTTAAACGCTTGTGTTAGCACTCTAAAGGATAGTAATGGAAGACATGACTTAACAAATGCGTTGGCTAAGTTGATTAATTGAAACATTTTATTTGATTTGTACCCTTTTTAACTAGATGGCTTAAAGATTTCAAGAGGAAACCTAATGAACTGAACTTTGTTATGCCTATAATTTTCTAACTTATAATTAAAATTGATCCAAAGTTGCCTTCCTTAATTGATAATTGGTATTATTTATGCCCATTTTCTTTTCATAACCCGTGCGCCACTTGCATTATAGCCATAATAGTATTCAGTACGCCAGATATTTCCTAGTAAGGATTGTTTTCGTAGTCGTGCACATGCTTGGTCATGCTATCCAGAGCGATGATGTAGGTAGACCTAATTGAATCTATCTCAAATATCGCCTTGACAAGACTGACAGGACCAACAGGCTTCACTTCGCACGCTGATTGCGCTCAAGAATCTTTGGGTCAACTGATTTGACTTTTCCATCTTGCTTTGTTCCTCTCATTTCGTTATACATCTTCCGTCTCATCGATATCAGTTACAGCTGTTTAATCGTTAATAGATTGCAATTTGTCTTTGCTTTTTAGACGTTCACCATTTCATTAGGTTAATTGGGCAAATATTTGCGTTGTTGCAAGGCAGTGTATTTCAATAAGATTGAAAATAAACTAAGTAAAGTCAGCCTATATAAATCCCACTGCTGGGTAAAGGCGTCTACCTCAACTATGAGGAGGTACGAGCCATACTCCACCACGCGGGCTCAGTGCGGATTGGTGGAGGGGTGTCTGTAAGGCAAGTGATAAACCTTACTGTCAGATGTTATCAAGCCGCCCTAGGGCCTCTGACTAGGCTTAACGACTAATATCAATAGATATAAGCCGGGACCAACTGCTTAACGTGCCTTCCGTAGCACGGAGATGCTTGTCATGGACGTCACTTAAATGGTCGGAATGGTCACCCATCCAATTACGACCGCGCCGTGGGTTGCTTAATTTTTGGTATCACTACCAAAGCGCTGCCGCCACTGCGCCACAAGCACCTCCCCAAATAAACTAAGATCGTATCAGCATTGATGTGTGATTGAAATATTTGAGAATGTAATTTAATTTTTTATCTCATTCTGCAGAATATGAAAAAATAAGCAAAAGCGTTGTACTCGTATTATGTTTACTTTATCTACTACAATTCCAGCTTTAAACCAATATTTTATTTTGAAATATTACTCGCATTTTCAATGCCGTACTATTTGTGTCAAGAGAGCTTAGTTTGCTGAAGGCGTTATGAACGATTTATTGCTAAAGCTGATACATCTCATACGATACCTTTTCATCTTCAGAGTGTTATTCTAACAATTAACATTGTTGTTCAACCTTGGCCCGATGTGCGGAGCTTACCAAAACATGTATGTTGAATTTCCAAATTCTATTTATTTACATTAGATTAGATTATCGTATTGTACAAACAGTCGAGTAGTCGACATTTGGATTACGCTATTATATGTCTCGTTAGGCGCTCGTTTTGTAAGTGGCACGACTTCTTCAATGACAGTTCATTTAGTTTCAATTTCAATATGATACTCGTAAGTACGATTTTATGTCACTACCGAAACCATGAATCAGCCTTGGCATCGTTTAAAAAACATCCAATCGTGTCTATGTCATTAGCGCTATTGTTATCATTTCCTATTGTTAGATTTTATAGGCATCTTTTGTTTTAAATCAAACATCAAAGCCATACCAAGAGGTCATTCGCTTTATTGATAAGCTAAATCTCCGGCGATCACGTTTATCATTTTGATGGCAATAAAATGTTGATGGTATCGACTAATTTCTTAACTTTCCTAGTTTATTACCTAATTAATGTTCGCTTTGATATAAAAAGCGAGCTCTACCAATCTGTGAGATAAGGCGAAACTGTGATGGTGTAATATCAAGGAACCGGTACTGTCGTAAAGTTAATCATACGAACAATAAATTTAATAGTCTCATTTATAAGTAATAAAAAGGAACTATAAACTTTCAATGAGATGTCTCACGCATAGCTCATTGAAACTTAAATCGGTCACAATTGGCTTCGTGATTGAAACAGGATGGAACCGTGAAAAATCGGTCGAATTGATACCATTAAAGTTTACTACTTGTATATTTTAAACTGTGTTAATATTTTCAAAGTCGGCACTCAGTGATAACGGGTTCGAAAATAAGAAAACGATGTTAATAAAAACGGTCTAAATGAAAACAGTCATCGAGAGTGTGAAAAATGAAATTTTAAAATATACCGTTCATGCGAAGTAGGCTACGTTCCGAAGAAATATTAGTCCAAATTGCTTTAAGTGTGATTTTTATTATAACAGTATCAAGTTCGAGATATTTACTGCCAATATAAAATAAGCTGTTGAATCACGTGTCTGAAGTCGCTAAGTTGAGACCATTTACCATGCTACAATTTATTAGAGATTCATCACACAAATTAAATATCTCACTTATGCTTAGACTAAAGATATATAGGGAGATATAGCTAATTATTAATGCGCGCCTGCTTGTAGTTGCATATATGTGAATACATAAATGAAATATTGCTGAAAGGAACCTAAGTACCGAGATCTAAGAGTACCTAGGTACATTAAAAACTTTTTGTTATTACTGTATTTTTTTTATCATTAGCGGCATTACCTACTACAAGGTGTAATTCAATTTTGTATTCTAAATGCTTAGTGCAATAGAAACCAAGTTTTTTGTTTGTAATTAAAATGTACTTGTTCTATTTTTCATTATATACTCTACCTCATTAAAGGCACATGCCGCATAGTCGGACCGTTCAGAGACAGGTCCAATCGCTGGTGACCGCAGCATTACGCGCTCGAGCGCCTTGTTGTAATAAGCTGTAGGGTGACATTAAGGTAATGGTTACAAGGGACTTTTTTAAAAAAGGTTTTACTTTGTAGGACTTATGTTATAGTATGTATGAAGTCTACTAGTGTAGTGCAGCTTTTTACGAGTGATTAGTCTGTACTGTAATGGTTGATTTTTAGAAATATTTGATTACCGAATTTTCACTTTAAGTTCTCATTGAACTGTAATTTGGATACCACTATTACTTACTGTATTAAGGTTATCAATGATAGACGATTAAGAAAGCTAGTTCCCCGGAATTTACTTTATGATGAATCATTTCATCATTAAGAAAACACCCCATAATTTTAATTTAAGTCTTTCGAATCATTTCTTAATGTAATTTTTTTTTAAAGCAATTTTTTTCTGGTGACCTAGTGGTAGTCATAAAACGCACGAGTGTTTGCGGCTTCTGATCGGCACGTGGGGTAACCGCTAAATTAAACGCTTGATTGCGTTTCTGTAAATATTTTTGACGATACAAATTTTATCAGTAAGAACTGGTTTAAACATTTTCATTTATTTAACATATTTACTGCCTCATGATAAAATAGATTATAACTCAAGAGATACTTTTTGTTTTTTAAGATATAAAAACCAAAAGTACGCGGCAAGAAAAAAAGAGACGCAGCATATAGGGACTGGATAACTCTTTAAGTAATAGTTTTTTTTTATAATTGCTAACAACGATTTCTCAGAAACTAAGCGCTAAGTCAACCACAAATAGAGAAGTTTTTTTAGGAACATGTTATAAAATAAACACAACGGTTAAGAGCAAAGTCAATTTACATAGTGAACTAATCATGTCCTGATGTATTTAAAAGTATAGCCACACCATTCTGACGCTAAGATACAGCTGATATCAAAAGTAGAAACCACAAATGAGCTTCTGAATCAACTCTCGACGTAGAGTTTTCTTTACATAGTGATTATGACAAATTGCAAGTAACGGATTCTAGATCAGTGGATAGAGAACGAAAGTTTTTGCAAAATAATTGTACAGACGGCAGCACGTCAGGTTACCCATGTGAACTACGAAAACAGCTTTTATTACGTAGGGAATGGAGGCGGTCTCAAGGTAAAAGTGAGATAGTCTTATGTGCGGCTGTGTTTACCGTCATCAAATATAAAACTAATAGATTTAAAAAAACAAACCCTGGTTCATGCAATTTATTAAGGACACCTTGTGTAAGTTCAGTTGTTTAGTTAGAAATATTTTATAACGCACCAATACATACAAATATTGTAATGTTATTATAGAAATATTTGCAAATACTGCGTTTAAAGAGCGTACGTTTTATAAATTTCATCAGAAAGAAGATTCCAAGGCATCTGCTATAGGCTATGGTGACCACACGCTATTAGAATTAAATTTTTTTGTTTCGATCAATAATGACCTTAGCAAAAAATTCAAAGTAATGACAAAAAATTGAAGTCTGCAGTCCGTTACGGGTTAGTACGATTCCATAGCCATAATTATTAAGCTAAGACCTTTTGAACAAACCTGGTCTAGTTGTTCAATAAAATACTGACCTTAATTGAAAAGAAATAACTTCTGCTTTTATAAATTAAGTCATTTAATTAAAGTTAACTAGTTTTCTACCGTGTAATCTGATAGTTTACCACAGAATAACGTTCACTGGACTTGACAGAGCAAACGGTAGCGAGGATCGAGTGACAGTGGCGCCCCCCGTCGAGAGGATTTCTTTCACGTGATTTCTTAACAACTTGTCACTTTTTAGAGGTGTTGTTTTGACACATGGCGTGATCTTTGACGGCATGCAACGCTCTTTTATGTTTGTAACTCGATAAGAGCTTTTTGTTTTTTTACACAAAATTAATTTTCGATGGCGCAACTTTTTAGTGGCGACGCTGATTTTATTTTTACTTAACATAACATGATGATTATGACGAGCGAATTACGCTCTCATTTTTTTTAAAGGTGAAATTCC
This sequence comes from Pyrausta nigrata, assembly GCA_949316185.1. Taxonomy (NCBI): domain Eukaryota; kingdom Metazoa; phylum Arthropoda; class Insecta; order Lepidoptera; family Crambidae; genus Pyrausta; species Pyrausta nigrata. Next base: position 12,186,816 of record OX438947.1, on the reverse strand, counting down.
AATAACACATTTAAGACTAAAATACTTTAAATAAAATATTTTTTGATGAATTGTTTTAACCCTTTTTTTAAAGTGACTCCAAAAAACGAGGTTTTCAATTTAACTGTGTGTATTTTTGTACGTTACTGATTTTTTTTTTTGTTTCAGAAATAAGCTGAAGACTTACAGGATACATTCGAACAAGATTTTTTCTAACAAGTGATAAGATATAAAGCAGTTCCCTTATTCAAATGTACTTGCAAATTTGTAATACTGAATTGTACATTCAAATAAGACCCAGAAACCGTTGAGCAAACACACAATGTTTGCATCCAAATCCACAACACTCCATTACCGCCAAACAGTACTATCTCCCAACTTAAACATCGTCTTTGAAGTCAACAAGAAGGGGACTTAAGCCCTTGTAAATCAGTGTGGTCGTTATTGCAATCAACAGTTTAAAATAGAGGCGACCGCAGGCTCTATTTGCCCCTGCTTCCTTTAGTTAATGACGTCATAAAAAATAAAAACTCCCGCTTAGATCCCTCGTCAGTCAGAAAAACGGTGCATTTTTCTCTCGGAGATGCGGTGGCGCGGAAAATTACGACTGTCCGCTGATATTTTTAATAATATTTTCTGTCAAAGCTTTGTTGGCGAAAATAAAGAATAATGCATTGAGCTGTTGGTTCTTTAGGTAATGGCATAGCTATAACTTTACTTCATATAATTTATTTTTAACCGACTTCAAAAAAGGAGGAGATTCGACTCCGTGTAAGTATGTTTTTTTATGTAATTTTACCGATTTCTCCGTCAATTAAGAACCAATTTTATACTCCTGAGTTGGTCTCATTGTCACCAAGTCAGGATCGAATGATCTGGCTGTTTTTTTTTTCAAATTCTTGTCAAAAGTTTTCTAGCGGTAAGTTTGTCATCAGTACATGAGTTGCGGTCAAATTTCAATCTTAGTCTATCTACTACTTAGATACTAACACCTAGCCCTAAATAGTTATAGTCTATTGAATACTGCCATGTAAAATATTCATGATATGATACGTGACGTCATGTCAATAGTAAGTTTCTTGAAGTCAACATTATTTTTCCAAAACCAGCTAAATCTGAAGTAAGCAGCTGATTTACGGCCATACTTTCATGGGAATACAAAGTTAATAACAATAATGGGTATACACAAAGAGCCAGCCATAGAAGTTCTCATGAAGATGCAAAGCAGGCTTGTAAAGCCTACCGAATAAAGAAAGGTGGTAGCATTCCAAAATTACCATGAAAATTAAAAAGTATTTCTCTCGCGCCACGACTAGACACTGATCGGAATTTATGGCATATTGAGCAGAATAAGGGAAAACAGAAATCGGTTTTTTCGGCTTTGAGAATAATCATTTCCGTAATATATTAAAATATAATGAGCATAAGACGGTTTTTATTGCCACGCATTATGTTGACACTAAGTGAATTCGACTGTCGTAAGGTGAAGTTATATGATGTATTGTCTGGTAATGTATAAGTCTTTATTGAAAATAATTTATTTTATTTTATCATCACTTTCTAAATTTACGTCATTTCCTTTATGAATAAGCTTCCTAGATTCGCCGATAGAAAGTAGTTCCCATTTTAATACTTCTTTTCGAAGAAGTGCCCTTCATTGTTCGTGACGTATGACAAAGTTGTTCTAATAAGAATCGTATATTAAAACGAATTTAGGGTCTTTGAAAAGGGGTCTGGTTCTTTTCCGGATGTTGCATTTGTCATAATGTAGGGAGAAGTAGCCGTTATGCTAGGGGCATTAGAATTACTATTATTGAAATAGAATGAGACCCTGTTTCACGATAAAAACAACAACAACAACCGAGTGCTACAAAATCCAAGAAGAATCAATTCTTCTAAGAAACTTTTTAAGACTGAATATATAATATTTTTTATCTAAACTTCTGCACCATCAATTTTCCGTCATTGGTCAACCCTATGCTATTATAGGTAGTGCGTAATGGTAATTAAAGTCCAGACTAAGAGTTCTGATTCTGCAAAACGTTAGTGTTGAACAAAGAATATTTATGATTCAGAGCAACCTTTTAAAACTAGTGGCCCTACAAGCGAGACGCACTTTACCCTACTTCCCCCATAGTGAGACAATTCGTTCCAGTCAAGCATATCGAAACGGCAACGCACGCTGTCAAGCCGATCCACGCGTGCCCTAAGCCCACTATAAGATTATTATCAAACTAACCAACTACAATACTCACCCTATATCCAACCTTAAACACAAATCAATAGAGACTACAGCAACGGCAGGGAAAAGCTTGGTGATACAGTAAGTAGTGTCTATGATAGAGTATCTCGCTAGCGTAGAATTAGTCAGAGATGATGTATAGATTTATACGTTTGACGTCCGAATTCGTATTATTATACGAAAGTAATTGTGAGCTTATGTGGTACATCTTATAATAATAAGATTTGAGATCTGATCTGAATTGTAAATAAGGTTCTTATTGGACTTGGAAGCTTATTAGAGTTTTTGTAATTAGCGTGCAGCCATAGTTTGTAGCGGCGGTAGATAGTTAATCTTTAAATAACTTTATTACCAAACAATTAAATATTTAAATGTTTCAAACAAGTTAAAAGCTGCTTAAATAGTAAATAATAAATTGTTTCAACAAACACCAATTACCTAGCCCGAAACTAAGCGTGAGCTTGTGCTATGGTGAATAGGATAACGGATAGACATACTTATATACATTTGTAAACATCCATGACTTAGGTACAAATGCTCGTGCTTATCACACAAACATTTGCCCCTTGCGGGATTCGAACCCGCAACCGCCTGGTTTAGAAGTCCGTGGCGCAAACCACTACACCAAGACGGTCGTCGGTGCAGAATGCATTCCTGGCATGTACCGAGTTTTTTTGTCAGTTCTATATTAAAAATGCATAGGAAGCAAATAATGGTTACCAATCCATATGGGTGACACATCAAAATGAAATAATGAATACGACAAATCAAAAGTGCTAACAACAAAAAATCTGCAAATCCTATACAATGACCAGAAAAAGGGTCCAATTAGGGCCTCACCAGAATCGGGAGCGTATTTATTTTTCGACCTCTGATGTCCGGAACAGGGGTTCAACCCATAAGACGGGAGACACCATGCGTGCAGCAATTCGATTAGGGTGCAACAAGGGAAAAAGCTGATGGTGCAGCTACGGGACACCTCGCAAATATTTATTTGCTCTTACCATAAACACTTTCAACCTTAAGATAAAATAACAACGTCCAAAATCGGGAAAACCTCAAAATGGGAGAATAACGAACAGTACGTCATTTCATACACAACGCTCGCAAAATAGATCGGTGACGAGTGCCTTTACAGAGCGTGCCATTTCACAAATATGAAATTGCTATGGGGCGTCATTCTGCCGTCCGTTCTATAGAGTTTTAGGGCTCTTTTATCACATTGGAGTAAGTGTAGTGCAATGAAATTAATCAAGCGACAGATTGTAAGCTGGACGAAATATTTCACACCAGGCGCAACATGATAAAAACCAAATAAAAGCACAAAAGTAAAGATAAAAATATTTTTAAAGAAACTATTCACAACCTTTTTGCGTTAGTGTACTGAGATAAAAATAAAATTAGGAACTATAGTGATGTTTATTTAGGTAACAATACTTAACTATTATGTATTATGTGATATTAGTAAAGTTCAGTATAGGTATTCACCCTACATTCACCGCTCTCGATTTTGACAACAAATGTCATGATATGGTGCTACGGATTACTGACCGCACGTCACAATCCAGTTGCAATAATTTTAAGGAGTTTCTACATTAATGTTTTACAGGAATTATATTTTTTATTAAATGGTTGAGGATGAAAATTAAAAAGTGTTTGGCGCAAGTACGTTTTTTCACACCAAAATTGATCCACTGTGTCATCCGGTGGAATCATTAAAATGCATATTATTTTGAGTCAAATCTCGGACATATTTATTATAAAAGTATCCAGATTATGGATTCATAAAAAAGTGGCTATTTCTAGTTTTTTATTTCAAAATGACATCTTTTGTATCTGTTAAAGCTAGAATTTAGTAAAATACTCTATTCCGGTGTACACAAAAAAAATGTACGATCATTTAAACTAAATATCATAAATAAATAAGGTTACTTTAAATTATGTTTCTGTTTGTATTACTCAACTGGCTCTGAATAATGACTAAAAGTTAAAAAAAATCCCAAAACCCTTTTGTTAAGAAAATACTCAATGCATTGAGCAAGATGTTAGAAATATGAAAGAGGTAGGCCTTAATCCAAATAACAGATTAAAAAACCTTATCAGCGAAATCATCAGTAGTTTCCTACGGTGCGGCGGAAAAAATGAATTCGTTTGCTACGAATTGAATTGAAATGAAATGAACGGCGCCCCTAAAAGCGAATACAGAAGGGAGTGCAGTAGGAAAATAAAGATGGGTGGTTCTTATCTAGATGTAGAACTGTACGATTGTGGATTGTAATGAGGGGAAGGGTAGACGTGAAAAGGATATGGATCGACCCGCCCCACTTCAAAATAATTGAAGTTAAATTTGTTCATTTAAATTAGGCACGGTATAATGACACAAAGAAGTATACGTTTGAGCAAATAAAATTATATTTGATCCCATTTTTTGTTAGCATTTCTGGAAGGGAACTATTCATTAATGCTGACTGCACTAGACGGTATATTTCATTTTAAAATGATATACTTACCTCTTACAGTGCGCAATATCAGTGACAGAAAGATGTACTACTTCAAATACATAACCGGTGCTGGTGTAATTTTGGAACTTGGAAGATCGCCTTTCTACAAAAGTAAGTACATCTGTGGCTTAAACTGTAAGACGACTCAGTACTATTGTATTATTGCTTATCATCATCAACATCCGTTATCATAGTCACCATTGCACCAGCTCACGCTTAGTTTAGGGCTAGGTAATTAGTGTGTTTGTTGAAACTATTCATTATTATTTATAATAGCAAAAACATATGTACTCAAAGCAGAAATTGCAATGCAATTTTCTTTACCCTGCCATTACGCCAAATAGGAATTTAAGCTTAACACCTGTGACTAAATTAAACGGTGCTTTCAAATTTCAGATAAATCTAGATATTCCACATTAACAGCTGCCCAATGGGATTGGACGAGCTTAATTGCCCACAAAGCGTGTTAAACCGTTAAAGTACTTCGCACCGACTGTTTCAATTGTCCAGCGCATGTTCCATTCCAAATTAATAGGGACGCACGCAGATTAGTGCTTCAAGATCGGTTAAGTGCTCACTAATCACCCACTTCGGCACACGACCGAAATTCCACCAATTATTATCTAATTCGAGAGCGACCACAAAATTGGAACCGACTTTTATGCAAACTTTCTCTTTGTTTCGCTGATGACACCCGAGATTGTCATACCTATGATTCGCGTTCCCACGAATGACAAGTTAAGTGCACCCTATTACAGTTGAAAGTCTAGCAAAGTCACGTCTGCCTTAGTTTGCATCTCAGCCTTTCCCACTATCTGGTTTCGTCGCATCTGTCGCCATGTTACCTGATACGGCAGCAAAACGAGTCATTAGGTCAACAGAATTCGCCTTTGTGCCGCAACGGTTGGCACAATAATGCCAATGACAATTGCTACGCTTTATGCAATTGTGCAAAGGATTTTACACACGTGTAGGCGTGTGAACATTACAAAAAAATTAACCCAAATGCGCAATCTGAAGTATATTGCGTGAGTTTAAGCGTTATCAGGTAAACGGCTCGACACGTGTGGGTCTTCAGGTAAAGGTTACTATTGAGTGAAAGTCGTCTTTGTACTTTTTTGGAAAATTCGCACGCGAATTAGGAAGGTACTTTCTCATGTCAATCACTGTGCGAAAGTTGCTCAAATCTTTATTAATACATTAAAGTTCATTTGTTGTCCTAAAAAGATGCGCGATGTCAGGTGTGAACAAACAATATGCTTCGACAGGAGCAGGTGACAATGTTTGGATTTTATCATCGACCAGATGATATTTAAACAAGCAGTAAAAAACTTAATGCATACACCTGTTTAAAATCTGACATTTGATACTCATACATATGTTACAGACAGTTTGTTTACGCAGGTTCTTTATAGAGATTCGTTCAAGGAATAATATTAGTGGAGTTGGGATTCTTAATAAGCTCAACTCAACTCAGTATCCCCTTCGGCTGTTTAATCATTGGTCTAATTATTCTCATATAGGATGTTTATTTTGGGTTTTTTTATTTGTAAAAGATAGAATGACCTGAAGCGACAGTCCCTAAATTGTATCTCCCATACATAAATTTGTAGCCCGTGACCGAGCTAAAACAAACTGCCTCCCTTCAAATAATTAATGATCATCCACATCTATTTTACGGTCACTAGCTCAAAAAAGTTATTAACAAATCAGAAAAATATTCCGTCCTTTAGCACACCTGCCTTTTTGATAGATTTATTCGTTTTGTTTCGGGCCAAAATTCGATTTAGATTTTAATATAGAGATTTCATTATTCTCGATGCGGATGGTGTGAAATGCTATACACAAATTCCTTGTCTAACAACTTTTTCATATACGTGATCAATTTAATTAAACTTACCGTGAGTCTGGTTAATTAAATCAATCCTTACGTATTTTGAGCTAGTACATACGAGTATATGCTTGGTTGCTAAATAAAAAAATACGATCCTTTAATTATTTTTATAGCTTAGCAATTTGTTTGCAAGTTTTTACGAAAAATTCGGATAGTGAAGAGTCGTGGGTTCGAGTCCCACCAGATGACACATTCGTGAGCGTTTTTTTGAGTGAAAGTTAATTTAATTTCGTAAATACGATCTACAAAAACGAAATGGTTTTTATTTTATACAGTTTATTTTTGACAAGGGTTAAGCGTTTAATTCCGCAACATGGTAATTAATTTGCTCAATAAATAATTAAGTTGTGTTTGTTTTCGTATGTGGCGGCGTACAATAATATTTATCGTAATCTGACACATTTACGATCTTTTATTTCTGTCCGTTTTTACACTAACAAACCATTTTGTTTTAATAAAACAGCCTGATTCACTTATCCAATCCTTTGCAAATCGTTATTTAGGGTTCCGTAGTACGACAAGGAACCCTTATAAGATTGTACAGTCCGTCCGTTCCGTCCGTCCTAGTCTGTCACAGCAGAATATCTTCTACGTTTATGGACTGATTTGCATGTAACTTGGTTCGATAATACTTCACATATAGATCTCATTTTTAAAAATACAAAAAAATAAAATCACCCCTTTTTAAGGGTACCTCCCCATACATGTAAAGGAGGGGGGAGAATTATTTTTTTGAGTGCACCCCTTGTGTGGGGTATCGTTGAAATGGACTATGAAAATAATGTAGGGTTTCCATACAACACTTTTTTATCAGCTTTGCCATTTGCGAGATATAGCCCGCCAAAGTCGTTTACACGGTGTCCCTGTAATTTCTAAAGCCTTGGGCCTATAAACTTCAAATCACTCACGTAAAGAAACAGGTGCGGAAACTCTTATTTAAAATTGTTTCGGGTATCCTGTGATGAATACTTTCAAATTATAAATAAAATAAATATATATACTTTTTTCCAAAAGAACAGTATAAACTTAAAAAGATTTTTGCCTATACTGTCTAATGTTGTAAGTTAATGGTACGGAACCCTTCGTGCTCGAGTCCGACTCGTACTTGGCCGGTTTTTTCAATAAGTCACCCAGGTATGTAAATTCAAGTGCTAGCTAAAGTCATGCTCGTTAAACACTACTCAAAATATTGTCAGTCACTTTTTGAATTTAAAAGTACTCAGAGTGGATGTAAAAGTAATCTTACAAAAAGTACTCTAGTTAATTATCAGTCCACTTACGTGCTTCTCTCACTTTAGGGATGTACCTTTGAGAGCCCTGTTGGTCTTTTATTCAGCGACTGTTTGATCTTCGATCCTCCTGATATCAAAGCTAACCCGGGAGCGGTGTTTCTGCTAATCTCATAAAACCTGTGTATTTTTAAGATGCAATTTGCAACCCCTGTTTTTATGCTGCTTACCAGCGCTTTATGATGTTAATTTCACGGCCATGTTGTAGTGCTTTTTGCCTATTTTCGCTCTGTAGATTTCCTAATTGCATTATTTTGATGGCTTGCTTTTATCTGGCAATTTTTGTGTTATCTGCACTTGATGTATATTTCCGTGTACCTTTAATTTAACATCTTCTTTTCATAATAAAATAACAAATTATCATTTTTATTTTACAGAAAAGTAGAACCTGGTCTTTTGTACCTATTATCTTGCGTGAAAGAAAGCTTTTTAATGTACACGTATAAGCGTACTTACATGAATAAACGTACGTATTTATCTAGAGTTTATAAGATCAGTCAATAAAATATGTTATGTTATATGTATGTTAGTCTAGTCAGGTTCCACTTAACAGGTTCATGGAGGTCAAATGGCAGTCGTTCCATTGTAATTACCTGATCTGCCAAATCCTGGATTATGGTTAGCGGACCATGGGCCCTCGCGTGCAAGTGCACAACCGGAATAACGCTAGGATGATGATGATGATGTATGTTAGTCTGTAAGATTTCTAAGAGTATAATATGGGCTCGTGTTACGTACATAATCTGTACCCTGAGATAAATAAATAAATAAATGAATGATATTGTTTTGTGTATAAGTAGGTTATTTTAGCGGAAACTATTTGTAAATAAATGATTATCGTAAATGTGTCTGGATGTTACCAAAACGGCTTAACCAGAGGGTGTATCTGATTGTGTTATACACTATTAATAACTAAACAGAACCGATGGATCCCTTGAGGTGGCCTTTATAATATCATATAATATGTACAGGGGCGGTTTTATTGCGGGCCTATCTTGAACGATGGGGCTCTTCCGAGGCGTTGCTGGATATTTATGAAAAGGCTTTTTATGGGACCGAAATATCCCCTTGTAAATATAAAGGTCCCCGTGGCTTGACAACGTGGGTGACAATAGCTGCATATTTTATCAGTTTTTTAGATATATTTATACGTAAGGAAAATATGGTTATTAAGGAATAGAATTACGACAAGACAAAAGAACAAAATTAGAATATCCTTTAAATCAATGTATTATCTTTTTCAAAGGTGTATTCGAATAGACAGGACAAATTATTAATAAATAAAATGTTTTAACAGACAATAATTAATCACCCATCTCCAAACTAGTGCTTTGGCGACTAGCATAACGAATATACTTCTATACTATAGGTATTCGTTTATAGACATCCATAACTTAAATACTCGGTATCGTCACACAAACATTGGCCTTTTGCGGGATTTGAACCCAAACCGTATGGTTTTATTACTATACGCACTACTGTGCAAACTTCAACACCAAGACGATCGCCAATAAATCAAACAATAATTATGTTTATTTGCAGAAAAGTTACAAAAAAGTGCACAAAAGAATTACGGTAGAAAAATGCATGGTAAGTCGTATCTTTTGGTATATAATGTTATTGCCTGACCTGGGATTCGAACCCGGGACCTCGTGGATAGTACCCAGCGGACCAACGAGGCAGTCAAAAGTGTCAAGTCAGTCAAAAGGCGAAAACTGAAAAGTGTTGTGTTTTTTCGGTCTTGAAATAACTCAGACACAGCTCCGGAGTCAGGAAGTTGGTGGTGTTAACACCCCCGTGCCTCGGAAAGCACGTTAAGCCGTTGGTCCTGCGCCTGATCTCTCTACGGTCATGGCGGTCTGCCGTCTCGCCGAATTATGGGAGTGAAGGAACAGAGAATGCACCTGTGTATTGCGCACACACTTGTGCATTATAATATCTCCCGCGCAGTCGGCTTATCTCTATTGGGATTGGCTACTGTAGGCAAAATTCGGCTAGAAGGATATTATTAATGTTATTGACCGTGTAGCCTGACATTGTTTTATGAACTTATACAAATAAGGGGCCCAAATAAGGATCCTATCTTTAGACTCTGAGTAAATTCACACTTAGTACAAGTCTTCGTATAACGGTAGGCAACAGGCATCACTCCGTACATTCAATACAAGGCTTCAATGTCAGCTACAAAGCTTTTCTCAACATTTAACAAGGATAGCTCTAGGTGGCACTCGAACATCGCTAAGAGAACATCGATGTTGTTGACGGACTGTACTACTTGCTAAGGAGAAATTCAATTCGAATTGGAGACGATACCACTACTCGTATATATACAGTTGTAGGTACGTGTGTACCTCAGACTACTCTTACTAAAACTAGTTTATTGCTTTAATACGAATGTAGACTTTAAAAGCAAAAGACGACTTTTTTTAAATTTAAAATGGGTTTGCTCTTGACTCAAGACTAAGAACTGAGTTCACTAATTTTGAAACAGCTGTTTGGCCGAAATTGACGGTTAGTTAGACGCAATTTCTATACATATATGTCAAATTATATTGAGCGGCTGTCTCAGAATTAAATGTGTGTTGGTGAACTAGACCCTAAGCCAGACGTGGCATAGACTGAGTTGATCGTCGGTAGAGCAAACACACTCAGAAGGTTCTGGCACTCCCACTCACCGAACATGCAGACTGATACAGAAAATCATCATAAACTAACCGAACACATTATCTACATACACGCAGCTTTTCTAATACGTAATAAAATAAATGTTTTTCATGTTTAAGTCAGTTACCTGACGTGCTGCCGTGCTTGACTAAAGGACAACGTAAAGAAAAAATAATACACTTGAGTAAAACTGAGCAGATACGAGTAAATCAGGAATACTGCATCTGTTCCACAGAAAATACACTCGGACGAACATTACTTAAGTAAATTGGATTCAATCCTGGGGCCCGATTCTCATGCCTTCGATATTATGTCACATACGATATTTATCAAAAAAACATGGCGGATATCACAAAATTTTAATGTTACGTATTCTCGAAGTATGAAAATGTAGGATATTGATCACATTTTGTGATATCCGCTATGTGTTTTCGATCAATATCGTATGTGATATAATATCGTTGGCGCGAGAATCGGGCCCCAGGCTTGGTCGTAGTCTACTTATCGTAGTTTACACGCACTTCATCAGAAGACGGTGTTACTGGAACAACCTCTGACTATTTGCCTTTTATGGTAATGCGCTAGGATCTTCTTCTACATTAATTTGTAGGTTTTGGCAAGCGTTTGAACATGATCTTTTGACAACATTTTCGTAATGGTCGTAAACATATTGTGTCCCAATTCGGTAGAATAATTAAGCTTGTTAAATACATGAAAGAGGTTATTTAAATTATGTCCATTTTGATAAGCTTTCAGGCAGTCATCCGATATGCAATGATGAATGATTTTTGATGTGTAATATTATTTTTAGATTGCACAGTAAATACCCTAGATGGTAATTAGTGCGCCTGTGTTTAAGTATTATAATGTCTTCCTAGCCGAATTTCGACTACGGCGGCCTATCTCAACAGAGTTAGCCAACTACGCACGACATATTATAGTGCACAAGTGTGTGCGCAATATACAGGTGCTCTCTCTGTTCCTTCACTCTCATAATACGGTGAGACGGCAGTCCGACACATGACCATAGAGAGATCAGGCGCAGGACCAACGGCTTAACGTGCTTTCCGAGGCACGGGGGTGTTAACACCACCAACTTCCTGACTCCGGAGCTGTGTCTAAGTAATTTCAAGACAGAAAATCCCAAACGCTCTCGCGGCTCGACCCGGGATTCGAACCCGGGACCTCGTGGATAGCACCCAGCGTGCTGACCACTAGACCAACGAGTCATACGGCTTATGTTTAAGTATATGAGCCTTATATAGGTAGTAAAAAATGTAAATAATCAAAGATCTTAGGCCCATGAAAAAGTCCAGTTTAAGGTAGTACTAGTACTTATTCTGTGGTAAAAAATTGACGTAAAAGTTTCTCATTCACTTTCAAGTTTATAAATACGTAATTAGTGCTCAAAAGCAAATTCTTCCTATCCACATACTCGTAGTTGTAGACAATACAAATGATTTCTCTTGCATCCGGCAATTTCTTTGTCTCGACAACACTGTCTAGTGAACTCTAGTGCCTTCAAAAGACCAACACGAGTTGATTGCGGCCATACTGTCAACACTAGAGCTAATAGGTGTAATTCTGACCATTTTCTATTCAGTCCACGGTTTTAAACGTGCCTGTGTCATTATGTGTTAATATCGGCAGGTTGTATTACAGAGTGCAGGTCGTCTGAGCCATGTGAATGAAGGTGCATTCTAGGATGCTCTTATATCGATTATTTTTAATATCGATGGCCAACGCGGTAACGCACCCGGCATCCTCACCTTAAGGACACGGGTTTATTTTTGATTAAGTAGGTTTTAAGTTTATTTATTTTTATTTCTTGCATGTCTTTGTTTTTCATTTCTTTTATTCATATCAGCCTATTGCAGTCCACTGCTGGACATAGGCCTCTCCAAGACTGCGTCAACTTCTCGCATCTCACATCCAGCCACCACCGGCCACCTTCCTCAGGTCATCGGTCCACCTTTTTTATTGAATACATATTTTTGACCAATGATATTTTTGGCCGATAGATTGAATGAATTATAATTTGTAAGCAACATCGTTGATACAACTTTCCTAATAATGTTTTGTGATTTGAAAATTTTAAGACAATAAATAAAATCGATGTAATGGATGAGTTCAATAAAAAATAGTCGGTCAAAGCAATCGATAATCATAATTTATAGCCTACCAGAGCTATATTACGTATTAGAGTATGATACTCTTCTTTCTTCATTGTAAATATGTACACTATCGATAATACTGGAAAGTACTTAATGTCGATAAATTGTCGTCACTTGCGCATTCTGACAACGTGTAAGCTGTATTTGGTATTGAATTGTTTGTAAAGTAATGGCTTAATTGTGAGGTATTCTAGGCATTGAAGTTTGTATTGCCTGGCGACAAAGTTGTATCTGGAAATTATTGTTTCTTGAAACACAGTCTTAACAATATCGTATTAAAAGATTATACGAAGAAAACAAAAACTAATTCAAAGAAATAAGAATTATTATATATATTACCACCAGTTCCCTGCGACTTAGCTCTCGCCAAAAGTCGGATTTCCCATACAAATATTCATCCCATTTCACCTGATTTCTGACTTTCCCCTGATGATTATAAAATCTATTCTTGATGATTATTGCGCCAAAAATAGCATGTGTCCTTCCCAAGGTCTCAAACTATCTTTGTGCCAGATTTCATTGGAATCGGTTCAGGAATTCAGAGAAAAGACTTGATTGTTTGTTTGTATTGAATAGGCTACATGCCTGCCTATTCAATACAAACAAACAATCAAGTCTTTTCTCTTTATAATATTAGTGTAGATGTATCTATTATTATGTATTTGCGTATAAAGTACATTTTTCAAATAATGTTTTATATATCTTTTTCATATAATTGCAACATGAATAATTATTAAGTACAAGTAATTGGCATCCATAGACAAATGACTGCACAAGCAAACTAATGATTAATAACTGGGTCTCTTGAAAGGTAGGTCATAATAACAAGTCGATTCAGATAAACCAACACGCACATGAAAAAGCAATAAACTTAATTAGACGGTTGATATGCCTAATTCATTTATCAATCAACTCTTATAAGGTTTCCAGTATATGAGTAAAGTGGAAACACGTTTTTTGTAAAAGATAAAAAATATGCACTGTTCCTTAGAAATTATCGGATACTTACTACCCTAAACGTAATTGTAAGTAAGATTGCATAATTATTTAATCTGTATTTTTTGTATGAATTATTTGAAAGTACTTTTCACAAGTTTCTATAGTCAACACAACGTTGAAGGGTCATTTTCCAAGGGACGAAACTTCAACGAAACGATAGATTCATAAAATTAAAAAAGTTAGAGTAAACAGGGGTAAAAGAGTTTCAAGTACTGGGGTTAGGAAATTAAATCTCATTCATTGCTTTATGAAAGCGCCGTAATAACTGTAAGTCAAGTATTTGTACATAGCTTGACAAAACTAAGATAATGTAAGTACTTCATCCGAGAATTATAAGTATTTTGATGATAATAAGCAACGTTTACTTGCTAACGTTAGAACGACAATCGTGTAGCAATTAGTAGTTTCTGTTCTTAAAAGGACAACTTGCAAAACCATGTAAGATGTTAGGTAGAAAGACGTGGTAATGATGTGTGCTTAGTCGGGAGGTCACCCAAACATATTACTGTTTATAGGAGATATCACTTGAAAAATGGACGGAGTTTTGATTGATTGTCTTTAACCTTTAAATTTGACAGCAAAAAAACATACAAACACGTTCACTTTTTATCCGTTTAGCTTTAAGAAAGTAACATTTTAAAAGCGAATATTCATTTATGGGAGCAACATTCAATGTTAAATTATGTAAGCTGTTGTTACAATTTGGGAATATAATTCGGAGTACCGTTACGTAAACAAACCTACTCCAATTTCACGGAACGCGTTATAGAAACGTATTTATTTACTTTATGGAAAATAGAATTGTAGTCACGTAAGGTAATATGAATAAATTTCGAATTAATGACGCGCTTACAAGAGCGGGAACATTTTATTTTGACATTACACCATAAACATAATAACAACACGATTGTTCAGATCAACAAATTACAGTTCAAAAGCAGCAAACGATTTTTAACTCTGTTCCGATGAAAGAAAGACCCGTTAAAATTATTATGTGTCCGTAATGTATGCCAGGTAAGACTGTGGCAATAGCCGAATAGTCATAGAGGGGCAATAATACATCATTATATTATTAACTTATCTTCTCACCCTTGACAGCAACAATGGCTGTTGAAATATTTGATATCATTATTGTTGGACCAACCTCTTGAATGTTACTGCCGTTTGACACGCAAAACTTTAATTCAATTCGTTAGGAACAACAGGTGGGGTGGTAGGTCAAAGTGTATGCCTTAAAAAGGAATTATTTTGTTACTAAAACGTGAGCCGGATTTTATCTTAATTGAGTCTTAGAACGTGAGCGAATATTTTATTAGGTAACTCCATATTTTGTGCAAGAAATATGTCCCCGTTATATTAAGAGGACAAATGAATGCGTGTCCCGCCCATTTCCTTTTTATGTTATAAATTTTGATAAACTTTACCTCAAATATATCATGCCATAGGTACAAGACAAAGCTTTAGCATGGCACAAGTTTCAATTGTAACTCCAAGTGATAGTTTGTCATCAATTACTTCTTAACACATGACTGATGACAATTAAAAACTTGAAGTTAAAGTTTTGTAAATGCTTAATTAGATGGAAAGTCCATAAAAACGCGTGTTATAACAGAATTATTAATATTGTACCTACAGTTTATAAAAGTAACGCATAAATGTCAATTTATGCGTTACTTTTATAATCTTGTGTGTAAAAAGTTATTAAAAGTCTATAAGGTAAGTATTATAAAAATGGCTTGCTGTTCGTGTACGTATTAAAATAAATAAAATCATAAATGTTAATTTACTTTAACTTTATAGGATCAAAACAGATCTTCACACATCCTGAAAACGCTTAACTCAATTGTAAAGTTAGGTTCATATTTTTGCAATTCCAAAGCTTTTGCGCATTAATTGAAAGGTGCTGACAAGATGCTAAGGTGAACCAAACCGCGCGTGCTTTACGCCTAATATGACCAATTTCGAAAAAGGTAGCTAACCACACATTCTTTCATCCTATCATATCGTATTTGTGTCTGAGAGTTTATACATTAGGCAGTTTTTACACTGCGCCGACCCTCGTATTGTACGCTCGATTGATCAATGGGTCATTTACATCAATCGTGTGATCTATCAGCAGGTGCTTGGTAATAATTGCGTTGGATCTGCATTTTGCTGACTTGAGTCGATATAAAACCTGAGTGATCCTTTGCTGCATCGGCAAAACCCATAATTTTGACGCGACTTTCAAATAGCATTTTTTTATATCAGAGTATTTAAGCCTGCTTAAGTAATATACTTAATTTAGTCATGCATGGTATACCAAAATTCATGATACTAATCAATATCAAACACCGTTGTGGTTCGCAAGTGTCTTTAAACCAGTTTATTCATTTTGAAAACATAAGAGTTCTAAAACGCAAAATCACTTTTTCTAAAATAGCCTATGTACTAACTGCTCTACATAAACAACTCTAATACCGGATACTTTAATAGCTTACCTATGTGTATTTTGTACCATTCAAAAGACAAATCGTACCTCATAAACCTGACACAAGCAAGTCACTCAGTCTGTAACTCTCTTTATATTCTACAGTCATTTCCATACGACGATATTATCATATTGTCTCAAGCAAATACAAATACGAATTCGTTCAGCAAATGCTATATAGGATGTATAACGGAATCTCCGGAACCCGAAGCGGTGGAAATTCTACACTTTGTCGAGTGGGCAGTTATGAAAAATTTAATACATCCACTTTGAAGAGTTTCGAAAGGCGACTTCAAATAAACCTCTTAGTCAGTAGTCGGAGATATGGCCAGATTTGCATAAGAAGGACGAGTCTTGGGGGCAGACGATCGTGTCTCGCATCTAAATAACGTCTTATATTTGCAAATATTGACTCTTGTCCGCACCCTTTCAAAGGGTTTCGATCCTTATTATCTTAAGATAGTTTAGTAAGTGCCAAGTTTCTTAACACGGGTCAAGGGGGTCCCACTTTTTTAGTAAACTTCGCCAGTTTATTCAGTACAATAAAACCACTTATGTAAGTTCTAAATCACTTAGGATTTTACGGAGAGATAAAGGTTCAAGTTTGGATTTGTTCTTGTAATATTTTATGTTACTTATGTACTTTGGAGATCAAAGATGTATTTTTATCTTATGTATATGCAAGCAACAACTCTTTTAAAGTTAAAAATCTAAATTTTTATAAATTTAAACTTTAAAACAGTCAATTAGTTTACACTCAAAATTGTTATCTCCTAACCAACCATTTCCGTCCTCATGACTTTTCGTGATTCACAAACCACACACATTTATGCCTGCTTCATATTCAGGCCTTATATAAAATTTGCAAATCACATCTAGTGACTCACCGCCGCGCTGCCCGGTTTTCCATTGGCAGGAATGGATCACGAATGACGATGACGGGACAAGATGCTATCAACTTACAAATTGCCATTGTTGCCTACCTTATTGGTTTTTGTAAGAGCTTCATGATTGGCAGGTGAAATATTTTTAGAAGGAAATTACTAGCCATTATTAATTTAGTTAACTTTTTCAAATTAATATTATGTATCTACATCAAAGAAATCTGAAATCACGTACGCATTCGTATTGTCTTTTATTTGAAAAATATCAGTGCCTAATCCGCTTCAAATTGTCTTTATAAAACAAAGCCTTTAATTAACATTAACAACCTTACGTACTTAAGGACTGACTAATAAAAAACAAAGAATTTTGATTGAAGTTAATGATTTAATGTAATTATAGTCACTTTATTGTAACAAAAAATATGAATTTGCATGCTATTTATAGAAGACTGGAAAAGCTGAACTCAATGAAAATAATAACCACCGAAACCGAAAAAAACTATCAACCAAACTAGTTTTGCTAATTAAAGGTTTCGTTGTAGGGAAGTCAACTTTTGTTAAATATAAACAATCTTCTGGTTATCAGTAACAAACTAGTTTTAGTTCGCAAGTCACTAGATTATGGCCTACTAGTAGCCAAATTTCGGTCACTGTTAACCAATCATATTTTTTCAGTGTAAATGTACCCTTTTACAAAGGCAAATACACTTTTATTTCATTTCCTAACTAAAGAATATTACAAAATAAATCACCCCAAACGAAATTGCTATCTAACATTCCGTTTAAAGAAGCGTGAGTCAATATTTTACACTGGAACAGAATAAGTGTCATTGTAAATCCTTTGGAGGTAAACCACATGATTTCGTGCTATGACGGAGTATCGAACACGGATCGTGATCGCCGCGCCCAACTTTCGCCCCGTTTCACCACTCAACGTGTATTGATGTCACTTTTTGTCAATCGAGTACTTTTGGTAAAGCCAAATAATATCAACTGCTTTCTTTGGCATTGTATTTTTTATTGACACAATTTGTAAAGTTGTACGTACAAAAACATCAGCATAATTTACGTTTCTATTCTAATTATTTACATAATTATAGTACTTTTTCAAAATTACCTCCTCAGTTGGTTCGGCTGCCCGATTTTTTAGACCTAGCTTCGCTTTCAAGTGGTAAAATATTATTTTGTGTTGGTTAATTGTAATACATATAAGCGATATCCGTTCAACGACGTCCACTGTGTGTCTGTGTCCACTGCATACGAAGCCAAGGAAAACGTGGTGTGACAGTTCCAATACTTACAGAAGAGGATGGCAGATTCTGGCACTGGATAGGGATTGGTGGAGATGTTTGGGGTGGCGTTTTCCCAGCAATAGGATGATTTGGGCTAGTAAAAAAATATTGTAAGAAAATAACAATTACGGTTTGTTTAAGATTACTTAATTCCCACGAGCTCCTTAACAACACAACAAGAGCATCATAACTCAGTGTATAAGTACCCAATAATTAGAGGTTTATAATAAAAACTAATAAGCCGTCGTAATTACTGAAATTGCCCAAAAACAGGGACCCAAACCTTAATGAAAACAGTTTCCCCATTATGCGATTCCGAGACGTGTTCCGAGGCGGAAATATCAAATCATTCTAATTAAAAGCAAACTTGAGAAGTACTAATAACAGTTTATTGTTGTCATTTACGCTAGAACAACCATGACTTACGTTAAGTGGACATGTGAAATTATTAAAAAGAAACACAAGATATTGTAGAATAGTGATGGACCAAAATGTCAGTCTGTGTGTTGGATATGATACAGGAATCGATGGTATGGTAAAGAAAAGAAACAAAAAAGAAAATTCGTTTATTCAACATTAAAACACACGAAATTTTACAATCACCGAAATCACAAGAGTACAAAGATGTAAGTGCCGAAGAGGTATTCGCTCAGCATAATTCGTGGCAACCGAGCAAACGATATGCCACGAAACTGGTTTTCAGCGATAATAAGATTAAACAATATTGAAATGGTGAAACAATTAATGTTTCTGAAATGTCTATAAGTAAAACGTATTTATCGAAAGCAGTCAAAAGTAATAGTCAGATTTTCAGTCAGATCAGAATCAAGAATCAAAAACATTTCATGTGAAATGGTCAAAACCACCAATTTAAATCCTTTACGAGATCAAATTGATTTAGGCTACAAACGCTTTACTGCTCGATTTAACTGTAATCGAATGGTAAAATGAGTTGGACAAATCCAGCACATCACTCGTAAAGATTGTTGGTGTGATTGTTAAAGAATAGGCCGCATTTTGATGGACTCGTCAATGCATGTTGTGTAGGCGTTGTTCTGTTTCTTACTTAAATTACGGGACAACGAATGATGACTGACACACCCACTTGCTGATAGAAAAATTGACGGCTGGAGCGGAAATATCCAAATCCGTTTGTCTTTTGGTTGGGGCGTAACTGAACAAAGTGGTGGCTTAAAATGGTTTAAGATCAATTTAGACGATATACTTGAATGTTGTATGTGTAATTATGTTATGCTTTATTCATAAATAGGCAAAACCTATAATAATAGTGTTTTTCTAGGTGAAGACAATAGTCAATGCTAGAGATAAAACAAAATGCGCGGGAGATATTAGTGCTCAACTAATATTGCACAATACACGGCTACATTCTCTAATTCTGTTGCTTTCAAAGGTTTAACGCAAAATCTGAATAACCTTACGAATGTTACAATTTACGAAGTCTTTGTTAAAGTAAAAAGCATCATTCCGAATATAAATTTTATGTAAATACTTATTTTTAGCGTCACAAAATCACATTGTGACTGTAAAAAAATATCAATGTAACCCAAGATAACCTAACAACACAAAGGCAGTTGTCCGACCAGCAAAGTTGGTCGAGAAAGAAGTAGAGCTAGAAACTAGAAATGAGTTGGCGATGATCGCTCGGCCGTTAAAGCGTTTTCTTGGACGACCGAGGATTTGAATTTGGAATAAAATTGACTGTAGTCGTTCGCCAATGCGAGCATTGCGGAGCAACTGTCATCTTTGATAGATTTTTCGCTAAGATACAAAATAGTGTGAACAGTCAGCGGACAATTATTAAAGTATGCATCATTTACGTTTCTTGGCCGAATTAAAAATTCGGCGATAGTTACTCGTTAAGTTATCGGCAGTGAAACAACTGCCTTATTTCCGTTACTCGTAACGAGTTGAAGCAAAAAGTCCTGGGCACGTGACCGACAGACACGGGTTAGCGGTCAATCCCTCGATCGGGTTTGCGGTCAGCGGTACCACTGCTTGTTCAATGTTGGACGAAGCAATAACACCCAGTGGTGTCACGTTTGAGTTAACTTTAAAATGGCTGTGCTTGGATCGTGCCATCCTGCAGTTAAGAGTTGATGAAATAAGAAAACTACAAACAAAAAAAATGTAGCTGTTGCCGGATATGATGCGGATCTGAGCCCCTTTATTCAAAGGTCCTCTGTCTATTCATTTAGTCAGGATATTAAAGTGCCATTAAAATACGGACGACATCGCATCAAGTGAAATACTGCAAAACCCTGTGTGGCATCTTGTGCAGTTTGTAATAGGGGTAATTTTGCAACAAAAATAGGCAGTCTGAGGTTCTGGCCAATGTTGTACCAGCTACAGCTGATAAGCGCTCATACTAGTTTTACTTTGTTACGTAGTTAGGCCTAGCAAATCTTATATTTAATCATCCTTAGCAGGTTTTACATTATATTTAAAATTTGTCTGTTTGAATAAAATCATTTGATTTATTTGTGGTTCTGTGTGTTATGTGGCAATTATAAAAATATAATATGATTCATCTTACTTTAGATTATTAAAAATTGTGTATCACTCATGACATGACACATTCGTGTCTGAACTTGACTTACTTTTGAAAGATCTACTTGATCAACTCAAATATGTATTGCATTAGACTGTTGTGCTCTCTTGTTAGCTTTGTTGAACAGTTTGACATTTACTTTAATGAATAATATTGTTGCATGCATTAAGTGTCTTAATTCGACAGAATTGGTAAATGGTACCACCCAAGTATCTTAATCAGTAACAACACCTTTTATTTTACAAGACGAAGAAAGAATTGTTAATGCACTTGCTTGTACAGCTTCTTAATTAGCAGGTAACCACCAAAACAAAGCTACTTAAGTCCTAACCATACTTTAAAGTTAAAACGATTTAATAGCAAGTTGGTACAGATAATTGAACTAAATGAAGAAACATGTTTCCATTTACGTGTGTATCGTACTGTTTGCATAGATGATGTAAAAGTTCACACCAAAGAACCCACGTTGTAGACCAAACAAAACCAACGGAAGTTTGATATTGACCAGTTTTTTTTTTTTTTTTTTTCAACAAATACACCAAGTTGGACAGGTTTTCCTAATTAACATAAAAACAAAGCAAGAAATTCATTGAACGATTTCTCTCTAACATTCTTTGGTGTTCAACCACCCATCTATGATATCTGTCTCATCTATCCCTAATCCTATAAATGACATCAGATAAGATAGAGAGCACGCTACAACATTTTATTCGAAGAATTTAATTGAAAATGAATTGAGTTCGCTTTGCATTCACGATTTTCCTATTGAGCAACTTATTTCAGATTACTGTTTATGTTAGCTTGCTTAAGTATAATGTTGAGTGCTTTGAGATAAAATGTAGAAGTTTAATCTAGGCATTTCAATAACAGGTTGGTTTCTGAGATTAAAGTTTACAGTGAAGTAGATGCATTTATTTTGCATTTCGAATAAATATCGATCGTTTGCAAATCACGATATTTTGTATGAAATGTAACTGTTATAATACCCAACCGTCTTACTCATAAATAAATTAAAGATAGGTGACTTGCCATGAAGATGAACATTTTAAATCAGCCGTCTTATAGTAGGTAAGTCAAGGTTAAATATAGAACAGAACAAACTTACTAAAATTGTTTTTAGGGTTCCGTAGTCTTGACAAGGAACTCTTATAGTTTTGTCATGTCTGTTTGTCCGCGATTTTGTAATTTGCTGTCTACTTTTATTTAGACAAGCATCACTATAATAATTCGACTTATAATAAGGTTTCTATCAATTAAAAGTTCGTATACATTAATACTACGTAAACAGCTTTTATTACGTAGGGAATAGAGGCGGTCTTAAGGTCAACAAGTGTTATCTGACTTACAGACTTGTAAGTTTTTTTACACAAAATCGCTCCTCTACCCTCGCCGCTCATGTCTGTGTACAAACTTAAAAGCTATCGAAAGCATCTCAGGCGACAATATACGACCAGTGACATCGAACCAAATCTCTCAAAGATCACTTTGACTTGTTCCGAATTATGGTATTAGCTGTTCTCATGTGGTTTGTGTATTGAGATTCGAACTAAATTGTATGTGGAGAATATTCTTGCATGATTTAAATTTTATTGCTGATTATGGTTTGTTTCTTACTACCTATAGAATGCGTTAAGAGTACTTTTTAAATATTTGTTGCAAATAGCAGGTAGTAGTCTGAAGCTGTGCCTAAAGCTTAGGTGAGAAACTTAAAAAAATGCTACTTTTGGTAATTGCAAGTAAGAATAGAAACAACATAATAAAAAGGTAGAATCACCCACATCTATTTCTCTTAATTTTGTTGTTTTCACATATTAAAAGCTACATTTTATAATCTAATTGCTTATAGATCCCTTCCTGTGATTAAGTATCCCTTCCTGTATTTTTATACACAAAGGTTGATTGGAAGAGATCGCTCTTAGCGATAAGACCGCCTAATTTGTACATCTTTCGTTGTTACTTTTATGGTGTGCAATAAAGAGTTATCTATATATCTATAGTACTATTTTCTAGAAAGTACTTCCCAAAAACAAATTACCTTTTGGGTTTTATAATAATTCAAAATTCTTACCATATTTTACCTTATATCATCATTCATCATACTTTTAAGTAAAGTTTACTTATATACTATAACCATGAGGTATGCATACACCACCACGCGGGCTCAGTGAGAATTAGTGAAAGGGACATTTTAATAAGGCAAGTGACCAATCTTACTGCCAAATTTGTTAAGCCGCCGCTGGGTACGCTTGACGACTAAAATCTTACTAAATTAATAAAACCGAATAGGGAGAAATACTTGATAAACATTTTGGTACGTGTACATACTTAACATGAGTATCACACCTTTTCCACTTCACATTTCACTATACAAATACGCATGTATCGCTCAACGACATTTTATATCCGAATAAGGAATTTTGCTATAGCAACGATAGTGTATTACACAGAATTGAATTATCTGAAAGTTTCAGAATATCGGCATTACGTACTCGTTCATACAAAAGTTTTCGTGCACATTTCTATCAGCAATTTTCATTCCAATCACGAGTGTATGGCTAACTGTAGATCCATAGTCTCCGCGCACAAGAAGTTTATACAGTTGTTTCACAGCGTTGCGAATATTAAATAAATATCTAGGTATAGTAACTGGGATGATAACAAACAGATTACTTTTTTACTTTAGTCACTGGCAGTGTTTTGTTTAAAAAAGAGATAGACCGGTCATCTCGTACTGCGCGGCGATTAGATGCTCCGAGCACAAGTTCTTTTAGGTTACTTTTATGTTGAGGCAACGCCTCAACACATCTGAATATTAGGTCCTTACATAACTATGAAATTAATAAATATATAAGAATTGCTCGTTTAAAAGTATAAGAAATAGATTTGACTTACTATGTATGTAGCCTATTGTGGCATCCAAAAGGTGTTTCTTTGGACTCAGCTCAATCTAAATTGGGTATCGGGAGATGGTTTTTAGTATTGATTAGTTGCGAGACCGCCTTTGTTCCGAGACCAATATGGGAACGAAAACGTGTATGTATGTGCTGTGATTATGAGCAAGTCAAGATAAATTTGAACCAAGCAGTTTTTATACTACATCATTCCAAGCTTCTTTAAGGGTGATCACTGTTTTGAGAAGACAAAAAAGTTTTAATAAACAAAATGTTAAACTCGTTTTGAAAGTAATGTCTTTTTGAACTTTAACTGTTCTGTTCTACAATTAATATTGTATCTAGCTTATCTATTTGAATCGTTATATATGTGGAAAATGAAACTGAAGAACCAAATAGAAGATGATGTTGGTTATCTATAAAAATAATAGTTGATTGTCTATGACCCGATTCTCCCTCACCCAAACAGCTGGCGCCATCACGATATCGACAAATAAGCTATTTGCCAATATATTAAATTAGTTTTACGGCAGCTTGCCTTTGTTTTTATTAATAAGTGTCATGCGAAGGTGGTTGTTATTGCATTGAATCAGGAAACAATATCGTTACTTTAATTGTTTCGATGTCTAGGGTATATCATGCTTAGCTGTTTATTTTCTTTACGAATAGAAAATTTTGACTGATTTAGTCAGAGTAATCATAAATAATAGGCATCGTTCGCACCAAACGTTGTATCTGCCGCCGAATGTGAGCATGCTTACTGTCAGCCATAATAATACACCTTTAGCATTTATGTAAAAGCGTATTGTCGGTTCGGTGTAAACGAGTCTGTGACGGACAAAACGTTTGGTATGAACGATGCCTTAGTTATGTATTTCGCTCATTTCAACAAAGTAATTAATTATTTTATTCCAACACGGAAGTTTATACGCTTTCAATATAATCTAAATAAAAATTTGGGCAGTTTCTTTAAGAGTCAAACACCTTTTCAAGTCCTAACGTAATTGGCCTTGATTTAATGACCTAATATAAGTAAGGAATTTCATATACACGTTTCAAGCTCTAACGGTCATTTATCTTGTCTGTCATAAACTGAAATCAATACATGCGTGAGTAACATAGAAACAGTGTTCTTTGTCTACAGTTGACACGTTACTTAGCCGGTCTATTGACCGAGCTTTTAGCACTCCCTCCGCTAACATAGACTTAGAACAAATAACATTTTGCCTCACCACTAACAGCTTAACAAATCTTATTCCATGGGCCCTAAGGACCAAAATCAAATAAGTGTTAGGAAGTTTAAATAACAGTCCTGAGTTTTCTGACTTGTACTAACATCGCACCAAGTCGTCCAATAGTTTAGAGAAACAGATCAGCTGTTTACTTTAAATCGCCGCTAAATTCTGGAACGGTCCAGCAAAATCAATATAGTAGATGTTGATGAAGTATTACTCAAGTTGGCTCATAATTATGAATATGAAGTATTTATTACACTTTTATTCGTAAGTAACGGATAGTTGAGGTGAGGCCTTTGCCTAGCAATGGGATATAGACTAACTTAACTTTTTTACTTTTAAATTACGTAATTAAACCACATTCTTTACAAAGATAAAAATTATACGAGAACTAAAAGCAAGGACGTAATTTTTACGAGACATGACGTTTAGATGATTGCGCAATATGATAAAAATATATTTAATTAAAAACATACTAAAAAGCATTCTCGCTAAGGGATAGAATCCGGAACGAGATCATCCGCCAAAAGACGAAAGTCATAGATATCGTTCAGAGGTGCAGTAAGCTGAAGTGGCAGTGGGGCTAGTCATGTCTGTCGCAGTCGAAGGTTCTCGAATGGAGACCACGTCTCGGAAAATGTAGTGTTGGATCGGTGGACCGATGACCTGGGAAAGGTGGCCGGTGGTGGCTGGATGCGAGAAGCGGAGGACCGTGAAAGTTGGCGCAGTCTTGGAGAGGCCTATGTCCAGTGGACTGCAATAGGATTAAATGATACTAAAAGAAAACAAAATTAAACTATAAAATCACAAAGCAATGACGGAATGTATAATACAGTTGAAAAAACATCATATGTAGTTACAAATACAAAAGACTCTGACTAGATAAACTTATAGCCACCCCTTTCTTTTATATCCCAAAATCTCTGTACTCAGATGAAAATTTATAGAAGGTAATTGTAAATAATGGATGTAAATGTGTGACTAATCATCGTAAGGGCTATTTATCAAATCTATTGAATGTCGTTTGAGTTTATTGATAAAAAGTTAATAGTCTTTTGTTAAAGTTAGCGTCGACCCTCATGTTGTAAAATAACTGACTACTACCTACCTACTAACTATTCTTTTGAAAAGGTGTGACGACATTTAATTTAAACTGTAATTTCTGGGACAGTGCATAGGAACAGCTGTTTTACTACGCCCATTTCAATAATAAATCTTGAAACATCAGAACCTGTAAACGTACAAGTGCAAATTTCGAATAAAAAACGTACAAAAGTTATTACAAATCACCTGTAAAATCACTAGATAACCTTTAATAACTAACAGTTTTCTAGATTTATTCCTAAGGTCTGAACCACATGTCGTACATTGATAACGTAATGAGTAAAGATATCAAATAAATCTTTATCTCATCCTTAATTTATATCCCAACCAATCAATCTACTTTATCACATTCAAAGCTTATCTCCACTCAGTTTATTTTCTCCGTTCCCCTCACACGTCTCATGTCAAACTTCAATACAATTAACGCAAAATGGGCGACTTAGACCCAGTATCGGTAGACCAGTATTCATTAGTACTGCTCCTTTTTTCCGTTATCGACGAATCTAATTAATTAATACCGGTTTTTGTTGGTACACGCCGTAATTCTGTCGCCTGGACGTAGATTGGCGTGTGTCCAAATAGTGCTGGGCTAGGTCTAGCTTGTAACTTATGCATAAAACGATACATTGGATTAGAGATTGATCAATGATCATGATTTATTAGGCAATAGAATCTTATCAGAGTCCTCCTCAAATCCTTCCCGAATTGGACTCTGCCATTGATGACTGCAGTTGCTTCGACTACTAAAGTAGCATCGTCTGTGTTGCGAACTACAATTGTTTTGTATAAGGTGTCCCATCGTCTTGCGTTATTCTGCAATATTGATAAGTAGGTAAGGTCTTTGCAAGTTACATGAATGGTGCAGGATAGACAATCCCTTCTTTTACAGCATACTTTGTAAATATATGTATGTCTAAAATAATAAGAATCGCAACAAGACTGGCAGGAGGCACAAAGTGAAAACCTAACTTATCTTTGATACATTATTGAGAGTCATTAGTCTACGGAAAAGTATAAAAATAGCACAATTCTTGCACTTTTTAGATCGATGCGTTATTACTTCAACACATGCGTTTTCCCACATGTCTACTTCTTTCGCTGATAACTTATCACTATTCAGTACACATACAGCTAAAAGCATAACTATAGATATAGATACTTGTATTTGTAATATTTGTGCAACTCAATACCAATAAATACCTAGTGGTAACATTTACCTAGATGAAGAATACTGCCAGACAAAAGATATAAATAACAACTCTATCTATCAGTGAAAAAAAAGAGCGGAGTTCGATTTTTGCTTCGATACAGCGGTTGTGTGCCAATACGCGTCATAATTCAATTAATTTAATTGTTTATTATTAACTTGCAACTTGTTCGCAACCAGTGGCAACAGGCTATAATAAAATGCTGATCCTGTCCGAACAAGTGACTGACAATAGATGAGCTTACAGCACTAGTAACACATCTCTACTCGCCCACACTTCAGTAATTAAGCTCGAAGTTAACTGACTTAATGCAATCGAGGCACCGATAAACAGCTGTACGAATTTGCATTTAAAATCTATTGCTGCCGTTTCTACGTCTGTTATGAGATTGCAGGTGATAAAGTGTCATTTACATGATTTTGAATAATATGGGAATGCTGCAACAAAACAGAATCTTAGCTCTTTTGAATTTGTGATTCCGTCCGAATTTTAATGTTGTCTGTTATCGCTACCGAAGTTGGTAACATTTTATGTTAGGTAATCGTTTTATTTTATAAATTTTCTTTAAAAATAGCGAAGCTTTTAAGGATTCTTAATAATCAAATTTTGTACAATTTAAATAAAACGAATAATATAAAAAGAAGATCAATTGCAAGAAACTCATGGTATTCATATTGTTGTGTTCTTAGTGAGGTTAGAATGTATTTTGTCGCCTCAATAAAATATTTGTATATTCAGTTGCCATTGCGGTAGGTTGCTGTATAAATAGTAGGTATTGTTTAGCTAGTTTAATAAGCAACGTGCGTGAAAATCTAAGCAATATTAGGACTATTAGTGTCGTGTGTGTAAGTAGTGTGGCGAAAAGATATGTCTCAGGATATATCAGAATGCGCACTAATTAATATTACCTTCTAAATTATTATTTAGCCTGCTTTGCTTATTTAATAATGATTTGTCCAATCGCTAGGTCTAAATAAGTATTTATTACTGAAAAAGAACACCTGATAAGCATGCCAACCTGATACTGAAGAAAAGAACATTACTCCTTAAATTTATTGACTGATGCAACATTTCTGTATAGAGTGATGTTTGGCTTTTAATTGATTGTTCATAAAAAACTCATAAGTCATTCCACCAAAAGTCCCTAAAACATTCATCTCTATTCATTACATACAATACATTTAGCCGAATGCACATCGCTTCTCCCCCTCATTTCCCCGGCCCTTAGCCTAAAACAAATTGGCGAACGTTATTACACGCGATTCGCTTCCTTCCTTGCCAAAGTACTCACAATATACCATAATGTAGCGTTTTTTTTCAAATTTGTACCAACTCACATCCTGAGCACTGTGAGATAATGTTTTATCTTAGAGTATACCCAATTGGGTCAACGTATGAGTGGGGTGAGCACAAAAACTTTAAACTTTGCCCATTATTGGGGAACATTGGCTCTATCACTGTAATCTTTCTTTTAAGAGTTGAAATATATACAAGCTACGTTTTTTTGGATTATTTTAGGAGCTATTGAATTAATTGTCAATAACAAAAGTACCTATTTTAATGTTGATTTAAATAAATAAAAAGGTTTTTTCTTTCGTGAAGATACAAAACTATATTAGCGTCACAGGAGTCCCTAGAATGCAAGATTTCTCTTTTTCCTATTAGTATTTCCAGTTTTAGTTTCAGGTATAACTTTACTAAATTGAATACCCTTATCATATGTATTTGTTGCATTGGTATTATATTTGTTATACATATTTGACGACCGTCTTGTTGTAGTGGTCCGCGCTCCGGACTACAAAACCAGAGGTTGCCGGTTCGAATCCCGCTAGGGGCAAATGTTTGTGTGATAAGCACGAGCATTGTACCTAAGTCATGAATGTATAAACGTATATAAGTATGTCTATCCGTTATTCTAGACGCCATGCCGTCAAGCATAGTTTGGGACTAGGTAATTGGTGTGTTTGTTGAAACAATTTAATTATTTATATTATTTCCCCATTTTGTGTGCGTGCGAATCGAACATAGATTAGGTAGTCCGTCCAGGAGCTCGTACCACAACACCATGTTTTAGATCTTCATTTAGGACGCACATCGCTCTTTATTTATTAATCCAGATCAAAGAATAATATTATATATCAGTAGCTAAGTCCAAATCGTACCCAGTTACAAGCACAAGTTTGTTCCGGGCTAATGAGAGACGTTCGTTGCGCAAGCGCTCCGTTCGCGTTGACAGCGAACGCCGGCGCAGATTCGCCACGCTCCGGAACTAATCGTAACCGAATACGGGCTGTGTGGGATTTTTTAAGCGACTTAATGCTTATTCGAAAGGGATATGTGATTTATTTGAAGTCACGTTTGTGATATGTTTAGTGAATACAAGCAACGGAACTGTTATATTTTTACCGATTTTAATCCTCTTTTTATCAACAAACAATGTTAAAAAATGTGTTGAGCAACTTACAACGCGTATACTTAAACTTTACTAAAGTTCGATGTTAGTAGTCACTATCCGATGTCTGTATTGCCAAATACGGAGTAAAGTAATGTTATTTTTAAATAAATAATTCTAATGGTGTACTTCATAAAATTCTTATTACTTCCTGTTGTCACCTACTGATAAAATAAATAAAATATATTTCCATAGTAGACTTATTAATGCACAATCTTCAAATAATATGATGGAAATGTAAATAGTCCTGCCAATATAAAATTGAGTCATGTATTAAAACCATTATTCCAAGAAATGATTTCACCAAACCCCCACAAAATAGATAGTAATAAAAACCGAGAAATAGTAATAGAATGAGATTAAAGGTATTTTCCGTGCAAAATCAGTTAGACGCCTCCTAATTGTACAGGACGGAAGAGGAATCAAAGGGAATGATTGCATTCCCCTAAAATTCAAGGGGGTGCGATACAGAGGGTAGTACGCGATGCGTGGACAAAATTCTTTTAGGGGTTTGCCAAGGAATCGCTAGCGATGAGGATGATATGCCGTTGTAAAATAAGATTTTGTTTTTGCTTGCATTAACAACTTCTTTACGCAACAACAACAATAGACCAACAAGCAACATTCCTATTAGTCATTTATAAATTTTATAATTAAAAAAAAAATCGGCCTGTTGGCCTAACCTTTGTACACCTGAACCGCTGAACAGATTTTAGTAAAGTTTAAACAAAGATAGATGGTAACTTAGAGAGGTTAGATACTTTTTGTCACAGACTAAAAAGGAGATTTATTTAAATAAAATATGATGGATAAGGAAGTTTAAGTAAATAAAATTGACATTTGCACGGACCAAATCGCGAGATTCCACGATATACTAAAACAGTTCTTCCTCCTGTATAATATATTTTTTGTGTTTAACATACCTACATTATTATTTTTTTTAAATACACTCCATTTTATTTTGTAGCTCCATGATTGCGGTATCAGTCAAAAAGTTGTTGGGCAAAATTTTGCTGCAATATTGTCGCTAAGACTGGCCGAAATTGCTTCACGTTATTTGTTGCCTTGTTGGGGCTGGTCAGATCTGTCTTGTGTGTGTGACATTTAGAACATTACCTTCTCTTTAATAAATAAAGGTCTGAGACACATTGCTAAAGATACTTTAATTTACACATTTCATAATAAATATTTAGTATACGTGACAGTTAAATATTTACGAAAAAATTTAGTTTTGTTTACAAAACTCCTTGCAAAATCATACTCGTATCTCAAAGTAGGTAAAAAGTTTAAATATGGGCGAGCTTAAAAATAAATGTGTTTCAAAAATTGTGAACGTAATTGTTGGGAATTGAACCGAATGAAAACACTCTTTTTCCCTTATAACGTATATAATATACCTGGACAACTGATTCTCTTACTACTTATATAAGTAACTATACTAACACTATACTATAATAACTAATACCAAAATACATCTTGAAGTTTGGTTTTAGTGTAAAAAAATAATCTAAACCTATAAGAGAATATGTCAATCAACCACATTGATAGAAAATACAAAAAAGTACAAAAAGTTTAGGTAATAATGAAATACATAGTTTCAAACAGCGTAACATTAAAAAATAGACTTTTAAGTGTAAAATTACTATTATTTCTACTTTGATGGTTATAATTCTTTAGTTCACTGATCATAAAATGTTTCATGCGCTGGAATGCAGCATGGAGATCATAGAGCGTTTGATTAAAAAAGGGGGATGTCTAAAGGGGAATCTGTTACATCTACCGTTATCAACAGATGTGGGTGAAGGGTTCCGATGGACAGGAATGGAAGCCACTTCAAAGAGCTGATGCCGACAAAGCAAACACTTATTTTTACCTTGCACTCTTCGAGAACGCTTTATGATGTTCGTATAAGTTTACTAACAGCGCGGTTTCACGCAACGTTTACGAGGAATTCGATAGATATACTGTTTGATACTCAAGAAATATTGTGAAAAAAGTGAAATGATGCGAAGTAAAAACAAAACTCATGATGCTAAAAAAACTTGCATTGAACTCCCCAATCAAAGTTTTGAAACGACAACAAATTCATAAAATATACATTATATAATTTTGTTTTGCTTTAAGCAATTTTTAATAAATGTACTAAATCTATGATTTTTTATAGAAATCAAAAACTGTCTTCAGGCCCCAAGAATTCGTCGAGTTACTGATGTCCTCGGTTAGGAGATTTGGATAGCGAAGGGTGGTGGGTTCGGGTCCTAATAGTAAACAATCGACGAATTTTTAAGTGAGACATTAAATTCAATTTAATTTTACTATAAAGGTCCATATGACCATTTCGCACTTATAATATTTAATATGCGTAAGGCCGTTTATGGCAATACAATCTAATAATAAATATAATAAGTGTATAAGTTATAAACACAGTTCCTATTGTTTTCAAAATCATAGCCGTAATATAATATTTACGCGAAATTGAATATGAAGAAAAATAGCGTAGAAAATATTCCATTCATACTTTTACGACTCTATAAATCTATGATCAGGGAAATCGTAGCTATGAAAACAATATTAACCCAAATATTGTGACCGAACTAGAGTGACCCATATTCGTATATCCCACGGTTTTATTATGACGACTCCATTTCAGGTATGGAGTATTAATAGACTCAATATGACCATATAAGAGCTTACACAATGATTGAATTTTTTGCACTATTAAGAGCCTACGAGTGTTAAACTCTTAAAATATTCGATACATTGTATAACTCGAGTGTATTCAATTTTTTACAAGCAACAAACAAAGGTTATTTAGGAGCATCAGAAGGAGCTCTGGTTTATTTAGCCATTGTTGGGGCACCATTTATCTCTTTAATTTATGGGGTAGCGTCGCGAATGGTGGACATATTTGCGTCGAGCAGTCGACGGCTGTAGGCGCATTGTGATGGCAGTTTTTGTGAACTGTATACTAAGGTATAGACGAGTAGGATCAGATAGCTCACCTTGTTGTGGCTATGTGAACGTAGATCATAGATTGGAAAAGTAACTTGTTTTTTTATTAGTTAGATATGAAGAATTCATTTCGGTGGTAGGCTCTAATAGGTGGCGCCTGGTAGCTACCACCGAAACCCGGCGCCAAGCAGCTTGCTGTGTTCCATCGATGAGTGGAAGTGTCACAACCTTCTGGGTGATCTCGTTCTACCGTCAGCTCTGTTTGCGCCATGTCTAGTTTAGTCTAAAGCCAAGAGCATTTCAAATAAGTAAAAAAAAAACTCGAAAAATGGGATAGCCAAATGAAGTCGGTTAAATAACTTTAAACCCTGATAAAATTCATTATGCAGTGACAGTTGAGGATTTTTAACTGTGCATTTTGTACCACATTAGGTATAATTAATTTTATAACACGTAAATCCCATCACAAGGACAACATGTAAAGCTTAGAATAATAACACCTAGAAGCCTAGTCCGCGCGCGTAAACTGAAGCATATCAATAGTAGCTCATCTGGCCACTACTTGACCTTGAGTCCTTAGTGCTCAAGGTCACGCGGCACGAGTAACAGCTCCCGAATTATTAATAATAATGACGGTTTGTGTAGTCAATGGATGCCGCAACAGATCTGAGAAACACCAAAAGCCCAACAACATTGCAGTCCACGCGTAAGTTATTTCTTTAAGCTTATATTTATACGTAAAATACTTAAAACAAATCTCTGTAAACAATCAATGCAATTTTTCTAGAATGTTGCCAGTATAGAAGAAGATAAAAAACTACCTATTTCTTGTTAATTCAGTTTTGTAGGGCACAATTATTTTTGAAAGTGATATTTGATTGCTGTATCTTGGTTACATTTTGTGAAAAGTATTTAGGCGTGATTTATAATAAGTATCGTACGCCGCACACTGGTTAGGTGAATGTGTCTCTTGATATCCCTGCTAGAGATTCCGTCAATTTCAACTGTAGAGCTATCTTTCATTCCTCTTATAATACGCTCAATGTCCTTCTCATCAACCGGCATTAATTAAGACAAGAGAGTTAGGTGGAGAAGAAAGTGGTCCTACTTCTGTACCAAACGAGGTGACCTTACTAACATGATGTTTCTGTGATAGTTGCTGACCAATCTCGGCAAGGTAAGTATTTACTTTGTTTACTGATGCAACAGGGTCCTGTGAGATTAATTATATAATTGTAATTGTTGCCTTCATAAGCATATAAAATATTATTGAACCGATGCAAGTCATAATGCCCTTTATGAACAATAGACGGTTCATTTTAGCGACATGTAGCTGATAACTATTCCAGGTAGCCCAAACAAAAGCGCGCGCACGTACAACACAGGTGCGCAAAGCCGCAAGCCAATTTACGACCATAGTTGGCTACAAATGATATTTGGCAATAAAAAATATTTTTTAAAATTTGTTACATAATAATTAATTTGTGAAACACTGATTTCAATGGTTGTTGGGTACTACAATGTACCTAATTAATTATTGTTAATCTGATCCGAAAGTTATTTGAAGGATTTTTGTATCTAATCTACAAAAAAGTTCGAATAAAATAATACTGTTTATTACCGATGTTTAATCGCCTGTAACTCTGAAAGTTGCAAGTTTACAGAAAAAAATTACTAACATTTATGCTAAGAAATAATGTGTTCTTTAGTGCCCACTAGGTGGCATTGTGTGACACGCGCACATTTTGGAGTTACAAACATTAATAACTTTTTCTCCATACAAAAAAATATTCAGATTTTTTTTCTTAAAATTGGCAAAATTTTGAGAAAAATTGCAATCTGTAAAAATGATTTAGAATCAAAAGACGTGAAAAAAAATTCCAGCTTATAGGTGAACATTGACCCCTAAGTCCACTTTTTTAAAAACTGTACCAGTGTGCGCCGCACTAGTTCTGAAATATTGTGTTTTATAAAAATAATTTCTGAAGAAGATAAAATTTGGGGCTTCGTTTCAGATTTCCTTCGGATCCTATCATTGCTGCTCGTTGGATAGAAAGAATTAGACTCAATCGCAATAAAAGCACATGGAAACCTAATAAACATACAAAAATTTGTTCCTTACATTTCGAGGAACGAGTAAAGTATGTCACTAAAGGTGGCCGATGTAGATTACGAAGCGGCTCAGTTCCAACTAAGGTTAGAAAAATTTGCCTTCAAAGAGCGTGCGCACACTGGTGATTTCGAGATGCTGGACAGGTGACAGGTTAGATGGCGTATGCGCTCTTAGCGCATCCCTCGATTTATTTCCTGTCTAGGCAGCTAATCGCCTGTATGTGCAGATCCTAAATGCTTACATAGAAAATTTCTTCATGCAATTTAATTTATTTCTTATTACATATTTGGTTCTAGGATCTACCTGTTCTTTGCGAATTGAATAAGTTTCCTAATAATTATGATGTGAATAAGGTTCTTAATAATAATGATGCACAGAAATACCAAGACCAAGCTGCATCTCAGCCAGTTAGTTTTTTTTAAGTTAGTAGTTAGTTAGTAGGTAGATAGTAGTTAGTGACTAGTTAGTAAGTAGTATCTCGTAGTAATCATAATTAAACTAAAATACTGTACTTTTATGTAATAAATACCATAATTGTATTTCTGGGTCCTTCAGGTTATGATACGAACAAAAATGCTAATCTAAGAAATCCCACGCCTTTATCTTTCTCATCAGAACTGGACTCTATTTTCGACACACCTAGAAAAGCTTCACTACGAAGGCAACTTAAGAAAAAGGTTGTGCTGCAACGAAAACACGCTCAAATAATTAAAAATCTTAAACAATCAAATCGCCGCCTAAAGAAAAGAAATGCCTCACTGAAAAATATTTTACTTGATTTACGCAAGAAACGATATATTGATAATGACATCTCCAACATTCTATCCGAAAACGTATTTGCAGCAGATTTGTACAACAGTTTAGCAAAAAAAATCCGTAAAGACAAAAAACGTCCGATGCCGAAATATACACCTGAATTTAGAAAGTTCTGCCTAACTTTATATTTTTACTCGCCGCATGCTTATACCTACGTACGTCAAACATTTAATACATGCCTCCCACATCCGAAAACTATATATAACTGATATAAAACTATAAATGGAACTCCAGGCTTCACTGGTGAAGCATTTCAGTTACTCAAAACTAAGGCACAGTGTGCACAAAAGACATTAATATGTACTTTAGTGGCTGACGAAATGGCCATACGGCCACAAAATATAAAAGGAGGTCATGGCTGTGAAAACTTCGGCACAGGTCTATCTGACTCTACTAAAATTGCTAGGGAAGCTTACGCCTTTATTCTTGTGTGCATGAATGAACACTGGAAAATCCCATTGGGATACTTTCTCGTTGATTCTTTAAACGGGGAAAAAAAAACTCTTAAAAATTTGCCTTACTAAATGTGACGAAGTTAGCATAAAAGTGGTTGCCTTAACTTTTGATGCTCACTCCACAAATACGTCTGCAATGGAGTTACTAGGTTGCAGAATAAAAGATCCAAAAAATATGGTAACAACATTTAGACACCCAGCAGCTGATCACAGAGTAGCGGTATTTTTAGACCCTAGCCACATGATAAAGCTCATCCGAAATCATTTTGAAAACAAAGAAGAATTTTTAGATACAAACCAAAACAAAGTTGATTGGAAATTAATATATAAGTTAAACGAACTACAAGAAAGAGAAGGATTACACATAGGAAACAAGCTAACTCGAAAGCTAATTCAGTTTCGTAATTCCATAATGAATGTGAAACTAGCAGTACATTTGCTAGGTAGAAGCGTTTCTATCGCGCTTAGATTTTGCCGTGAAGTCTTGAAATTGGAAGAATTCAGGAACAGCGAGCCAACGGAAAAGTTTATCATGATTTTTAATAACCTATTCGACGTATTCAATTCACGCAGATTAACCCAGCATGGATTTTGCCATCCTCTCTTCAATAGTAACAAAATTGAAATATTTGATTTTTTAGATGAAGCAAAAGAATACATACTCAACTTGCAGATTAAAACTACGAGAAAGCGAAAATACAATGAAAATGAGAGTTCCAAAAGGCTTAAAATTAAAAGTTTTGAATCGGCCCTCGCTGTGAAGTCCTCTCCTGGATTTAAAGGATTGTTAGTC
Organism: Pyrausta nigrata; assembly: GCA_949316185.1. NCBI lineage: Eukaryota > Metazoa > Arthropoda > Insecta > Lepidoptera > Crambidae > Pyrausta > Pyrausta nigrata. Next base: position 12,149,840 of record OX438947.1, on the reverse strand, counting down.
TGCATTGAAAGTCTTAAATATTTATATAACACACTAGTCGAAGATACAAAAGAATTGCAATATGTAACTACCTACAGGTGAAGCCAGGATCATATTGAATTACTTTTCGGGTCAATCAGGATGCACAGCGGACATAACGACAACCCAAACGCTATGCAGTTCAGGGGATGTTACAGAAAATTACTTTGTCACATGGAGCTACAAGTTGGTGCAACGGGCAACTGCGTACCTCTTGAGAACATACCGGTATTGACCTGTTCATCTGCTCTAACCTGCATAAACAACACCTCCTTTTCGGAGAGGCTCGATGATGAGGACAAACAATTAAGTGAATACTTGTCGAAAATCCCAATCCCTAACGATGTTGGATTTGAGATCGAGTCATGTAGTGATGATCCAAATTATAAAAATTATATCGTTGGTTACATAACTGGAAACGTAGCAAAATATTTATCAGCTAAAGTTAAATGCAAATATTGTGTTAGTAACCTTTTTGCAACGAAAAGAAAATGGTTCCACAGATTAGTTTGTATGCGAGATAATGGTGGATTAGTGTATGCTTCAAAAGAAGTGTACATTATCTGCAGCGTAGCGGAGCGATTGCTTGGAGTTCATTTAAAAGACAATTTGGGAATTAACCCCGAAAAAGAACTGGCGTTGAAAATAATGTTAAAATTCATAGGGAGTCGTATTTTCCATTCTGATCACGTTAATTCCCAGCACCACGACACAAACTTGGCGCGACTAATTGTCGACCGCTATTTGAGAATTCGGTTTTTTTATGAATCAAAAAAAGAAAATATTAAAAGGTTTCTGTCGTCTAAACGACGACTTTTCAGAAAGCAATTGCAATTACAGGGATATTAGGAAGCCTCTTGTTAGTTTTAGAGTCAACAAGGAAACCTTATAACTAAATAAAACTGTATATCAGTCATTTGTCATTCCCTTTTAATTAATCTTCGCTTTAAACTTGTAATTTGAGTTACTTAAACTACATATTTAGTATTTAAGTTTGCATACAGCATATGTTTGCGTAAATGACGGTGAATAAATTGTATTTGATCAATAATTTGTTTTTTTTTGTTCCGAACCCAAAATTTTACCTAGACTTGGCTGTGCCGACTGACTTCAAAACAAAGAAGAAATGGTAGGTAACTAGCTGAATCCATATTATTTAAAACCTTAATTGGGTTTGTAACTTAGTTCTTATTTTTTTTCATTTTCTACCATTTAGTAGAAATAAGATTTGCTGGCAATATTATTTCTTTACTAGTGTGCGTGTCGTTCGTGTTGTTTACGCACACATAGTTTTGAAATGTGCACGCCTTTGAGCGATCTATTTAAGGAACTATCCTTCTAGGTGTTATTATTCTAAGATGTAAAGTAGCTTAATTACCTTCATCACAAAATTAATAATAGTACAAGTTTTTCACTCTATCTTAAAAGGAACAAAGTCTCTCATTGTAGAAAAATAGGCATTACAGCTATCGGTAATAAACAAATCTACACCGCTTGAATTTGTTTACGTGCCTTAAAAAATATCGTTCAAACCGAGTTGGCTGTTTTTGTTTGGCATCATATCAGGTTGGTAGGCTCTACCGACCTGCTTGATTCGCCACGGCGAGTATTGGTGCCTATTAACCATTGTTTGCGAGTTCGTTATGCACTGCGAGTAATTTTCTTTGGTTCCAATTGTCGAGTTGCGGTCGGCGCTGTAAAAACATTTATCAACCGAGTAGGTGTTAACGATCGAACAAAGACCACCGCGATTCGTTTGCTACTGTTTAACATCGACCGGACGTTGGGCGTCCATTAATTACACTCTTGGCTATTCTTGATGCACTTCTAGGAGAGTGCTATGAGTCAGTTTTGGTAATAACGTTAGAAATTGCGGAAATATGTATGGTGGTGTTAACAAAGCTTTTGTTGAGAGAGTTACTGGCAAGTTCCTTATTTTATTTCTGTATTTCTTTAACTATTTTGTATTCAAAACCACGTGCATGTCTGTAAATAATTGAAACTTAAAAAAAAACTAGGTAAATGATGAACAAATAGTGAGCCGTTATTATATATTTTTTATTTCATTGTTGGTTCGTCATACATAAAGTTGTGTAAAGAGTCAAAGCATATACTTTTGCAATAATAGGTAGGTATTTTAGAGTTATGGATTATAAAATAATGATCGGTGATTACCTGATATTTTTATAAAATCCTACTAAGGCATCAAAGATTGTTTTCAACCCGAAACGAGTTCAATGAGCTCTACTGCAGTGATTCTAGGTAAGCTGATGCAAGTGGCTCTTACGATTTGTCGTAATAGATTATTAGAAAGAAGATAAATCAACCCAATAGATAGAGACACCGTACTAAGTGAGGCACATGAAATGTAAATATCACTTTATTAGGGGGCTTTTTTATGGTAATTTAAAAAGCAGGGAATAAAAATTTAAAATATTTTCACAATGTACAAATTAATAACAACTAAACATCAGTTATATTATTTTTTCCTCTATACATTTTTAGGCTTTTCACCAAAGACTAAAACATGCCAGCATTTGGGGCTGAGCATCAAATAACTTTGCCGTTCTTCTTTTGAAATCTGAAACTTGAAATTTGTAAAATTGCATGTTTGTTGTAGCAAATAAACGATTTAATTGAATTGATGACCCAATTGCAGCGATTAATAGCGAAACTCTTGCTGTACAGAAGTACAATAATACTTCTGCTATTTACACTTGAAACCAGAATCACATTTCGCCTGCAGCCCACAAGGAAATAATGTCGGCCAATAAAACATTATGCACTAAATGTAACACAAATCCTTGAGCAATTACTCCGGTTACGGTTGTATAGGTTTTAATTAGTCGCTGAATTACTCCCGTAAGTTTATTGGTGTAAAGTTGTCGTTGCTGCTTTGAACACTTGTTGTGTGCGTTTCCATTGATATACGGTTTATTGTCCGGCAAAAATAGCGGTACTATAATAAACAATTAAAACGTGATGCCAAGATTGGTTGCGTTTAATATTTTTTATATATAAGTGTACACAATTATAGGATTATGTCATTGGCGATATTCATGATTAGAGTAACACACTTATAAAGTGATTACCCTTCAAATAATTTTAAAAGGAGAAAAAGTCTTTATCTTCCCTCATTAACATACATTTATTCTTCTATGGTATTTTTGCTCAATAATTCCACATTGAAAGCATTTTTAAGGTTCCGTACCCAAAGGTTGAAAATGCGACCCTATTACTTAGACTCCACTGTCCGTCTGTATATATGACTGCCTTGTTAGTCTATAAGCAAGCACCCTAGTTACTATCCACGAGGTCCACGGGTTTAAATCCCGGGTCCGGCCAAAAATCATTTCTAGGCTTTTCTGCCCTGAAATAACTCAGATATAGTTTCGGAGTCGGGAAGGTGGTGGTGTTAACACCCCCGTGCCTCAGAAAGCACGTTAAGTCGTTGATACTGCACCTGATCTCTCTCCGGTCATGACGGATGACCGTCTCACCGAACTATAATATAAGAGTAAAAGAACAGAAAGTGCACTTGTTTATTGTGCATATTTCCCGCGCAGCTGGTTAATCTCAGTTGAGATTGGCCACCGTAGTCGAAATTAGGCTAGGAGGACATTACTGTTGTCTGTGTGTCTGTGTGTCTGTTTGTCACTAGGCTGTATCTCATCAACTGTGATAGCTAGACACAACAAGCGTGATGTTTTTGTAGCATTTTGCTTGATTTTAATAACGGAAATCAGTAGACGTTTGATATATACACAGAATATTTACTTTAATAATTCACTTTAAAGTTAGGAATTAAATTAAAAATATAAATATTTTAAGAGGGTTTTCAAATAAAAATGTGTATTAAATGTATATTTTTCCATACAACAAACGTGTTTTTTGCCGTTTTTAAAACTTAAAAAGAGCTTATAGTATAGTGTCTCGGGATAATGGTATAAAACTCTTTGTGCGGTAGTCCCACTCGCACTTGCCTTTTTATATATCTTTAAGCATTTTCATAAGATCTACTATTTATTCAAAGGTATATTTTACCAACTTGTGTAACAATGTAATATAAGTTAGCTAATCCGTATCACAATATAAATTGGGCTGTCGGATCAGATCATGGACACGCGTCCCTGTCAGTTATAGACAACCGGCGTGCAATCTGGACTTGTCGAAGATAGTTACGATTAATGTCAATGACAGCTTCATTCGATCGAGCCAGCTCTTATTTCGGCCCGTTAAACTGCACCAAATACGGTACAACGTTTAGAACAACGATTACGTAACTTACACTCGTCCAGTCCAGACGAAGCAGTAACTGGATTTTAGACCAAGTTGCTTACAAAAAAAAAGAAGCGTGCCAATATTTATGTTTGATCTCAACCTTGGTTTCAAGACAATATGGCCATACCCTTGCCATCTTACATTAATAAAGTATAAATAGGTATGTTGTCAATCGCGAAGAACTTATTTTTTTGGACTTGAACAATAATTAAATCGGGTTTTATTTAACGTAACTTTTATTTTTCAAATAGAAGCATTTAATTTTTATGAATTAAATAAAAAAAACCTTTAAATAACAAGTTAAAAAAGTTTTACTATGCAATTGTAGTTTCCGTGACATTATTACTTTGTTAGTGGTTTCCCGCGACTTTGCCCGCAAGAGTTGAATTTTCCATATAAGCTTTCATCCCCCATTTCACCCCTTTAATGGGTCTCGAAATTTCATCTCAATCGGTTCAGTGGTTTAAGCGTCAAGGGGTAACAGACAGACATATTTTCGCATTTATAATATTAGTATTAATTGTCAAATCATGACGCTTACTGCTGCTACCGTTGTTACACTGTGGCCATATCTGGCTAACATTGGTATTTCTATGTTTTTGTCGTTAAATCGCAGTAAAAACAGTAGATTACAGTTAGTGATTAAGCTATCGGCGGTTTTAATTTAAAATCGAACAGTTTTATAGCTCAAATACAGCTAGGTGGTGCTTAAAAATGTTATGTTAAAAGATTTTATCGATGCGATAAGAGACATAAAGTTTAGAAGAAATAATTGTGTAATCTGTATTAAAACAAGTTTGGTATTCATTGTTCTATTTTGTCAAATAAACTTTGTTTTAACATCTATTTATTTGTTTATTCGTATAGGTATGTAGGTACCTTTTTCAGACTTCAAATATATTTGAAGTTTAGTCGAACATTGAAACTAACCTTTAACATAACTCTGTAGTATGTATGTTCTCCTTTAGACCCAAAGGTTGTTTGGAAGAAATCGCTTCCAGTATTATGACATACATTGTGCTGATTTCCTACATTGTATGTTTATCTTTAATATGTTTTCTTGTTAAGCAAAAAAAACCTATCTGTCCAACGATATCAAACATTTACTGACTCGCACATTAGTCGTATATTAAAAACAAACAGAATATTTTAAATCATACTCAACCGCTAGATAGAAACATATAACATACTCCTATCACTTCCTAGTTTGAGAATGCCCTGACCACCGTGTGTCTGTGAGGCTAATCACCTATTTGTATGCTCAGTTTTGAGATACGATGCAAATCAGAAAACTATTGTGCCGTCGTGAGTCGTGACAATCCACTGGTTATTATAATATTCAAATTCGTTGGACATTTACTTAAACTTTACTTAGATCGTGGGTGCACTTTTATTTTAACCTGAGATCTTGTGCTCGAAGCGGTTCAGAGCAGTCTGCTAGTGTTGTTTTCACTTCAACTTAAAATATTGTTACTTAGACAATTATTTTAACGAAAACAAAATAAAGCGGTCAAGTTTGTTTTAAGAAAATACTTCGGGTTATTAAAATATATTGACTGTTTATTTATAAAACAAACGGCTAAAATTTGTCTCTAAAATATTTATTAATTAAACGCTATTGGATCTTCTCAGTTAAAGGATTAGCGCTGACGTAACTCACCATCTCACCAAGATTTATTTTTATAGAGCCTGAAGCCTCCTTAAAGTATTTTGTATCTTCCGTACCATATTATAAATTAATAATTAATGTCCTCCTGGCCGAAATTCGACTACGGCGGCCTATCTCAACAGAAATCAGCCAACTGCGCGGGACATAAATTATAGTGCACAAGTGTGTGCGCAATACATAGATGCACTCTCTGTACCTTCACTCTCATAATTCGGTGAGACGGCAGCCCGACATGACCGTAGAGAGATCAGGCGCAGGACCAACGGCTTAACGTGCTTTCCGAGGCACGGGGGTGTTAACACCACCAACTTCCTGACTCTGGAGCTGTGTCTGAGTAATTTTAAGACAGGAAAACCCAAACACTCTCGGCCCGACCCGGGATTCGAACCCAAGACCTTGTGGATAGCACCCAGCGAGCTGACCTCTAGACCAACGAGGCAGTCAATATAAATTAAATGTAGGTATCTAATGATTAAATCACATAAATCAATACCACTTATGAAATAAACGACCTTTAACAAAAAATCAAAGGATAAATTTTCTCGTTAATATGAAAGATACAAAACATCACTACTCTAGTTCCACTAACGCTCAATTCATTTATACCCAATGTAAATGTTATAGAAAATTTATGTAAATTAACTTTATTACATTACACATAATAGTAATTTACTGCTACATAAATATGAGAGCAGCATGCGAGTATGATAGTTTACAAGATTGAATACATCTCTGTAGAAATTATGGAAAGTTAACTTAGCGTTATTAGTACCCATTTATCTATTAATTTGGAAATATAGCTTCTGACCTCAAAATAATTTATTGTACCTATTCGTTACCGGCCAGTTATCAAATCGCTTCCAATTTTGTGGAAAATTATCGGGTAAAGGTCGTTAAATATGAATAAGATTTAAATTGCTTTGTATATAAAATGTTATTCATTGCCTAATGACTTATACTGACTCATATGGATAAAATATTAGTCTAAGCAATCATGTGAGTGATAACTTATAACATTTAGTAGTCAAGTGCAATATTGTTTACTATTGATAAAATTACGGGCTGCTGCTACAAAACATCACTGAACTGTTATTGTTATTTTTGTGACCTACTGCAAATACAGAAAAATATATACCTACCTCCAAGAATTCGATTAGAACCGAAGATTTTCGTGTACCTAATTACTGGTTTGGTTACAAAAAAAACTAACAAATTTCTTTAAGCCTATTGTATAATGTTAGAATTGAATAATCTCACTGAGAAACTGAAATCAAATATAGACAATAGTATTCCAAAACCAATATACAGATATCAAATAAGAACTATGAACGTGTTCCAAGCCAACATCCTAGCAAATAGGGCGAGCTCTAAGATTAAAATCAAACAAATCAATTCTATTTGTTAAGTAAACGAAGCCCGTATGTGTAGAACTGATAGGGATCGTGGTGTGTTAATAAAATCCCCCATGATTAGTCCCATTGTTTCTGGAACAGATAAAGCAATTTATGTAATTAAAACTCCCACAGCGAAGCGTAAGCCACATAGAGATAAACTATGATGTTATTAAGACATTCAACTGTTAAAACTTGTTTGAAATTATACGTTGGAGACATTTCAATTGCTATTTTGCGTGCGATCTTATTTTGATATCTAATTGAGCTTATAATGTTGAGCTATAGTTTTTTGGTACTGACTTTTTACGCATGAATTTCAAAGAAAAGTATGAATTTCATATTTCCTGATGATAGTACTTGGTGACGATACAAGTCTAAACTGTAGAATTTAATGGTATTGTTAATTTAATTTCACATTGCTACCGATAACTCAAATAATAATAATAATAATACCTAATAATAATATCTTTATTTCATCTTATATGTAAGTTACAGGTTATCTAATATGCAAATGAAAATTAAAATTACATAGGAGATGATCAATATTTAGATGATGGTTATTAACGTCTGTGCTAGTTAAAATTTTAACTGTGTTACAGACGCTAATCCCTTCCATTGATTTACAATTTTATAGGTAGTGCCAAAACACTTTTTAAATAAACCTGTAAATTTAATACAGTTAATGGTAAGTACTACATTGCTATTTGTGTGTGTGTGAGTGTGTGTGTGTGTGTGTGTGTGTGTGTGTTTGTGTGTGAGTGCGTGTGTGTGTGTGTATGTTTGTCATATTTATGGGTGCGTGTGTTTGAATAAGAGTGCAAGAGTGTATCAACATTTATGTGCACAGGATGTGTATGTGTAATAGAGAAGAGAATTTGAGTTGAGTTGAGAGCCCTGCGATAAAAATCTTGGGATCAGTTGAATCTGTAGAAGAAACAACCGCTCAGTACTCTGTATGGTTCGGGGTAAATCACCATCATAAAAGATGATTAAGACATCTTTAGACGATCCTCAGTTTCAAGGTAGGTAAGCTTTTGCAACCAGTTTTTTAACGTTAACTTGATTTTTTTTAGTGGATAGGTGTAAATATCCAAAATTTTATTTATTTTATTGTATAAGTATGAACTACGAACGGTACACTGCTACATACTTTGTATCTCATTCGCCGCTTCAGCAAAGAAACATCCAAGGGTAGCGAGAAATGTTTCCGTAGCATTAATTGAAGAACATATAGCTGTCTCACTGAAAGGACTTCGCAATCGGCATATAATTGGGTTGTTGGATAGTGAAAAGGTTTTCTGATCATAACTTTCAACACAGCCCTCTGCGCCCTTTCAAGCCTAAGGAGGTGAGTGACACCGGCACCACCCCAGGCAGGGATGCAATACGATACTATCGACTGTGCTAAGGCGCAGTAGACCATCTTGAGAGTAGTGATATCGGCCGAATTTCTCAGCTTTCTCATAATAGGCATGACTTTACGTAATCGCAGTGTCAATATTTCAATATGCGTAGTCCAGCTAAGGGTACTGTCAAGATGAACACCTAAATACCTAATACTATCAACACGAGACAACGACAAGCAGCAGCATGTTAGATTGCGATCATCACACATGTGAATTTTCACGTTAAATGGATCTCTTGGCTGTGAGGTTACCGAAGCTGAAAAGGTAATGAATTTGGTTTTTCCGATGTTAAGAGTAAGTAAATTAGCATTAAGCCATTTAGAACCAACTCGTAAGGTGTCTTCAGTCAAGGTACGTGCATGTTCCCAAGTATCCCCATGCACAAGTAGGACTGTGTCATCTGCATATGTGATGATTTTGCAATTTGGTAGCGTTGTTTGACATAGGCCATTTATATAGATTAGAAACAGAGTAGGCCCGAGGACACTACCCTGAGGAACACCGTAGCTTAGAGGACGGCTATCGCTAGTAAAGGCATCTAGTTTGACACACTGTTCTCGCCCAGTAAGATAATTACAAAAAACATCCAACGCGGTTCCTCTTATGCCAATTTGCTCCATCTTTTTAATCAGTACTGGAACAGAAACAGTGTCGAAAGCCTTAGACAGATCAAGGAACGTTCCTATCACTTTTGCCTTGCTGTCAATGTTCTTAGCTATAAACTCAGTTAGTTCCATTACCCCATCCTCGGTAGACATACCACTTCTGAACCCATACTGATTAGCGGCAATTAAGTTAAATTTTTGTAGATAGCTTAGTAATCTCCTATTTAATCTCCTATTCTCCAGTACTTTTGACATAGCCGTAAGTACAGATATGGGTCTGAAATTACTTAAATCATGTTTGTCGCCGCCTTTGTGGACGGGATGCACCAGTGCCTTTTTAAATACGTCAGGGAAAATATAAAAAAATAATAGTTTTCATGCATCATTGCCTTACAAAAAATAGCCACAAGTCAGATTTGAATTATAATGGTAAAAACAATCTACGAATGGCTTGTTAAAATAAATCAATTCTAACAAACCAAGTCAAAAGTGTTGACACAAATCTACTATACGTGAGTAGTTATACCAGAAAAGAAAACTTATGTTTTTAAGCAGTAATATGACCACAGCCGTACAAGTCGTTGCCCTACGTAAAATCGCTCAAGATATTAACAAACACGATATTATACAAAGCATCCATATTATTCAGTACATGTGTTTAAATCGAGACTATATTGACAGGAACAACAAAGCGTCTCTTTAAGACAGGAGCCCGGGTCTGGTCTAAGTCCCTTTTCCTCACAACATTTTCATCACATTTGGTTCTATTGTTCTCTATCACTCTTTCTGGGATATAAACGTGAGTGACAGAAAGGGCGAGAGTCGAATTAACGGAATTCGTCTTGCAGAATAAGCCCTTGACTTCAAATGAGAACCCATTGTTCATCGCCGTATATGGAGTGAGCCATGGTGCATTGTTTTTGCATCATGAAACCTTTAAAAGAGCAAAAGTTGAAAATGTATTATAGTTGAATATGAAAAAATATTGTAATCGTTTTGTGAAATTAGAGAAGACATAATTTCGTACTCAAAATATGATTTCTTGTCGCAATTGTGAGGCTTGACAACGAGTTATAAAATGGGTGTTGAACTACTTATTTAAAACAAATAGAATTTACTTTAAAAATGGTTATAAAAGTTACCACCAGGTGATATAGATTCGCAAAATAACCTAATGTCTAAACTAAAAATCAACGTGAATTTGATGTTCATTATTACCTACTTGTGAGCACGCAAAAACAACTGTTAAAGTTCCTTAAATGCCAATTAGTTTATTCCCGAAGGCTTTAATAGTCAAAAGAATTGGATTCTAATTACTGACTACGCAATCACGACCAGTTAGAGCTACTGGTACCCATGTTTCTAGTGTGGGCGAAATATGGGCATGAAATAGTCAAAATAGTAATATTTACATAATAAAATGTAGGTGGTTTTGACCACCCAAATGCAAGCTTGCCTAAAGATTAAGAATAATTTTTGTTTCAACGATAAGCCAAAAACTTTATAAAATTGTATTATAGACTATAAAAAAAACAATAAATACGACTACTTTTTCTAAATTTAAAACGTAAACCTGTTTTCTTAATTGAATCTAGTCTCTTAATATAATTTGAAAGATACAAGATTTTCAAAATTACACTTGTTTTGATGCAGGTTTAAATCCCTCATGGGGTAAATGTTTGTGTAATGAGCATGAACACATCTAAGTCATGGATATTAACGTATATAAATAAGTATGTCTACCTAGTATGTCCGCTTTCCTAGTCGCTGTAGCACAAACTTACACGTGTTGAAACAACTTATTTATTTATTTCTCGATATCATCACCTATTCAGACAATCGATACTCGATTAGATTTTGAATAGGCATCCTTAGTGTGTACACTTCCGTTAGTTTAAACTTTGAATCTATAATTACAGCTCAGTGGCCGAACCACCCGAGTTGATAATTATATGTTGGCAATCGTTAAGCAAATATTTTACTAAACGGATTTTTAATTGATAATTTCAAAGTGGTTTTTCCGTTGTAAACATTTAAAATTGGGAATATAAAATACCTATCATTAAAGGACATTAGTATGGATTTTGCTAAAAGTTGGAAACATTAATATTCCAATTTTCGGTAAGTTTTTGTAAGTAAAATTAAATACGGCCTTAATAATCAAACCTGCCTACCTTAGATAAGACTCTTGTAGGTTCATTAAAGGGAAAATTGGTAATGGATATGGATTCTCAAAACAAAGGAATACAATAGTCTCTCTCTCTCTGTTTTGTAGTCTGTCTCGTAAAGTGTAAGCTGTTCTTAGTTCTGCGTGACTTTTGACTTCTGTTAGCCATAAATGGACCAAATCAATGAATAATAATCTATTAGTAAATTTATTTATACTGATACTCTCCATCAGACCCATAATCAAATCATGAGAAGTTAGAAGAATCAGCCAAGTCATGCCTCCACCCTTTCTTTTGCCCTAAAGGAAAACTGCCGAAATACTTACTTGAAATCACGTTAATTTGAATTCGATTTGCTCAAATTTTGGGGTAAGCGTGCACATTATAGGATTTCCTTTCACCCTTCGCTATGTGAGGCTTGGGAAATCAATAGCATCGTCCCTTTGCTGCACTTGTTTTTGAGCGTGATTTTTGTTTAATTTCTCTGTTTTAAAGTTTTGAGCATAACTGATGAACTTTAGTTCTGTAAATTTGAGCTTTTTGTTGATCCTTACACAAACCTATTCAGCTCGTAAAAATATAATTAAGCTTAAGCACTTTTTAGCCTACTTCATAAATGCTAGACAAATGCCAAAATATGTTCTTCTGCATATTAAAAAAAAAACTTCTAGTCGAATTTTGACTACGGCGGCCATTCTTAACACAGATTACCCAACTGCGTGGGAGTCATTATACTGCACAAGTGTGTGCGCAATACACAAGTGGACTCTCTCTTCCTTCACTCTTATAGTTTAGTGAGACGGCAAACTAACATGACCAGAGAGGGATCAGTCGTAGAACCAACACTTAACGTGTTTTCCGAGGCACAGGGGTGTTAACACCACCAATTTTCTGACCCCGGAGATGTATCTGAGTTATTTCACGAGAGAAATAAAGTTTGGCCCAACCCGCGATTTGAACCCGGGACCTTGTGGATATAGTAACCAGGTTCTGACCACTAGATCAACAAGGCAGCAGATTAAAGTATTAAGACTGTCATTACTTATCAGACTGCATTGTTTAATGCTTCTTATCTCCAGACACATTACCAAAACTTGTTACTTATTTCCTTAACTACCTACCAAGTATGCTGGCATACTTATAGAGTGTGTCAAGTGTCTACATTTGATAGAAACGTTAATTATTGACCAGTCCCAAAGTAAAATTATGTTTTTAATTAAGACATAATGAGTCAATCATTCAATGGACAGCAGGCACACCTTCCTACGCAAGTGTCATTTGAAAGTAGTTATTATGCAACACCCAATAAGCGCATAATGTAACCATGATCATGTTATGTTACGCAAACCTGGTTTTATTAGTTTAGTAAATCATACAAAGATACCTGTCATTACATAGGTAAGTAATGTTTTTTTTAATGTACTTCTTATACCAAATAGCAATTCCCCGCGACTTCGCCCGCATCAAAAGTCGGATTTTTCATACAAACTTCCATTCCCCATTTTACTGGATGATTTTGTATTGCGACAAAAATTAGCCTTTGTCCTTCCCAGGGTCTCAAACTACCTCTGTACCTTATGTCAGTTGGTTCAGTAGTTTCGAGGCTACTCAATATAAACAAACAATTAAATCTTTCCTCTTTATAATTTGAGTACAGAAAACCTCTGTTACCGCCTTACTTCAAGTCTATGAATCGTCAGGAATCTGTTAAGCACATCTTGATATTTTCATTTATATAACACTCACAATTTGCGGAGCCATGATCGGAAATGCCCGTAGGCATTCTATTTATATGTTTTCAAAATAGAGCTTTTAGCTACTATAAGAAAATATTTTTTTTTAAATACCAAAAGAAATAATCCCACGCAAGCAAACTCGTGTATAACAACTAGTCGCTTAATATGTCTAATAACGGTAGATATTGTCTTTAATGGTATGTGATTAGTATGTTTATTAGGCAGAATGTATATCATTACGGGCCATAAACACAAGTTCGTGGGATTGCGCAAGCGCAGATAAACGGTGTCCAAATGTATAATTTGTGGAAAACAAACATGTAGGAGTGATTATAAGGAGTACTCAAAATTTATTTACTTCGGTGATTACAATTTGATGAATCGGTTAGTACATATAACTTGTATATATGGTTGAGCGATGTCAATTACAATTGGTTCTTGATTTAGCGTAAGTTCTAAAAAACCTATGACACATGTACTAGACTGACCTTTGAGTGCTTTCGCCGCGTGTGTATCCCGTGAAGCTCCTTACAGACATTTCAAGTGATTGTGGCCTGTGAAGTGATACCTGAACCCTGAAAGCTGATGCGGCAAGCTATACAAGCTACCTAGCTATAAGTGCTCAGACCTGACTGATTTTTCACCTATCATTGTCGCCCTCCACGTGTAATCCACTGCCTAAACTCTCAAACAGGGGTAATTATTTTTTTTTGTATTTTTAAAAATAAGATCTATATGTGAAGTATCCTCGAACCAAGTTACATGCAAATCAGTCCATAAAAGTAGAAGATATTCTGCTGTAACAGACTAGGAAGGACGGACTGAACGATCTTATAAGGGGTCCTTGTCGGACTACGAAACCCTAAAAATGTCTGAAGCGTGTAGGGCCACGCCCAAATATAGGATTCCGAAGTTGCTTGTCTCTAATTAAGGTATACATAAAATTTGAGTTATTAATTATCATAAGTATTGCATAGACGATTTTTTCTTCTGGCTACAATATTTATATTGGTCGACTACTCGTATTACCCGCTAACTAGTAAAACCTTTTATATTCGCATTACAACGCGACAGCTAGAGTCTTCCGTAGGTATGATACTTACTTTCTTTCTTAAAACGAAGTACATGACTGGGCCTAATACATTAACGGTTTTTATGTTATGTACAACTCTCATATTATTTTATTGCACCCAATACCAGCCGTTGTTGTAGGGTAGGGGATGGGGAAACTTAACTCAAAAATGTTAAAAAAAAGTAAAATTCATTTATTTATGTATCCTACCCACAGGGGGCACTTATACACGTCCCAACATATTATTTTTTAAGCCCTACCACTGCTTCGGGACAAATCGGTTTAATACCACGTCCAATCTGAATCCTGTCGGAGTCCGTCAAAATTCAGTCCGGCGGCGTAGTCGTTTTATGACAGCTCACGTATTACGTCCATTATTCAGGGTCCGGTTTTTCATAGAATTTTAAACCAAATGACGTAATTTCGACGTAGTACGGTACCGCTAACTCTTCTTCTCTTCTAATTCTTAGCGTTATCCCGGTTGTGAACTCACGCGCCAGCGCCCAGGGTCCCTTTTGGACCCTGATCCAGGATATGGCAGATCAGGTCATTACAGTGTAGCGACTGCTATCTTACCTCCGCAACTCTGTAAAATAAAATTCATAAAATTCATTTATTTCTGTACATAGGCTCGCAAGGAGCACTTATACACGTCCCAACATAAAATAGAACCCTACCACTATTTCGGGACAATTGTGGGCTAGTGCTGAGAAGAAGCAGCAAAGAAACTCAGTCACTACTGTCATAGCCTCTTTTCAAAGATTTACAAGATTTGTGTTCCATAAATTCCATAAATTTTTATTATTGTCATTTAAAAATTCATCTATTTTATAATATCCTTTAGACATTAAAATACATTTAACAGTTGTTTTAAATTTATGTATAGGTAGTTCAACAATATGATCGGGTAGCTTATTGAAAAATTTTATACATCTCCCCAAAAACGAATTACCAACCTTTTGAATCCTATAGTTTGGAACGGCTAGTTTATTTTTATTTTTTGTATTATAGTTATGCGCGTCGCTCTTTTTTGAAAATAAATGCAAATTTTTGCGGACATAAATTAGATTTTCGTAAATATACTGGGAAGCTAGTGTTAATATTTTAACTTCTTTAAATATTTCTCTTAGTAAATCCTGAGATTTGAGGTTGTAAATGGCTTGCACAGCTCGCTTCTGCAGTACAATGATTGTTTCTATATCTGCAGCAGATCCCCATAATAACAAACCGTAAGACATCAAACTGTGGAAATAAATAAAATATACTAATCTTGCCGTTACAATATCAGTCAGAAGCCTTATCTTTCTTACCGCGAAAGCAGCTGAACTAAGTCTTCCTGACAAGGTCTCGATATGAGGATCCCAGTGAAGTTTCGAGTCTAGAGTAATTCCTAGGAATGTTGTGGAGCTTGAAGTATCAATTAGTTCGTCTTTTACTTTAACATGTGTTGAGACTTGCCGAACATTTGGCAATGTGAATTTAATACATTTCGTTTTATTTGCGTTAAGTAACAAGTTATTAGCTGTAAACCAATGTAATATTTGTGAAAGGGTACTATTTACATCGTCAAAATTATTACTAACTGTTATCAGGGGATTGTCAATATTATTAACTGTTATCAGGGGAACTTGACCAGGTTGGATCACAACCGCATGAATGTACAGGTTGCCTCACGATGTTTTCCCTCATCGTAAGAGCATCGGTTAGTGAAACTACTAATGTGCATAACGCAGAAAAAGTCAAAAACCTATAAAACATTATATTTTACTCTAGAGATAAATATTTGCCTTACAGTCTATAAAATATTTATTATGATTACACCAATGTCGTATTTTCCGTTAGAGAACCACCCCCTTTTCACTCCCATAAAATATAATTCTTAGGGCAGGATGGTTCTTCCCGGGTTAAAAATATAGTTACGTTAATAAGAAATTCCAAATTAACTCTATTCATCATTTAAATCGGTTCAGTCTTTTAAGCGTGAAGACTTAACAGCTACAAAACACACTTTCGCATTATAATATTAGAAGGGATTGAAGCTTTATAATATTAAGTAGGAGTAAAAATGACTTGACTGAAGCTATATTCATGTTATACTTATGTAACTTTTTCAAGTGCAAATAAATCTTTGACCTTACGTTCATACTGATAGTGTCAAAGCCCGATACTCTAGCCGTGCGCGTGCGCATAAGATACCAAGCCTCGGCTCGGTTAGTGATATCTCCAAAACAGGAAGCTTCTTAGGGTTAACGTATTGTAATGTCACTCTTAAGAGGTCGGACCAGCGAGCTTTACGACTATACGGCTATCGGCCAGATCTAGGTATTCAGGATGTCAGACGGTTAACAATAGTTTTGATATAAAGACGGAGTCAGTGGCATTATTGAAGGAATCCAGAAATCTATTTGAACAGGTACCTATTTTATGTTTATAAGCTTAGTATACAAACCAAACTCATGACGATTGATAAATATAACGACGTTAACGTAAGTACGACAAATCAATATTATAAATAAATATGCTGATTTTGCCTATTCAAACTTTGATAGTGCACTATTTCATACGTTAACACCGTTGTATGTAAAACATATTCAGTGATAAACCCAAATTCAAAAATCATTCATTTATTCAATTTAGGATAAATGTAACTTATGAACTTCAATAATTAATATCAATAAATATTGGCCCATACTCAAAAAAACATTACCTCTATTTCTGTTATTTGCAAAGCTAAACTGCCCGGTTTGACAATTGCTGTATTAAAATCATTGCCTTTATTAATTGCCGGCTTATAATCACAACATTTATTGTTTCTCACAGCAATAAAACCCGTTGAAGCCACATTTCATGCGGCACTCTATTGAATTTAATTGCAATCATTTATTTAATTGCTTCATTGGAAGTCACTTTCTTGTTGAAAGCCCGTCGGGTCTAAAGTGCCCAATAAAGATTATGTGTTGGATCATACCTTTCTAATTTAACGTAACTATTATTTAACGAGCTTCTCATGTTTAATGAGGTTGAATGTTTGGAAGTCATTTATTTCTTCCTCATCGGTAATGATTCTTGTCGATCGGTAGATTTATAAAACGTCAATGATTTTTTAACATTCAACACGGAAATGACTTTTTAAACAAGTTAAAACAAAATAAGTGAAGATATTGTAAGGCTTCAATTAAACGTCATTCAAACATGTCGCCATGTGCTGATTATGAATTTAAGAAATTGTGAAAATGCACGTAGGAAATGATACGTTTAAGATTTTCCGAAAAATAGTTGTGATTAGTTATTATCAACCAATAATGCTTCAACGATCAATAATAAATTTAAATAAATAAATAGTTTCAACAAACACACCAATTACCTAGCCCCAAACTAAGCGTGAGCTTGTGCTATGGTGACTAGGATAACGGATAGAAATACTTAAATACATAAACATCCATGACTTAGGTACAAATGCTCGTGCTCATCACACAAACATTTGCCCCTTGCGGGATTCGAAACCGCAACCGTCTGGTTTAGAAGTCCGGTGCGCAAACACCTACACCAAGACGGTCGTCATATAAATAATATAACAATAAAGAATGTGAGCAAAATTTTATAAGTACGTTTTACGCGACATATGTGCTGATTGTGTCTATTTGATGCCGTGAAATTGTAAAAATTTAGATGGCGAATAACACAAGAAATTAGCAACGGTGTGTGGTCATAAACACCTAAAACTAGCATCCCTTTGTCATCTAACTTTCTAATTTTAAACAACGACCCGATTCCGTCGGTGGTCACGGTCCCATAAATTAGATGAAAAGACTCCATATGTCACTCCTTCAAAGCTCTTTCAAGTGTAAAACAAACAATATTATGCTACCGTTTGAATGTAATTGGAATAAAGAACAGATGGGGAACAAAGAAAATTTTTGTAACCCTATTATGTGCTAGACAACTGCTTGTGTAAAAACATGAGTCGAACAATAACTCTGGTCGCCTGTCCGGCTTCCGTAGAACGAGATAATGACAGGCCTACTGGTATTGCATTGTCATTTAGTTTAAACCCCATGGGCTCTTTAGCTCAATCGATTGCCCACTGAGATTCGAGATTCTTAGAACGAGGTATTTCGACTGGACAATTTGTTTAAATCTTTTGTTGTAGTTTCGCTAGTTTGCAATGCAGTGTATTATTGCGTTTGTGCTTGGCGAATGAAAAATTAAATAAATACAAACAAAATGCGCTGCTGAGTTTGTTCATAGTTTTTAGGAAAAACACTTTTTTGTTTTGCAATTTTTCAATGCAAACCTGACATTCACAAGCATGTAATGTCATGTAGCAAATATTTGTATATATAAAAACCAGCCAAGTGCGATTCGGACTCGCGCGCGAAGCGTTCCGTACCATTAACTTAAAATATTAGACAGTATAGGCAAAAAAGTATATATTTTTATTTTATTTATAATTTCAAAAGTATTCATCACAGGATACCCGAAACAATTTTGAATAAGAGTTTCCGCGTCTGTTTCTTTATGTTAGTGATTTGAAGCTTATAGGTCCAAGACTTTAGAAATTACCTCCTTTTCAACGATACCCCACACAATGGGGTGCACTCAAAAAAATAAAACCAAAGTAGTATCCTCGAACCAAGTTACATGCAAATCAGTCTATAAACGTAGAAGATATTCTGCTGTGACAGACTAGGACGGACGGACTAAACGATCTTATAAGGGTTCCTTGTCGGACTACGGAACCCTAAAAATCAACTTACCTATTTAAAAGAACTTTAAATTTTAGTGTAAGTGTGCTTGTAAGTTACTAAAACTAAAGTACTTTTTACAATATGAAATTGTAATTCTGAGGTAAAATAGTTTGAATTTATAAATTGTTTTGTTTTAAATAGTTTGTAGTTTCAATATCAGGTGTCTTATCATGTACAAATAACCAGTACTAAATCATAATTAGGCACGTTTCCGAATAGAAGTATCGACGCAGGCAACTCTATTCTTTTACTTGACAGCAGGCCGATCAGAAATCTGAAACGTGTCCACGCACAATCCAGCAAAAATAAAATGTAACAATACAAGAAAAACATCAGGTATATCGTGTGTCAATGCGCAATATATCTTTTGTGGGACCGACTACGCGACTGTATCTATGTCAAAGCGAAAATACAATAATATTGCGCCTAAAACGCAATCGAATATTTTGTTAACAATGAGAGTTGACAAAAAATGTACGGACAATTGGCTCTGTAACTTGAATAACGATCATTATCTGGGATTTGGGATGGCTTATCTCGGCGGCAAACGAACCGATCGGCTAATACGCTAGTACTTACCATACAGATGTTTGATGATTTTCCTCTTGATTACCAGTTAGATACAATAGTATTTGAACTAATTGTTTCTTCATCCGTTTATAGGATTGGTTTATAGAGAATGTGACGTATAACTGTTGTAAATTGCAAGCATATCAGTCTGACTAACAGCCCTACTTAATGATCGTTTATGTATTCGTGCTTGTATTTACCGTGTTTCTATTTAAATATAAATATGGATAAGTTAGGGATTGTGAAAATATGATGTACGTACACAGATCCAAATCTTGTTTGCAATATTGTAGTTTAAACGCACAAAATAAATCATACCTTCAATGAAGCTACGACACAGTATTATAAAAGGAGATACCTCGATTTAGAAAACTAAATATAATTCGTAATAATTTTCTAAAAACCTTACTTTACCTAACCTAACCTACAACTTAAAATATAATAGAATGAAAAACTGAAAATTAATTAAAATAATTGTAACTCTAAGATATTTTATAACAAAACAATGTTTTGATTAAGCTTATATCTTTTAAAACTACCTTCTGAAATAACAAAGATATCAAGACAGCAGAATTTTTGGGCAAAAGAAAAATAAAAGTAACGAATCAAAAATGTCCAAACCTTGACAGTGATTGATTGAGCGTGGTGGGTTGCACAATAGTGTTATAATTGAGAAATGGTTGTCCTAAGAAAATACTCCAAAGATATCCTTCAATATTCTCTTTAAGATATCCGAAAAAAATATATTTTAATAAAAATAATAGAGCGTTGCTCTGCCCTAGTTTAATTTTTAGATGTTTTCAAGTGCCTAATTTTGGAGAAAAAGATATGCTTTTGATAGTCACCCTTAACATTTCCAAAAGAAAATCATGGAGAGCAGACGTCAAATGCAGGTGCTATGAAATTTTCTAAACATTTATACAAAAAAATATTTTTGCTTCTTCAAAATTATTGGGCAGTGGGTGCGATCGATGGGCCGTGACTACATAAATCTAAGAAACCTATTAAAACCGCCCAAGACCGCAGAAACACTGGCATTGTATTGAAATCGATTCGACACCGGACTAGTAATCGATTGATGAGGACAAACGAATTGAATGGCGCCTATTTTCAACGGTAGGTGTGGCCACATACGGTATAATGAAAATCAAATTGTTACAATCTCTAACGGATTCTTTGTTGGCCGGACGAAGTTTCACGGTGTGTTGGACTGGGTCAAAAACTGCAGCTGTCAACCGTATCTCAGCCCGCAACAGCCAGCTTTTGTCCTCTTGCAGATACGACTTCATATAAATGCAGTTTATGTGAATTCCTCAAAAGCTCTCAAGAATTAAGTCTCACGAAAAAAGTCCTCGACCATTGTTAATGTTCTACACAATAAGCGATGGTCGTATCGTTGGCACATTAAAAAGTATTCATGCGGTATCGTTGGAAGGTACATGTTTTTGTTTGAAATCGCGAGGATCTTGACACTTGGCTATTTTGTCATCTTTCTTGCATTCATCCCCTAAATCGACCGTGATTTCTGGTGTCATTAATATTTCGTTTCGGTTTTTAAACTGTTGCTGCACCAACAAAGCGTTTACGAGACCTTTAAAGTGGAATAAAAATACGAATGAAATAATCTGAAGTTTTATTATGCACTCAACTTTCCTAATGTACCGTTTGTTAAAACAAGAAATCAAAGAACAGGTCGTGCATTAGTCACGATTAAGAGGCGTAAAAACAATTGCGAGATTGTTAATGAACTCGACTGATCATTGCCTGAAGCTTCTTCATGGTCGAATTCTGTGCGGCCATTCTTGTTATGGTCTGTAGTCCGGGGAAATGGAATCATGGTTCCACAGCAAGGCGTGACGAAGCGTGGCATTGTCTCAATCGAACCGACGAGCATTGAGTACGATGACCGCACTCGCTAAATGATGGGGAACTTCTGTGATACTTGTTGTACGCGTTGCATATAAATTCCATCGCTTGTGTCCGAGAATAAATTAGCGTTAACAGATGTAGTAGTATATCACACGTCCGTTACCAGCTCACACATTTGATTATTCAATACGAGTTCAGCCTGCCTCTATTTCAATATGAGAATTGTCTTCATGCCTCTTGTGTCTTAATTAACTACATGTTGGTATTGTGACATGGTCAAGAACATCGTTTATTGGTTGCAATTTCTAATCAACATAATAGAACAAAGAAAAACAGTGTAGTCTTATTTTGTTTGATTGAATTCTTTCTGTTGACTTAGTGACAACACAAAGAGATTAACGGTGAATTCATCCAAAGACATCCGTTTCAGCGTCTTACGAGTGTTTTACTGTTTCAGAAAAAGCTCAAACGGTATCCAGAGCGAATTATTTTTAATCAAATTCCCAAAAATTAGTCTAGCGACGAATTCTTAAGGAGAAGTAATAAATCTGTCATACTCCTAGTTAGCGATCCTCTTTGATTCCCGGACGATCAAAGCAGATTCGTCCAGTGGAATCTTGGTGACAACTAATTGGTTTATAAAAGCGAAAGCTAAATATGGACGTTCGTGTTTACACTCGGCAGAAATGCTAAATATATTTTATGCTTACGCGAATAATTTCGCATTTAAAATGTGTCGTCACGTTCGTTGGAGCGAAATTCCAAAAACTGTTTTTATGCGAAATTAACAGTTTGTGAACTCTTCACGCGTCGTGTTGGACGTTGAATCATGAAAGGATAAACGAGGAATAAAATAGGAACAAAACTGTGCTGCATTAGTTGTAAGTACCTAAAACCATCGTTAATAGGAAATAAATCTGACTAAACACGTATGGATCGGTGACTGTTGTGAATAAAGATTTTTTATGTATTGTGTGTACTTTACATTGCAAGTTTTTTTAACCATTCAGAGATCAAGTTTCCAGACCCAATAGAGTATCAATTGTTCCGCGACCTTGTGTCTTGTGATCCTAAAGGGGTTAGTGAACATAATGCGCTAGGTATGTGCAGGATATCTAAATAAGACCGACTTTATTGTTACTATGAGTGTAGGTACAACCGTCCTGTAAAATCTAGGTTTTACCGTCTGTCCGTTTTCTTTAAAATCCATTTATCGAATTCGAATTATCAGCGGCCCAGGTTATTGTTGGCCTTTTTTTTAAATAAAATAAAGTTTATTCAAATAGTTACATTTATTTTGTACTCTAAGCAAACATGTTGAAACTTATGTTGGTTTAAAAAATAACAATATTTTCTACAAAACCACCACGTGCATTCACATAATTAACCTATCTTATGAACCTTGGCATGTGGACCATAATTTTACACATCAGCATCTAAAAAAAGCAAACATTGATTTTTTTTACAGCATTAATCAATGAACCAAGTGTATGATCTTTCATCGTTATTTTCTGATTGATTTCTAACCTTCAAGTTAGTTTACATAGCTAATTAATACAAAGACTCTGCAATTAAAATAGGTACATATATTACACGGCCCGGTGGCTGCGTGGTTTAAGTATACGAGCATAAACCCTTATACCCTGGTTTGAAAGGTCAGCTGGTAGATAGAGTCTAAAAAGAACTACTAAGAAAGAAATATTTTATGACCGCTTTTAGTAAGATTAATTAGTAAAAAAATATATATTATATTGGTTCTACTATCAATATTCTAAAATTACTGCCTTGTAGGTCAAGTGGTAAAGACGCTGGGTACTATCCACGAGTTCCCGGTTTCGTATCCCTGGTCGGGCCAAAAGTGTTGGGTTTTCTGTCTTGAAATAACTCAGACACAGCTTCAGAGTCAGGAAGTTGGTGGTGTTAACACCCCGTACCCCGGAAAGCACGTTAAGCCGTTAGCCCTGCGCCTGATCTCTCTACTGTCATGTTGGAATGCAGTCTCACCGAAATATGAGAGTGAAGGAACAGAGAGTGCACCTGTTGTATTGCGCACACACTTATGCACTATAAAATCTCCCGCGCAGTCGGCTAATCTCTGTTGAGATTGGCCACTGTAGTCGAAATTCGGCTAGGAGGACATTGTTATTATTATTGATAATCTTAAATGGAAATCAAGTGCAAACTCTCCTTAGATAAAGTTAAAGATATGAAAACGAAAAATAATTTTCGTGATCCATTATTTTTAGGTACACATTATTGTAGAAAGGTTTTGAGTAAAATATTTATTATTCGTGTAAAGTAAATATTTGAACATCGGTCAGCTTCAACGCAGGTCACCTGGTAGGTGGGTGATTCTTCACTCGTCCATCTGAATGCGTGCGTCAGTTCACATTACTGACGGGGTAAGGTAGGGAGTACGGTAACAAAATAATATTTAAAATGTATATGTATTGATATTAGTCGTTAAGCTTAGTCAGAGGCCCTAGGGTGGCTTGAAAACATCTGACAATAAGGCTGGTCACTTGCCCTAGACAAACAACCTTGCAATGAGCGCGTGGTGGAGTATGTCTTGTACCTATGCAAATACTTTAATAATGACAGAAAGAGCAAGATAGGGATATTTTATAAGTTTCATTTATTGGCATGAATGGAGCCGTTTGTCCTGTAAATTTATAGTACATTTTGTCAATGTACGCGTAAAACTTAATATTATGTGTAAAAGTAATATATTTATTTGTATTTGCTTATTTATTCTGATTTACCTTTAAGAACACAATAAGTTTGTATTGTATTTTTTTTTCTAAAAAAAAATTGTTTTTATTCTACCCGCATTTAGGTTACTTTTGAATATTACAAACTTATTTTTTAACTTTACCAATCACAAGTCCGTTTACGACGCGTTTATTCTAATTACTCGTAACAACAAAATTCACACTAAAAATCGGGGAAAATTGCGGATTATAGAGACGTCTACGTCAATATGTTTATTTTATATGTTTAAGCTATACTTTACAGCCTACACAATTCCAGGGACAATTTGGGCCCATTAACCCACTATGGTGCCCTAATGCGGTTTGGTGGCCATATTAGGCTGCAGGCCAAGTTATTGTTCAACATGTACGTCGGTTTTGGCAAACCTAATTACTGACATGACATAACTGCCGGCATATTGCGAGGAAGTGATATAGGATCCTTACTTTCCTTTACTAATACTAATAAAGACAGCTAATGAATAAGGATAGATTTAAAAAAAATGCACCTAAAGATATACCTGACTTGTCTAAAAAGAAACTGGTTTCAAAGAAGTAACTAAAAGAATAAAATTAATTCGATACGCTGCCACAAAAGACTATTTCAGATGAAAAACGTTTGAACAGGTCAATCAACTATTTGCACTACTGATTTATCCATTGAATCTACTCATCTTATATTTCTTTACTTTTGAGCACTATTAAGTATGACTTAACAGAGTAATTAATACACTCAAATATTGTCATAGGTTTTTGAGATGCATTTTGACATCTGCTGCTATTTTTTATTTATTATTTAGACTTTTGCTGAATTCTCTAGGCTTAATTTTTAAGATAACTTTAACATCTAAAAGCCGACTTCACACTCGCGTAATAAACCCCTTGATTCTTGTAGTATTCATGTTTGAACAGAGAGTGAGTAGATGTTGTTAAAGCTCAGGTCAGACGAAAAAAGACTTGTTTTCTTTTGTGGTTAGCACGGCAGATACTTATTAATGCCCTGCAGTCCCCGATCCTCTATCACTGCTCTTCACATGTCCTTCAGATTCCGCTTTCGCTAACACCATATCCCTACCCACCTTCACACGCGATCCGACATCAGAAGCGACGGCATCAGGTCAATCCACTTTGTTTTTGCACCGCCCATAAAAACAAATTACGCTCGCCTGATATATCGATCGCAATAACCGCATACGGCTAAGCTAATAAAGGCAGCACGCAACCGGTAGACAGTTTAGAATAAGCTTAGACAGTGCATTGTGATACTTTTTTCTCTGTGGCTAGTTTTGCTCGCAATCGTGTGATGCATTCCATTTTTGAAATCCTAGAAATTCTATCATACGTGTTTGTAAAGAATGTGACCGTTTTTTTTCGTTGTCTAACAGATTGATAATTGAAGTAACTTTACATTGATATTTCTTAGGTATTAATTATTACACGATAGTGAGCCTTAACTTAAACGAAAGTTAAAAGCGTTTGTTAAAGCAACCGAGTTTAGTCTTTTTTCCACAAACCTGATCAAGTAACCATGATCATCAAAAGATTATTGAAGCCATACGTTACATACTTAGCAATTTTGTTCCTCATTTAATCGTTTTCTTCAATGTGAATTACAGGTATCGGAACATCTCAAACTTCGATATCCATATGAGAATAGTAGATATAACACATCGTTGCTTATAAAATTAGCTTAGCTGTTCAATTTGGCCCAAATACAGACCAAAGACAATCAACTTTTTGGTTAGCTTTTAACCAGAACACGGCACCATCTAAGCTAATAAAGGAAACACGCAACAGGCGGCTCAAGTGTTTATATTGCGTTTAATGGGTTCGACCGCAACGAATTTTGAAGGCATTAAATTTGAGGTCAGCTTTAGTAACGGGCCCCTAAGTATTTACAACTTGGTGTTCGTATTTTGAGAATATAAAACAATACCATACAGTGGCTGATGAAGTGATGACGACCCACTCGCTGGCTACGGATGGACGTCATCTAAGCGGCAGACCACGGAAGCGATGGAGAGACGATTTTGACAAAATCAATGATTAGAAAGCTCTAACCACCAACAGGGATGAGTGTATGAGTGTATGCCAGAGTCAGTGAGTTTGAGTGCTAGATCCTTCTGAGTGAGCTCGCTCCACGGTTGACTCTACTCCACGTCTAGCTTATTTTATGTAGAGTCAAGAGCAAACTATTTCAACTAAATAAAAAAATTAAGACGTTTAGGGGAGACCTTTGCCCAGTAGTGGGACAACAACGGGTAACAAAAAATACCAATACCGTCACGTAGGCACGCTTTCATAAGACTATACGGACGACAACACATTCAAGGTAGCTAAACGCTGCAGTGTCTTATGCTGTTGTAATAGGGAAGTTTTCTAAAAATTACAGTCTGATTTACTGGCAACTGTTAACCTTCTTACTAACTTACTTATTACTTTATCAGGAAATAATGAGACAGTTTTGAAAAAAAGTATTCGTTTGACACGCACAAAAAAATGCATAGACACGTATTAGATATTCTAATAGACACGTATAAGATATTTTAAGTAGGTACAGTCGACAGCACGTCAGGTTATCTATTTGAACTACAAAAACAGCTTTTATTACGGAGGGAATAAGGGCTCAAGGTTAAAGTGGGGTCAGTCTGACGTGCGGTCGTGTGTTTATACCAGGAAGCTAATACATTTTATTATTAACTTCTATTGCACAACTGAAGTTTTGTACAAAAATCTGACTTACTACCTAAAATATTTACTTAATTATTGTGGAAGTAGATCTCACATAATTATCCGGGCATAGTCGAAGTATGTCGCTAGCTAACAAATAAATTTATGCAAATAACAAGTATGAAAACCGAACCAATTAGATGCCACTAAACAATGGAATACGTGTTTCGCATTCCCAACAATCCATACTTTGTATTACAACTAAGCTTTATAATATCATTGTTAATTTCCCGATTTCAGAGATCACAGTAGCGTATTACCGTGTTGGTGACCACACGAACAACGATGACCGCATTTAAATGTGCATACAAAATATTGATGCAACACAATGAGAATACTGGCCTATGACAAACTTGAATTTTCACGTCGCTATAACCGGGTTCATTGCATACACACCCTTATCCTAATAAAAATAAGGATGTACTCGAGCAACAATTTCGTTTCACAAAGCTAATTTAATTGGCACGTGCAATAGTGGACAATAACACTGACATGTACTTGAATGCAAAACAGCTAGCATATCATGCTGTTTTAACTTTATAGGAAGTGCTGCATGCAAATATTTTGTTTCTATCCTCTAGCAAACTTTCATCGAAGAGTGAGATAGGGAATTATATTTGATCTTGATGATCGATGATGCTTATCGATTCCTGTCTTGTAGATTTCTAAATTAGGTTGTATGCGCTTTTGGCGAAAGACGTTGTTCTAAATTGACTACCTTAAAAAATTACTTGTTCAGTATAAAGTAAACATAAAAAGTATTCATTATTTTCAATATTAAGTTGGTTGTGTCCTAACTCCGCCATTTATACAATAAACCGTGTGCAAAAAAGTTTAGATAAATAAACATATAATATTCTTCAAGCCGAATTAAAGTTATTATGTTGCCAGGGGCAAGTTAGCAGAACGGAGTGAGTAAATATAGAAAACAAAACGAAATATAAAAGACAATGATAATAATAAACAAAAAATTATGCGACGTTAACTGTGCGATGGCTCCCCAGCCTCCCCTATTCTCGCGATGCAAGAACTTTAGAGCGCTATCCTGCAGATTGCATAAGCCATTAAGACGCAGGGACTTTGTGAAAAATATTTTTTTTAAATAATAATAAAAATGTCTGTCTGATCCAAACGTAGGTCCGCAATTTTTACTGTGCGGTATGGATCTTCTGTTGTAAATCGTTTCAAGTTTAAATTATTCCAGTGTTGGTTTTAGGTGTCGAAATAATACATACCTATATAATAGGTATCTTAGTCTACTATAAAAAAAAAAAACATCATATGATTTCTACAGAAAAATTAACTTAAAGATAGACGAAATCACAATAGTAAAATCAAAAGATTTCTTGAGAGGCCTTAACAAAACAAAAAAAGAACAGAAGATAAGCTCACAAAACTTGTAATATAAATCGATTACAAAGCCATATTTTACGACTGTTAGATTACACAAAATTAATCGTTTAAAACAGCGATGCTCAGCGCAGATAGCTGAAGCTAAATTTATTCATTTCGCTTTATTGTTATTTCGGACCTCACCCACTCCATTAAAATAGTTATTAGAGAAACAAACAAGGAACTCCCGCGATAAAATAATTATCGCTTTTATCTTGCCGAACCTTCGGGCAGCCCTTGGGCTAATGCTCAAGAATCCAGACCCGATCCTTTTTACAAAAAAGCAATTTAAAATCGGACAGCCAAATGACGTCAGCTAAACTCGCTGCATTATGTGCCGTTTGTAGCCAAAACACCGTGACCAAGTTAAAACAAACTTATAACAGCTAATGATAGAGCGGCCTACTTTTGGGAAAATTTAAAAAAATACCCGCTTCACCTGTTTGGGACACCTGCCTTGCTGACCGACTATTAAAAAGTAAAAAAGTTTTACATATTCGTATCCCAATGCTAACAATGAGAGCGTTTTTTGCGTCATAAATATGTAGGAGCTTGTTTGTTAAAGTTTCGGTTACGTTAATCAACGGATTGTGGAGTTAATAACTCACTAGTATTGGGTTGAACGCTGTTTGGGAATCTTTTACACATGTTGCTTTTACCGTATCATAAATTCAATTGGGGTTTCATGAATTTTAAGTTCAAATTTTAGACAAATATTATCTTAAATGTTCACTTCCAACTTTTGCAACAAAATAATTCAGTCCCTGCTTGTTTAAGAAAATAATAATATTACTGTCTGACTTGAGTTGATAAGGGTTTCTTACCCGACAGCACCGTCAGTAGGAGGGTAATGTTTTCTTAAGTTTTGGTAGTTGGTATGGATTATACTAACAGCTATAATTGATTTAAAGTACGATGTATCATTAATTTCATCTTTTTCTTAGATCATAGATAATTCAAACCTCAGACCTAAAATAGACCCTAGATTATGAAAGCTATTTCGTTGTAAGGAGCGTCTGTGGTGTATTGGTTAGCGGGTTGCCTCTCATGCAGGAGGACTTGGGTTGGATCCCACGTGCCGCCATGTACCAATGACTTTTTTTAAGTTATCAAATTACATTAGTTGTTTTACTAACCAATGCTCTTACTGTGAAGGTAAACATCTTGAGAAAACCTGCACTTTTAGGCGACTGAATGTGTAGCCGTGATCCAAACTGGTCACGTTCCCCTGACCAGTCGCGGAGGTTGAATGACAATCGCTCCACTATAATTACCTGATCTGCCATATCCTGGATCACGGTCCACAGCAGACCCTGGGCCATCGCGAGTGAGGGGCGAGGGCACAACCAGGATACCGCTAAGAAAAAGAACTTGTATACGCCTCTGTAAAGTTGTCTGTTCAAAATATTATAAACATATATCAGTTATCGCAAAAGAATCATGATCAGATAAAACCAACAAATATCATTAAATGTATGTTTAAATCATTAAGCTTAATACAGTAACCGAGAGTTAATTAAGGTACATTGAGCCGAGCCCCAAGGTATCATTTGCTATTGTAGGATACTCCTTCGGGGTTCGGTGCATTGTTGGCCCTTAATAGCAAAAATGATAAATGTCTCTACAGGGACGCGATTCTCATACAGAATTCATAGGGTTTTGTGAATTCTTAAAAGTTCATTTGAATGACGGCGGATTAGCGGGAGTTTTAGTAGAGATCATTTATTATCTTATAGATGTCAAAGTAAGAATTATAACAAATTTGGAAATTCAAATACGCTTTTTTGCTTGAACTAAGTGCATCATCGCGATTTATATTCGTAATCCGTAAAATTCTGTTTTGATGATTTCCACTATTCGCGTAAACGTAAAAAACAAGTACAATGAGAAGAAATTAAACCCAATTAAATTAAAAAAAAAAAATCCTAAACATTTTATGTCGTTGCGTTAATCAATAATTTCTGTATGATTTCTTCAGCCATTGGAATCTTACTCGTATATCACAAAATGAATTCTTCCAACGAAGAGGTTTTTGATTTTATAGCTCTGTCCAGCAAATATGGCACGGAGCTACTAATTAAAGTGAAACAAAGACCAAGGCCGACATAAAGCTAGGAACCCCCACGTAGCTGTAAAAAATGTTAGCCGAGTTATATCGACGGGTCGTGATTTACAAAAAGCACAACCCTTTTAGAGGGAAGTCATGGTTTAAATGTCTTAAGAACACTTTCCATAAACTTAAGTATTAAGCTCTAAGTATAACCACTGATGAAGTGTATTCAGAAGGTTCGCTCCTATACAATACGAAAAAAAATGAGAAAACTGTTAAAATATTCTAGTTAGTTATTTATTAAAAAAAGTTGTAGTTAGCTACAAATCGAATAGAAAGTTACACAATGATCGTTCATTACACGAATTCTTATTTGAGTAGTTGAGCTCTATTATTATCATATAAAGAATGTAAAAAAAACCGTTGTGAATGTTATGCATTCTAGTTCACCTGTATATCCTGCTATGCAAGAGCATCTTGCACTGTTGAGCATACGCCTGCTCTGAACTGTTCTTACCTTAACAACTACTTACTTTTTAGCTAGGATATCCCTAACTAGTGGAGGGTAGGAAATCCCAGGAGATAGCTAAAATGTCTACAGCTGGTGTGCATGGTAAGTTGACTAGGACTTTCTGTACTCCTTAGAATATTTATTTACAGGATGCTACCATGTAACTTTTTACTTTCGTGTTTTCGATATTTCGGCGCTGTTGCAAGCGCCATGATCACGGATCATATTCTAATGATAGTGACCATGAAAGCTTAAAACAGTACATTTCTGTACTCTGTCTATGTTGTGTCAAAGCCGTATCATAGCTACCTCTTTTCTTGATCCTCTTTTGAGGCGCCGCGTCTTTGTTACCCACCGAGCCGGCGTAATCCCTCAGACTTTTTAAACAATCGCCTCAAATATATTTGTTTAGTCGTACGAACACGAAAGGCATAATTTGCTGAAAATAACAATGGTGCTTCTGTTTGTAATTTTAATCCTCATTGTTCTTTTATTTTTTGCGATCGGCAATATTTGTGGCTTAGGTTGGATTTAAACTTGGCCATTTACTTTTATCGTTTTACCGATTCTTAAAATATTGGTCGAAAGTGATGATAAGTTTAATCTGTGTTCTTGTTAAAACTAAAACGTGGTAAAAAAACCTCGAGCTGCTCAAATTAAAGTCAAGGTAACTACATGTGTAAATGTTAAGGTGCTCGATTACATAGATCAAAAAAATGTACTTGGGATTCTAATAATTGATAAATGCCACATACATTATTTGTACCTAATTATGTAGGTAAGTAGGTTCCACTGTATTTTTTTTTTGTTATACAAACACACAACGTAGGCAGCTAGCTACCTCCTATTGCGCATTCATTCATTTTTAAACTCGTCTCTTATCTATGGCAAAAGGACGGGTTAGTCATAATCAGACATGTCAATCTTAATGAATTTTATTAAAATGCGTTATTGTTCAAGCGGAAACTACCCAGATCTCTTCAAACTACAATAGGTCAGCCATGGCTTTTTTGTCCCCAGCAAGATTCAACTGGCCGACACCGAAGGGGTTGGCTTGGTTTTTTGGGATCATATGAAAACTATCGCATCATCTCTATTTAACATTCAAAACTTTTCGGTGTTCTTGACTTAACATGTCTTTTCCTAAAATATTGATAAGTTGCTGTCTCTAGGAGGACATTTTTAATTTAAAATGCTTTAATACTTGTAGTAATTCAAAAAACAGTTGTCTTGTTCCTTTCGTAAAACGCTTAATAATACTAAATTCTTACGAAAGTAGACGTATAGGCATAGCTTGACTATCACGATACAAGTGAAGATCAAATAAAAAATCAAACACGCAAATACATATATCTAGCCAATACAAAAGCGCATTAATTCACAATTATTCCCATACCCGCGCAGGTTTCGTATTATGCAAATCGTATTTCTTTAGAAGACGAGACCGCATATCACTTTACAGACTTTTTGTGCCGAAAGCAAAACGTATCGTTGGCCGCTCGAATTATATATCAGAGCAATCGTTCATTCAAGAGTATTGAATAGTCGTTAAGAGCGCTGGGCGTGGGCCCACAATGCTGGATGCATGTTTTCGGCGACCGCTCGACAATTTCAGATCATACGAAAGTACACGTATTATATGTATAAATCTTTCCGGTGAGGTACGAACAACTGAACCACTCCCACTCGGGCCGATGCGAATACGAATATTAAATTCCACCGGTCCGAAGTCTTTATTTGAAGCGGAACCAACAATTTTAGCTTGTATTTTCAAGCGATCTGGGCATAAAAGTTGCCAGTTAATTGTCGGTTTATCCCTGAAATTACCAATGTATACTACTAGCTTTCTACTAGATTCTCCGCGACTTCGCTCGCGCAAATGTCGAATTTCCCATATTAACTTTCAACCCCATTTTCACCGACTTTAAGGAAAATTTCTGAGTTAAATTTCTAGGTCTGCTATCCTGTGTCCTTTCCTAGGACTCCAACTACCTCAATCATACCAAGACAGACCGACAAACATGATTTCGCATTTATAATATTGGTAGTGATTAATTTTAAATGTCCTGACCTTAGCTTTGTTTCTTTTTCAACTGTCAACATTGACGATTAAGACCCGATTTCATTAATTTTTAGACATCCAGTAAACCTCAGTTGACGGTTAATTTGGCAGAGTTCCCATACAAAATATGGGAAGATAAGGATAATTTGCACTTTTCCCCGAAATTTTGGAAATCTTCCCAAACCTGGCAACTCTGATGCAGCGCAGCTCCCATCCCACTTTTGCAGCCGACGGCACTCCAGTACTTCGTTTGAATGGGTATTAATAATTTTTATTGCAGGTTCACTGCATTGTACCTCACAGAATTCCTTTAGATTTTTTTGCGACGTCCATCAATAATATTCGGACAGTTGAATGTGTTTAACAGCTGTATTGGCCTTTTAAGTTATCTGTATTCGGATCAACGCATTAAGACGTTTTATGAATAATTAGTCATCTTTGCGTTTATTAATGATTTCTGCCAAACCTCATGTGCTAATAACGACGATGCTTACAGACAGCATTTAATTCAGTAGTGAGATAAGACGGATGGGCACACTTTACCAATTATGTTACCGTTATAATTTAAACTAACGATAGTGTTACTTTTTTAAATTAAATAGTTAATCATAGAAAATCAAGAAGGATGTACAGATTAAACAATATACCTTACACAGCCTGAGTAGCAAAAGCTCATTTAAACAGAAAACATTTGTAGATAGCTAGTAAGAAACGTAGCAATGAAAACTGCACTTAAACGAACCAATATAAAATCAAGCAAAGTTCTCTTACTTTATAGATAGGAATCTTTTAACCTCGAGTTAAGACTAGTCGGCATTTCTTTTATCGTTTAATTGTGACCTCATATTACGAAGGTTGCTAGAGGTCGACAGCTGTTTTTGAGACACATAGCTTTCTTTAAACGTATTATTATACCTAATAACAGTTAACATAAAGGAAGCGGCATGTCACTCGTGACACGTTGTATCAAATCGCACTGACATTGAGTTCGAGTGATATCTTGGTGTCTAGAGTAATATACAAACGTGTAACTTAAGACCGTATTTTCGGAAGCACAGAGTTGAACATAACAATGCATCGATGAATGCACCCCTGACCTTAGCTTGCTGTGTTTTATTCACCGGTACATTTCGAGGAATATTCTTGGTAGTCAACGGTGTTAAAAATATAAGCTTCATTTTAAAATACTGACATCCATTTTAAGAAACTGATTGCTGAGTAACCTAATCATAGAGGTTTTAAAAGTATCTACACTTTCGTAACAAATCACAAAAAAATAAATTATTTTTTTATATACCTACTGATTTATCTTTGCCCTTGCAGCCTTTGCCCAGCTAAAGTAAGATAACATAGTCTTTATTGCACCTCACACAGTGGACAATACTTCTTAAATTTTCTAGTGACTAGAAAAAAAAAAGAAAGAACGAGACATTTAATAATTTAGTTAATCACAAACACAAAACAAACATAAGTGCTACAGTATGAATACATTACACATCAAAACACGAAATATAACCATTAAAAAAAAAATAGGGTTATAGTCAATGCAAGCCACGACGTTTCTTCTGTGTCTAAGATGTCCAATTCAAGAACGCCTTACTCAGCTCTGGTTTTCAGTGGGCCCTACCCAACTATAAAAAAACTATTTTAAGTATTTCAACAAACCATATTTCAAAAACCTACATTCACTCCGGTATCAGTCTTATTTTCAGTAGTCTACAACTAAAAATCGCTTCAAGCGATCTGTGTTTACTTGGGTGTACGTTCACGATACAAGACCGATGCGCAGGATGCAAGATGCATTGAACCAGATTAGAAGTTACTAGCAACATACGTTATCCTAGCAACAATTCGTGACGAGACATCTCCAGTGGTCTAAGATACTATTTGTTGAAAGCATTTCTGGGAGAGCGGGTAAAATGTAACAGCCAGTTCATTTTCATATGCTAAACGGTAGATCAACTTTACTATTATTAGTTAGTTTTACGACGTTATTCCTGGAACTTATTTTTTCATGAAGTCCAATAAAAATCAATTAAAAAATATTAAAAAATAATTAACATTTGAGAGAAAACCAAAAAGTTGTATCTACCTAATATAAATAAAATAAAGTTTTAGATTCCGCCTAAAACCATAAAGTTAATATACCTAGCGGAATAGAGGAACAAAGGGCTGAGCGAGCGAGATGTCTCTAGCAGCAACACTGTATGATAAAAAGAGATGTGTGATGCGATGTAGCAGAACCGTTTTAAAACTGTCAAACAGTTTGTCGGCACTTATCGGCACGCTGAGAATTTCAGCTATTTTATTTTTTCAAATATTACATGAAATCGTGGATATTTTTTAAAAATATTTCTTGGTGAAACATGTTGACTTGTTCAGTAAATAATTGTTATACGACACAGCGGGAAAACCCCAAAAAATGTTCATTTCACAGGTAAATTGTCCCAAATGGGCACCACCTATTTTAGGTTTATTTTTGCCAATGCGTTTCGAATTTTAAGTGCTTAGTGTGATAATTCTCTTCTTTAAACATTTATTAATGTAAGAAGCAAAGATCCAATACACATAATGCAGAATTTACGAATATTTTGTGTAATGAAATAATTTTTGTTTTACACTAGGGCTGTATCAAATTATCGATATTTCGTTTCCACTGTCTATCACTTAATAAACGAATAATATATATTACTGTTGTTTAGGTACCTCTATGATGTTTAGATATGAATCAGCTGCAAATGTAATTACTATCTACGATACACTAAGCCGATCCATGCTGTTTTTACCTGTTAGAATAGTTACTAACATTAGTAATTAATGTATCTTTCAGATTTCCTAATAACCTGAATAAAGAAAATACATGCCTTAAAATTTATAAATCGTCCAAACTGGGTTCCAAACAATAAATAATTGAAGTATTAAAAATTCAAGTGCAGTAAGCAGTTCAAAAAAAAAATTTTTCAAGACGCGGGAAGCAAAATAAAAATAATACTATTCTTCTGCTGATGTTTCATTGGATAGCAATGTCTAGGTACTTATGGTTATGTCTACATATTATATGGTTTGCTTAGTTTGGGACTAGATCATATGTTCTATATTTTTTTTTCACAGGTCAAGATCTTTATCTTGACCTGTGAAAAAAAAAAGTAGTCTAGACGCACAGTTTCGTCCTATGTTTACAAAGATATTGTACCAGAGGCATTCACATGTGAATCCGCGTCATCGCAGTCTAGATCGACACCGCCGCTATTGCAACAGTCCACACCATCAACCTCTCTTCAACTAGATCTGATGCCAAGGAAAAATAAGCTTATGTCTAATCTAAATGCACTTAGTTGGATATCTTTAAGTTTGTTTTTTAAATAAACGAACGACGAACGACAACATTTTTCATTTCACTTTATTTTTGAAACAACCGTATCATCTGATTTTTTTCAAATATTTTGCTTCACTCCAAAAATCCCATCCCATCCTATTTTTGTATATAAATTAATACCTACTATTAATGTTACTAATTAATTTTATCGATATCGATACTAATGTAACAAGCGACATTACATACATCACTGACACAAATTCATGAACAACTTTACGCACACAAATGTCATCCTATTTCGGTTTCGTTTGACAGGTCGTGATTGTTCCTCTATTCCGTTAGGAATATTAACTTTATGCCTGAAACATACCCATGTTTTTAAAAAAAATAAAACCATGGTTTATACAAATGACAGAAAAAGGAAATTTTATGTCATTTAGCTAACAACCGAGTGATATTGTGGTAGAGGTGGACACATCTCTCAACCAAATAATTCACCTAACTATTTTCTGGACCTAGCCTATTGTCGCATATTTACAAGCTTTTCTCTCGAGTTCTAGTAAACAGGATCTTCCAACCCAGAGAGCAGGCAGGATTTCGCTCTGGTTTTAGCACCAACGATGTACAATAAAAAAAGTTTCATATTGCCGAAACGTATCAAAATTCAAAACCTAAGGCTGTTTAATATTGACTGTGTCCTAAGCATTAGTCTGAAGTGGTCTGTATTCTCACGGATGCTCGATTGTTCAACCTTTTAACTATTGGGCTATCGGGCCACGACCCCATAGCTATAAAAAAACAGGGGATTGTTTTAACCAACAGGGACTTTAACCACATTTTGTATGCTCTTTAAAGTAGACATCTTGGACGGTCATGGTGCACCATGCCTTTCATTAATTCAATCCTTCTCTATGCAAGATTATGATAAATGTGTGGTACGATTATGAAGGTAACCCCGCAATATCTACCTATGACAGGGCGTGTTGCGGACGCAAAAAAAATTGATTTATTTATTTTAGTATCTTTTATGATACTTTTTGATATTTTATTTCTCATTTTGTTACTTTTATAAAATATTGAGTGACAAACAAACTAGAAACGATTTTATTAATTAGCCCAGTAACAACTGGCTTTACATATCGAGTGTTAAAATAGACCTCCAGTTTGCGGAGTCCCAACGCCTGAATCACAAGGCCACAAAGACGTTATTGTATCAAATACTAAAAAAAACATTTCATTACATAAAGATAACTCATACCGTCATAACTAAGACAGTACGTTTTGAGTCATTACACCAATAAAATATTTTAAATTCTTTCATTCCACGGGTAATTAACTAAAAAAAACATATCTTGCCGTAAAACAAAACAGAGAGCTTTTGTTACGATTTCATCGAAGAACTAATTAAGTTTTCGCAAAATGCGAGTAAAAAACACGAGTTTTAATATTCTGCGAAAAAGCTACAACTACACTTTTATGGAAATTGGAACGTGAACCAAAGTCACTATGACTGACAAGTGTATACCGCCTACCACCTCGTTGGTGGCCAGTCGGTCGAATCGTGATTTAGGGTTCCGTATGCCTGTTTGAAATGTTACTATCGCTGAAGCAGTTTTAAATGAAAAAGCAGCGTAAAAATGTACGCACAATCGCACGTCAGACTCACTTTAACATTGAGACTGCCTCTGTTCCCTATGTAATAAAAGTTGTTTTTTTAATTTTTTTGGGTAAGCTGACGTGTACTGTTTATTTAGCCTTACTCTTTTCCATTTAAGTAAATATTAAGGTAAAATTGTCTCTTTTAATGCACCCAACAATGAATCCGATTTTCGCCCAGAAAAATATGGGACAGCAATGAGACTGTTTACAAAGTTTAATAATAACGTAATATTTGTCAATCTGAATATAGTCTAGTGATTATTATCTTTACCTGCCTCGTTGGTCTAGTGGTCACGCTCGTGGTGGCCCGCTGGGTACTATCCACGAGGTCCCGGGTTAGAATCCCGGGTCGGGCCATAAAAAGTGTTGGGTTTTTCTGTCGTAAAATTATTTAGACACTTACACTCTTAAAATAACAGTCGATGGTGTAAACACCCCCATGCCTAGGAAAGCACGTTAAGCCGTTGGTCCTGCACCTGATCTCTCATCTCTCTACAGTCATGTCGGACTGCCGTCTCACCGAATTATGAGAGTAAAGGAATGGATAGTGCCCCTGTGTAGGTATTGCGTACACACTTGTGCACTATAATATCTCCCGCGTAATCGGCTAATCTCTGTTGAGATTGGCCACTGTAGTCGAAATTCGGCTAGGAGAACATTATTATTATCTATACCTATCTAAAAGTTTGATGTCTTTCAAACATTGTAGGAAAAGAAGGTTGTTTTTTTTCTGCGGAACCATTACAAGCGTAACAAGTCGCACTTGATATGTTTTACCTATTACAACCTTTTTGTTTCGTTCCACTTCCACCACCCTTCATTTGCTGAAGAGTAAAAACTTAACTAATTGCTTCATTGTCAAGAGTTAATATTATTTTAAATGCTGGCCTGTGGGCAATTAACTGAAGATGCAAGATTTTATAACATTTAAAACATCTTTTGTGTGATTAGTTAGATTCTTTTCACCCTTTAGTTAGAACTTACACTTGCGTGAACTCCAAGCAGTCCACCAATTTGATATTTATTGCATACTAGTGGTTCCCCGCGACTTCACCCGCAAGAGTTGGATTTTCCATATAAACTTTCACTTTCACTTAACCCTCTAATATTATTATATCGCGACAAAATGTAGCCTATGTCCTTTCCAGGGTCTCGAACTGTCTCCATACCAAATTTCATCTCATTCGGTTAAGTGGTTTAAGTATCAAGAGGTAACAGACAGACAGACACACTTTCGCATTTATAATATTAGTCTGGATATGGATTATGTGTCCCGCGGGCCTTCGTTTAAAATGAAAGCAATAACGATTGCGATTCTCAAGCAATGACACACGAATTGTAACTTTTACATTTTTATAGCTGTAGCTAAATTACTTTTGTATCGAAAAAACAACGGTAGTACCACCCAGACCCGAGACAATATAGAAAATATGGATTTCTATATTCACCTGCCCGATGATCGAACCCGAGACCTCAGATATGGCGACAGCTTGAAAACCGGTGTGCGAGCCACTCGGCTACAGAGGTCGTCTATCATTTCTCTCCTGACTTTATTTTGAAAGCTGCAATCAAAATGATTTTACGATAGGCGGGAATTCCGTTGCGATAAATTAGTGGTGGATCAGTAAAATATGTTTAAAACAACTGATCCTATTTCCAAACCGCTCTAAAAATACATTACCTAAAAATATCAATTGACTATGTATTTACAATAGAACACTTCAAACGAACGACGTGACATTTGAAAAGGCTCTATTCGACTTGATGTCATATTCACACGACTATCAATTGAATACAGTCATCAAAATATTTTGTAAACATATACGGTGATTCTCATGACATTCACAAAATAATATAGGTACTCGTATAATTATTTGGTAACTATAAAACTGTTGCCGTCGCGTCGTTTTTAAAGTACTGGGTATATAAGTAAAAAAATACATACCGAATTAGGAATGGACAGTGTTATTAGTATTTCATAGAGTTTTTAGAATGCATCATCATCATCCTAGCGTTATCATGGTTGTGCACTGGCACGCTTCGCCCAAAACCGCTTTGGACCATGATCCATGATTAAGCAGATCAGTAATTATAGTGGAGTGACTGCCATCTGATCTCCGTGACCCTGTTAACAGGGAAACCTTACCTGTTTGAATCATGGTTACACATTCAGTTGCAGGTTTCCTTACGATGTTTTCCCTCACCGTAAGAGCATCGGTTAGTGTAACAACTAATGTACATAACTCAAAAAAAGTCATTGGTAACATGGGCGGCATGGAAGGTAGGTTCGATCCAACCTACCTTCCGCATGAGAGGCTAGCACTACGTTACCGACGCTCTCTAGAGTATTTAAAAGTATGCATCAGTTACAAACCTTCATGTAGGTATCATGTTTCCAGACATCACTTTTATACTAAGAATTCTCCTTTATTTTTCATTCCGAATCGATACATTACTCAAGTTATCGCAGTGTGATTGGTTTTCGTTCGCTTCTTCCATTCATCTTCATCCATATTCATGTTCTGATTAGTATGCGCTACCGGATGATTAGCAGTAGAGCTGCTTTTCTGAACAAAAATATACTATCTGCAACACGAAATCAGCCGTAGAGCTCAATACTATTACTAGGACTACTCTATAGTAGTCTTACTTCGAATATTCAAGCTTCTAGCTAATAATAAAATAAATGAAGGGATACCTACTTGTAGTAGGTACAGTCGGCAGCACGTCAAGATATCCATTTGAACAACGAAAACAGCTTTTATCACTAGAATTAAGTTCGGTCTCAAGGTAAAAGTTGATAAGACTTACGTGCGGCCGCGTGTTGGTACTTTAATTATTCTTTCGCCAAAACAAAGACTAGTAAGTACATACTTTCATTCCATAATTAGTACATTGAGGTAGGTATTTGTAACAATCGCAAATCGTGTTTTAAAAGACCCTTTGTTTGAAACTAGAACATGTCGCTGCCTGAACATTATAATCAGTAACTACAACAATATATTACTTTGGCCTCTAATAGAATTTTACGGAGTTATTTAACATTGACGGCCTTACAATGAACGTTGTTTAAAATTGCGTCTTTTTCGATAATGGTTCCGTATTCGTGGATTCCATAATTATAATTTGTATGCGTAAAGCATTGATGCAATTGGTGTAAGCAAGGTTTTTACACACGCTTCCCTACCTATGAGAATGACCTTCGGAATTTACGAAGTAATAAGTTTGAGTAAATATTTTTTTTATTATTTTATTTTTTATTAGTTTTTATTATTTATCTTTGTTATTATTAGTGATATGCACACAAATGATGGCAAAACAGTCTTTTGGAAGGATATTTTTAAAACATTTCGGGAGCTTTTTTC
Organism: Pyrausta nigrata; assembly: GCA_949316185.1. Classification (NCBI taxonomy): domain Eukaryota; kingdom Metazoa; phylum Arthropoda; class Insecta; order Lepidoptera; family Crambidae; genus Pyrausta; species Pyrausta nigrata. The sequence goes on along the minus strand of OX438947.1, from coordinate 12,108,469 downwards.
TTTAAGTTAAGTACCTACCTAGTAAATGTTAACGAATTCGGAGTCAGTATCAGTCAATTACTACAGAATTCATATATTTAGACTAAATTCAAATTTAAACCAGCTTATTTTTAAATACCTACTGTACTGAGTGTTTGGCTTAGCCTGTAGTGTACCAACGCATGCTCAACTTTTTATCAGCCGATTTTATTATTTGATATATTTTGTACGGGAATTCTGTCAAATTAACCGTCAATTAAAGTGCACCGGCCGTCTAAGACTTAGTTAACTCAGGCCTTACTATGTTTTCCATTTTCCGTTAACGATTTGATTGAATTATATTTTCGAGTGATATTAATTTGACTTAAAAAAATTCGACGTGTTTTATTCAGATAAAAAGTGCTATTATCGAAAAAAGGACGCGACAGCAGAAACTTTCATTTGACGTTTATTGGCGGCCTTTAGTGAACACGACTTGCATTTTAAAGCTCTATAAAAGTAAAAGTTTAAATATTTGGAGATGCGATAGTAAGATAAAACTGATGCGATCTTATTCCACCTGCATTCATTCAAATCAACGTAATGTCTACAGAATTATAGGATCTATTACAGAGTCTTAAGTGCTTGTTTGGCATTCCGGAGTGATGTCAAAGGGAATTCTTGATGTGGCAATCTGGTATGCTCAAGGTATACTTGGGGCTGCCTGCGTTACTCTCAATGTGACTATTCAATATCAATATTTTATAGCAAGGGGAGTTATACCAGATCGTATCGTTTGTATTGACACCTTGTTTGTTTATAGAATAGCTTAAGAGTTTTTTAAGGCTTTTGATACACTCAGCATCTGCTGATGTTGATTGTCAAGATCTGATTAATGTATTTCGGAAATTATTAATGATAGTTTCGGGAACATTTGGTTCGATTATAACATTAATTATGAATTGACGTCTTCCCAGTTGGTTTCGGCTTACTTTGAAGGATTTGTAACAAGGTTTCTTTTATACTTAATCCAGATTCTTCACAATCATAATTATAAATCTGATTAAGTCTTTTCTTTGCACTATCTGAGACTACGTTAGATTTTAATTTTCTTGTTTTTTTTTACTTTTTTATTTATTTTTTGTTAGGGCTTATCTTTTGTTCGGCTGTGGATCTATGACCAACACTCTATCATAGTTAATTAAGAAGAATATCAATCTTGCCTCTAATATTAATGTCCGAAACGTTTGTTTTTATATAATCCGACACCACAAAACTTAATTTGTCACTTCCAACAAGATATTTGACAAATACCGAATCCCATAAAAGGCACCTACTCCTAATTTAACCTTTTTACGATCTAAATCTACGCTCCTAAGGGACTGTGACGCATATCAGGCCCGACCGGTCATCTTCATCTGTCATATTATAAAATTATTAAAAAAATAAAAGTGACTTGCCGCGTTTAGGACGATATTGGTTAAGAAACATTTTGAAAGTGGACGTCGAATCCCGTAGCACATTTACTACCTAATATACTAGTTCTTAGAATTTATTGATGATTTTTGAAATCTTTTTTGTGGCAATTGTTTGTGCGGATTTTTTTGTTATATTTTGTGACAATTGTTTATGCGGTTTTTTTTGTGTTTAGTAAAAACTGTAAAAAAAATTGTTTAACCTTTTTTAATCGAGGGCTTACCTTAAGCAGAGCATAGTAATTAGTTAATGCATGTTGGATTCTTAATTTTTTTTTTTTATTTTATTTTGTAGGAAAACAAACAGCTTTTGACAATGCAATATAAGTTACAAAACAATGAACATTTAGCCTATAGTTTTCACATATATTATGTAGCTTAAAGAAAATAAAAATGTCATGTACCTATCTTATCACCTAACATCCACGGAGAGATGGGAGTGGCTGAAAACCAGCGCTGTGTGGGATCACATCCTATGTCAGCACAAGCTGAGCCAGCATCCATTTGCTTTCTATTTTTGTGTGTTTTTCTGTAATCACTCTATTTGTAATGAAGGCAATAAAAATATTCTAGTCTATTCTATTCTTATATTTCGGTCAATAATTTTCCCAAGGAACCCTAAAAAAAAAACTAAAAAACTTGAGCACCCGCGTCGCAGATACCGGCTTTATCCTTCTTCTGACACAAACGTTAGATCGCATCTTAAAGGGCTGTGTTTTTTGTACAAATACTTACGCCGTAAAAATTGAAAAGCGAGCGCTTTTTTGTAAGCCTAATAAAATATTTCTGTTATTAAGCGCAATTTATCGTCCGATGTCCATTAAAAACGTATTTTATGGTGTAGGTTTTGTCCAACTCGATTGGACGACTTAGTAAGGGCGGGACTCCCTCTTAAAAGGGGCCGTTTAGTATGATAAAAGTTATTAACATCTTGTAAAATATAGTTCAAAATTAATAGCTTACACATAACTTTTAGATTTTATGACAAAATAAGTTCGTACAAAATGTAATAGGTTCCTATAATTTTAATTATTTATTCTAAAGATCAAATGTTGGTTAAAGTAAATACGTATCATTTTTGTTCACTCGCAATGATTAAACGCTGTTGAGTGCAGTCAGCACGTCAAGCTGTACAGTTCAACTACAAAAACAGCTTTAATTGCGTAGGGAATAGAGGCGGTCTCAATATCAAAAGTATAGTCTAACTTGTGCCCTATGTATTAAAAATCGGCATTACTTACTCACTCGATAATGAAGCTAATCGATTCAATTAACCCTCGATAAATCGTAATAAACCAAATACGATTAGAAAAGTAATAGACCTTTTTCAAAATTACTAAGCATGGTGCCGTAATAAGTTGAGTTATCCGCCGACCCAGTTGTTCCTAGATTTGGTTTTTAGGTCCACTTACACCAGTCTGGATTAGCTAACCCTGACTTGCGCAAGTAGGCTTTCAACTCAGATATTAGGCCTTCAACAAGTCCTGATTATGCTATCCATCTACTCTAATTAGTACATAGTATTTGAATAACTGTTGCAGTTTTAAATAAAACCAGATTTCTCCTTGCTTTGTCACTTTCAAATAGTTTTTATTCCGACGTGCATTTTGGTAGAGCAGTAGTTCATCAACCAATAAAAATACTCGAATCTGTCTGCGCCACGTCTGGCTTAGTCTAGAGTCAAGAGCAAACCCATTTCGAATAAAAAAAAGACACGTCACACGATTTGATCAGTGAACCTACTTTTTTTTTAAAACAATCAAACCAAAAACTCACAGGCTCTATCCTCCGATAGAGCCTGTGAGTTTTTGGTTTGATTATTTAAAAATAAAAAAGATTTTTTTTTATTCAGACAGTTTAAAACCTCTCTACCGTTATTGGGCGCATCCCGTACAATTTGGTAATCGGTTTCTATTAGCACACCGCATTACTGTTTATTATCGTAAGCCAACAAAGAACACCTGACGCTTATTACAGTTCTCTTTGTGTTTGCCGCCATTGTGATGTAACAGGTCCACAATAAGGCCATCTAGGTCTTTTAGAAACGGATTACTTAGCGACGAGAAGTAATCCGTAAAATTGTGTTTTAATGAGTTCAACAATTCGCGTAAACGTAAGAAAGAAACAAATAAATTAGCGACGAGTTACTTTTAACAAGTACTTTAAGTTACTTTAGACAAGTTTTAACAAGGATTTGGAAAACCACAGCAACCAAAGCCTAAGAAATATGCTGAAAGTTTGCAAAAATACTTTTAGGATTGTAACCAGAAACGTCTTCCTGAGGGGACAAGATAATAATTAAAATTTTGAATGTTTCTGTTGTTGATATGATGCTGTTACAACAAATAATGTCTTCCTATAATCGAGTTTCGACTACGGCAGCCAATCTCAACAGAGATTAGCCAACTTCGCGGGAGATAATATAGCTCACAATGTTGGCATAATACCCAAGTGCATTCTCTGTTCTTTTACTCTCAGAGTTCGGTGAGACAACAATCCGACATGGCCGGAAAGAAATCAGGCGCAGGACCTACAGCTTAGCGTGCTTTCCGAGGCACGGGGGTGTTAAAACCACCAACTTCCTTACTTCGGAGCTGTATCTGAGTTATTTCAAAACAGAGAAACCCAGCAACCAACTTCGGTCCGACTCGGGATTTGAACCAGTAACCAGCGCGTGCCGACCACTAGACCAACGAGGAAGTCACTACGACAATTCGTTATATAAGTGCCATTTTGCCATATCTTATGTTGTTTGCACTTTGCATTACTTACTTAATTAACAAGCAGTTGAACAAACTTTTTCTACTTAAAGTCATAGCTACAGAATGCACTCAACTAATACACAGTTTCTCCACCGGATCTATCTTATCTTCGTTCGTTCATTTGGTCATTCGTAACATGTGCAATGTGCATCATTAGCGAACCCATATGTTTTAGATAAACGCATGTAATGATAGAACGCGTAATTAGGAAGAGGGCAAATGGAGATTAATTAGTGATCTACTGCCAAAGGTTAATTCTAAGTCTTTGCCTATTTTACTTACCTATAAATCCAAGGATTTTGCATTAATCAAATAATAATGATTATAATAGGTATCTGTCTTTGTTCATTCCTTTTCTATAGTGAAACTGCTAATTAAGTGTTTATTAAATAAGATGCAAGAAAAAACAGTGTAATACTTTTTAAAGTTAAGTATAATTGCCTACACATTAAACAAACATAATGTTAATAGGTATTTTTTTATTTAAAATACTTCTAAAAACTGTCATGGTTCAATTATTTTTCTATTTAAAGCTCCTAATGAAGTGTTATACAGGATAACTTTACTGTAATTTTATTTCGTTGCATAAGTAGATCGATTAAGTCTTGGTGTAGTCGTTCGCACCCCGGATTTCTAAGCCAGGCGGTTGCGGGTTCGAGTCCCGCAAGGGGCAAGTGTTTGTGTGATGAGCACGAGCATTTGTACCTAAGTCATGGATGTTTATTAAATGTATATAAATATGTCTATACATTATTCTAGTCACCATAGCACAAGCTCACGCTTAGTTTGGGGCTAGTTAATTGGTGCGTTTGTTGAAACAATTTATTTATTTATTTACTGAGTCGCCACTAAAAATTTGGCACCTGACTGATAAGTAACCCTGTATTAGAAACGAAAATACACGCAAAGAAGATTGACACGTGAAACATAAAATTCACTATTAGCGGGCTTTTGTATGAATTTATGGTGATTTAAAAAGCAGGTTAATTGAAATTTAAAATATTTTCAGAATGTATAAATTATTAACAACTAAACGTATTCAAGGATCCAAAAACAAAACGAACGACGTGAACTTTGACGTGTCAGTCAAACATGAAGTATATGTTTTATATCAAACGTCAATGTTAACCGGATCATACATTGTTTAAATTTCAGTCCGACATAATGCACCTAGTAAAATGTCATTAAATGTCAGTTAAATATTATTTTTTCCTCTATACAGTTTTAGGCTTTTCACCAAAGACTAAAACATGCCAGCATTTGGGGCTGAGCTTCAAAGAACTTTGCCGTCCTTATTTCAAGTATTATTTTCAATTAGCTGCTCTTATTTTGTGAGGCGGTATTTATTTTTAAGACTCTTGTCAACCCACTCACTCAAATCAGCAGCCCATTGCAAGTAAGAGAGACGGGTAATGTCGACTATTCGTTTGGAACTGTGGAGCCATTGTAGAGAAGCTTGTTTGACGTGCTAGCTTCGAAGCCGCATCTTTAGAAACTGTGTTGTAACAAGTTCTACAAGTAACAATTAGATGGCGCTGTTAAAATATTACAATTATTTAATTAATAAAAACAAAACGTGTGCACACTACGAGAACCTATAGTAAAAACATGTATTTTAGTTCCTTCATTTGATTGTAATGCATTTTGATGTAAATGTATATTTTATAAGATGTTTCTTAATAGGTAGTTAAGTATATAAAGTGAAATTGCATGTAACTGTCACTTAGAATATTAATAACTTTAGAAAATACATATGAGTGAGTTATTACAACTTTAGTAATTTTATTGTTTCACTTTTCTTTACTTATGTTTTGTAAGCATTCATTTTACGACGATGCAATGAGTTTGATTTTTAATAGCCTAATGGTATTTAAAATTATAATTAGCATAAGTACTTTTCTTTGAACTAATAACTTGTGTAAAATATTTTATTGTTTATTTTACAGAATTCTTTTCAAAAACTTTTTAATTTTCAAACGTACACTTCAATTATCTGAGTCATTCATCTCAGTCAGTCTTCATAAGCTTTCGACAGGAAAAAATATTTTGATACTTTTATTGAATTAAAAAGTTTATTATTTTCATTTTTGTTGACCTTTCAGTGATCAGAGGAAAGCATAAATCTTTATTTACGGAAGTTAAAAAGCCGGTTATAAAAATATTCATAAACAATCTTAAATATTTCAATCTTTTTCGATGTAGTATGTATTTGAGCAGCAAACGTCAACAGTTTTCAAATTATTATTGGCACATTACTCCAAATTAAAATTGCATTATTTTTTATGTTTTTGTTTCCGATGAAATAAATTCCATGAATGTTAGATCCAATATTAAATTGTTTTGTTGTTACTTTACTTTGCTTGTTAAGATAATTATTTCTCTGCAAGTTTTAAAAAAAAAGTAAGAATAGCAAAATAACAACAACAACATTAAAAAATGCACATTAAGGAGTTGAAATGAGGATAACAGTGTGTATGGGGAATCTAGCGTTTGCGCGGACGAAGTCACGGTGCTGGTTGATATAAAGCAAAACTTAACAACTCTAAAGTTACTTACCTAAATTGCTCAATTATTAAGCACTTCATAGAAGTACAAGTATCAAAGTAACTCAATCAGCGTACACGCAACAGCAACCGTCTCGAGATAGAGCACCCAAGCCAGCCAACAATCCAAGGGTAGGGTAGGTGTGACTCAGCGAAATCACGCCATTGCTTTTTTTAAGTACCATTAATTCAACAAAACTTGCTAATGGTACCTTGTTTTGTTTGGAATGATGACGACCGCTAAAGGTTTTTAAGGAAAACCTCTCACGTCCGATCTTTTTGTTATAGTTACTTTGCCATTGATTTCTCGTTACAGATTGTGCGTGGTGGCGTATTGTCATTAATTTTCTGCGGTTTCATTGACGCGAAGAGTTCAACGTACTAAATTTAAATTGAAGCTTATCGGAATGAAGGGGTGAGTGAGTTTGATTTGCAAAATTTAGTAGATATTCGACTATCGTATGTGACTGTTGGTTGTTAAATACCTTTTTATAATTGCAAAAGAACATTGGTGTCTCTCTTTATCTGACATGGTTATTCCTAGGCGACACTGAATAAGGTTTGATGATATAAGTACAATGAATAGGTACTGGATAAATATTTCACATGTTAAAATACTTTAAAGAAGTAAAGTTAAAATAAAAAGACGGTTATTTCAATAATCTAAAATACGGAGTATTGTATTGATGAGAGAAGAAATTGCATATAACCACCAAAGTTTTGTAAACCCTTGGAGCCATCTTGTCACGTGTCTATACTTTAGTTCTTTTTGCATCCCGGATGTTTATATTAGTTAGACTCACAAAAATTAAGTTTTTTTATATATAAGATATGATAAAAATAAGATAAAAATATTTGATTTTTTTTTATATACTAAGTACACATACAAATTTATTTGTATTGAATAGACTCCTCTCACGAAATATATTCCTTTACAAAGTCAATACATACCTACAGTTTCACATTCAATGCCCATACACGTGCGATCTCACAAAGAGCTTAACTGTCCATGGTATCCCTCTTCAGGGTCCTTACTTTGTTTGCTAGTATTTTTAAACCTGGCCACCTCGTTCACTCTCCTCGTTGTACTAGCACGAGCAACAGGGACAGCTAAAATCGAAAACATGGATTTCGTCTAACATAGTAGGGCCTCTGGACCGGTTGCCATGTTATTGACTTCCCATGTGATTATGTTTTTATAGAGTTAGTCGTGGTGGTCGTGAACCTGTGAGTTTGGTTAATGAAGCCCGTGATTATAGCCGGGCTTGTTTCGGTTCGAACATCATAATCTTTGTAATTAGACTTTTTGACGTAATGTAACGTGATTGAGTAATACTCGTATTTACTTAGCAGCAGCACCGACTGATGGCCTACAATATCAAACAAAACAATAATGATGTGCAAAAGTTGTAAATTTTAAAAGTATGCTCTTGACATGGCCTAATTACAAAGAATATGAATTTTATTTACGTTTACAACAATATCTGCGGCTTATTTAAAGAAGACTTTAAAAAGTTAGATATAAGAACCCAAACACATAGTTTAGTCTACATAAGTAATACAGATGAGTATTGAAATGAGAGCCAATACGCTCAGCCGAGATATGACTGAGACAACTATTTATCTGTTCCAATTTAATCAGGAAGGATTGCCACAAACAAAACACGATCGCTGGGCATGCATAAACAGTTTTATGCCCTTCCGAGGAATACTGCATTGGATAGCTAAAATGCAGTCATGCTCACCATTCAGTAATGGAAATCCAAGTTTCCCACCATTTTTTGTAGTTCGTGACAGTCTTTTCGATGTGATCCATCCCGGTCCGGATTCCCATAACCCAATTTATATCCCTTTATTGTGGCATTTTATTGGTCTTCCACGAGAATAACATCAGAATTGCTATGTTTCATCCTTGATTTATTAAATCGATTCAATGTTATTACCAATTGATAATTCGATCGTTGCCTTGTTTGAATAACTAATCAATACGACTCTTAATTAGATGTTTGGAACTAATTAATTTGCCTACAGCTGATTGCCTATCTTCGAGAGCCATAAATTAAACCACACATAAATTACTGGCCTTAATGAAATATTTTTAGTTTTATAAGATATGAACTGTATGAATATTCAAATAAAATAAGTGACATAAATTTATCAGTTCTCAGAAGCTTGATTTTTATATGAAAGCGCTAACTATTTATATTTTTCTTAACTGGGGTAACGGATGAGATAAGATATTTTTTTAAAAGAGTTATCGTTACTAAATATTACTTACACAAAGTTTGTAATAGAAACGAAGTATTGTTAATGATATAACTTAGTAATTGGTTAGCTTTTAAGTCATATTAGTGTGGGTAGAGTGGGTACATCAATGTGGGTGCAAGATTAGGCCAAAATCAAATACCAATCTGAAAGTGGAAATCACAAATGCAAACACCTCGGTTAGTAGTAACCCCAATCATCGCTCGAACATCTCCATATTTGACTTACAATAATTTGGTTAGTTTCATTTTGTGTTCCCATGCTCCCATTTCCCATCTAACAACGGGGTGATGCATCGGAATTGGCCAGAAAATCACGATAAATATCTTTCCGTTGTCACGATCCAATTCCAACCGATACGCTCCCGGTCGAGGCTTGAGTGAAAGGACGTGACCTCTGAACCTATTTGTAACAACGTAAAGTGTGAAACGTCATGTCGGCCAGCGGGTGGCGGGGTATGACCATGCGCCGAACAAATTTTGTTAATGTACATAACAGAAAAATCCTCTTTCGGATATCTGACGTCGATCAAATGCCATCGTGGACATACACATCTATCTGATTTGATTTGACCCTGAGAACTTGGATTAGTCACTGCTTTTGTTATGTTTGATGTTTGTGGAGGCACAAAAAATTACGCGTCGAATATTGTTCGGTTAAAATATAGGAAGGTGGAATGTGTCCAATGTGATTGATTGCTTCAATGAAAATATTGTATTTCTAATTTGAAATACCATAAAAAGCTTGGCAACGTTGGCTTTATTTAAAAACTAATTGCTAAAACGAAGTTGTACAACAATATTGAAATCTAGGTAAGTTTAATTGAAATATAAGAACTTAAAGTTCATTATACCATAGACAACGTTCTGTTAAGTCCAAAAAAGGTAGGCTTACTAATAGTGGAAACTTCGTAAAAGGACTTACGTTTTGATCTGGTCAATTTCTTATCTGAGCTGGGGCACGTTTGGCATCGGGCAGCCAATGGTGCGTTTAACCGTGAAATCCAGAGATAGGAAATCCTCTGATATTGATAGCAGGTATCTTTAAACCAGAAATGTTTCGGGATTCTATTGAAGATAAAACTGGGAAAGATAAAGTGGATATGACGCATCGATTGCTCAAATAGAGCTATTTATAGGGGACAATTCGATTTCGGGTGGTGAACTTTAACTACTATTCTTATCTTTACTTGTAGGAAGAGAGGATTTGCAAGTATCGAAATAATTGTAAGAAGTACGTTTTTTAAGGGTTTTTTGGCATTTATAATTGCAAATCTTCTTATCCTTATAGGTATTTTTTAGCTATGGCATGAAAGGCCACTTTGATGAAATTTAATATCTCTAAATACTAATGTCTAGTGAGAACTTACTAACGCGTACTTTACACCACATAAAAAATCAATGAATATATCGTTTCCACACTGTAAGCGTTTGGTTAATAAAATTTTTAATAAATAAATTACTACATGTTTAGCTTACCAATAAAATTGTGGTCGACAATTACTTACCGTAGTCGAATTTTGGTTTCAACATCGGCTGCCTATTGAGCGCTTTCACTCGATTAATCTCGCTGTGGTCGGCCAGTTGGGGCACGTCAGAATTGTCTATGTTTATATATTCAATGAAGTAGTAGAAGCTAAAGCTAGCTCCATATTAAAGTCAAGATCTAAGAGTTTGAATTTACTGTCGTAACAATAAGAGGGATGAGAACAACATGTAAGTGACTTCCATTAAGTTAACCTTTTATAGTTTTTAATATTTTTAACACTCAGAGTGTTCTTTCTTATTTATATAAGTTTAAATAAGAAACCAAAAATTCGCACACAGGTAGGATTTGAACCCACGTCCTTTGGCTAACCGGGCCAACGCTTTTACCAACTGAGCTCCTGTGCAGTCTATCCAGTCGTGTAAAATTCTTGGTCTCTTTTTTGAATACTTCAACCTTTTATGTTATAAGTCCTTTACAAAGATTTGAATATTCAAATGTTTAGCTAAAAGAACTTGTATGAAAAACGTGTAGTAAAATTGACCAAAAGTATTCTGCTAACATTGCATTAGCCTCAATCTCATATTTGAATGAACTCTTTTTAATCCACTGCTTAGAAATTATTGTTCAATTTCACTAAAACAGGACAGAGGTATCTATGGAAAATAAATTTCATTTTTGCTATACGAGAGGTTAATAAATAGGAGATTTAGTAGTAGGAAGTAATAAATTATAGGAAATGTATATACTTACTTTTGTCACTCTCATGACGAAGTCCACCCTTATAGAACTACTTTGCCGATACACAATGATATTAGAACATATGTTTTAATGAAAGAGCCCTTATGAAAATATATCATAAATTCGTAGACACTAAAGACTGGTTAATTTAAAATAAATAGTGCCAGTTGCATGAATGTGACGGCCGAATGAACTTGGCCGAGAAAAAATGAAGCAGTCGGTCAGCGGTCCTTTAGAACATGTCGCACCATATGTCGCTCTTACTAGTGACCAAGCTCGCACATTAGAAACTATTACAAAAAAAAACCAAATCAATAACTGCCCTTCGGACCGTGTCCGACAGAAGGTCACAAATATATTTCTAACTAGCCTCGTATAGAATGCATTGTAAATCTCTTTTATAGCTACCATAGTGTTACCGTGACTTTGAAATATAGCTTGGGTGCGTTTTCTACCTGAGAAGGACCATCATTATGGCTTGCGATGATTGTCGGCAGGCCGATATTATTTTTTTGTTAAGAGTACAACGTTTCTCATTTCTCATAAACGGCGATCTGGAAACAACGAAGCTAACTGTTAGGGCCGACATTTTGGTATCTTCACAAAGCGCCTCAGTTTTTTTATCTTTGGCGGCAGACAAAAAGGATGGTTACATCCTTGTTCTTCAAACAAACCACAGTTTCTGCGGTACCTAATTAATGGCTAGAGTCATAATTTTAAAAGCTTTTGGAAACGTAATTACGTGTCTAGAATAAACAAACCTATATTCGAATGTGACAGTGCAATTATGAATTTAATGTTTGATAAATCAATATATTATATTCTATGTATTTGTGTTAGTAAATGTTGAAGACAAATTTTCTAACTTAACGTCAATTAAATTCAATCTATAATTTCAGTCTCGTTATGTCACTTTCTTTGGCAGTGAAATAGAAAAAACAGCATGAGACTGAATGAAGGATTAACTTAAATTGACCTTTCTGAGTACGGCAAGGGAACCTAATTTAATTTAAATATGAACAATGAATAATTTTGTAATAATATTTAATTTTAATTTAGTACTTTTAACAGCGGACACTTTACAGTAGTAATACATTTACATACATACAGTCGATTACACAGTTATCGATACAATTATTATGTAGCATCAGAAAACTATGTAACCAAATATCTACATATCTACAATCTTTCAACACTATGCGATTCCTAACTAATGACTAGTAAAACTATACAGAATACCTATCTCAACATCAATTATTTTATTCGCAATATCTATCTACAAAATATTTGGTAACAATGAGATAATATACTATACGAAAATACTTATTAGTTTATACATTCATTCATGATACTGGCAATAACTCTTAACAACTTTAGTACATAGTATGTCAGTCTTAATGGACAGCAATAAATCGTAATTCTTGGTTGTTTTTAATATAAATTATACTCTACACGCTCTACATATAATTTATAAGGCTTCATTCTATATTGATACTTCTAAAATACATTTTAACAATACAGTCTTTGTTACATACATGACACTCCCTGTTATCTACGAAGGAACAAGTTAAGTCATTACAAAATTTGGCCAAAATTATCTAAACCGACACTTTTGTAAAATTATCACTTTTTAATAAGGCATGGCGAACATAAAAAGCAGCCTACACATGTGTTTGGAATGTGACGTTCCATTAGAAATATCTTTGAAGAGATAAAGATGAGACACCTTATCATCTGTGTGCGCCTGAATGGGTTTGTGGTAAGCACTCGTGTACGGATGAGCGAGGCTGCAAGTACCCTTGCTCGTCTAACATGGAAGGGGAGTGGTGATCAGGATGTTTACGTAATGTGTTAGGAGGCCGAGGCCGTCCGCCGTAAGGCTGCTCGTAATTTTGAGTATCGATTGAAATATAACTATGATGCAAATTCTCGCTATCCTGAATCTGACTCGTCAATGTAGTATTCGTCAACATGGAGGTGTCATCCTCAATATTTATCACATTAGTTGTAGTAGGAGTTTGGGGCGGAATCGCATCATATTTATACCAATGCTCAGGCGCAGTAGGCGATGCGGTGTATCTTGATGGGTGTTTCCGCGCATTTGGACACACTGCATCATGGTTATAATTTATAGTATCCTTATTCCATTGCAGATTTGAAATATCGGGCATCCCAAATCTAATTTTATCCCAGAATTTTTTTTCACCCCATAATAGAACATTACAAGTTTTCAAATAATTCTGAAAATCTAAATCTAAGTTCAGTGCACTTATATCTGTAGTTAAAACAAACATAACTCTATGTCTTCTAATCGACGGATGTATAGACGTGATAACGTGTTTGATGGCAGTTTTAAATGCAATTTTGGACCACTCATTTTGTAAAAAGTTAAAAGACACAAACATTAAAATTCTTTTAGAGGATTCTGCTGCGTGAGTTATCTGGTCTGATAAGTAATTATCTGGGGCATGTTGTAAGTCTCTGTAATGGAAACACATTGTGTAACCGGAGTGCTCCATTTCAGGGGCTACAACTTTAGACACAAAATCATCATCAAGCAAACTATATACAGCATAACCATCATACAATCTATCTCTATCAAGTTCACTCTCTTGAATTGATGCACTTTTGAATAATCGTACACCATATTTAGAGTGTGCCCATAGGCGGACATTTTGTCTGAATGAAAATGCTAAGGCACCGAATAACAAAATCAAAATTACACTTATTAATACTACAGCTAAAAGAGGTACAAAGTTCAATTTGATTGTGCTCACTTCATCAAACTGATATGGTTGATTTTCTGTAGGTATAGTATTGTCCGTTACACTAGAATCACGACACTTATCGATCACATCAAACACAGTTAGATTTGTTATAAGTCCACTTTCATCGGCACAAAACATTTCGGCGGGGTCTTCGTAATTCTTCTTGAACCAATTTTGTAGCAGAAGCGCATTGTCACAATTGCAAGAAAATAGATTTCCTCGAACATTTACACTTTCTAAATGCATTAAGTGGGCCAACTTTTTGTCAAGGTCGAGAACCTTGTTTCCTTGTAAGTGTGCAACTCTCAGAGAAGACAAATTCTCAAAAGTCTTGTTTGCGACACTTGTCAAGAGGTTATCATTTATGTATAACTCCCTCAAGTGTTTTAGCTGGGAGAATTCACCGCCAGACAACTCAGTCAGCTGATTGTTTTCGAGGTGTAAAACAGTCAAAGAATGAAGACCGTTTAGAGTGTCATTGTCGATAGTGGCGATGTTGCTATTATTCAGGTATAGCTTATGTAATTTCTTTTTTCCAATAAATAAATGACTGCTTAGTGAACTGAAGTCATTGCCGTCGAGGTAAAGTTCAGTTGCATCCATCGGAATTTTCTCTGGAATCTCAGTGTAGCCAACTTTGGAGCAATCAATCACATTTGAGTTCCAGTTGCTATCATGGAAGCATGAACAGCCTTCAGGGCATGTCATTTTACAGTCACATGCTTCAAAATCACAACAGAAACAGCTAGACGAGCAGTGAGTTTCATACGAACAAAGAAATTGATTCTCGGGCACATCCATTAGGTTCGCTTTTCCGCCGTATTTGTTGCTTACGACTTCACACGTGACCGATTCTAAATCAATAAACCTTGGATATTGTCTCATATGATTCCAAAGATTTATTTTTTGTAGCCAAATCATATGACAGTTACATACAAATGGATTATTCCCTATAAAGAATTTGGGCAATAATCTGTGTTTCGGAATGTGGGGCAAAGTAAACGCTGAAAGTTCAATGGTTCTCAATTTATTATCTGACATGACAACTTTTTCTAAGTTTCTTTTTTGTATGAAGGTACCTGGATGAATCGTGTGAATCTTGTTGTTATTTAAGAAAAGGATCTCTATTGAGTCAGGTATCGACTTTTCATCGACGTCTTCCAATGCATTGAAACTAACATCAAGCATACGTATGTTTTGTTGCGTGTTCTGTTCGTTTTCCAGTTTTGTGATATTATTATTGTGGATATCCAACCATTCAAGAGTTTCTGGCATGTAGCTGTAATCAAAGTAAATAAGTTTGTTATCAGAAATGTTAAGCCAACCGAGGGTATTCAATTTACTAAAAACACCTCGAATGTCGGTCAACTTGTTGCCATCTAATCGAATAGCTTTTAGAGTTGGATTTGATAAAAACGCGTCTTGTTCAATGTTTTCTATTCTGTTTGATGCCAAGTTTAGTACTTGTAATGAAGGCAAAGTACTAAATGTATCTTTTGGCACGCTGACAATATGATTATCGACAAGGCGCAGGCCGTAAAGTTCTTCTAAGCCTTCAAACGACGTGTTGCTAATTTTAAAAATATTATTTTTGCCAATATCGAGGGACTTCAGGAATCTCAATTTCTTTATTGCTTCAGGAACCACTTTCAAATTGTTCCCATTCAAACCCAAATCTTGTAAGTAGGTTATATTTTCAAAGCACTTCTCATGTATCGTGGTAATTTGATTGTTGTCCAAATAAAGCTGACTTAGAACGAACAGGTTTGAAAAAATGTGCTCATTTAGTGATTTTATCTTGTTGTCAGATATAGAAAGTTGATGAAGATTCTTCAATTCTGCAAATGCGCCGTTGCTAATCACTTCAATAGCGTTGTTGTCTAAATTCAAAACTTGTAACGCATTCAAATCTTGGAATGACTTAGGGTCCAAGCGAGCAAGCGCATTGTTTGACAAATTGAGAATTATCAAGCGCACAAGCCCAGCAAAGGTGTCTCTATTAACCCAATCGTTTGTAAGACTATTTCTTGACAAATCTAATTTCTCTAGTTGATCAAGTCCTTCTAGTAATCCCGGAGCAAGCACAGACAACGAATTATTCGCTAATGAGATCTCCTTAATAACTCTCGACGATTGAAATAGTTCCGGAGGGACAGCGACTAACTTATTTCCGGACAAGTTCAAGATTTTTAATGAATTCAAGCCGACAAAGGCTCTGTCGCCTATTTCATTAATTAAGTTGTGCTGAATATTCAAGACCTCTAAAGATCTGAGACTAGAAAGTCCGTTATCTGGCAGTCGTAAAATGTTGTTATGAGATAAGTCGAGCATCTTCAGTCCTGTATTGCATGATTTACCTGGTGCAATGGGTCCTTTTCCCCAGTCAGAAAAGCCTATTTCAGATATGTCTTGAATTCTATTGTTTGTAAGGTTCAATGATTCTAAACTGAACAAAGGGCAAAACACCTCAGAGGGCAGCATATAGATGTTATTGTCACCCAAATCTAATGTCCGAAGTTCCATCAAACCACGGAAACTTTCAGCGTGGAACTCCATTGTCATCGCAGGCCAATCTGTATTGTAGGATCGTAGCGTCAAACTAGTTAGATCACGGAGCGGAGAGAGAACTGTTGCGGGTACGTAACGTATTTTGCAATATTCAATGCGCAGGTCCTCGAGTTTCCTTAATTGGCCCAAGAAACTGCCGGTATTCATGTGAAGCGAACTCTCGAAAAAGAGTAGGTCGGTGCATGACAGCTTCAACTTGTTGATATTGTACGCCTGCGCGGTGGTAATGTTTTTAAACAAGAAGTCTGCGGAACCTATGGTTTTGATGTTGCACGTGAGAAAGTTGGATTCACTCAACTTTGCGTCCGAATAGTCCCACTGACAGCCGGCGGGGGCGGGCGGCGCGGAGCGTGCGCGCGCAGCGGCCACCACAAGTAAGCACATCCAAACTTTTAACGAAACCATTCCGTAAAAGTTTCTCATCATTTTGTCACAGTAAACTGTTCATTTGTCACTGATGTATCACTGTACGTAGTCCAGGGCACTTGGTATTCACTGAGTAGTTCATAAATAAAGTCAATGTTGTTGTGTCACTCCGTTTTAAAGAAAATGTAAACATGCGGTGCGGGATCGCGGTAAAACTTTTGACGCAGCCATGCTCGCGTGCGGTCGGGCGGTAACTGACCTACGTAAGTTTGAACGAACGAAAGCCGCATGGGTGTAGGGAGGAGGGGGCAGGGCGCGGGGGGCGCTCACAATGACGGGTGGGTCCCCACTGCATCTCACTACAACAGATGGCACGCGTGTTTTTTTGAAGATTCAAAAATATTGGTTCATAACGCGCCGAAGACTTAGGTCTGCGTGATGCATTGGTTGCACCTCCTCAAGTTACATCTCAAAGGAGGTCGACGAGACATCTGAAACAGAAATTAATAAGTTTTATGGATTTTTGCACAAGCAGTAACTTTAAAGTTTGATTCGTTTATATTTAATAACATGGGTAGGTATTTGTTTTGTTTAATAAATAACTCAAGGGTGTAAGAGAAAAATACAGGATCAGTGATAATATTTTTATTTGGTGCTTCACAAGATACCAATGCGAGTACTAAATTAATTGTCAACAATTTAATTCCTAATCGCAAACATTATTATTTACTTATGTTGTGGTGAACTTAGGGGAGCCCGTTTTTCGGAGCTTACATACTTGAAAGTTAAGACAATTTTGACTCCCAAAGAGGTCACGAAATACTTAGTCAAAATGTTCTGAAACAAGACGAAGGGCCAATATGTTTCATTGATGCCGTTTGACGGAAGAGGCGGACACTTAGAATCAATGCAAAGATATTTTATGATTGACAGTTTGAAGAAATAAAAGAACATTCACGGACAATGCCTATTATGTAGCGATTACTTTCCTTTTGTATTATTAAGCGATTTAAGGACTGCTGTATTATGACTGTAATATAATACTACAGTATACAAGCTAAAGGTTGTAAACCAATTTTTATTAACCCCTTTGGCCGAGCTTATTAAATCATTCACCTCTTCATAATGTTTTAACAAAAAAACTCATGTGAATTATTTTTTGACATAGCAAACATAACAAAATGTTTCTAAGAAGAATAAATATCTTACTTTTGGATAAATTTTGATTTGATGTGAAAATAGATTTCCAAAAAAATATATGTTGTGATTTCTGATTAGTATATGTACTAAAAGTCGAACTTGAAAACCGAAAACAAAAAATCCTTTCACCTAGGTTTGAGTACTTAATTTTTGCGACTTTTTTCGTTTTTGGTATTCACTTTGGTATTCAATAACTAACAACCTTTTACTCTTTCATACTTTGTGATAGACATTTGAGTAGGACTTGGTAGATCCTCATTTCTAGTGCCAAAATAAATTGTGAACGAAGTTACATTTGTGAATATTTCTGCTTCTAAAATATGATATTTTTCTATAACATTTTACGAAAGATATACTTTGGAGTATACCTTGGGAATTTATTTAAGCTGTGATGTTTAACATCAAAGTAACAGTTCCGGCATATCAGTTAACAAGTATCTTGTTCATGGGAGACATTCTCTAAAATGCAAAGGCTTAATAAAACCTCAAAGCCAACTAGTTAGGGACAAAAACACGTCCATTGAAACTGTGCCCAGTGCGCACCGTGAAAAGAAACTGGACCAAAAATGGACCATGTATGTATTAACAGCTTGGACCTACTGTTACTATTTCATTATTGATTACTGATTGAACGTGTATAATTTTTAATTAAACAAATGGCGATGACAATATCATTTCCTGAAAAGGAGTCAACCAATTTAAGTTCATAATATATGAAAAAAACACTTATGTGTCTGATAACAAAGGTCCATTTGATTGTTTAGCTTAATAATTAGTGTCCATACTCGTGCCTAATAACTAAAAGCGAGCTTCTTATTAATTAAAAGTAGAACGATTAATTCATCAAAAAATATTAAATACACTACGTAAACTTCAGTAAGAACTATCAACAGCAAACATATTTCGCTGTCTATTCCATACCTAATACCTACAACCATGGTAGAATACTGGTTAAAAAATAAGCCAAAAAAATCCTAACATCGAATTTTTCCATTAATTAACGCCTCGAGTCTCATAAGGACGCTGGCGTCCGGATAACAATCGATTGCTTTTTGTGTCTGGAAACACGATAGGTACTTAAAGAATTTAAAAATGTTTTTGCCCACAAATGGAAATTCCGACGCACTGTCCATCAACTGCCTCGGTGCGTCACCGCGAAGGTCTAATCGCTAGGCATCGGATGCTGGGACACGTGCGTGACAAATCGCGTCTACCGTGGGAGACTAGACGCTTATAGTTCCGTCTATACATACTTTCAAGACAATGCATGGTAGGAACCTTCCTACTTATATAATATTACAGTACGCATTACGTACGCATTAATTACCTAATTACAGTGACCGACACATCCATACTGTAATATTATATATGCGAAAGTTTCCGTCTAACTCTATACATACTTCCAAGTCAATGCATGGTAGCCTTACAGTGACCAACACATCCATACTTGATTTTATAAATGCAAAAGTTTATGTCTAACTCTATACATACTTTTAAGTCAATGCATGGTAGGCTTATAGTGACCAGCAAATTTATACTGTAACTAGTGGTTCCCCGCAAATTCGCCCGCAAGAGTTGGATTTTCCATATAAACTTTCATTCCCTATTTCACCCCCTTAATGTTTTTATATCGCGACAAAATGTAGCCTATGTCCTCTAGGGTTTCGAACTATCTCCACACCAAATTTCATCTCAATCGGTTCAGTGGTTTGAACGTCAAGAGGTAACAGACAGACAGACATACAAACATTGCATTTGTAATATTAATATGGATATTAGAAATGCGAATATATATCTTACTTTTTGTTCTCTTTTCAAGTGTAAAACCGTTTTGGATAAAATTAAAGAATAAAGATAGTTTGAGTCTTAGAAAAGTGCATAGGATACTTTTTATTCCAGAAATCATTCTTTAATGAGGGTAAATAAAGGGTCGAATATTGTATGAAACATCCGAGATTGTCACGGACATCATCGCTGCTTTACAACTGCATAAGATGCCACAATGGTAACTTGACGTGTTGTCCATGCAGACATAAATATGTATACTAATCTACGTATTCTTGTACGTATCGAACATAAACAAAAGCATTATGCAAGCACTACTCTAGCAAATATTTTATAAGCAGTAACATCATCTGTCCCATATTTTTTAAGAGAGTAGAAGTTCTTATTATTTTAATGATATATAACTTACATGAAATCTTACTTCTCTTTTCAGAATAACTTGCAACGGTAAAAATAATACCGGCTTTCTTTTCGTCTTTTAAACAATATTATGGCACTATTTCAAATGTAAAGTGTGATTTATCTTCATTATTTTGGCACTTTGTCGATACCTAGGTTGTTACTAGCGAACGGCCAAACGGTTCTAAGAATAAATTGTTATCGTTATAAATTAAGTTCATAAAACCCGAAACATACAGGAAGTTTAAAAAATAAATAATAAAAGGAAAACCCCAATAGTTAAAATTAGTAAAACCTGGCACTTAATAATAAAATTACTCAGCCGCGAATGAAAGCTCAAGTAAATAAACTAAATAAAAATAAATGTGGGCCATAGTGGGATAATACGGAAAAAACAAATGAAGCTGTTCTCTGAAAAGAGGTCTCTCGAACCAAGGTCGAAATTTATCGGGTCCAGACTATTGATATTCTCGGTCAATATTGGGAGTCAATATCTCACGTGCCCATGTCACGGTCCAATATTTGCTAGGCGACATCAAACACAATATTACCACTTATCTCGTAACAACTGACTCCGAAAACATCTTATACCGATTCTTCCCTGAGGAACGTTATATAACTAGAATCGAGAATGTTGACACTGCCAGATATCGGTGAACTACGTCCAATATAACTTTTATGTGGAATAATGGCCGCGTTTATCTCTGAATATTTATGGCTTTTACAATCTATTACAGATTGCCTTTAAATGGGCACTTCAAATCGTGCTATGGGAGTTTTTGAGAGAGTTGTTTAAATAATAAATTAACTGTCACTTAATAAGAAGAGCTGATAAGGATTGGTTGTATTTTATTTGCGTTTTTGGTGCACAGTGCATAATTATTTTAAAATTAATTGACATATTGTCATATAAAAATATAGTTAAAATAATTACATTAACGTTATAAACAATGAAGTTCCATTTATAATTTATTTAGAAAACTTCTATTGAACGGAAGTAGCAAAATAATTGAAACGTAACTGCGTAAAACTTGGAAACAGGACAAAGGAGTTTGCAACCAAAAACGACTTCTGTGCGGTGTTTATTGAAAACGGCTCAGTTAGCCATAACCGAAAACCTTTTACGTCCAATTCAAAGCCGTATTGGTGCAGTCTCTCGTATTCAAAAAGGACTAGAGAAAAACAAAGGGCTGCTCCATGGAAAGAAATTAACAATATACGGTCAGTTTCTCGTGCCCGCAAAAAAACCTTTTGAAAGTTACGGGCACAATAAAACTAGCATTCGGGTCCGTCGCTTTTAGACAAAAGAATTCTACCGCAATTAAGTTATTGCCACCATAAAAATTCGTTGAGACAATAGTTTTAGCTTCAACCGCGCCAGTAACTTTATGGTTGTCAACACCGCAGATAATTGTATTATTGCTTAAAATATTTGCTGCCTATAAATCTTTCACGCAAGTTCGATCCTGTTTTGTCTCAGTACGTCTACTTTCCAAGTATTGGCTAAATAATAACCACACACTATTAGAATGTTTGTAAAGTAGTAATGGAAGGCAGTAAAAATATTTATAGAATTACAATAGTGGGTCTTATTTATGGAGGTTTGTAACGAAATCTGTATGGCAAGTCCATTTGTCCGAGGCGTGAAGAAATCTTATTTATAATGATCGTTTCTTTCCTCCTTATCATCAAAACCCATGTACCTCCATAATGTCTTAAAAGCGTGATTGTGATTTGTAAAGTAAGACATCGCATCTGTTAGAATGGTGAATGCTGAACGAATGAAGGCGTTTTAAGAGATAATCTGGACAAAATATAGCCTGAGTCTCGATAAAGGTGGTCTTAGTAAACAGGTACACCCAAGGCACGTTTCGAGTCAAATAACCTGCAAGAAAGGGTCCGAAACAGAAAGCGCTCTGTGCTAAAAACGTCGACCCCTTATCTCCCTTAGATGGGTCGGGCCCATAGACACAAGAAGATAACATTATAGCCAATAAACATAATTGGAAGAGCAATAATTTTGAATGTGGTTTTTGCGGTCATAATACGAATGGTCGGTTGTAAGAATTTTGATAATTGCAGAATACGCAATTTAAGAACGAACTTTCTTTTTCTTGATCGTTAACGGGAATGTGGCCCTCATCAAAAAAATGTGTTTCTTAAAGTGCAAAGAAGTTTCATAGGTTCAACTCTGGCCTTTTCTAATTGTGATGTTATTAAGCAAATTGAGGGTCAAATGTAAAAATATAACATCGTGCTAATTCCAGTGTATTTTTTGCATACAATTAGTGAGCGGTTTGAATTTTAAATGTGTATTTCCATATTCGTGCCCTGTCTCCCGAGTTCATGTCTATCTGCAGGCTGCTTCCAGAGGCTTAGCACGAAGTCATCATTCATACGAGGAGATATCATCGTCGCTCGTCGTGGGCACGGCTTGCCTTGTTAACAATAAAAACGTTATCCGGCGCTTACACAAAATGTATCTCAGAAACTGTCCAGTGTAAGTTTATATTAGTTGTTTTGCATTCTCAAGGTTTGCGTACATTAAACTTTTGGGTGACAAGCTTGTAAGCTACATTTGTGTTTTAAAAGTAAAAAATATAAGGTTAAAGAGTAAAATTTTGTATCGGTAGTTTGGTTTCGTATTCAAAAAGTGGGCCAAGTCTCTAAAATGTTTGAATCTTGTAAAAATAGTGCGACTATGGATCATCAACGCGATTGAGATTTGTTACTCATTTGCATAACTATTTTATTTGTACTTAAACTACTACTTCATCATCACGTCAGCCTATTGCAGTCCACTGCTGGGCATAGGCCTCTCCAAGACGGCGCCAACTTTCAAGGTCCTCCGCTTCTCGCATCCAGCCACCCCGGTTACCTTCCTTAGGTCGTCGGTCCACCTAGCAGGGAACACTACGTTTCCCGAGACGTGGTCTCCATTCGAGAACCTTCCTACTCCAACGCCCGTCTTACTACAAACTACTACTTAATTTATAATATTAATTGATGTTATGTTATATTTCTTAAAAATAGGGTTTAACTAACAATGGACTATGAAAGCCTAGCTAAGTTAATACATCAGTATTGCATAATACATAATGTTGCTCTGTTATTAGGCATTAGCAAACATTAACATAATCACGGCCGATTTGTGAACTTAAATTTGTAATTTGGTTGGAAGCCAATTTAATAATTGCTTCGTGGTCAATATATCAAATTAATTTTACTAATATTTAAGTAGTCGGTGGACGCAAAATAATAGTAAAGTTATACTAACTATTTTAATTAACAAATACTTTAAATAATTCTGCAAAGTTGTTTACTATGGATTTACGAGTACAACTAATTACTTAAATGATTTCCTAAAAAGTAATTTTGATTTTGAATCTGATTAACAGAGGTTTTTAGAATGACTCAATACTAATAACAATCGTTAAGAAATGTATAGGTACCGTATTTATTGTGTAGGTATTCTACATGAATAAATCGATAACTTTTTTATTTTAGAACCCAGGAAAATAATAAACTTTCAGGCATGATTAAAAATTGATATATATACGCATATATTCTACTGTCTTTCCCATGTCAATTTCCCGACGTTTATTATTTCCCTGGGTTCTATATTTAAATTGTCCAGTGCACGGTACACAACCACGCCATTTTAAAAAAAAAAACTTTTTATATACAATACTGTTATTGTTGTAAAAAGTTTAGCGTTTTAAATTTTATTTATAGTCATACTAAGATAAAAATAATCGTTTTGAATATTCCAATGCAAATTCTTATAAAACCCGTATAGTATACTCTTGACTTACAAAAACTCAGATACACACTCAATCACGCACAAAAAAGGCAGTGTTTGATTTTTATCTACAATTACAGTTTGATTGACGTTTACACGATGATTAGTATATGTTTTTGCATATTTATTTGGCTTAGCATTTTTATATGACACATTTATGATTTTTTTGTCAGAGTAGAAAGATAACATTGGACCCAAAAAAGTTTTGTTTGAGATTTTGATCTTTGAATTTTGACTTGAGTCACATTCTACAAACATTTTTGACTTGAAACAGAATTTTCAAAATCTTAGGTATAACTCGGCTGTATGCTACCACAGATTACACTTTTGTCATAATTTATTTCTTCTTTCTTTCTTTTTTTCAACAAACACACCAATTACCTAGCCCCAAACTAAGCGTGAGCTTGTGCTATGGTGACTAGGATAACGGATAGAAATACTTAAATACATATAAACATCCATGACTTAGGTACAAATGCTCGTGCTCATCACACAAACATTTGCCCCTTGCGGGATTCGAACCCGCAACCGCCTGGTTTAGAAGTCCGGTGCGTGAACGACTATACCAAGACAGTCGTTGGAATAATCAGTAGGAATTACTGATTCTAGGCCCCTAGCAAAGCGTGATTGTCTAAAACGAAACAAAACATTTTAAGTAAGTTATTATTAAATAAATAAATGTGCTTTCTGAAATAAAAAAGACCCCACGTTATCACCCACGTATCGCTCACATCGAGATAACAGGGCTAATACTCACGTGGGCCAGAGGTTCTACTTTGTAAGACGATATCAGCATTTCAACTCATGCCGTCCTGTTTTTTCAAGCTTGCGTCCCAGGGAATGAGAAAAAGACGCCTAGCCCCGAAAATACGAATAATTATGGTCTTATACAATGTAGTAGGACCTTAAACCAGGTTTTTGTACGCCACCAGACCGGCCAGTCAATCTCGCAGGACACGTACAATTATTTTAATCTTATTAAAATCATGTTTTTAGAGACGAGAGACAGAATGTGGATTAGATTTTTTTAAGTGACGGAGACATGATAAAACTGACTGACTAAAGTTATAGAATCAATAAAACTTGTATTCCTTACGTGATATTTCGTTCATCAGCTTGAATATGATATTCAATCAATGTTATCTAATGCTCACTTAAGTCGACTTTAGACAAATGCTCAAGACACATGGCGCTCAAGACAATTGGAACAAAGGCCAGAGAAATAATGAGATCTATTTTTTTTGGACAACATCACATACATTGCTTAGATCCCAAAGTAAGTAGTTAAAGCACTTGTGTTATGGAAATCTGAAACAACGGTGGTATCACAACACCCAGACCCGAGACAATATAGAAAGTAAGAATTTATATATTGACCCGACCGGGGATCGAACCCGGGATCTCAGAGATGAAGACAGCTTGAAAACAGGTGTGCTAGCCACTCGGCTACGGAGGTCGTCCAAGTCCGCCATATGACAGTGTAGTAAGGTTAGGAACTTCTTTTTTACACTTCTTTGTCTTGGGCTTTGCGAAATCAAATGGATGTCTCCATCGCAAAGGAGAAATGAGAAAATGCTCTTACATTTCTTAGTATGTTAGCTTTATTCATGAAAGTAGTTTATAATTATTTATCTACTTTACCAAAACAAAAGAGTGTCCACATATTCTCAACATCCAAACGCCGCTAAAGATAAGACTGTAATAATAATCGTACACGTCGCTTGTTAGACAAACACGAGATGAGTGAGATACCGTGGAACAATGCATCCGTGGGTGAGACGGCACCTTAAAAATAAAACACCTATTACTTTTATACAGGGTCTAACAAAATCAACTATATTCCTTTCAGGGGGTAATTCTGCTGCTCTAACACAACAACTGTACTGCGAGACCAACATCGAAATAATTAAAAAAACCGGCTAAGTGCGAGTCGGAATCGCGCACTAAGGGTTCCGTGCCAACTTAAACTGAATTAACACCCCCTAAAAGAATAAAATAAATAAAGTTACACTAACACCTCAATTGTGTATAGTTATTATATGCATATATTTAAGCTAATGAAAGTTTACAAAATGCAATAACTTTTTTATCGGACAGATATTCGAAATGATAGTTAAAGTAAGTGGACATCTAATTCGCTACAATTCATTTATTTATTTTTGATTTGCAAGTTTTTTTCTGTTCTTCTACTCTATCAGAATCCACATGCTCTACGCCTTAAAGGTAGTTAAGTAATGCAATAAGATTCCAAAAATCTCATTCGAATCCTCTTTTGGAGAAAACCCTGAATAAGACAAATGGATTTGCGATTTTCATCGAAGGAACCCAAAAACTTTACTTACTTACTCCTTTCAGAAAAACAAATTTGCTAAAAGGTGGTGGATAGCGATGTGAAAGGATGATCTTATTACCACTGCTTTTACTGTGGTCCTTGTAATAATATTAGAAAAGTTAAGAAGAGCAACTTACAACACTCAGGGTAATGCTTTAGTATTTGTTTGGTAAGAACTTCACTCGGAAAAAATAAACTTTGGTCTTTGCCGTTATAAGGTTATCAAACTCCA
This sequence comes from Pyrausta nigrata, assembly GCA_949316185.1. NCBI lineage: Eukaryota > Metazoa > Arthropoda > Insecta > Lepidoptera > Crambidae > Pyrausta > Pyrausta nigrata. The sequence continues at coordinate 12,081,788 of OX438947.1, read as the reverse complement.
TTGTAACCTTTGAAAGAAAAAGTAGACGTGAGGATTTAAGTACTATTTTATCCATATACCACAAAAGGCACAGTTGGTATTGGATACCTCGTGGATACACTAACATGAAATTCTCATGCATTGCACAAATGCAAGGTGAACACGTGGGAGTTTTGTCTGTGTACCTTGCATTTTAGAGATTAGTTGTTTTTAAAAAAATTAAAATAAAAACATGTAAGTACTAGCAGTCACTCAGCAAGTCAGTTCATTAGTCACTGTTACTAATACTCTGTTAATCTACCTTCTAACTACAAATGCAATATCAGATACAAAACAAATGATAAACCAAACAAAAAACAATAAAAGGTAATAATGCTCATCTCAAAACAAAACGTTTTAAAACTCAAAAACATGTGCCTGAAATTCCATTCCAATACAAACAACCTAACAAATCGACCAAGCAACGAGTTGAGGGGCGTTCCCAAAATTACAAGAACATCATTCTATCAAACGTTGACAAGCTAAGAATTAATAAATAGACAAATCGACCCGTTCAACCGTATTATGCTAATGCAGTTACTTACAAATACTATTTTTTATGCACCTCATTTATTTATGTTAAGTCATCGTGGCCTAATATTCAACATGGGTACTTTGAATAGATATCTCCAACGATCAATCAAAATCTGAGTTACTGAACTTTAATCAGAGGCACAGATCGTAACCGGTTTTACATCTTATTGTCACGGGAGAAAGGACGATATTGGTATGCCAAGTTCAAGTTCAAACATTACGTTAGATGATGATCTTTAATAAACATGATATAAAAGGCTTTGTCTAAGTAAAATGGACTATAATGCATTCTGAGTAGCATTCAATATTTCTTGACATCAAACATCCGACAATCTTTGTGTAGCTTAGTTACGGTTACGTGTTGTGGTACTCAGACGCCTTTTCTTTAAAATAAAAATAAGTAGTAATATTTTTTGAACGTATCAAGAAAAAAAACAAGTTATTCACGTACAAAAAAAAAAAAAATTCTGTAATTAAAAATCTAGTTCAGACTTCTAAGGTCAGTCACGTAGAACGATTTAGTAATTAAATGCTTTCCTAATAATCTTATGCAATATCATTTTTAGAAAGTCTTGAACTAATAAATGGGAACTTGAAATGAAGACAGAGAGTTTAATATTTTGATAAAGCACCATAATTTATTTATTTACAAAAATTCTGGTAACTGCAGGGCAGAAACAAATATTAGGTCGACCTTTATTTTGCTATTATTCTTTATAATCTTACCAAATTACATCATGATCACATATTATTTAATAGTTACTCTATAATCAACTTATATTCAATTTAAATAAGAAATTTACAATACTATATTATTTTCTGCTCTGTGCTCGGTCGAGTGCATCGGCTGTAAATGGGTGTCAATCCATATTCATACTATTATAATAATAATGTCCTCCTACGCGGGAGATATTATAGTGCACAAGTGTGTGCACAATACACAGGTGCACTCTTTGTCCCTTCACTCTCATAATTGGGTGAGAGGGCAGTCCGACGTAAAGAGATCAGGCGCAGGGCCAACGGCTTAACGTGCTTTCCGAGGCACGGGGGTGTCAACACCACAAACTTCCTGACTCCGGAGCTGTGTCTGAGTTTTTTCAAGACAGAAAAACCCAAACACTCTCGGCCCGACCTGGGATTTGAACCCGGGACCTCGTGGATACCCAGCGTGCAGACTACTAGACCAACAAGGCAGTTTTATTCATACTAATATTATAAATCCGAAAGTGTGTCTTTCGGTTACCTCTTTATGTCTTAACCGCTGGACATATTAAGTGTGACTACTTGTTAAGGCACTATACTGATTTACGGACACGCCCACCTGCGAGGGTAATAAAAAAGATGGCGCTATTACTGATCTCGCATGAAAAGCGAGATGCCATCATCAATAGGTCTACTTATTCTGGTCAACATAACATGTAAAATTAATTAAACAGTATGTTATGAATGAAAGTTGTAAATTACAAGCAAAATGCTTTTATAGGATCCTAGATATTAGTAATATCCACGTATTTGAGAAGTTTCCTTCTAAATATCTAATATGGTTTGAAAATAATAACAAAATTTCTTGAAACTAAGAGGCATTTTCGAGAATAAAATGTATCGAGGAAAAATCTTTTAATGTGTTTTAGGTTCATGAAATAATATCTAGATAAAGGTACACGGAAAGGAACGGTAAAGAAACACGAAATCTGCAGTGTGCAAACATGCCTTAGACAAACCCAACCACTTCATTCGTTTTGACCAACCTAAAATACTTGCAAAAGAACGGCGTTTTATTCCTCGAATGCTACGTGAAGCCATTGAAATTAGAAAACATCCAAATTTCAATAGAGAAGATGGTTGGAAAGTTCCACCGGCATGGGATCCTATTCTAGCAAAAACCAAAGCAACACCTAGCACTGCAAGATCTCAAGACACGGTTAGCTCTTTCTGCGTAAATAGGAACGTAAATTAATGTTATTGAGTGACGGTAGTTAAAATTTTTCAAAACTTTGTAATGACAAATAATACCTTAGTCTCCCTGTGACCACGATCGCTGTAAAGTGTTCGAAACGTCAGGTTTAAAATAAAATGTAAATAAATCGCGAAGTAATCCGTAAAATTGTGTTTTAATGAGTTCAACAATTCGCGTAAACGTAAGAAACAAATAGATAAAGGTATGAAAAAAACATATATAGGGTGACGGAGCCAAACGCTAGAACTGCACCAGTTACCAGCACCCCGTAGAAAAACTGAAAATATAAGATAAATGAGTATGATTTCAAGGTTGCAAGGGTAAAAAACACGTTCAGACAGTTTTAAATTATTGTACTAGAAACACTGTGTATAGTTCACATTTACTATAGCGCGGTATTCTTGAGGAGAAGTGAACTTTGTGTGATTAGAAGTGATTATCGGTCATTCTGACACATCAAGAGTAAGATTTGTCCTACGTTTATTAGTCATTAAGTAATGCGATTAAATCTCTATTTGGATATACTGGTACTAAAACACATTGTTAAAGTTTTGTGCATCTAAAATTAAGATAATATTAAGGTATTTTGTTTTATTTACAATCGATATTTAGTGCCAATAACTGGATACAGATATTTTAAGTTCTCCAATTATCAGCACACCTGCTAATAATTAGATAAAATAGTCACAAATAATGTTTTCTGTTTAAATGGACTGTGTGTTACTAAAAGAATGGTTGAGTTTTGTGTAAAAAGTGATTATAGCCTTGTTTTCCAAATGCAGCCCAGTGCTTAAATCAATTTACCATTAATTATCTGATGAAAACTATGCTGATTTTTGATTTTGTATTATTTTTTTCGACGTGTTTCAGATCTCTTAAGATAAATCCATCAAAACAGCAAAAAACCCTTATAATAAAACCGGCTAAGTGCGAGTCAGACTCGCGTACGAAGGGTTCCGTACTATTATTTATTTCATCTTACTGCCGTACTCAGAGACGTCAAATAAAAGTTAATCCTTCATTAAGCCTCATGCAGTCCTTTTCTATTTCATTGACAAAAAATGTGATAGAACAAGACTTATTTATAGATTTCATTTAATTGACGTGTTTGAGTGCGGCAGTCGCCTTCAACGTTAAAGAATTTATCCTAAGGGTTTTGTATTTGGTACAAAATTATCCAACACCTTGGGTGTAGAGTTTATAAAATGTTCTTTCATGTTTTTTTTTGCTTTTAAAGTTTAATATTTCGTAAATGGAGCATTAAATCGAAAAATTATATTAGAAACCTCTGAGTATTCTTTAAAAGTTTTCTTAATGATACCCTATACGATGAGATAGACGACAAACATAAATAATAATAAAAACGAAATAAATTGTTTCAATCTTCAAAAAAATATTATGAGAAGAAAACTAGGTAAGTACAGAAAATATACTTACTGAAGGCTAAACTAATGACTGAGAAAAACAGTTTTTATGTAGGCAAAACTATTTTTAGGTTAAGTTTGTATTTGCATTTACTGGTTAGTAGTTTAAACCAAATAAGTTATGCTTATAGCTTATTTTCCTAGTTTTATACAAATAATTTTCTGTTTTTTCTCTAAGAACAATTATTTTAAAGTTTATCTTACTTGTTTAAAGGTAATGTTCCTACTCTTCCAAAGATCTGTCCTTTATAGTTGACTGGAGTTGAACGAGTTAGATGTTAAAGTACTTTTTGTACCTGCCATAATTAGTAGAAATGTTAAAAGACTGATTAACAATAAAAAACCAAACAGCAAATTTTTCTTCAGGATATGTTCTGTCTCCGCCCTTTAAAAATAACAATTCGCAGTGCTGATAACTGGCTAAGTAAGTGACCATGATTGGTGATGACTGTGCTGATAAATGGAGATAGGGATATTTTTTGATAAATTGTAATTTTAACCCTATAATGACCAAATATTCGTTAAAAGTTATACTTTACACAACAGGTGATTATATTCCTAATATTAATAACGCAACACAATAGTTATAAAACATTGTAATATATGAAATATATAGAGTTGAAGTTTAATGACCTCTTAAAGTGCTGATAATTGGGTCCGTCACCCTAATACATATATAAGGCTATTTAAATAAACATTTAAATAGCCTTAGTAATTTATATATATGTATGCTTATATCGTGTCTTTTTTTTTCTTCACTCATTTCCCTTTATTCTGTTAGTTTTCACCGCCGACCTAATTTAATCTTGGACTGTCCTCTACCCGAAGGTTGTCTGTAAGAAATTGCTTTCAGCAATAAGATCGCCTAAATTGTACCATTCTATATGAACATTTATGCAAATTGATACTGAGTGTGGTGTGCAATAAAGAGTCAGATTTCCATTGGCTTAGGTCAAAATCGAAAAAGAAGAATTTACTAATGTTACGAAACGCAGATTTCTTTAATTTGACAAAACTCTTAGAAAGTGTGCATTCTCCCAATCTCCACATGCGTGACAAATCGATTATACAAAAACTTTCGTTTTCTAAAACAAATTATTTCTATTGCTTGTTTGATTGCATTGCAGTTATAACGTTACTCACAAAACAGTTAGACTAACTTTTATGTTACATATTAATGGTATTCATATCAATTGGCTTAACTGATGTTAAGTGTAAGTCCAGTTTGGCCGGATATTTAAACTGCGGTCTAACAATTAACATGGAAGTTACGAGATCAAAATGTGCTTAACTTTTTATTGCACAACACAAAAACTTTTGAAAATTACCCAGAAAAAAAACAGTAATTTTATATTTTCCAGGTATCCTGTAGTACAGGCCTATCCCAAAATTATTATGAAACTAGTGGTTACCCGCGACTTCGTCTGCGTGGACTCGATGATACAAATTTACTCATAATCCTATCGCCGTCCAGGAATGGTGGTGAATCATTTGTACTCTGTAGTATGGTGAAGGGAGGTCACCCTGTATTACTAATTGTATATACCATGTATTTTATTGTGGACTATAAGTCACTGATAGAAAATACGAAACTAATTACCTACTGTATCGTCACCTGCCATTTATTCCGAATGAAAAGAATTGTAGAGTTGTTTCCGTCCAGCCATCATGACCTGAAGTATGGCGCAGAGGGGTCAACCTGTATCTCTGGATGCACTTTTACTATCGAGATGAAGCATACCCTAGATTAGTACCAGGAGTATACATATTTAAACTGTGGTACGTACATCAAGATTTGTTCAGCATATTTCGAGTTTATAACGTTCAAGATCCATGCATACATACATTCATACGAACATACAGACAAACATTTCAAAAACTACAATTTTGTACTCTACTAAGGCCTGGGAGGTTTAAACCTTCCTTTGGTTTGGACCTTTTTTAATTTTATATACGTATAGATAGATGGATAGATGATTGATACCTAGCTGAACAAAACAAACCGAGTCATAAGTTACTGGCTCAAAATCCATGTTACGATGAGCTTCAAATATTTCTAACTCTAGAAAAAAATACTCAGTACTACCAAATAACCTTTTGGAACATCTTACAAAACATTCGTCAAATTTGCCACTACCCCGCCGTAACAAATGTTCATTGGCCTGATGTAATTGATGGAACCCCGTACAAGTTAGTAGGCATCGATAGATTAATGACGCCAGATAGCTAGGTCAAAACTCTAGATAATGTATTTGGTCAGTGTGCCATTAATCCAGTGTGGTTGCTTAACTGATAAGGGGATGTGTTCTTGATGTTGTTAACAGTGGAAATGAGAGCACGACTTATACCTCGTTATTCCAAAAACCTAGCACTGCGTTTAAGATAGGACTAAGCTATTAGCTAGCCAATTAGAAAAGCGCTTCTCTATTACGTTATGTCACGAATGTGTCATTTATTCCTCTGTTGTCCGCTAATATATAGACCCATTTTTTTTTTTGTAATAACACTGATACAGATTTTTTATTTTATTTAATAAGGTGCTTATTTCTAAGACTGCCTCGTTGGTCTAGTGGTCAGCACGCTGAGTACTATCCACGAGATCCCGGGTTAGAATCGGGCCGAAAGTGTTGGGTTTTTCTGTCTTGAAATAACTCCAACTCTGTCTAAGTAGACACAGCTCCGGTGTCGGGAATTTGGTGGTGTTAACACCTCAGAAAGCACGTTAAGCCGTTGGCCCTGCGCCTTTATCTCTATACGGTTATGTCAGACTGACGTCTTACCCAAATATGAGAGTGAAGGAACAGAGATTGCATCTGTGTATTGCGCACACACTTGTGTACTATAATATCTCCCGCGCAGTCGGAAAATCTCTGTTGAAATTGGCCACTGTAGTCGAAATTTGACTAATCATCATTATTTGTTTAAATAAGGTGTAAGGCGCTGGTCATTTAGTTTAGTATGAGGTAAGAAATACATTTTGGCCCGACCCGGTAATCGAACCTGGGACTGCTGACTGGGACCTGCTAGCGTCTAGACCAACGAGGCAGTCTAACCCAACTTAGAGAGTGAAGGAACAGAGAGTCCACCTGTAAATTGGGCACATACTTATCACTACAGTATATTAAGACTCTATTGCGATTGTAGTGCTATAAAAATGTTGCAATACAGCATTGTATAAATAAAATATCAGACTCACAAATAGACAAGTTTAACAGTGCTTTAGTTGTCATTTAATATTATATCTATAATTAAGTCTCATTCTGTCACACTCTTTGTCGGACTTAATGAAGGATTAACTTTAATTGACGTCTCTAAATACGACAGAGAGTGTTCTTTCTTATTTATATATGTATAAATTTAAATAAGAATCCAAAAATGCGTACATGGGTAGGATTTGAACCCACATCCTTTGGCTAACAGGGCCAACGCGCTTACCAACTGAGCTACCGTGCAGTCCATTCACTCATCCGAAATTCTTGGTCTCTTTTGAATACGTCAGTGCTTTAGTTTCAAATTCCAAGCGAGTGTCGGACATAATTAGGGCTCAATTGGCAAACGCGAAATGTCGTGTCCTATCAAATATGACATGGAAACCATTTCTATACTTAATAATAATTGGGATCGAAACTGAACTGACATGTTCTGGATATAATTAAAATTGTGAGCTTAATTTAGGTTTTCCGTGAGTTGGTTAGGTACACTTGTGTTGAAACTTAGTTTGTAAAATATTTTTCGTGAATTCTATTTTTAAATAAACGAGTATGTGACTGAGAAACAACACTGATACAGCGTTTATCCATACTAGTATTATAAATGAAAGTGTGTCTGACTGTCTGTCTGTCTGTTACCTCTTGACGCTTAAACCACTAAACCGATTGAGATGAAATTTGGTATGTAGACAGTTCGAAACCCTGGAAAGGACATAGGCCACATTTTGTTGCGATATAAAAACATTAAGGGGGTGAAATGGGGATAAAAGTTTATATGGAAAATCCAACTCTTGCGGGCGAAGTCGCGGGAAACTAACACTGGTGCATATATGAAACATATTTTATGTTGCTATACTAATTGTATTCAATTTTTATGTAAATGTACCTGGATTTTTTTGTACAGACCTGCTTCTGAAACAAATTGACCGAAATTACTCATTCAAAGTTTTCTGTCAGCATATAAGTGTCTTACTATCAGTAAGTAATTACGTCTTGACTAACATGGAATGCATGAAGACCTTTTAATCGTAACCAAAAACCATTTTAAGTTAAAAGAAACACTTCAACAATAGAAACGAGACTAGTCCAATAAAAGTCGTAAACTAAGCTAAACTTCGAATTAATGTTACAATGTGTCAACCCTATTACATAACAGTTTAAAATATGTGTCCAATTACACGACAAAGCCTGTGTGCTGTTACGGCATATAGTCACATGCTGTTAGGGCCGATACGAGAATTTACGAGAGCGCTGCATATAGGCAGATGCCACACATGTTCTGCCTTAATTCGAATAGATGACGCGTAGGGCTGTCAATTGCTAGTACAACCGAGATTTATTTATTTTTAATTTTAAATTTTCCAGTCAGTCAAAATATACAATTTCCACTAGCCATTGCCCGCAGTTAAGTCTGTGTAGGCTAGACAATGCAAAAAAAAATGCATGTGCATAAGTACTAATCACCTAGCGGTATCAAATATACTTAAAAAATACATTAAAATCTATCAATCTATTTCGGAACCGTGCAATTACAAAAACCGTGACAACAGATAAGATTAAAAAATAATAATTCAGACAGACCTACAAACTTCGTATCAAGAATCGATTACCAATATTTGACACAGATAAATTAAGGTCATTCGTTACGAATATTATCAAATCACTTGACAAGATAATCATAACCTTGCGGCATGGTGGCATTGACTTTCGATTGTTCTTGCTTTTAAGTTAGTAGATATCGTAGATAATATTCGAGACAAAACTGCAATGACTTAGCATTATACATATATTGTAAGGTACCAATTATAAATTGGTATAATTACAAACAATACGGGTGCACCACAATTACATTTGATTTGACTCGACGTACCAACATTTGAAACAATTTATGTCTATTTCTCTAAACTGGATTCTGTCAACAATAAAAAAAATCAGAGCCTGTAGACAAAATGCAACCTATTTTAAAGCGAAGTTCGCTGTCGCTAACATAATGTATGACACTTACATAAGCCATTAAAACATCACGTGACTTTTGCATACATATTTTGACATTTATGAAAGCTTAAAAAAATAAATATGTAAGCTCCTTTTAGCCCAGGATACAGGTTTATCCTAGCTCAGGTAAAAGAAAACGCACCTTGTGTTATTTCAAGCATAATAATTATTATCTGTAACAATGATTGATTATTATTATTATGTCGACGATAGCGAAGTTCGCTGCAAAAGATTGCATCTTGTCTAAGGACCCTGATTTTGTAGGTAGATGGATTACATTGGTTTAAAAGTTAGTCACCAGCAGCATTTTCTCAAAAAATGCCTGTTCTTATATTTTATACACTTAAATATTACGAAGTCCCTGGTGTAACCAAATCTATGTGGCAGCCCTATGATTAAAATTCATATTAATGCTTGCTAACAAGTACAGAGCGAGCCATTGGCGATATTGATATAAATTGATTACGACTTGTCGCGACATTCATTATATGCCCCGGCGCAAATACCTTATCTAGCGTGTTCATTACCAGTAATGATATAGACCAAGGGCTTTTAATCTTGAATACTCTCTTTGATTTATGGTCCCACACAACAGATGTCTGTTAAGACGAAACATAGGTTATTATTCTTGGAAGCCATAATTTATACTTATCGGTATTTTATTGGTGATTTGACGTAAAACCATATGCCCAGACGTGTACACGGTTTTGAGCACTCGTAAATACGAAATGACATGCGTTTTAATAATTATCATTCGTGTAGCTGAGTTTTGCTCTTCAGTTAATTATAAACGCACCTTGCAAAAATAATCAAGAAACAAATGTCTAGTTAGAAAAATATTTTGAAACAAAATTGTATTAATCAATGATGGTAATAGGGTTTTGTTTTAAAACAAAATAGTACTATCAAAAGCTTTAAATTAGTCTTCCTACAAAGCTATGAAACGATAAATATAACATAAGTGTATTGCTAGATCCTTGCGAAAGGCTGCACTTAAACTAGAAAGAAAAGAAATATATCATGTTCAAAAGGAACATGCATTTAATGTATTAGAAACAAATATTTAGTGGTGAGTTATTCCTAATGACTGCAAATTCCTAACAGACAGAACTTGTCATGATTGACGATAGAAAATTTTTCGCTTATTAGCTCTACAGTCGGAATTATCTCCGTGAGGGGCCAAGGTCGGGAGATGTTAGCCTATGGGCTGCCCATCAATTCATGTAAATAATCTCCCGGCATCCACTGAGCACAATAAAACCAGGCATCGTGATGGATTGTTATATTTCCACGGTCATTTTTCCTTTAGCTGACGCCTTTAAAGGCTTTGCTTTTCTGAGGCATTATAAAGAATGTAATATTAACTTATTGAACTTTGGATTGGCGGTTTGAACTTACGTTAGACGTTCGCTCTGAGTGCAAAGTTCAGGAAGAAATGGGAAACTATTTGTTCGCGTCTCAGTTTGTTTACGGATTTGAAAGAAAGTATTTAGGGTTAAAACGTGAACAAATTCCATTTCATATTGTTAAAATACATTGTTGCAGTTTACTTCCTTTATTGAAAGAGAACAAGGGTATTTTTTTGTTGCTGATTTAGTTTATTTAAACAGGCTATGTAAAGATTTTTTTTTGCTACTAGAACCAATTTTTGTATCAGAATTGTAGTGTCTACAATTAAAAGCAGTCTAAGCTCCGCTCTTATAAATCTCATCTCATCAATACCACTTACGCTAGCAATGCTCTTGTCTTAGACATAGCACTGATAAATCAGACGATGACCTCAATTCGTATCAATCAAGCTGTATCGCTCAAACTCCAATTTGACTAGTGTCAAACGATGATTGGTTGCAATAGGGTTCGCTTAATTGGCTGAATGAGTTTTGCTCGTACCACTGTGGTTTATGCGAAATCAGAGCACGATTTGGATGCAAACAAAATTAGATACTACTTCAATTAATTTGGTTATCGCCACATCAATTCCTGCGGGATTTATTGCATTGATCGAATGTGTCCTGTCCAGGAGCTACATTTGGTCCGCAAAATATTTTTTCTGGCCTCGCCTAAGACTAAGGTCAAAAGGGCAGTCTGGCAATGTGACTCAAAGAGCAACAGGGGCAATTGGAGAGATATTTTCGATACTTACATATCTGTTACTAGATCAGAAACTCAGAAGCTTTACTTATTGTGCAAAATAAATAAAATACAACCCACGCTGTTATCGTATCTAAATCACATTTGTCGTCGTTGCAAACAGATTTTCTTAATTGTAGCTTAGAAAATAATCCAATAAGAAATAAATATATTTTCAAATAACTGGCTGTTTGCAGCTCAAAACTGAGTAACTTATACTTTTCACAGATATCTTAATTATGTTCTTCGGTCCTTTCTTATTATTTTTATCTTACAATATTAGAAAAGAGATGGAAAAGTAACAATGACATACGCAACTTGTGCCAGTAAGAAAGTTGCGGGAGTGTTTTACACAATTTGTCTAATTTTGACTAATTCAAACTTCATTTCAAAAAGTATCCAAAAGCCACGTTCAAAAGCTAAATTTTAACCGTTTCGTAGCTTCATGTTGTGTTGAATAGGCTATGTGATTGCAACCAACACTTCGCCCTTTGTTTTGAACGCACGTCCTGGACCCATCTATCACTGCTCAGCCCGTGCCAATTTGTTTGTTCACATTATTTCTAGTGCTGCAAATACTTGCCAGTCATTACGCGGATACCTCTTTTTATTCGCATTAGCATTCTCTGCTTTGGGATTTTCAACTCTTGTTTATTGGAGTAAAGGTTCTAGTGCAAGATCAGCCATGTCGATGAATGTTTGTGCTTAAAAAATAACTGTCATGTTCGTGCTGTAAAGAAATTGTGGAGCGCTTGAACATTTTTGTCGAAGGCATTTGTAAATGAGTTCTCTGAGCACTAGTGTCTAAGAATATTTTAGAAGTTAAAATTCTCTTCCTATTTTGCATTTTTCTACCTAAGTGTTTAATTTACTAAATAAATAAAAATATGACCTAGCGACGAAAGTTTAGTACAAATTACGTTGGTATTTTTCTTGAGGCAAGTTTAGAATTTCTCCAACGCAACTCATGATGATTGCCAGTTCGGGCTTACACGACTCAGATCACAAATTTTATTTCCATGAGGGCTATAATAATAAAAATTTTATTGCTATTCATGCGCCGCAAACACTTACCTAGAAAGAAGTGGAGAAAAAAAGTTGTATTCGTTTCATCTCGAGAGGTTACAGTGTAAGATATCCGTGTCAGTTTTGAGCGCCTTGATTTATTGACTCTGATATGAATTGTAAGGTCATGTTTAGCATTCGTCTTATAGACAGCCACTAAAAATTGTTATTCGTCATCTTTTAATACTCGACAGCAATCATAACAATATAAAAGAATCAATAAATAAATAAAAAATATTTGTTTTGAATGCACGATAATTTTTAGTTCAATTAAATTTCAAATTTAAATGGTAATCTACAACACATTATGATAATGTATGTTTACCTATCTGATTTCGTTAACATTAAGATGTAATTTAACATATATTAAGTAACCTATTAACTATCGTCGGTCGAATCACGAAAAGGCGTATCCAACAAAATGGGGATTTTGAGTTTAGTACAACATGTTATTAAAAAACGTACATTTTATAACGTCACCAAAGATCGTATCTGAATTCTTTGTCAGAGATCCAGTATTGACATTTGCAAAGGGCCCTAAATGCATTTTCCATACTTCAATTATTCATCACGAAAAGAATCAGATCAAGTTGCGACTTTTCATGAAAACACATTTTGGGCATCTAACGGTTCAAATTCAGATAAGCCTGTTCATATTAAAACTGTCAGAACTTACAGTATGTATTACGGTGAGTAATCTATAAAGAATTTTGTATAACGGTGACCAGTAACAGCCTATTCACTGTTTTCTTGAAAGTAATAAGATCATAGTGTTTAGGGAGCACTTGAGCCGGCAAAAAAATCCAATCTTTAGCCATACTCAAGAGCAATGTAGATTCTAAACGTTTGGTGCGAATGGGTGGTACAATGGATCAATATAAGGGTGGCAGCCCTAACTACGTCTTGTGCCCTGATAGTAAAAAGGAGCTGGTGGAATCAATTCGTTTAATTATTTCACATCCTCCCTGAAATTTATATTCATATATATAGTTGGGTTGTTATACGCCATCACCAATATTTTTCGGATCAAAGGATGAGCCTTGGCATACTTGTTCCTTAGGTAGACTAGTGTGGAAAACGCCCGGGAGTCAGCGGCTCACAACCCGCTGGGGGGCTGGGGAAGGGGGTGAAGTTCCCTTACTCCGCACGCACTGCGACTCGTCATAACTGCTAATTTATCTACCTACTACGGCAAGTCTGGTATCGTTTTCAGCTAAATCAAAAATAGCGGATTGATTTTTGAAACAAAAACCGAGCATTTTCATACAAAAAAATGGAATTACGGCCAAAAATTAAAAAAATAAATTCCTAATTTTTTTTGGTAATGGCCATAAACTTTAAACGTGTACCAATATCTGCTTTAAAAAAATATAAGTAAATAGCCGCATTCATACAGATTCTAAAAATGTAAGCTTTGTTGAAAATATTAACATACAGGAAAAATATTAACATACAAAAATACAGGACAGCAAAAAACAACTTTTATATGTTGCTAAGCACCTGTAACTAGTGAGAATAAAATATGGTGTTTATAGAATAGGACGAAATTTTAATGCTATTTTGATAAAAAGATATTGTATGAACCCTGTGAATAGGTTTACCGTCGTATTTAAAAACGTGTTACTCAACTAGATTTTGTGACCATGTCGGGTGACTTGAAGGTCTTTAATTAATCGATCTACATAGATATGTGCTTAAAAAACTCACATATATTTACATATGTACTGTCTCTTATGTACATTTGCCCTCGAAATCGCTCAACTACGTGCACTTGTGTTGCCGCTGCAAGTACCTGCATCTGTGGCCGCCACACTTTATTTTCCAACTGCACCTGAGAATTTTAATACATACTCGTACATACAACACATGATTCGGCTGCAACTGGCAAGTCTGTACATGTAGATTTCCAGCTGTCACTGACTTTGGTCCATCATTCCCAATTAGATGGATCTTTTTGTAAATAATTGCTTTGTGCATCATTCACCGTAGAAAATGAACAAGACCTAAAAAAAGTTTTTACGAATACACTATACCCGGAACCGATAGCAGTCAGCGGCGAGATGCTCGAAGTTGTCCAGGAATACGTTTTCCTAGACAAGGAACGTGGAACTTGACAGTCAAGCTGGCACACCGACTGCATGTCTCTTAGCGAGCTATGGAACGGTCTATGCTGGGATCTCGCTAAGGGATATAATCGGGAACGAGATCATCCGCCAAAAGAAGAAAGTCATAGATATCGTTCAGAGCTGCAGTAAGCTGAAGTGGCAGTGGGCTGGTCATGTCTGTCGCAAACCGACGGGCGTTGGAGTAGGAACTTTCTCGGATGGAGACCACGTCTCTGAAAACGTAATGTAGTATTGGACGCCCCCCTGCTAGGTAGGCCGATGACCTGAGGAAGGTGGCCGGTGGTGGCTGGAAGCGAGAAGTGAAGGACCGTAAAAGTTGGCGCAGTCATGCAGAGGCCTATGTCCAGCAGTGGACTGTAATAGGTTGATATGAATACACTATTGAGTGATTGGTTAATTACTTGATTTCATATTGTTAATACTCAATATATATCTGTCATATAAACCGACCACAATCTTTTCGATTATGGAAAATGCATCGCTGTTCCTGCTTATATAAGCTGTCGTAACACGTTCTGTGGCATTGGGGAAAGCATTCAGTGTCCATCGCACTTTTTTACCTTTACAATTGAAGATGGTAACAGTATCACATTTGCCCCATTAAGGCATGGAACAGCAACTTACTTTTTGTTTTCTGTAAAAAGGAAAAGATCTATGTTGACTACTGGACGTGTAAATTCAAAAGTATTTGCTACCATATATAAAGGTTGGTACTGGTGGTGTTTTCCAGTATCTACGTGTACGTTTATATAGCTCATCTAACCCAGGTACTTACTTCGAACGAAGAAATTTCATTTGCTCTCTACTTTTTGCTATTCATACAAGTTTGACCTAAATAAGGACGTGTATGACACAGGCTAATCCGATATACCTACTATAAAACCGCACTCCGAATACGCAAAGATGAGCTCCATGTAACGATAAACTGGTGGAGACAAGAATAATGGTACATGTTTGATGCAGTAATAACCACGGCTGTACACGAATCAGATTTCGAACCGTAGACGCCGACGATCGAAGTCGTGGTGCTTGCTAGCTCTCGCTGTTGTGCAACGAGTGCCCAGAGGAGCTATGGGTATTGATGGGTGCACATAGGTACTGTAAAACACCACCATGTCATGAGATAGAAAATCATCTTGGTGAAAATTATTACGATTACCTGGATATTTACTTTTCCTCTTAAGTAACTCGTCTCGGTAGGCAATATGAATTTTTGCTTTATACAGGACCACAAAGCGATAAAGTTCTTTCGCTGTTCCATGCCATCATGGGCGTGTGTGACCGTATGATACTGTTTCCAGCTTCAATTGTAAAGGTAAAAAATTGCGGTGGACACTGAATGCTTTCCTCAATGCCACAGAAGGTGTTATGACAGCTTATGTGAGCAGGAACAGCGATGCATGTTCCATAATCGAAAAGATTGTGGTTGTTTTATATGACAGGTAGATATTGAGTATTAACACGATGTAATCACTTGAACGAGACCTGCCGAAATGTCACAGGCTGTCTCAAACCCACTAGCTGGCATCGCAACCCCGGACATTCGCAGATTGGTGGCAAGCGGAGTGGAGCGTCGAAAACAGGAGACGAGCGCACTTCATCCAATGCACGCTTACTGTACAGTTCCCCAAAAACTAAAAAGCCGCAGAAGCTTTATAAAGTGCGTTCTCCTCTTGACCGCGACCCCTCGACTGCTAGACGTGTCCTGTGGGAGGACGGACCCTTGCCGCCTGTTCCCTTCGTTCCTCCTTCCGAACATCCCCCTCCAGAACACAAACTGCCATGGCCCACTTGTAGTCTTGACTTGAAGTCCCTTAACAGACTCCGGTCCCAAGTCGATAGATGCAAGGATACCATGTTCAGGTGGGGATTCTCCGATGGAACCGATATGTCCTGTGTCTGCGGATTCACTCCACAAGACATGTCCCATCTCTTTTCTTGTCCTGCGTGCCCTGATTCCTGCTCTCTAGAAGACCTTATGTGTGCAAGCGAGGCAATCTGCGTCGCCAATTACTGGGCACAAGAAATTTAAGTCGCTTTACCATCGACACGATAAGAAGAAGAAGAAGCATTTATTTACAAAAAGATTCATCTAATTGGGAATGATGGACCAAAGTCAGTGACAGCTGGAAATCTACATGTACAGACTTGCCAGTTGCAGCCGAAGCATGTGGTGTATGTACGAGTATATATTAAAATTCTCAGGCGCAGTTGGAAAATGAAGTGTGGCGGCCACAGATGCAGGTGCTTGCAGCGGCAACACAAGTGCACGTAGTTGAGCGATTCCGAGGGCAAATGTACATAAGAGACAGTACATATGTAAATATATGTGAGTTTTTTAGGCACATATCTATGTAGATCGATTAATTAAAGACCTTCAAGTCACCCGACATGGTCACAAAATCTAGTTGAGCAACACGTTTTTAAATACGACGGTAATTCTATTCACAGGGTTCATACAATATCTTTTTATCAAAATAGCATTAAAATTTCGTCCTATTCTATAAACACCATATTTTATTCTCACTAGTTACAGGTGCTTAGCAACATATAAAAGTTGTTTTTTGCTGTCCTGTATTTTTCTAAGAAATTTCGTGTCTGCCGCGTGGAGGTAAATATTTTTTTAAACATTTTCATTATTAATATTTTCAACAAAGCTTACATTTTTAAAATCTGTATGAATGCGGCTATTTACTTATATTTTTTTAAAGCAGATATTGGTACACGTTTAAAGTTTATGGCCATTACCAAAAAAAATTAGGAATTTATTTTTTTAATTTTTGGCCGTAATTCCATTTTTTTGTATGAAAATGCTCGGTTTTTGTTTCAAAAATCAATTCGCTATCTTTGATTTAGCTGAAAACGATACCAAACTTGCCCTAGTAGGTATAAATTAGCAGTTATGACGAGTCGCAGTGCGTGCGGAGTAAGGGAACTTCACCCCCTTCCCTAGCCCCCCTAGCGGGTTGTGAGCCGCTGACTCCGTTCGTTTTCCACACTAGTCTACCTAAGGAACAAGTATGCCAAGGCTCATCCTTTGATCCGAAAAATATTGGTTCCCATACATTGAATGCGTTTAATGACTCCGCTAATATGATATTTCGCATCATCCTCCTCCCTCCTTGATGCAGCCTGTAGAACATGGAAAGGCAATCCACCTTACGCTTTTGTTATAGGGTTTGAAGATTAGTTTAACAAAATTTAGTGCCTCTAATAATTCGTATTGCTAGTTTAACCATCGAGTCTAATACAGACAGTTAACATTTCTCAAATCCTTCCTAAAAGTGGCAGCAGTATTCCATACTAGCTCTAACAAGTTTAGTGAAGTTGTAACTTGTAAGCTGCCTCGATGTGAAGTACCGCCTGACAACAGAGAGGACTCAAAGCTCCCTAGCTGGGCAATGGACTCGATGTACTGTCCAAAAATCAGATTGGATGACATTTGGATACCCAGAAGTTGCAAGTTATCGGTGACGAAAACAAGTAGAACGCCGCGGAATGATGGAGCCAGATCAAAAGGACTCAGTTTAGAAGAGAATAAACAAGCCTGTGTTTTAGTGGGCTTAAACGTAACTGACTTGGTATCACCCTCATTGAAGATTGTCTTAAGAGTACGGCACTCTACAATGCTAAGCATTTTACCATGAACTCTCGACAAGACCGATTCTTATGACTGCTGGCCCTTACTCTAGAGTTGTCAATAGATATTTCTCTAGATAATCGACCAACAACTGTGCTATCGTCTTAATACCCAATACAATCAGGTACATGCAGCTTATCGAATGTTGTTAAGCTGATTTTGGCTGATTGACGGAAGAGCGTTGTCGATAGCACTGACCCCTTAGAAACTCCGGCGTAAAAATATGATGAGTATCCTTCTAGGACTACTTTAATTGATCGTTCGCTCAGGAAGTCAGATATCTATGTACAGAGGTAAGCAGGAATATAATAAGAGGGAAGCTTGCTTACAAGGCTTGCGTAGCAAACCCTGTTAAAGGTATTGGAGATATCGCGTCGATAGACACAGCCATTGCCTCGCCTTGTCTCGCCTTGCCTGGCCTTGCCTCTCAATGAACGCACTCAGTCAGCCAGCCCCGGCGAAACCCATACTGCTGGTCACTAAGGACATGTGTGCCTGAAAACTTGTTTAGTGCACGCTCTATAATCTTGTAAGTATGGAGGTGACTCAAATGGGACGATAGTCGCAGCATGGCTAGCTTTCTTGGGCACTGGTACCTTTCTTGTCCTATTGCAAGCCTCCATGATTTGGGCACAACACCAGTCTCAATTGAGAGTCAGTGAAGGTAGTATAAGACAACTCGGGTTCACAGTTACGCAGGACTATTGCTATGATTTCGTTAGGCTCACTAGCTTTGTACACATCCAGATTCTACAGGATTTTAAGTATCTCGTTCTAATTGACGCACACTTCAGATATTAGACAGTCAGAGTGTGGTGATGAAAAAGGTGGGTATGTGAGCTTTTCCTGCAGTATCTAGGCGCGAATTTGCTACGAACAGAAAAGCGAAAAGGTTCAGATTTTCTTCTGCAGCATGGGCTAGTGTACCATCCCTCTTATTACTACTACATAATAAATTTTACAAAACTTTAATATATATTTTTTGTTGTATAAAAAAAGAATTGTGTTTATTTCTTGATAGCAAATAAATGATACAAACCTGCGTTTTTGTTTGGATTTACATGCATCGAACTGGCGTAATGGACAAATATTTCAAAATGTTACATCACGAATAGGTGTAAGTGGATCCTTTATCAAAAACAAATCAATTACTCTTAATCTAAAAAAGGCAAAGAAAAACTGTGTACAATAAAACATAATGAATTAAATTCCCCATGTATTAAGGTTCTAATAAGTATTTTAACTATAATAAGTAACCCTATACATCCGTTCATGTCACCTGCGTTTTCTTTAATTAGCGCTCCTGTAAAATTGATAAAAATCAGTTACGCCTCTTCATTATTCGACCGACGTTATGATTGTGCTCATACTATTTTATTGTAATAGCATGGTATGTTGTTAAATTATTTGATCAATAAAGAGTTTTGAAAAACAAACAATGGTATTTTATACGACATCAATATCTATGTAATATGTATGGTGTAAAAGAAAAAAATGTGTTAAAGAATATACGCCATTTATTTCAATCAAAGTATTGCTTGAAAGATAGCACATCTCTTAAGATCTCCAAGAATTCGAATTTTTCAACGGAAAGAACCTTGATCTTACGATGGCAAAGAAGTGTCTTCTTATGTTACTATTTACAAAACCTTAATACAGGTGAATCCACCAACTAGACTATGAAGGCATTCAGCAAAATCTACATAATCCGATGCAACTCTAATGATGTACATGCATTAAGGAGAACAGAGCGGCACCGTCGCGGGCGCATTGCATAAGTAATTTATTAAGAACTTTGTCGCTACTATCTTATTAAGGCAGCTTCCTTTCGTGGGCGATCTAATTACCGACAACCCGAGAACAATAATATGTAATCTGAATATTTATGAGGTTAAAGCATCTGTGAATTTGATATACTTATACCGACTGTTTATCTTAAACGAAAATTGACTGTGTGTGATGAATAATTTATTGTGAGCAACCGGCACTGACGTTGGCCATATTTTAATATAAATCCATCTACCATATTGTATGCAAAATGCCATTGAATGCAGTGCAAGCCAGGATCATTATTCCAATATACGACTGAGATATTCATCACGCAGCGTACTTGCAGTATTTTAAACAAATCATCTTTAAATGTGGATACAGAGAAGGACCGTAATACACAAGCAGTACTGGGCCCGCAGAATCAATTTTAATAATGTCGGTTACTTATTTGTTTCACTGCATTTTTTGTATGCGCTATGACTGCTTGGTATTCGCGGTTTATATCTTTTTAACGTACTAAAGGTATCTGCTACTGAAATATTTATGAAAACGTATAGTATATGCTGGAATATTGGAAATCAAGATGCATACTCTTGACAAAATCTGGGTGCACAGATAACTGGCGTTTGGACATTGACTTTTGTCAGCATCGTACTCAGTTATAATAAGCTTTAATTCTTGTTTAATCATACTATGGAATAAAATTGTAAAAAACAACATTCACTAAGCTAGGATATATTAATTGAAACATATGTATGAAAAGCTGAACTAAAACAATTCAAACTAAACTTTAGTTATCATGACCGGTTGTTTATTCGGATGTATAGAAACAAAAGGTATTTTTGCTAAAATTTAACTACCATCCTAAAATTTAGCTCCAACTCTCTATAAACATCGGACCAATAAAAATAGAAGTCGAAAATCAAATCTAAATAAAAGCAGGCCCGTTCGAAGTTTTCAATGGGTGTAGTAAAACTTTTGTCCGATTGATTACTAGTAAAAGTTTTGATCTGTCTGTTTGCAATTAAATACAAACTTACGTGTGATTGACATCCAATTAACAAATTCGAGACTATTGTAAAATTAGAACTCAAGCAAAATTAAATTCGACGATTAGTATGATTGTAAATTGTGATTGGTTAGTAAATGATGCTTAAAACGGATGTCATCTCCAGTTTAGAGATATTTTAAAATTCTAGAATGACTTGAATCCCCATTGAAAACAATTGTTAAGTTCATAAAATACCAACAACCAACATTCACTTACTCCAGTGCTAGTTTCAAGTCACAAATAAGACGCTATACATAAAAGACGAAGTGATTTCCGACAAATTCTTACAAAGGTGTCGATAGTTATGACAGTCTAATTATTAAAAATAGTAACAATAATACTCAGTTGTGTGAACTAAAATTGACTGATGAAAGTAAAGCCGTGGGTAAATCCAGTGCTTGCAGCAGCAGCTCGCCCGAAGTTAACATTGCACCGAGCCGGCGTAGCTTTGTTTGATTGATTGCAACACAAACATTTAGATTTTTTATCCGACTGTTTGCTGCCAGCATGCAACGGACTACTTTTGTTACAAAACTGAACTTGCTGAATTTTAAATTGTTCAACGCGATTTTTGAGACTATTATTTCTTCATTTTTTATTTTATTAGGAAAACACTACAGTATCAGAAACTTACTATCGTAATAATTACTAAATACGAAGGTAATAACCATTTAGGTGTTTCCCTGTACATACAAATAACTGCGCCTTTTTCAAAAGATAAAAAAATATATACATTTATAAAAAACAATAACACACATTTGAATTTTATGGAATTACCCGTTAAACCAGTCTTACGGATCATAATAACCATGAATTTGATAGACGTTTCCCAATGATTAAAAAACCAAATCCTTTGCAACTAATTTCAAGCGGTCTACTCTACTTGATATTTAGTCTATAAGGCCTTTCATTATTATTATTTTTAGATTTACCAAGCTCAATTTCTTCATTATCATTGCTATCATAATTATCAGATGAGAACTTAATAATCAGATTCAACACAGTCTAGACATTGTGTTACACAGGTTCAAATTCAAAATATAGTGCACTACAATCTCCAAAGGTAACAGATTCATCTTGCACTATAATATCTAATGGAAAATCTTCATCTATCAACATGATCAAAGTAATGTATTACAGCAACACGCGTTGACACGCTCTTAGTGAGATCACTTTTGCATCACCGTCTAAGAATCTCGGCGATCCGACAACTGGCAATTAAGAAATTTATTGTAACAGCTACATCTAGGGCGACCATTACACTAACGACCGCTAATTTGGACAATCAAATTGGGATAGTTTGAAAATAATGGGTCGTGTTATTTTGGACAATGATGCGGAGAAATTTTTGAAATGTTAAGTGAACCATTTGGGAATTTTAGTGAAATGTGTATGTTTAAATGGGTATCTCTGTAGAAGCCAATTATTTACATTCTGAACATGCTGTAGAAAACTAGAAATGCAGTATTCTTGATTTTGTACAATAATCCTGTAACAAGCAAGCTACAAAACAATTGATTACTTCGAAAAAAAATATGCAAATATGTAGTTTTTTTTTTAAATAACATACCCTAGTTTCTTGTAATTGAACTATCCTTCTTGCCCGCATCATCACTTACCATCAGAAGAGATTGCGACCAAATGTTTACATAATAATAAAAAATAAATACTTTATTAAAAGGACTACGTTATCATTTCTCTATTCACAAAATATATAGGATGTTTTCATGATCATTTTACTTAAAACAACAAATAAGACTTCTATAGTAAGTTTTCGGTGCCACTGACCTATTCATCAGGTTTGTGTTACTGCTTTACCAAAACCGTGCCAATTTGACATGTGAATTATTTGCAATAAGTTTTTATTGGTATTGAAAATAAAAAAATATGATTTATTGACAACCTTATTACTTCCACTAATACAAATGGACACACTGTCGTGAAGAACAGCCAATTTGTACTGTACTGGATAAGCTTAGCTCAACAAAATATCGATGGAACGTTAAGTGTACTAATTAATTTCCAAATCAAAAGCAATATTTTGTGGTCAGTTAAAGCGGCAATCTGATACCATTTATATAGATGTCTTGTCACGTAAATTGTAGTGTTCCCGTAAATGTCTTCTAAAATACAAATTGATGCCCGCTAGTCAGATCTAGTTAAGAGTTTTTTTTTTAAAATATTTACTTGGGAAATCAAAGAACAACACAATGTGCGTATATTTTACTGGTATATCTTACCAATGCATGTCAAACATGTTAGAAATGAGAAGACCCCCTCCTGGCTACACTGCACGTCCGTGCTTATATAAAGCCTCGAGCGCCTGTTACAAGCCTATTTGCCCGTCAGCCACTAAAGAGAAAACATCAAGCCCAAGCTCTGTCCGATTATCCCCTCCGAATTAGGATTATCCCCTCCTAATTAGTTATTTTCTTTGTATTATTCAAATATTGTTGAGTCTGGTTAATTAAAATTATTTTTAAAGGTGAAATCTTCGTTATTTATGAAACATGGATATTTGATAACTTTACCAACAGTATCCTAAACATAACAGGAAAGGACAGATTAAAAAACATGGTCATGAGAAATGTATCAAAAGTAATAGTTGCCTTGACTATTGCACAAAACTCAAATGGTGGTGGGCAGGTCACATAGCTCGTATGAACAACGATAGATAGACCAAGAAAATAACAACCTGGAATTGACCACTACACAAGATAAAAAGAGGAAGGCCTAAATAAAAGGGGATAAACGAAACAAACAAGGTAGCCGGTGAAAACTGGATAAATACAACAAAATACAGGGAAATTTAAAAAAGAATGGAGAAGGCCTTTACTCGCTTATATGTATTACCGACTAGTTACATAGTGGAATCTCGTGTCATTTTGCATGCAGTGCATTTTTAGAATTATATTAGAAAACCCTATAGCAAAACTAAAATTGTTACATTTTAATTAAGGAATAAATGAGGATATAATAATAATAATCTTTCCAATACCTCTACAAAACAAATATTTAGCAGTTTTATAACCGCAACAGCCGTATGTCACCTACCAGCACAGAGACGAGCACAATAGTGCCTTGTTTAAGAATTAACTTTGAAGCCATCCAATCAGGCAGACCATCGGTTAGCTGATCAAATATAACAAAAAGCCCACACTCAATCAAGACGAGCGCAACGAGGTGTTAAGCTAGCTCTATCAATCATATGAACGAATGGGGACGTGCTTCGTTATCCATAGTTGGAGTTGAGCCAAAATTGTTATAAAGATAGTCTTGTTAATCGCTCTTTAGGTAAGTGGCAGTTTGGGTGGGAATTAGTTGATCGCTAAGCATGCCCACTATTTTTTATAATTTACGACAGATTATATTTTAAAGTACCTACTTAGTTTAATTTCAAAATAATAGGTAACATATATATTAATAAAATGATGGTAAAAGCTACAGAAAATTGCCTGTTGACTATACAGCGTAACTCAGATAAGTAATGCAGCCGCTTTTTATAAAACCTGTCATGTAAAAATACTTTCTTAATGCTCATTCAAAATTAGTACCGGCAGTCAACACCCAATCAAGTATTCAAACGGAATGATGGTAACTGCTCGCGATTGCAATAAACTTGCTATCTAATTAAGGAGTCTAATAAACGTAAGGACAGGCGCCAAGAACTTGCGACATAAAAACCCCGGTTCATGTTATCTCGCTTCCTTGGGCCCTTTATTCACAGCGACTTTTTGCAGCCATTCAAACGCGATACAGAAACGATTCAGTAACTGGCCGCCTAGTTAAAGTGATACAGTCACGATGCAAAAGCGATACAAAATCTTTGTAAATGTGTATCGATACACACGGTGTGCAGTAAACGGTACCGTTCAGTGTATCCACGTATGCATTGCTACTCACCTGTCTTGTTTATGCATTTGCATCACGACTGTATCATACAAGCTACACGGTCAGCAACTACTTCTATATCGAGACTGCATTGCGATTGTATCGCTGCAAGAAGTCGCAGTGTATGAGGGGCCTTAGATGGCAAAAATGTGTTCTGATAATGCGCCTCCGTATTTTCTTGTTTTTTTTTCTGCCGTAGCAAGAAAAATAAAGTCGGCACGCTCATACACGTGTACGCATCACTTTTTTTGTGCTAAAGTTAGATTATTTTCTTTCGGAAATATTTAAGCAGCAATTGTGAGGTCTGGCGGAAAATTGGCTTTGGTTAACTTTGTTCTGGATGTAATGGAAGTTATCAAAGCAGCACTTTTTGAAAAAAAAATCGGCTGATATGGAATTAACTTTAACCTTCGCTTACTTAACGGAACTAAGGACGGTTCTTTTGCTTTTTTTTGTCTATATTTTTGGCCTGGAATACCTATCTATATTTAGCATCAACACAATACTAGTAAATAAATCAGAATAAAATACTCAAACACATCAAACTTACATTTATACATATGTATTTAAAAAAATTGAGTACCTATCAAAATGCGACACGTAAAATGAAAATATGTAGCCTGACTTTTACAAAAGTTAACAAGTTGTAAAACTTTGCAAAGAGACTACTTGACAATAGCGACTAAATTTCATGCGCTGCTTCTTCTCATCACTAGCCCACAATTGTCCCAAAGCAGTGGTAGGACCGATATTATAAGTCAGCCTATTAGATCCCACTGTTGGGAAAGGCCTCACCTCAACTATGAGGAGGAACGAGCCATACTTCACCACGCGGGCTCAGTGCGGATTGGTGGAGGGGTGTATGTAAGGCAAGTGACAAACCTCACTGTCAGAAGTTATCAAGCCGCCCTAGGGCCTCTGACTAGGCTTAACGACTAATACCAAGGACCGATATTGGGACGTGTATAAGTGCCCTTCAGATCATAGAAGAAGAGATGATCCTTAGCGAACCTGTGTCGCCAAAATATATGTGTTCGTACTTACTACTGAAACACTCTTGTAAATCTAAGTCACACAGTTATTCCATTCACAATTACAACACTCGTTGTCATCGGCGCATAGTGCACGCACACAAAATATAACTGAAAATGTGGCAGTTCGTTTTAGTCATTCGCGCGGGATGTCTTATTTTTACGACCTAAGTGCCCCTTGTTGGGGCCTCATGAAAAACAAACTGAATTTGAAGACTATTATTATTAATTTAAAACTTGTTTCTGCTATACTAACCCTAATCTTTTACCATTGATTGGCAAAATAAATAAACTTTATTATTACACACATCAACACTGTCTAGGGATATACAAAACATAGTATTGATATATCCAAAATATCCCTAGACAGTGTTGATTAGTATATTATTTAGTGACATAATACATCATTCTCTTATACTACCGATAGTTATGAAGAAAAAAATCCAGTTCATCACTGCATATTGATCAAGTTCTCCATCTGGACTGTAGCTCAAACACTCGGCACCGGTGAGTAGCTGGCTAAACAGTACGAGATTGCATCCGAGTTGACATCAGATTAAACAACGCAGCGTTTTTCCACGACTCATTATGCCCGGAAGCTGGGTTTTGTTTTACTTTAATTACCTACGTAACTTCCGTTGTTGGTTATGATAAGTTCGATGTTAAAGTTTTCTGCATAAATTTTGGTGCCGTTTGTTTTTATGTTGTTTATTATTTATGTCTTTAAATCGAAAGCACTTTTTTATCATTAGAATTGTAAGCAGACGGTTGATCAAAAGTCCGATCAAGTGGCATTATTTGCACTAAATTGTGTAAATTATTTTCAACTTTGATTTCGGCGAAAAAAATACGCTACTCAAATAACTATAATTTCACGCGGACGAAGTCAGTATCAGTATTTTTTTTAAATTTGATTATACCTACGATAAAACGGTTGCATTTAGTTAACAAGAATCTAAGAGCATTTGCATTAGATAAGGCTTGAAAAATTGTTAAGAGTTTTATCCAATATGCCTGCTTACTAATAAAATTACTTCAAACGTATAAGTTATTTAATAAACCATTGACCTGTTACAAGAAAAGGCACACAAATAGGACTTCACAAAATAATTATCAAGCAGCGCTTCTGCGAAACAAATATTCGGCGTAAACCGTTTTAATGTTAACCGTTCAAGAGCAGTCTTAATTAGACGAGATGTTTACAAAAAACGTCTACTAATTTACACTGTACAAATTTAGATAACGTCCCGTAGTACTGACTTCATCTCACACCGGGCTCGGAAATTAAAACGTTTCAGACTGTACCAACAATCAAAAATGTACAAACTTGTCTACCGGTTTTTTCGTTCCTGCTATTACTGCCTGTCTGGGTTTGTGCTAATATTTGCCACTGCGCATTATTACTGCGCGTCCCTGCACAATGGACCGAGAATTACCTTTGGAGCTCCGTTTGAGCCTTTGATGAGTGGGTTGGCAAGTGGTTTTGTAAAAATCTGACAGGTTTGCTTATCCTGAACAGATGTGTTTTGTTTCTGTATTTGATCAGGAGCTTCCTCATAGTCGTGTAGGTATAAGCAGGTATGAGTTATAAAAGTTGCTTAAACTCGACTAAAATAATATATTTTTTATGTCAAGGATAGGGATTATGTTGTTTCACAGCCGATCACACTATAATCATGGTTTTTGTAATTTTATCAGAAAAAATAGGTATATAAACTTAGCTTATAATTGATATTCAGACAGCAAAAAATCCTAAAATACTACAGTATAAGGAACTTTTAGGCAGCTCTAAACTATATTTTTGTCATTTCTGACTGCCGTAAATGCAAATAATTTACATTAGATACTAAGGGAGTACACCTAATAGCTTACACCTAAATAGGTCAAACAAGTATATTTAAAGTTGTAGAACCCAGCTCAAATTTTAATTACATCTGTGACAATACCTGATAGCACTGGTTAACTCATCTGTGTCGGTTGTCACATATCACCGCTAGATGGCGATGTGCGCTAATCAACTCGCGGTACATTAGGTTGAGATGCTCACAATATTATTTACGCTGAATTTTACAATATGAGGTATAATTTGTAATCAAAAATATGAAACGTACCTATAACATCACGTGACGCGAGCGAGCCGAGCGAGCGAGCTTTTCGCTCGACGGGTATGACATATGCATTCTTAATGAGCCGCTTTTTCTGAGCCTACCGAGATATCGACCCCAGGCTGTGGCGGTTTAGTGCTTATTTTACGAGTTCACCATGATTTTGTAGATATTTTGTTACCAGAGGAAATAAGCGAAAATTTAACTGCATAGATACATGTTTTTGGAGGAATATCCAACGACCTTTAAGTCACATATTCATAAATGTCTATTTCATTTGTCTTTCGTTTTCTTCTCGCCAGTAAGCCAGCGGTCGATTTCATAAATACTAGCCCGGATAGCGAAGAGTCGTGGGTTCGAGTCCCACCGGATGACACGGTCGATCAATTTTTGTGAGCGAAATTTAATTTAATTTCGTAAAAACTTGCAAACTAATTGCTTAAGTTATAAAAATAATTGTAAGAAACTAAATTCATCTTAACTGATGGTCAAATATTTGTAAAAATATTTCCAAGTATTGATGAAATCGACCGCTGGCTCACTGGCGTAGCAAGCATTTACAAAAAATTCTCGACTGACTAACGACTGAGCTACGGAGGACATAGCTCAGTTGGTAAGAGCATTCGCCTGGATAGCGAAGGGTCGTGGGTTTGAATCCCACTGTATGGACACGGTTGATCAATTTTTATTACGAATTGGTCATGCAGTTCTCTGAACTATGCGCTTAGCAAAATATTTCGAGATATTTTTTATAAATATAGATTTTTTATCTTCTTCCTTGTTATCTTCGTTGTGCACTCGCACGCCCAGGGTCCGCTGACTATTATCCAGGATTTTGCAGATCAGGTTATTACGATGGAGCGACTGCCATCTGACCTCCGTAGCCCTGTTAAGGGGAACCTGACCAGTTTTGGATCATGGCTACACATTCAGTTGCCTGAATGTACAGATAACTCAGAAAAAGTCATTGGTACATAGCGGCGCGTGGGACCGAACCCAGCTCCTCCTGCATAAGAGGCAACCCACTAGCCACTGCGCCACCGACACTCGAAATTTATAGATTTTTAATAAACAAATAAAAAGAACCTGGCTCAAAGGCATTAATGAAAATTCCACTGTAGAGATTACATTATGACATAACAGAAGGTAGGAAATCATCTTAGATCGGTATTGCAGATTCACCTTCATTATTTCTCAAGCCATACACACTGCGAGCTATTTCAGTTATTTTTCACACGGCAACCACAAAGCGTTCATTACCTGTATATTGTTTGCCCAACAATTAACAAGTACAGTCAGCGCTTAAAAAGCTTAGTGTGACGTAGTGAATTATAGGGAAGAATATTTTAAAATTGAGGTATTAATACTGGTAATAAATAAATTAAATAAATTGTTTCAACAAACACACCAATTACCTAGTCCCAAACTAAGCGTGAGCTTCTGCTATGGTGACTAGGATAACGGATAGAAATACTTAAATGCATATGAACATCCATTACTTAGGTACAAATGCTCGTGCTCATCACACAAACATTTGCCCTTTGCGGGATTCGAACCCGCAACCACCTGGTTTAGGAGTCCGGTGCGCGAACGACTACACCAAGACGGTCGTCAAATATGGACGGTAATAAATGCTGACTTACGTAATTGAACGCTAAAACATAGTAGAAAGTTAATTGGATTAAAGCCCTCGTGCTGTGCTTTGAAACTTAAAACAAGTTTTATGCTCCATAAACACTAGGTAGTAATAAAATATTTATTGCCAAATTTTCTGATAATTAACAAAAAAATTACGTTTTACATAATTTTTCGTAGTGCGTGTTAGTTATGAAATAATCTCATCTAATTGTTTCAACACATGTTTTAGTGCATACCTAAGTTTGCTCAGGTGATGGTATTTTTATAACTGACTGTACATGGCCAAGTTTACCTAGTTAGGGTACTGGTAACAACGACATCGTTACCCCCGTTTGAGTGTTTAGCATTTGCCGATTTTTGATTTAATTGGTTCTGTTAGGTTGTGTGAACGAACTCTTGTTAGGCTTTGAAATGTATGGAAAATGACTCAACTACAATATTGGTAGTTTCGACTCATAGTTATTAGGAAGAGTTACTGGCGTATTTTTATTTGACTTGTAATTTTATTTGTGTGTATTGTGTGATGTGTAAGTGAAATAGATTTATGAATAGAACTATCCTTAAGCACTTAGGTAAAATTTATAAACATAAAACTACCTAATAGTTACTACTCTTACCCTGTGCTATCTATCTACTAATATATTATAATATATTGATAATTAAAAAGAGGTAAAGTTTATACAGATATGAGTTTTCAAGAGTTTGTTTGTAAGGAGTACTCTCTCATTAAATACTAAACTGATTTTAATATTCTGAGTTCAGCAGGAAGCTCTGTTATCCCTGAGCGACTTAGGTTTTATTTTATTTTTCTAATTGCAATTATGCAAAGCTGGGGTGAGACAAGCGTGTCTATTATATTATAAGGTTACTATCCAAAGAGGCAAAATAAATTTATGAAATTACGTTTTTTTTAAAATCTTTTTCAAGACTATTATTATGTATTCTGTGCAGAATGTTATAGTTGGTATATTTGTAAAGACACATCAACAATCGGGTCACTAAACTTTCAGTTACGTAACTGCTTTCTTACTTGAACCTTTTGAAAGTAGTTTTCATAAAGTCAAATCTAATTAACTTTTCCCAATAACCGTCTTTATTAGAATCCTCATATCCTTTATCAGTTTAATTCAACCTTAATTATTTCTCCAATCAATGGCGCGGACAATCGAAGCGAGTCTGCGAAAATCGCATGCACAATAACACGGGTGGGAATGTAGGTCGGAGCATAGTTCAAATACAACAGTAAGCAAATCCCTACTAACACAGGTGTGATAAATCCGAAGGTAACTCTGTCTGCTACCTTTTGAAACTAGGACAGCTAAATAGATTGTTATAGATTTTGGTATAGAAGACAAAGAACAAATTACCTATCGAAAGTTAATTAAAATTGGCGATAAACTAAATATGGCCTTATTTATAGTCAAAACAGCAAGGAATGTTAAATATGATAAGATTCTTCATAATTAATGATATATGATGACTTTAATAATTACACTAAAATTCCTAAAATCTTTTATTTGAAAGAACAAAGTTAGTACATTTTAATACCAGATCGAAACGAAAAGTCATAATAGCGAAATACACACAAACTTTAAATGGGAGAGGAATTATAAATTGATCTAACTTATGTCTAGTATGGAGGTTATCCATATTGATTGTATTGTCTTTTAGTTATTTGAGCTGTGTCCCAGTGCTGATTGCACACTCTCCTCATATCGAATTCTCTTTTTTCCAGCGAACGATCTCGGTGCGCGAAAAATTTCATATCGCCACGCGCTTTGCAAGTAAAATCAGACAACTTTTGACATCTCAATTACGAACTGATGGCCGTCTCTAAAAATTTTTTCGCGTGAAATACACAACGTGTCATGCGCAAGCAACAACTTTCAGAACAAAATACGACTTGGCCAAAGTTGGGAGAGAGGTAATAAGCGAAATTGAAAAGTTTTTCGCTTTTAATATTAAATTAAGTGGAGATAAGAGTAGATCTACTAACGCAGGTTGTTCATCGAGAACTTGGCTATCTTGGAGAGCCTAGGGCGAGTGTGTATTGTTTTGTGTGTTTTTGTTTACGCTTGTTGGTTTCCCATTAAACTTAAATGCTAAGGGGTAAGCTTTATATTAATTCGTTCGCCTTGACGCTCGCCTGTCTCGGCTTGATGAATGTTTTAGTGCGCACGTCTTTATGAAATTAAATCTCTTTTATAAAGACGTACTCGTAAACTCCATTGCGAACATGTGTTTATATCTGGAAATAGTCTGATCTTCGGTTCAAAGCGGGGTATAAATTATGTGGGCATCGTTCTCTTTTTAGGTTTACGGCAAAGAAGTCATCTCGGTGATCTGTCGAGGACCACACTTAAACAAGCGGACAGTTACAAATCTTCATTAACAGCTTGACAAAAAGTTGCAGCTGCTGCTTTCTGTAAATCTGAGGAAATTAACTCCTCCACTTTTGTGGTAGATTTGGAAACAGTGTAAACTTATCTTAATACTTATGAGTACCCAAATATGATCACAAATTTTATGAGTGCCTAAATGTGAATGCAAATTTTCATTTTCTTTGTTGCAGGAACTGTTTGCAGTTGATTTTAAACTCTGGTAAATACTTATTTCCTTGCAATACTTTTGTGTCATTGTAATACGAGTCATTTATTAACGTAGTGCAAAAATATGAGTTAAGTATTACAATATTTTTTTATGTAAATAATTTATTCATTTCAGTTTCAGAGATAGTACAGGTGCCAGTAACTACCTACCCATTTTTGTTGTAAAGATACCCTTATCACAACTGCACAAGATGTCGCTTGATGTGCTATCGTCCGTACTATAGATTTCATTTGTCTCAATTCATAAGGTTGATAGATTTACTTGTTTAACCCTACAAAACTTATTGGAAGTAAATATACGGGCATTAGCGTTACTGAAATCTGTCAATAGTATTTTGGTAAATAAGCAAGCTTCAACAGCTTTTTCACGAAAACTAACCAGAACTGCCCATTTAAATCAAGCAACCAACACATCGGCATACAAATTCGCAGGACAGTTAAATTAGTGACAAGTTAATGACGCAAATTAAGCTTTTCGGCGACATGTACAAGTGTCGGCGTATCGCAATAAATCGTTCACGGGATGCGAATAAAACGAGCCAAATGAAACATCGAGCGCCACTCGACGGTCCCCGAGACTACTCGTTTGCTTAGCGCGGGGAAATGGTGAAACGATTCATTTAAATCGATAAGGATTTGCCGAATGATGCTGCCAAAATATTTGACTTTTGCTCTGTAATCAGTACAAGTTTTGATTGATCAGGGAATAGAATTATGATATACCAAATTATGATTGACTACCTCGTTGGTCAAGTAATCAGCATGCTGGGTACTATCCACGGTCCTTAATTTTTTATCTTGAGAGGCTTTTTTTTATCTTGACTTGACATAACTCAGACACAGCCCCGGAGTCAGGAAGTTGGTGGTGTGTTTACCCCTGCTTCTTGCATGCCTGATATCCTCCTCTTCAGGGTCGTCCTCTGCCGCGATTGTTAAAGCAAGGGTGCCATTTCAGGATTCTCATGACCCAACGACTAACAACGACAACGACATGATCCATTCTAGAGATCCTAATGATATTATATTATTTTTTATTAGTAAGTAGTTACATACATATGGTTACTAAAGGTTTCAGTTCATTGTTTTAAGTACTTACTCGTGAAAACATTTTTGACAAATTAATGCCTTAAAACATTTTTACATTCGTTTAAAAGTCAGTAAAATTAACGAAATGACTGCTGAAATTGTCGATGAAGTAACTTGTTAAGTTACGACACTATTAAAAAGTTTACTTTCATTAGTACGTCTCTAAAGTTGAAAATAACCGCGCGGCCGGCATAAAAGAAATCCCAGCTGGCAGAATTCACATGGAAATAAAAATCGAAAAGTTGCTGTAGGTCTTATTTTATGCAGTTAGAGTTCATTTTGGCGCACGTTGTTCGTAGTGACTAACTTTTAATGAATTTAATTTATTGAGTCTCGCACACAAATTTGTCGCTTTTATGGGTGATTCGGCTTGCTTATGGTAGTTAAGGTATGTGAGGTATCGTCTGAGATTTCAGCGTTCGGTGTTTTGGTTTATGTAATCCTGTCTGCCGTTAATTTTAGGCTTATATCTTCTGATTTTAGAGTTTAAAACCAAAATTAGTTAATTTAGTCTCGAGCCGCACTAGTATTTTTGTCAAAGGACGTTCGAAAACGCAACTAGATCATCAAGATACAATTGAGTCACTTTACGATTAGCAATTAAAGTTATTTAGTTGTAGCATATTCGTCTATGGTTGTAGTATTCTTAGTAGTAGTTAGTTGTAGTATAAAGAATTGACAATACATGACGCTAACAAGTTTTATACTTTCGCATACATAGCTCTACCGCCACCTTTAGGCTGCAATTCTACTACAGATATGCGAGGTTGCGTAGTGATAGAAGTAATATTTGTAAGACACTAATCACCTTTTTTTTTAATAAGGGGGAAAGAATCAAATAATCGTTTCACCTATTACCTGCCCTTCGATTACCTAGTCTTGTATAGCGTTGCTCTTGTAGAAATGACCTAGCGGAAGGCTAAGGTAAATGATGCGATTTCATTAGTTCTTACCAAACATATCTCATCACTTTACATCGTCACACATCCCGTGGAAATGCAGCCCTAGTCCAATTCAAATCGCCTAACATTAATTACTAAACGGTAGTGCTAATGCAGTCATTTGTTTCACTAAGTTCAGTCGTGGATGTATGATCACTTGACGACACGTTTTATCGGTATCATCGGCCACAAGAAGACATGGCACAACTTATTCACGTCGCGAGTAATCCGCGAGACGAAGTTAATATGCTGCAAACCGATTTGTCACGTAATCTTGGATACGTTGATTCATTGAAGTGATTCATAGGGCGGTATGCTCGCAGTTTATACGGTTTTACCTGCAGTATCTCTTGAATGTAAAGTGTTTTTGGCAAGTTTGTCGACTACTATTACAAAGTCTTGATAAGTCCCACGCATTTTTTTAAACCTACCTAGTTTATTTAGTTCTGGTGTAAGCTAAAATAAGTACTTTTAGTCCCTTAACCTGTAATTGTAGTTTTTGGTGTGTTGTATTTTTTTAAAGTAATTTAGGCAGACATTTGACCGCAATCTCACCTGATGGTAGGCGATAATGTGGCCGAGGATATTATGAAATGCAATAATTTGCCTTAAAAATAGAATTCAATAATGTGGTTCTCGCTGAAATTAGTACCTAGTCATAAAATAGGTACTACGTAGGAACCCAAACATGCAACAATGCGATGAGAATAACTTTAGCGGCTATCTTAAACAGATGGAAAAGGCAATTTAAATATGGTTTGGTTCCTTCAATGTTGTACTTGTTTTCCATACTCTAGTTACTGACTTGTAGCGTATATTGGGGTTATATTTTATGTATCAACACAGTTGACAAAATGAGCCATTAGTTATTACGAAACGGTTTGTAAACACGTCTGTCCGTCACTTGGCTAGCTTACAAGAAAATTTTGTTATGATTTCATTTTAGTTTTTAGTATAAATGTAACCCATTTTTCATTCGGTCGTTATCAAATAACGTTTTAAGATAGTTTAGTGATGTAATTATGTTGAAGAAGATATTTTATTTATGTATTCTATTTTATTTATTATAGTGTCTGTCATCATAACATTCAGGATCGAGGAAATAAACATATTTTCGGAGGATATTTTTATAATTGGAATATTTTCTTTAGGAGAGGGTTTCTTTCGTGTTTTATGTGTGCTACTTATAAAAACAGTAACACGAAAGAAAAAAATAACTGTAGGAGCAAAAAAACATATTAGTACCAACAGGAAATTGTTACGACATCTCCTATTCCTATTAGAGGTGCAACAGAGCTAGTACCAAAAGATGATCTGCGATCCTACACTTGCGCCAAAAAGATGGGAAATTTCTCGTAAGTGTTATAGCAGTTAAAATCGAGACATATAACTATTAATTACCAAGTTCACAGGCTATATTACAACCGCCACACTCTCTTAACAACACGGAGGTCGGCCAAAAAATGTAATATTCATCATCTTATACCGCAAGAATGTTTAACGATGCATGTCAACTTTACTCCCCGATAGTTGGCAGAAAGGCCCCTTCATAAAACCCTCGTCCATTGTTTTACACACTGTTTTATTTCCACTACTGTACTACACTTTAATAGCATTTGGATGCACTGTCTTGGTTGAGAGAGTTCAGCCACAGTGTACGTAGATTGAGTGGAACACTTTTTTTTATTATTTTAAAATCCGATCCCGAAATAAGGTGATGTTATGCTTTTCTGCCCAGAAGAGGCGAGTATACCCACCAAAATAAAAACGGTGTCCATAGTGCATAACAGTAAGACGGGAGCTCAGGGTAAACGCCTCGAGCATAATAATATGACTGGGTATTATTCTGCATCCTTGCCTTATGAAAAGGAGAATGCTGCCCGTATCTTCTTTAACATAATATTATAACTTTATAATATTACATAATTGACATAATGATGATGATGCATTGAGAATCTTATTCCAGCATTCCAAAAACGAACTTATAAATTTAGGAAGCTACTTACATATTATGTATTAAATATTATGTAAAACAGACAGCTTCCTAAATCTATTAAGCATGTCGTTCGCTAGAAAGAAAATGGAACAAATAAAAAAAAGTCAGTATCAGTTATTGTTTTATAATACCTATACTAGGCCTTTTTTGTCTATTTCCATTGTGACGTATTACAAAAATAATAAAAGAGCCAAGTTGACTTGGACACGAACGAAGAAATTCGAGTTTTATTTGTACTTTGGGAATTATGTACTTGTGTGACTTTAAAAACGAACAACAGTGTTGAAATACATTTAGTGTTCTACTTTTGTATTGTAATCTGAATTCACAAGTTCTTCATAAATAGGTAACAAGGCTGTCAACGGTTAATTACTACAAAAAGTATTATAGCACTTACATCGCAATAAAGATCACACCCTATAGGTGTGGCGTCACCATCTCAGTGGGAATCGTAATTCTGTCAAACACACCACTTCTTGTTATTGCTTGTTATGAGATAAAACGTTTCAGCTGTAGTTAGCGTAACGATCCAAGGCGATGATGGAAGTCAAAGAGCTCCTACTCTTTCAGCCTATGTTCGTCTTATGTCGTCTTCCTCACTCGAAACGAAAGGAAAAGGGATGGAGACTTGTAATACAAGCATCGTTTTACTGAGTATAGTCTCTGATGTGTTTGTGAGTCGTGACTTTCAATTCTTAGAAACAAATTGGTTTACGAAATTTGATTCATGAAAGCGTAGGGTTATGAATATGAAGCCTCTTTTAAGCCATTTACAGTGCAAATACCTCTTCCTAGTTTTGGACGTGCCAAAAATATGTCATGGGGACTTTGAGCAGCTCTTTAGATCTAGAGTGGATTTGTGGTAGCATCCATAGTCTCAACTGCATACTTACTTCCAAATACTACTTACTAGACTCTTGATACTTCAAGTATAAGCACTTTGTGCCAATTTCATTGATTTGCTGAACTCGTCTGTATACGTCAAAGAAGCTTTATACATTAAGCAGCTACTTAAACAATAAAAAAACGGTAATTTAAAAAACTAAAAAACCCGACTGCGTTTCTGTGTAATTGGAAATTAAAAAACCCTTAAACAAGAAAGAGGTCATACCCGGGTAAAATCGGTACCCATATTAAAAATTGTAGTATTTTATTGTTTTTAGTTTTATTATTCAAAACAAAACACCAGACCGCAAAAATTATTATATTTTTAAAACGGTCTCTTTACTAGCTTTCATTTGTTACCTATATTGCTATGCTAAGGAAAAATCAATCTCCCCTCCCCCCTTTATTTCCATTTGCGGGCGCCATTTTAAAAATTTATATAGCCTATGTCATTCTCACAATTTCTACAAATTCAACGACACCTCATTTGTCAAAAACTGTCCAGCCGTTTGGGCTGTAGGGCGTGCCAAACAATTATACATACAAACATATATACATACTTACATACATGCTCTCGAAAAACATAACCCTCCTTCCGCAGCCGGGTAAAAAGACAAACACTTGCATTTTTACTAACTCCTAACCGATAGGTATTCGATGTTTTTACTGCAGCTATGACTCATATTGCCAACCCATTGACTTTATTCTAACGCGAACAGATTTACGAGTCTTTGTCTAAAAGCCCGTACTTTATGACACCCCTCCATCACATCCTACTAGCAGTTACTTTGTTGTAACTCGAAGTATTTACGTCATAGCAAAAATAAAAATATTTTGGCATAACCTTTTTATTGTTAGGAAGATAATGTGATCAAATACAGATGGATTGACTACTAAAGTTGACTCAAAACATACCTCATGTTTTGTATCATGCATAAAACAACGGCCAAAATGGCATATTTATTCGTGGCTTGGTAAAATGGCTTTTCGTGTCTACTTCATATCATGTTTCTTTATTAAAAGTGCTTCATTTTGTTTCTAATTTGACTGCCTCGTTGCTCTAGTCGTTAGCACGCTGGGTATCAGCGATAAGTTCCTGGGTGTCTTAATATAACTCAGACATCGCTCCGGAGTCAGAAAGTTTAGTTTGTGGTGTTAACACCTCCATGCTCAGAAAGCAAGTAAAGAGTAAAGGAACAGGGAGTGCACTTATGTATTACGTACACACTCTCCCGCGCAGTTGGCCTATCTCATCTCTGTTGAGAATCGCCGCTCTAGTCGAAATTTTAAGAATAGTCAGTCTTACTGTAAAGTTCTAAAGTCTAACCTTATCGCTTAAGACTTCCTAGTTTTAAACCATATTACTTTTTATGAGTGTCCTAGACACAAATTAGATGTTCCAGTGAATTCGAAAACAACTTGAACACATTAATATTATTCTGATGCACGTGTAACAAGTCTTGTAAAAAGTCTTCCACTAGCCCACAATACTAAACACGTGCCAAAACCACAATCATTAAAACGAACACTTGTTGAGTGTTTATGGCGAAGCTGAAAGCGACTTACTCGTAAAGTGTTCCCAAGGTTAGCTTTGATTGTTTCTCGTCTACGCAGATTAAGCCTGACCGGAACAGACAGGCCACTTTGTTCTTCAATTCCCACGTATTCAGCCAGGCCTTCCTCCTGGCTCAACAGATTTTAAATTACAATTAAAAAGCTTTTAGAAAAACAATACTAGCTTCAAACTAATGTCAGGAAAGCAAAGATAGCTATCAGACCAATGAGAAAATGTGAATTTAAATAAATAAAAAAATAAATTATAGCATGTTGACCACCAGTTGACCCACCGGTGACTACGTCAGCAGCTTTACCATTTATAAAAAACATGTATCACTCACTGACTTCTTACGTAGCTTAATAAGGTATTTAGATGAAGAAAAGGGCGTTTTTATTTTAAAGCATTTTTTTTCTTGTAGTAAAAGAACTATTTACGCATAGTTTTGAGTGCATCTTATATGTTATCTTATATTATATTTAATTTAATTTAAGAGTAAATAACTATATATGCAACTTATTAATAAAAATTAAGATAAATTATTTAATACAACACAAAAACAAAAATTATAAAAAGGGTCCTTGTGGTAAGGTTTCTAGGATGCTGGCAGCATTACCGCGCTGGATAGCGATGCTTATACGCTGAGCAAGGTAGCTGCCAGCTCTTAGGTCACCACTGATGTCAACTAGCCTCTTGGAAATCTCTTTGAAAAAAGAGATAGCGTTGGGACCCCACGAACCCAGTGTTTCGACTCCAAACGGTACAAAGTGGTACCGGGAGTCGATTTGCCTGTACTTGTTCTTTTTAAAGTTTTCGGCACTTGTCGCAGCCAAACCAGCATCACGGCTTGTCCCGGGCAGATGAGAGGCTGCAAGTGTGTCGACACAGGTAGCGTCCCACACAAGAGCCCGACCCATCCGCCAAGG
Source organism: Pyrausta nigrata (assembly GCA_949316185.1). NCBI lineage: Eukaryota > Metazoa > Arthropoda > Insecta > Lepidoptera > Crambidae > Pyrausta > Pyrausta nigrata. Next base: position 12,042,206 of record OX438947.1, on the reverse strand, counting down.
AACAAGTGACATCCCGTCTGGTCTCCTGCCATTATCACGCGCGATACCGTTCGGCTCGAGTAAAGCCGGCACGTTGATAGAGGCAAGAGACCGACGGATGATGTCGTTGATGCTGGCATGACGCGAAAAGCGGCCTGCACTTTTAGTACAGGAGAGTCCGTGATGTCCCAACGAGCCGACATCAGAACCACAAGGACATCTGTGTGGAAGGCAAACCTCAGCACCAACACGCAGACCTATCGCGACTCGTAGAGTTTCTGAGTCCAAAGGGGTTCCCACGTTGGCCGAAGGATAGGCCTGAAGCCAGTATCCTGCTTCCTTGGTAGAAACTGCTTTTAGTCTGGCTAGATCCGCGTTGTCAGTGCTACTGTCAATAAGACTTTTCAAAATAGACTCACAAGAAATTTGGTCCCAACTCCTTTGAATTTTAAGATCTGAAGGGAATTTATTCGCATATGCTATATGCCAAGCATTTCTAGCCTCGTCCAGGCACGCCACTTCGAAGTTTGCAGTAGAAGGCTGCAGGATACTTGCAACGAGAGTGGACGTGTTGTAAGATGAGGATAGAAAGGCAGGTAAGAAGACAGTGAAAATTTTGCGTGTCCCAATCCCACCAAAACGGATAGGAAGGGACGCTTGATCCCAAGACCGTTCCAAAACACGAATGTTCAGAATCATTTCCAAATGTGTTTTAACAAGATTGTCTAAATTATTAGTCAAATTTTGGAATTTCCAAATAGGACAGCATCGAATAAGATAATTAAATTTAGGAACTAAAAGACAGGATTTTAGTATAAAAAGAGCCGAATGAGCGTTGATTTCCAAAAGGCGGTCTGAACATTCATTAAATTTAGTTACTAATTTTTGAAAATGAGGGGGTATTGCATTATCGAAGTTGGGAGAGCCTAGAAGATGGAGGGTTGAGTCTGTGAGGATCTTAATATTGGGGGCCAAACTATGAAATTTAAATTTAAGAGTTAAAATTATGTGTGTCATTTGTAAATGTTCAGATAAAGTGTCCATTTAAGAGTTTACGAATGTCTTACCAACAGTGTTTCATACGATGCTGTATTTATTTTATTTTGTACATAGTTGATAATGATAAGGAATAAATCGGACCCTATTTACTTTATTAAAGTTAATGGTCGTTGTGGATATTTGATATTTATAGCATGAATAGGGCACGGATGCAGATGTGCAAACAATGTTGAATATACTATTTAAACCAAATAAATATCAGGGTCCAGGAATACAGCGAAATATGGTACCTTATCCAGTAAGAATTATGCGCGGCACACAAAATGCAACGACGCGACGCCCATTTAGCGTATATTGTCATAGAGAGAATGCTCCAATCTTTCAAAAAATTGAAAATCATGTTGAATCATGTCTATCTTCTTCTGGATACCTGTCATGGCAACGGTTTAATGTTAGTGTAAGCTTGAGTTATCAAGCAAGACAGGCTGACTTGTGCCCGCAATTTTAAATCGATCCATGATACGCAAATACCCGGGCTTGGTTTGAATCTGAGATGCATTGGATAATGGATGGTTATTATTTTCCGGCGTTAAGGATTGGCTGTACACGTTCGGCTATGTTACATGCTTTAAATGCGGTTTTGAGGTCAAACTCCTATTTGCTTTAAACTCAAATAGGTCGGAGTACAAAAGAGTGGTAATGGAGGGCTATCGTCCGAAGTAAAGTAATTGTTATAAAGATTTGTATAGCTCATTTTCTGCGTTGCGTAATCTTTCACAAATGGGCGAATTTTTGCAGCACTTAACTTTTGAGATCAACAATGAATTTGTATAACAATAAAGCTAATGTGTCAAGAATGAGGCAATATAAATTGCATTTTTCCCAATATTGTTCGCTGCAAAAAAAAATATACTCAATACATTACGAAGTTAATTAATTTGTTTTTATATCACTTAATAGTAGGTTGATAATAAATACAAAATAAAGCACCATAATGGCACGTTTTCTTTATAATTTCTTCGGTTTATGTTAGCAAAGCGCATTATAAACACTTGACTGAATTCGTTAATATTTCCAAAAAATTCAATATCTTATCCTTTGAACTTAAGCCTGCATCACTGCACCAAAATCAATCTAAGTCGATCGTGTCAAAATAATTACACTCCACTCATTTACCGAAACCCCAGATGCTGTATCATTGACATCTGCATTCGTTCACGAATTTAATGATCCCTAAGGCGCTATAACTAAACAGCGAACATGTTCCAAATTTGAAAGAGCAAATCGTTCGCTTCACAACGGAAATAGAGACACATGATCCCTAGGGATGTGGAAAAAAACGCAAAAGAGAAACACATGACCTCATTTGTCGAGGCGGTAGAATTATTTATTACGTTTGATACTTTTGCGCGTCGCCTCACTCTTTGTCTTTCGATTGTGATTTCAATACGTTCCGTTTGGTTTTAACAAGGATTTGATGTAACGTTTTGCGTGTTTGTTAGATGTTTGTTTTTGACGTGTGAAAAGGTGAACTAATTGCTTACTCTGTAGTTCAGAGATTTTTTGATTCGAAAAACTCTTTCAAAGTTGGTTCATTTTCGCATGGTCATTTTATATTTTATAAAATGACAAAATGCATTCAAAATCAATAGTTTGTATTATTATTAGAAGCGACAATAAATTCATATTAATTGAACTCAGCACTCACAAGTTTTTTTTTACCAAAATGTGGGAATTCCATCTTCTCTCCCCTCAGATTTTAAAATCGATATTTATCTTTAAAACTTTTACAACTGCACTTTACATTTCTACGTCAGATGGCAGTCGTGCGCGTGCATCAGTTATGGTTTAGAAGCATTTTCAATATCTATACATTCCTAACGTTACGAGCGACTTCCTGACTTGTGCCCAAAGTTTTAAGAGTCATTGTTGTAAATTAAAAAAGTGATTTGTTGAAATATTTGTACGCGTTTGCCAGATGCGTGTGCGCAGACCGACGACTAATGACACTGCGGCGACGATGTAAATACTCGTCAGAGGCTGTCAAAGTCATCACGCAGTTTCGGTAGAAAAAAAGATGAAAAATCAGCTTGTTAGTGGGAAGGAAAAGCAATTACAACTTTTGAGTAGTGTTAAAATGAAACATTTCGTAAAAAGTGGTTGGGAGAATACACTTACATTTACTTTGTGTGAAGCTCAAGTGGATTATACATAATAATAAAACCAATCAAGTAGTTATAATTAAGATCGATTCTGTTAATGTTACTTATTTACTATTTTTCAGTTTTAAAACTATGCTAACTAAATCGATTCACACACTTTTAACTAAATCTAGACTTATCGTAATGATGATCTTTACCTATGGATGTTAAGTTATTAAGTTTGTTTGTCGGAAGTAATCTCTCGAACAACTTAAACGATTTTGAATATACTTTCTTTGTTTTTATTTCCTTCGTATTCAGTGAATGACTAAGGTCATATATATTTTTTTAATTGTTAGGGTCCGTTTTGTTTTTCTTTTAATCTTTATATTGCATCCGAGTTTGCTAGTAATTTATAAGACCACCCATCCTTTTTCAGCCAGATTACAAATCAAATACTCAAGTACATAACATTACAATCTACAGATTGTAATGTTGTTTGTAACTCTTTACCACAGTATAGTTACACGCTCGCAAAATTAGATTGAGACCAGAGCGTATAAATCCCCAGAACGGTTCAACATTTTTTTCTGTGTACCAAAAAAATTCGCTAAAACCTCGTATGTAAGTGGAAGTTATTCTTTGTTTGCTGCACTGTCGTCGCCACTTTCATGCCATTAGCGAAAGTAAATCCAGTATTCTCTAGATTTCTTTCAGAAAAGGGTTGGAATTTATTTTCACAAGCTTTTATGGAAATGTGACGTTATTCATATGTTATTACCGTTTTTTCGGTATTATTTACTTAGATCTCTTTATCCTTGTACAATGTTTTTGTAGGCTCTTCGTGGTTTGTATTTCAATGAAAGAATTATACTGCCTACTTTATAAAAATACCTGTTCTTATTAACAAACTTGTTATTTCAATAGTGTTTTTTCAATTTTTGTACCTTGATGAAATAATGATATCGTCGCACCTTATGTGTATTTTTATGTATATTATGTAACCTACTTCAAAAGTAACGTTTTCAGCCAAATCCAGTACTAAAATAAATAGACGCCGAAAATAAAAGCCCAATTCTGCAACAAAACATTTAATGTTAACAGGTGAACTTTCCTTAGAAAGCTTACCAAATATTTACAAGCCTCAAGTGGCTTAAAACAAATTCTCCAATAATCTTGGCCCGACTTTGTGCCACTGTTTGCCTGGTTCTGCTGCCCTCCCTTCGCTTGTATTTTGTGGAGCGCCACTCAGATCGTGTTTGATTTCGCCAAACATGAAGCGTCTGTAAACATTTAAGAAACGTATCGTGTTACTTGGTTCCTCTTGTTGTCATCGCTTCGACTTTAGGGGTTGAAGGTATTGCGAAACTATTTTGTCTGATAATATTCTCTTTATTCGTAAATGTGAGGAACTCAAAGGTTTATTAAGACCTAAAACATTACATAATTTTACTGACGCGGATTTACAACACTCGAAAATGTTGACAGGCTTTGCCTACGTCTGAGTGACTGAGTGGTTTAGACAAACGTTCAGTTCCCATTGTAAATATCAGTTCGATTCCGCCTAAAGGTGCATTATCTGATTATCATTATTAATATACTTACATGCAGAATACCGAAACCGTGATTGTTGTACATAAATAAATTTCTAATTTAAAAATGCAAGTTTTACATGCTTATAAATGGATTAAATAGATGTTTTGTCTTTAAGCTTTAAACTCTTAGGTTGTGATGCACTACCTTATTTTAACAGTAACTATAACATCCAGTGTTTTTCGTATTGATTTAACAGACATTTTTGATGTCTGTAATAGTTAAATTAAGATGGTGCAACCCAGCTTAAGCTTTTCTACTTTACCCATTATTTGAAACAAGCTTGACACTTTATCGCTACTGATTGTTTGTTTGGGGCAATGTAGTTATTCGGTTTGCGAAAAAAATTGCCTGTGATAAAGAATATAACTGAATGTTCCCATGTTTTGTCTCATAGAATCTCTTCCCAAGTCATGCACCATACAATCTCAAGCCCGTGGCCAACATGTGTTATCAATCGGAATATAAAGTCGGTGTTTTTGAACGCTTGCTTTATGACTTCAACAGACAGACACACAGTCGTAAACTGTAGGGAGGCTTATTGGAACCATTCGTGATCAACCAAGCATCAAACACGGTCGGTCTTAATTAGAGGAAATATAATCTGTGGGGAAAGGAAATAGCTCCAGAACAGAAGGATGGAATTTATTTTTACCAGATTTCAGGATATTGGCTATTAGTTAGAAAGATAAGGATTAGATAATTGGAAACATTACGCTTTACGTATGGAAGGAACTTAAAAGTAGCATCCGTATGAGTGTTCTGTGCTTAAAAAAAAAGGTACATTTTAAAATAATTTTAAGGGCGCTATCATATTTTTAACAGAAAAGCAGTTCTTAGCAAATACTTGTTATATATTTAAACTGTCAACTCAACAATCGATGAATCAATAATTATTGGTTGACAATTTATTCCCTCAGCATATTGCTGCAATCAGTAAATTATCCATGATTTTTTTTATTAAGATACGTTTAAACCAACTCGGTAAACGGTGAAATCAAGTGCCTCAGTAAAAGATGATTACGAAACAATTTCGAAATCTTTTTTCTTCGCTGCTAACCACTGGTTTCGCTGCTCAATTGGCAAGGGTCTGAATTATGCCGGCCGTAATAAGTTATCCTTTCCCGATACGGTTACTGTATTATTAACGTCACAACATTGATATAGAGCCGCTTCCCGCAGCCTGCCTTCAGAAAACACGTAGCAATCATCATTACGAATCAATCGTCGAAGGCAGATGTGTAACAGTTACACTTCATCAGTTGTCCACGAAATTTCCATCAAAAATGGCATTTGTACAAAAACGTTCGAGCTAAAACAAACCTTGTCCCCGACTACCACGTTTCGAATTCAGATATTTTTTTAAATCTGGCGGTTGGAGCACGCAAAGGGTTAAGCTCAACTGGCTATCTCGACGTCATCGAGTGGATTCCTATATTTAGAATGTCACTTAATCGCGCACAATTTTGCAGGTAATACCGTGCATTGTATACGAGCACTCAGAGGAAAATGTTCGACTGAACAGAAAATTTGACGGTTGTTTTGCACATTGAGCATTTGAACGATTCAACACACGTAAATTAGAGATATGGACTGTGGTGAGGGGTTTCGTACTGAGGGATTGTAATGAACTTACTGTCAGAAAATAAAAATAAAATTTTATCTACTTATGTAGAAGAAAGGTGGAATGAAATCAAAAACATAATGGTCAAAAGCGCAGAAGAGACGATAAAAAAAGAGAAGCTGATTCCGAGGAAAAACTGGCTTAGCCCAGAAATTATAGCGCTAATGCTTGAGAGAAGAGAATTAAGAAACAAGACGGATGATGTCAAGGCAAAGGAGAACGGAAAATTAACAAACAAAATAACACGACTGTGCAGGGAAGCGAAAGAAAAACATACGGAAGAGAAATGCAATAAAATAGAGTTTATGATGAAACGGGGGAAAATGGAAAAAGCCTACAATATAATTAAACAAATGGACAAGAAACATAAGAGACGAAGTACAGCTGTATTAGATAAAGAAGGGAAAATACTAATGGACTCTAAAAAAATTGTTAAAAGATGGATAGTGTATATAGAAGAGCTTTATTCAGGAGAAGGGATGTCAGAAAGCTATATGGAAAAAGAAGAAGATGTAGATACTTTAGAACTGGGACCTCTGATATTGAAAGAAGAATTCAAAATAGCTTTGAAATGTATTCAAAACGGGAAAACAGCAGGAGTTGATAATATTTATATTGAGATGGTTAAATATGCAGCTTGCAATCAGTTGAAAGAGGAAATTTTTAATTTAATTCAAGAAATGTATAAAACAGGCAAAATACCTCAAGATTTTAATTTAAGCAAGACTGTAACACTACCGAAAAAAGCAAACACACTCAAATGCGAAGAACATAGAACACTAAGTATTATTTCACAGGCAAGTAAAATTTTAATAAAAATAATTCAGAACAGAATAATACCGTTAACAGAGTGCTTTTTGGGACCGGATCAATATGGGTTTCGGCAAGAGAAGGGAACCAGAGAAGCGATACTAGCTTTGAGATTGGTAATAGACAGGAGACTGGATTTTGACATGGACACACATGTAGCTTTTATCGACTTAGAAAAGGCGTTCGATAAGGTCAATTTTTTCTTAGAATGTGCGATACGCAGAATAACGGAATCAAAAAAGGGGGGCGTCAAAATTAATGGGGACGTATTAAAATTTATTCATTTTGCCGACGATATTGCAGCCATTGCAGAAAACAGATTGGAGTTGGAAGAACTGGTTACAGAAATTGACACTATTTTTAAAGAATTTGGTCTCAAAATTAACATAAATAAAACAAAAACACTAATTGCTTCTAAAAAGGAAAAATATAGCCCTATTTCAATAAATAACACAAAAATAGAACAGGTTAAAACCTTCAAATGACTCCAGATGTACACCAGATATAAAAGCAAGGATAGCGATGGCGAGACAAGCTTATAATGCAAAAAAGCACCTGCTCAAGGCTAGAATATCAAGCAGAGTTCGCAAAAAACTTGTTAAAGTGTACATTTGGAGTATAGCACTCTATGGATGTGAAGCGTGGACATTGACAAAGAGGGACAGAGAGAGACTGGAAGCCTTCGAGATGTGGTGCTGGAGGAGAATGGAGCGTATAAGTTGGACGGAGAAGAAAACAAATAAAGAAGTTTTGTCTATGGTTAGGGAAAAAAGGAGATTCATGGAAACAATAGAGTGTAGGAGGGGACGAATGTTAGGCCACCTGATTCGACACGACAATTTAATTAAAACGATAATAGAAGGAAGAATAGAAGGAAAAAGGAAGCGAGGAAGACCAAGAATAAGCTACATGCAGCAAATAAAAGAAAAGATAAATGTCGGGTCGTATCAGGAGGTTAAGAGAAGGGCGGAAAGCAGAGAGGAATGGAAAAAACTCCACCGACAAGAGCCTAGCTCTTAAATTTGATGATGATGATGTATGTATGAATATAGTTGATTTACAATAATACGAATTGCAATTAGGGAGTGCCTATTCCGCAGAAGCTAAGAGCACTTTAAGCTTTCTATGACCACTCAAACCTTATTGTTTATTTTACCGAACTGACCCCACGTTTCCATTAAAGTTAAAATAAACCTTCAATGACCCTTCTACTAGCGAAATTTAATAATCATCATCGACTGAAATGAAATAATTTAAAAACTCGATGTATAAGGCCTTTAATGACCATAGATAAAACTTTGACAATATTTACAGTTGATATCTTTAACAGGACTACCGTAACTTGTAATGATAAAACAACGCAACCAATAAAAAGATTATCTAAAAACAATTAGAACGTATAGCGCGAGCGCCAAAGTGCCCAATAAAGCAATTTGTCATTCGCGATAACGCTGTTTGAAAACGTTAAATCAGTGAATAAAGTAATCTCGCGCTCCCCAATCAAGATTTCTCAAGGTACGGCTCGATTTGTTCTTTGTCGTATCTACAAAGCTTAAACAAAAGAAGCAGTTTAAATTAATAGAGCTAATTTTTGACTATTGCTGAAAGCTAATGACGATATCCAGCTACAGTAGGTAGTACTGTTAGCTGGATATCGACGAGTACGCACAGACCTATTGTCTGGCGACGCACATCAAACAAAACTACATTTTTGTACTCTTCTGACCAAAACTAATGCCTGGGAGCTTTTGTTTAAATCAATTCGACCTACTACAGTTTTATTATATGTATAGAAAACAACTTGGGTGAGAACTGAAAAAGGTGCAAATGTTATTTTGATAGTATCAAAACATTGTTTTAATCGTTAAGTGTAACGTTTTTGTATCGTTGTTGGTGAAATTTATATTTGTTTGACATCTAAAAGCGACAGTAAGAAAAGTGACAGTGCTGCTATCACTTGTAAATATCGATTTACTTTTTTTCTTTTTGATGCCGGTGTATGTGCAGTAAGATATTAATAGATTCTAACGATACCTACCTACTATTTATTGTAGGAGTCAGATGTTTAACGTAAAATGGCTTATTTAGTTAGGTTTTGTCCTCGATTTGCTCTTCACCGGATTGTAACTTAATACTTTGGCGCCGCCACATCGTTTTGTAGATATCAACCGGCTGTCATTATGACAAAGTGTTTACAAACTGCAGCAACTTTATTTGGCTCTCGGTCATATTTTATACCGAGATTGAGTGCGCCACGGCTTTGTAAGAAATGAACTGCATTCATTTTAATGAAGTTCATTAATAGTTTTCTATTTATGGAGTGAGCGTTGGTGTAAGGGAGTTTTAATTACATTACACAAAAATATACCCACCGGTACATATCGTAAGTTTTTACTCTTTCGTACTTATATTGTTGCTCAGATTAAATAGGTAAGTAGTTTTAATGCATATCTTTTCACATCCAATTGGTACTCCTATCCTGCTACCATCATCCAATTCAATGACAAAAATATAGTAGAAATTGTGACTCTTTATAATTTAAAATCACGTTTTAAATATTTTTATTGTACCTGAAAATCATGGACACTCGAGTTCTTTTTAGAAAAAATAAAGATATAAAAGTTAAAAAAACATCGCAATAAAATACTGGCTGGTTTGTCACGCCAAAATGATTAGGCCAGCAAATGATTTCTATTGAATAAAGAGATTACAAAGGTTTGCCGTCGTGCGTACCTTTTTCATCCTGACAGACAATGGCGGACTTAGATGTGGTCTTTACTGCAGTGAGACGTACTTATATCGAACCAGGATAAGCCGGTGCAAAAAAAAACTTCTCTCCGAAAGTAATCTCATTTGTGTTTACTATTATTGTTTTACTTTGATGAATTTGTTCCCGATCCAAATGTTAAATCGTTGTGCGTTTTGTTTTATTACAGACTTTGAGTATTTATCTACTCGTACAAGTGGACGAAGTCAGGTAAATAGTTTTGTTTTTATAAGTCCTTTATTTATACCCATTTTTGGGGCTGCTTTTTATTTATTATTTATTCATAAAAACAAATACATGTGTGACCTATATATCTATCGCCAAACTGCTGCGGCACATTTGTTGGCGAAAATGCATATACAAACATATCACATGTGCAACTATACGCTTATATTACTTATGCAATAGTCCAATGATAGGACTATGGGAAACCATTATGTAGGAAGGTACATAATAGCTTGCCACATCCTACTCTTCAATATTTTTATGGAAGGCAGCAAGCATTACATTTTTAAGTTTTGATTTGAAGACATGTAATGTCATGCCTTCTACATCATAGTCTAAATGTTATTAAATATTGTAGGTATTAAGTACTTGTTCTTTTACCAAAATAATTAGTTACCGGAATGAATAATTTAAAATATTATATATTTTCTTGTGCGTTTTATTTTTATTTTTTAAGACAAGTATTTATAAAGAAGACGATAAGGTAATGTGGTTGTATTCTCATTTTTTTAATTTAATTTTCTGGATGGACTATTTTTATTTCATTTTAAATTTTCTTGTTACTTTAAAAACATCTCATTTAAAATTTTTCCAAAAAAATTTAAACGAAATGTAGAAAGAATGACAGATTTGAAATCTGTACTTGTCGTAAAAATTTTAAATCAGTCTTATATTTCCTATTTATTTCTAAATATGCTTAAAAGCCGCTACTTAGCAAAACATCTTTACATTTACGTCCGCAGTAATCCATTTTATCTTTGTTTTCATTGTTTTGTTCTTTAATGAATTGGTTAGGCTTCCTCTTATTTGTTTAGGCTGAGGTCATTCTGTTTGCTTTAGAAGTGCACCAGGGGAGAGTAGGGTTAGTTGTATGCGGTGGGCGTTGCAAGGGGACCTTAGATTTATAGAGCTTGTTTTGCAATGGGGTTTCAGTTGTATCTCTTTTGAGATCGATAACGTAATGGAACAGCCCCATAAGCACCCATAAAACCAATTTCCATATCGATGTGACAAGGAGAATTGGCTGCTTGAAATCGTGGTCTTTGTGATTGATGGGTTTTTGTTTTGGAGCCTCTATTAAGGCGGTCCTGCATGAAATTGAGAAAATTAACGTATTTCATAATCACTTGTACGATGAGCTGAATTAGTTAAATACCTTATTTACGTTAGCCTAACCATTGCACAAGGTCCTGGTCTTGTTGAATTTGGAAACAAATTCTTTATGATATAATAAACATGACTTGTAGCTAATGATATCTAAGAGCATTTTTTTCGAAAACTTGGTGATTTTTACGCATGGAACAATAAATTGTACATGGAAATGATTGTATTGATATTCACAGGTCCCCATCTATTTAATATACACGAATAAAATATAAATAAGAAAATATGATCAATTTTCAGTTTTTAACACAAATGTCTGATGGTTTTGCGCATTGCGGAGAATAAAACTATTGTTCCAATTAAATCATCAAGTCTAAAACTTTAAAGCAAATGGATCTATTTACTAATACTAATAAGTTCGATTCTGTTTGAAGATCGTTTAGTCTTACTCGACTTGCTTCGCGCTGCACCCTCTTAAGAAAACATTATTAAAGAACAGTTTAGGTACCTACGTATTCCAAAGAAAGGTTACAGGTAATTTACTGGGCAGGTTTCTTTTTATCTTTCTATTGAATTAAACCCTTTTTTATACTTTTCTAATAGGCATACATAACGTTTTGTTCCATAGTTTTAGAGCATAGTTTCACCTCCACTTATGGTTGGGATGAAGTCTACGAGTATAAAGCTAGTAGGTATATCCTACAACTTTTCTTGACCAGATGTTTATCTTTTTGTAAGTAATGACTGATTATTTGGACCCATCTAGCCATACGTGGGTGATATCGGTGTCGGGAAAGAAACTACGACTTTAAATGTATACTATAATTCTAGTTTAATGCATTCAAGTAGGTACCAACAATTCTAAAACGCTCAAAGTGAATACAAAAGCAACTCGATTCTTTGTTTAACGTTCAAAAACCAACGACGATCTCATTATGAGAAGAAACTTTTTGGTGTAATAAAAAGAAAAGTTCCGTAGATAGAAAAGCAATGTTAACATTCCATACGATGTTAGAGACCATTACGATCACTAACAAGGCGATTCCCGGAAGCTATAATACTCTGTTACTTTGTGAAATTAGGTTGTTATTTCGGGGATCCGTCACAAAAAATAAATAGCGAACCCTTAAAACTCTTATGCCTAATTTCACCACCTCTGAATAGCTTACTTGATGAATTGTTTGAGATATTTTATATGAAAAATATGTCAATTTAGTTTTCAAGTAAGCTACTCAGAACTTATTCAGAGGTGGTGAAATAGGCCCTTATGATAGTTATAGAATCCAATTAATTTAATTGCAGCTTAAAAACTAAAACGCTAGTACATTTTTTGTGGCAAAGGTTAGTCTATTATATTTTAAATTTGAGTATTTCTGGCAAGAACATAACCAACTGCTGTCAATGCCTTTTCTGAGCAAGAACATACTGTAATATAGGGTGAAACATGCACTTGGTGCATCCAATTAATTTTGGCACCTTTATTTTTAAATTATATAGCGCTTATCATCGCTTCTTAACGACAAATAGTTTGCAAGGAATAAAAATATTTCTTTAAACTCTGTTACAGTATAAGTTGTTAAAATCACAAGTTAAACGAAAAAAGACTGAAAATATTTCGTACGGAACCTACTACATACACCAAAACGTCACACGCACGACCATATTTTATTAGTGGAACCCTTAATTAGAACGTCCAGTTTTCAACAGAGTTATGAAAAATAGCTTTCCGTGGTTTTTCTTATGATCAATCGTTAGCGATGATGGTTTTGTCTCCTAATTAAATATAAATAGATGTGATTCTAGGTGCTTGTGGCGCAGTGGCGGCAGCGCTTTGGTAGTGATACCAAAAGTTAAGCAACCCACGGCGCGGTCGTGATTGGATGGGTGACCATTTCGACCATTTAAGTGACGTCCATGACAAGCATCTCCGTGCTTCGGAAGGCACGTTAAGCAGTTGGTCCCGGCTAATATCTGTGGTATTAGTCGTTAAGCCTAGTCAGAGGCCCTAGGGCGGCTTGATAACTTCTGACAGTAAGGTTTGTCACTTGCCTTACATACACCCCTCCACCAATCCGCACTGAGCCCATGTGGTGAAGTATGGCTCGTTCCTCCTCATAGTTGAGGTGAGGCCTTTTCCCAGCAGTGGGATCTAATAGGCTGACTTATTTTATTTTTATATAGATGTGATTCCGCTTTTGACTCAACGGTCGGTTGATGTTGTTTTATAGTCGATGTCGTTCGTGAAAGAAGAGCTGTATTAAACGGTTATTAGCTCCTTTATCGTAAAAAGTTCTGGTACAAATTTTATGGATATTCATAAACGAATTACTACTTTTATTGAGTCCTATCATATCACTCTCTACAAAAAAGACACTAAGCTTGTTTGTCATGTAAGAAAATTATTAATTTGATGCTTTAGCCTGGAGTTCACCAACACATTTTATTTTAAATCTGCCAGTTGAGCATTATTTGACATAGGTATTTTGTAAGGAAAATCTGTCAAATTAACCGTTAATCGAGTTTTAACCGCTGTTTAGTATGTTGGTGAACCCGGGACTTAGCGTGAAGCTCACCAACACACGTTTAATTTTGAAACAGCGATTAAGATATTATTTGACATATTTTGTATGAAAATTGTGTTTGAAAATTTTGTATGAAAATTTAACGGCTGTTTAAAAATTGGTGACCTCTGGTCTAGTAAAACTAGCTAATTTACACTTAGAAAAAGAACTTTTCTTTTTGGTTTCGCCGCAGTTGGATATTAATAAGCAAAAGGACGATGATTTTATTTAAGTGGAGCGTCTCAGACTTAAACTCCAAACTATTTCTCCTTCAAATTTTAACTAGATCCAGGCCAATAAGTTAATAGCGCTACAATTGAACTGAGTCGCATATTTCTCAAATCTATGGCCATACAAACTCATCTAGATCAAATTCTCAGTCAACGGAATGTGATCTTACGCCACTCGAAGTTCTCACACTAATGCGCTAATAAAACCGTTGTTTACATAACATTGGGTAAACTATTCATAGACATCGGTGTCATTAAGCCAGTGATTCTGTGAATTCGTTTGGCTGACACCTCTAACGACCTGCATGCATCTCGGAATGCAGTGATGTACGCACCTTTGTCAAGTGTCGATAGTAAGATTGTCGATATTAAAAAGGTAAAAACTTACGTCGATAATAACTGTCGTGTCGTTTCCAACACGATTTAACTACTGTGGATGACAGACCTCTTTAAGGATTAATATATTCATTGACTGTGTCACTGAATTAAAAAGTTATAGTTTTATTATATTTTTATAACTTAAGCAATTATTTTGCAAGTTGGTAAGAGCACTCGCCCGGATAGCGAAGGGACGTGGGTTCGAGTCCCACCGGATGACACAGTCGATTAATTTTTGTAAGTGAAATTTGATTTAAGTTATAGTTTTTGTTTGCTGTCTATTCTAGTGTCTTTCAGTTGTGTTTGTATATCTTATTTCTCAGTCTTATTTATAAATATATTTTTTATTTATTATTCTTCGGGGGTTTCCTTTCCTGTCCGCCACAACGACAATATGAACTCTCGATCAAACAATATAATTACCTACCTAACAAAGAAAAATGCTTTTGTCCTCTACTAGAACAAAATATTAAAATATTGTTTAAGTAATAGTGTTTATGAGACTGCCAAACGCAGAGGGTGACTAAAAACAAGATTATGGTCGAAAAAGACATACATGTGACCCTGCAATATCTTCGTACACAAAACGTCCAATAGGGCAAAGGGGAAGAAAAACTAAGAATCCAAGCTCCGCCATCAAATGGGATTAGTAATGTCCAGTAGTGAGAGAGAGAAGGGTATTTATGAGACTGTATACTCAATATCGGAAAGTAAAATTGCTTCTAAAATCTACGTTTTTTAGAACGCGCCGTCAGAGGAACATCCCACAGCGCAATCTTGCGAGTAAACAAAAAAAAACTGAACTCTTTACAATTCTGCAAAGATTGTAGAAGTAACCGTAGTATCTACGTCTCGTGTCTAGTCTATTTATAAAATAAAAAAAGTGCATAAATGCTTGGCTTTTCTATCGATAGTATGCAGATTTTACATCACTATACAGTGTCGACATTTGGCCCAAGCAAGCCAAATTAGGCGAGCTCATTTTGAACATAAACACAAATTTAGTTCACCTCGTTAAGTTACAATAAACGAACGAGAGCGAGATAACGAATGCTGATAACGTGATAAGTAGTATAAGTTAAAAAACTAGAGCGATCACTATGTTTAGAAAGTTTTTCGATCGTAAAGCAAAGACGGCAGAGACACGTAAAAGAGTAAGCTACTTAATCAATTTGAATTTCGCTCACAAAAATTAATTGACTATGTCATCCGGTGGGATTAATTTATGTGAGCGAAATTCAAATTGATTTCGTAAAAACTTGCAAAATAATTGCTTAAGTTATAAAAATAATTATAAGTAAGCTACTTGCTTTGATCATTTAAATGCTCACATATTATTTTTTCGAAATTTTTAATATTAATAATGCCAATGCGTAGATGTTTCAGTTTTCCGTGACCCAGCCCTTCACCATAATATAAATAAATAATTACTGGACAACATCACATATTGTAAAATCCTAAAAAAGTAGTCTAAATACTTGTGTTATAGAAATCTAAAACAACGGTGCTATCACAACACCCAGACGCGAGACAATATAGAAAATAAGAATTCATATATTGACCCGACCGAGGATCGAACCCGGGACTTCAGAGATGGCGACACCTTGTAAATCAATATGCGAGCCACTCGGCTACCTACGGTGGAACTAAACTAGTTATTGGCAAAATACTTAAAATACAAATAACATGACAGCTAAAATCGGTTTAGTTTTCACAATGTTACTTTATTTAAAAGCAAATTTTTATAACACTTCCTGCTGTTGACTGTTCGTGATCCCACGTCAGAATATAACTAGACTTTAAATTTTTATGGTAATTTAAGTTGCATGTTCTTGAACAAAACGTGAAATTGATCATGCAATGCGAAATGTATGCAGGTACAAGTTTTCTGGAATTCAGAAATGAACCGAAGGTTTCCTAGTTAAGTTTTGTAAAGGATAAATACAAAAAAAAATGAAACGAACAGTTGAATACTGGTAAAATCTATGTAAAAAGAAGCTGAAGGTATGTGAATTGGTAATGTTTTACTCGGCTCTTTTTGTACAAATACTGTCATTTGTATTTTGAACCTACATTAAAATATCTGAATACAAACCATAGTTATTATCAAGCCACCTAATTACACTTTCGTTTCCAATTTGTAAGAACAAAAGAATTCCAGAGCAAATACGTATAAATTCCCTTTAACTTGACAAAAATTTTGGGGAATTCTACGTTGCTGTGTATCGTCATTCGCGATAATTAGGACTTGGCAGTCTCCGGTTGCAAAAGGAAAAAGCATACACTCATTCCATCTAGTCGGTCAGTTTTTATAGGTTCCTTATAATTTTGTAAATGCAATATTCTGTGCCGGATAGCGCCGAAGTGATAACCTTTGGGGTTTAAAGTTTCTAGATTGGAGACATTTGATCAAAAGTGCAGCGTAGGATCTCTACCGCAACATGGGCGGACTTTGTATAAGTCGCAAAATCGCGCTGGATGCAGTTTACTTGCAATTGATCACGATCCATTCTAAGGTCTAGATGCATATTTTGGGCATAGTCTTGCTAGCATTTTTATTTCTTATATTTTTTCTGATTGAAAAAATACTGACTGACTTTTACCTGTTTTGTGTCTTTATTAATAAATAAAAAAACTAATTGGTCACATTGGAAATTAATGTGGACGAGGCCTATGTTTAGTTTATCTGTGTTAAAGAATTCTACATATTTACGTTCAGGTACAGTTTGGTATAAAATAACATTGGTATTCTAATTCTAACTTAAAAATACTTCAAAAGTCCATTCGTTTTGAGACTGCTACAATCCTACAGATAAGACATATACACACGTAAATGAGTAAAAATAAAGAAACCATTTATAAGGTTTTACTAGTGTTGAATAAGCATTCGTGACACTTCTAGTATTTTATCTTTCACATAACGCGACAGTCCCGGGTAATATCTCTTTGTGTCCAAAAGGTTTTGTCTTATTCAATTTCATACTGCCTACCAATTATGTGCCTTCTACGGCAATTAAGTCAGCGCCTGGTAATACGACTTGATATGAGAATTGTATGAAGCTTATTTTATATTGTTTTATTTTTAAAAGACATTTATTTGTTTTACAAGTTCTTTTTTACCGCTTTTATATTTGTTTGTTGTTGAAACGGCAGATAGTAGGAAACAAGATTCAGGGCAATACTTATGTTGAAACTGAAATGAATGATCATATGGTATACTGAGTATCATACACTATTCCTAATTTCTTGTAGTATGTAGTTAGCTGTCTAGTATTCAAAGATACGTATGAAGCTAGTAATAAGATAACTTTGAAGTAAACGTCTAAGCCTAGAGTTCACCAAGACATGTTTAATTTTGAATCAGCCGGTAAACCGGCTACATATACAAAATATAAAATATTTTGTATAGGGATTCTGCCAAATTAACCCTCAATCGACGTTTACCGGCACGAGGAAGTTTAAAAGTTGGTGAACTCGGGTCTAAGAGTGGAGCCACTTGTGACATGGAAAGTTATTACCTTATAAAAAAACTATATTTTTTTTGGTTCAATTATTTTAACCAGTTTCTAAATCGATATGAAACCATGACCTAAAATTGTTTTAACAGTCGGTTCATTCACAAACCTTGCGCTAGGGCCACAATAGAATTTAAGGGTTTCCGTGACGAAACAATAATTATATTTAATAATTATCTTATCAAAGACGGGTAATTTGTTTTGCTTGATTCAATATTCCCGTAATTGGGTTAGTCGTCAAATGCCTTATTGATCAAAGGCCAAAGAAATAATGGTGTTCACGGCAATTTAAGAATTTTAATAGGTTTTTCGCTGCCGGCGGTGAGTTATTTTTGAAGGTGCTGACATCGATAGCTTTTTGAGTAATTCATAATCGATTTAGGTGTAGATAATTCTGTTTTACAATGTTTTGAATGGAGCCTTGTATTCTGATCTGCTAGTGACTAATGATTAGTTTACTTCAATCTCAAAAAGTTTTGAGGCATCGAACTACATTCGAGATAATTTGAGATACAATTTCAATTGCGAATGGCATCGATATTTAGAACTTAAAACTACGTATTTACTAACACTTTAAGAATTAGCTAATCTGGACTTGTTCAAGGCCTATTATCTGAGTTAAAAGCTACTTGCGAATGTCTGGATTAGGTAATCCGGCCTTGCGCCAGTCCAGATTAACTTATCCGAACTAGCGAATAAGTATATGGTCTGAGTTGAAAGCCCATTTGCGCAAGTACGGATTAGCTAATCCGGAATGTCGCAACTCACTATCATTTTCGTAAAAATTTATATAAACGTGTTAATTACGGCTACTACTTTCCTATAGGTACTAAAGATATTAATACTCTTTGAAAACCCATTAGTGCCTATTCACGTTCGCTGACAAATGAACTTATATCTGAGTTACCCACGCAAAGCAAAACAAACACTGACTAACCAGTGCAATACTTAATTCACCAGTAAATCCCGTGTCACAGTGTACAGTGGCCTACTTCGTCTATCTCATCGGTGCACTAGTCCAGGATTATGTGCACTGTGACGTCACGCCTTTATGAAGGTGCCCCAGATATGTGTTTACGACAGAAGGCTTTCAATGTTTATTAAGAAAGTGCTAGATAGATTAAATTAGCTTCGTGTTGAGTCACGTCATTGATTTTGTGGTGTAGAAACTTATAAGATCTGTTTTTAATTTAAGGTTTTACTTATTCTCTCTTTATACGATTAAATTTTGTAAAGGCATAGAAAATTCACAGTTACATACTTACATTAGTTATTTTAATAGATGGTGCATTTTTTTTAAATTAAGATCTTAGGAACAGTATAAAGAAACTTTTTGATGTGTTCTTGTTTTTACGATGCTATATTTTCCGTTTTGTTTTCTTTTTAGTGTTGTAAATTACAATAGATAATAATTTACATAGGTATAACAATATAAATATTAAATTGTTTCAACAAACACCCCAATTACCTAGCCCCAAACTAAGCTTAAGAGCTTGCGCTACTCGTATGGTGACTACAATAACGGATAGACATAAGGATATACATTTATAAACATCCATGACTTAGGTACAAAATACAAATGCTCGTGCTCATCACACAAACATTTGCCCCTTGCGGGATTCGAAACCTCAACCGCCTGGTTTAGAATTCCGTGGCGCGAACCACAATACCAAGACGGTCGTCAAGATAGGTAAGGGTTTTTTTGTAGACTTGAAAACTCTACTGGGCATGCGATTGTAATTAGGTTTGAGTATTAAGTTATTTATTTAAAACCTTTTGAAATCTAACCTCGCCATGAAGAATAGTTTTTTTATTCAATCGGTTCTTTTTGTTTTACTACATGGAGCTAGGTGTCTTTTTGTGGAAACCCTACCAAGAAAAGAGTGTCTACTACTATAGCTAGATCTGAGATTACTATAGAATTGATCCAAACATGCCGCATCGTCACTTACCATCAGGTAAGATTGCGGTCAAATGTCTCAATATCTGTCTATTAATGAGAAGAAATCGCTGACAATTTCGACCCTTTTATGCTTCTTCTCCGTTCTGTTTATCTACTCGTGTGCTAGAATTTTGTCATTTATTTGCATTAATTTTTAGTTGAGCTGACACTAGCGATGGACGATTGTTCAAGAAATCGACAATCGACCATTCGAACTATCGAATGTCGATCTAGTAATACGGAAAAAAATAATCGAATAATAATCGACAATCGAATGTAATCTGTACTCGGCCCTTCAATGCATTCGATCGAATTGCCGGGACTGTGCGCGCAGGACAGGCACAATGACGATTCATTCGTTAGTAGTACGGCCTGCGCACCGCACGCTCCGGTATTGCTCGCCGCATAATCGAAGGATAATCGAATGACTGCGGTTGCTTATCGAATACATTCGATAACAGAGACCATTCGAATAATTCGATTAATTTAGTAATAATCGCCCATCGATAGGTGAGACTGTTTTTTCCTATATAATCTCGGGCCGCCAAAAAGTTTTGTAGTTACATCAACTTACCAATTGGCAGTTTCAAAGTCAATTCGCGTGAACTCACTGTCAACAAATAAAAGTTATAACGAGTGCATCGAGCACGCCGTCCCTACACGGAATCAACTCTTGCCGACTATCAAGAGAAAATCCAGGAAAGCTATTTAACTTTCAAGCAAATAATCACACGAGTTGCGTAGAGAGTAGCGACGGAAAGATAGCGAAATTAGTGATGAGTTGTTGATTAAAAATAGTTTAAAGCGGACTGTATCGACATTGAGTTCAAGTTTAGCTGTTATTAAATCCACGGGCTTACTGCTTAGCCTGAAAGCTATGTTTGCGATCGCAATGACATATGAATTGCATTTTTTATTAATTTGATAGCCATCACTAACGTACTTTCTTGACGTTTAAAAGCTGTTATTGCTTTTGTAAAAACAATAACTATTGCAATTTTGTAGCAATCGCGTTAGGCGTCCGATGAGCTGATTTAGATTTATAGCACAAAATAATAAAAATGAAGAACGGACGTTAATTAATCGGTTCGGGTTTCTTTACAAATAAATCAGTAAATTATTATAGTATATTACGGGTAGGTCATCTCTGCAAATGTTTTCTTTCCTCAAATAAATTATATAGGTAAACCCATAATCTTCCTCAAATAAGTTGTGTATTTGAGGAAGATTATGGACTTCTAAGGTCTAAGGTCCATTATCACCAGTATTATTGGGGTGAAGTTCGCTTGAGTAAAACAAGTTTATGAAGCCGTTGTAGCTAACATGTTATCATAAATAGATAGATAGTCTCTTTATTGCACATTATAACAAAAAAAAGTACAGCAATTTACATAGAAAAATGTACAATGTAGTCCATAATTTCTTATAAACGTTTTATTGTTTATAAACGCTATTGAAATCAGCACGCACACATAGTATTTTTAAACTAAATTGTACAAGCAATGGTTGACAAAAAATAAAGCTACTAATCCACTGAAAGCTGTTGACAGGACGCGACAGAGCCGACACAACACAGCGCTTGAATGCTAATGCAGGAATAACTCAGGACATGTCTGAAGGGTTCATGTGTCTGTGCATTTGCAAATCGCATTGTCTCGTGTTGTTGCTTCAAACATTGCCAAGGAGATATTAGGCTTGTAGTACAATAAACATGGTGCTTTAGAGCCGGTTCAATTTTGTAGCAGCCGAATTGGCAAGCAATTACGTTTTGGAAACTCATGAATTGTATATATGCAAGTGCCAACAATTAGTAGGTTGATATCAAAAATGCTTTAGGTAGGGTTGTTGTAAACTCGTCACAGCGTAAATTCGTCACAGTTTTCATAATCCATACATTTGAAGTAAAATCGTCACAGGGTGGAAACATTTCGTCAAGTTCTTAGTCTACATTTAGTGTACTGACGCTCAGTTGTAGGAACATCCATTTAGCTTTAATGCCTTCAGGAACTACTTCGTCATTAATTTGACAGTTTTCAAGGACATACTGACACATTAGTAGGTACATAATGAAACCATTTACTTTAGGATAAAATCGTGCAAAAAACACAAGCTCACTCGTTACAAAAGCGGCAAAAATCCGCGTAAACCCGTAGATATTTTAATTCGCATTGTCGTCATTCATCATTCAATATTCAAAACGCGTCCCTCAAAGTGAATTGGAATCGGAACAGAGACTTTCAATTGCAAAAAACATTCCTCGTTAAGTGGCGTACGTACAAATTAGAGGGTTCTTTTCTTGTCTGCACTTTCCATTTTGATTTTGAGAAACACAGTTTTCTCATTGAGCGATAATAATAATAAGTCCTTCAAGTCTTGGTAGACCATTAAAATATCGTCTCGTCACGAAGACATTCACTTTTTAAGTGACTTAACCCAATTTTCTAGCGACAGATTCTGCGACACACTTCGCAAGAAAAGCCTGCTTTAGAAGACGCTCTATATGACCTGGTGGCGTCTCATTTTTCTATCCTCCGGTGTCTGAAACCAGGTACTGTCATATGATTTGAGTCCGTCAAGCGTAAATTTAATTTCCACTTATCCCGGTCTGTCACATAGATGACACTTGCGACACTTATTACATCGATATATCGATAATAAGTGTCGCATTATTATTATGAAGTGCACCTGTTTATTGCGCAGACGCTTGTGTATTTTTGAGATTAATCGCTGTAGTAGTAACTGAGCTAAGGGGACATATTAGTGATACACGTAAGATATCGTAAAAATAATTCATGATATTTCTAACAAATGATTTAATATTTGCCTTACAATATTTGTCTGTATTCCACATTACTGCAAAACAATTAGTCGATACAACAGCTCATATTACCATCAAATACACAATAGATTAAATTACAATTTGTGGCGTAAGCACGTTCACCCCAAGTTAGCAATTCACGATATTACTGAAATAGAAAACGATCGAGATGAGAATCGAATAATTGATATAAACCACTCGAATCATTTATCACTGCAAATCTTCGGTAGGATAGTTATCTCTATTTGACGTGTGGGATAAAAGGGTCTTTAGCAAAGATCAACAAAATGTTAGACTTGCTATCTACTATTAATATGAAGAAAGCAAAGAAACAAGTTAAAATCTAGTACAAATATAGTTAGTATAATTTACTAAATCTCATTTTTTTATTGTAATTGCAATACCTATGTAGTATAAGACATGTCACTTGACAATTAGGTTCATTTTATATCTGCTTAGGTAGTGTCAATTTTGGGATTTGTGACATAACAAAAATTTGCGAGAGGTTCAGGAAATAGGAAAAGGTAGTACCTACAAGGTTACTAAACCTTGTAGGTACTACCTTTTCCTATCAATTTTACTCCAACTTCATAAACTGAACCTCTCGCAAATTTTTGTTATGTCACAAATCCCAAAATTGACACTACGTTAATACATACATAACACGAAATGTAGAATAACCGGATTTTAGGCTATTGTAGCTACCTAATCAAAGCCCTCGAGACGTCTGTATCGATTGTAGCTCCATAGCGTCTGTAATAGGGTGTTTGTTACCACCATGACGGCTTCGGACAATATATCTCTCATGACGCCAGGGCGGTCTCGACGACTGTTTTCCTTCATTTCACTGACTCGGTGGAAACCGTCAGGGGCCATTTGGCACAGAATTTACGTTCCGTGTGTAGCGCGTGTGAAGGGTTTCATGTGGAATATTTAACGCGTGTATCTTTATTGTACACCCCGTTGCTTGGTGACGCGTCGTTTTCTGCGTGTGTCTGTGTTTTTTCGGAAGTAATGAGAATTGTGAAAGTCGTTTTGTAGATTGAATATTTTACAGGACACGTGCATGTTTGTTTGCTTTTGAAAGAGATGAATAAACAAAAAAAAATTTTTCGTATAAAAATTGCCACAAAAATTTAAAAAAACCCACATTAAATTAAATTTAAAATAAATCGACTGTGTCATTCGGTGGGACTAAACTTGCAAAATAATTGCTTAAATAATAAGTACTTGCTATATTAGGAGAACCAAACTTAAAATTAACATTGCATTGCGTACTATAAAATTCACATTTAGCTTCAATATCAAACAATGTTACTCTTTTTGTCTTATTATTTTAATACAAGACTGGTGCAGTGTCCTCACCTACGAAAAAATGCATCCCGAATGATGATAAGTATGTATAGAGATCTGCAAAAGAAAAAATACACTTTTCACGTCGCTCAGTTTGTAAAAAATTAAGTCTATTCCTGCTCATGGTCCAGTTATTTCGGTATTTTTTTGCCAAAAACCTCCCACAATTTAAACTCTAACCAACCGCAACGTATTGCGTGCAGTGTCAAAAATTATCCCATTAATTTCATATCGGTATCGGCTAATCATCGCCCACATTACACAGCTGACTGATTAAGCAATTTCTCGGTTCAGTAATCACCAGACAACTGACGCATTTCATTACAATATATTACAGGACAATATGTAATTTAGCACACTTCCTCCCATGCGATTGTCGAATAAATGATAGGGGACAGGTATTAATTGGTCTGCTCGGGACCGAATTGATAGTGCTTACTAGGGGCTTAAGCTAAGAGAGAAATCGTTACAGCAAAGCACTGAAAAATGCACCTTGTATTAAAATATGCATAAGTTCAAAATGTCGAGAATATCTTTACCTACAACTTTTTGCTAACCATATTAGGTACTTAATATGTCCTATAGTAGTTGTAATAAAAGAAAGTCTTCCGTCATACCTATAAATATTCTAAAAAGCTTACTTGACACAGCATCGGCATTTACAAAAAAATATTTCAGTACGGTAATATAATATATTTATTTTTATTTTTAAAACATTTTTACAGCGTATTAAAAAAAATGTCCGCCTAGCCGATTTCGACTACGGCGGCCTATCTCAACAGAGATTAGCCAACTGCGCCGGACATATTATAGTGCACAAGTGTGTGCGCAATACTCAGGTGCACTCTCTGTTCCTTCACTCTCATAATTCGATGAAACGGCAGTCCGACATGACCGTAGAGAGATCAGACGCAGGACCAACGGCTTGACGTGCTTACGGGCACGGGGGTGTTAACACCACCAACTTCCTGACTCCGGAGCTGCGTCTGAGTAATTTCAAGACAGAAAAACCTAAACAATCTCGGCCCGACCCGGGATTCGAACCCGGGACCTCGTGGATAGTACCCAGCGTGCTGACCACTAGACCAACGAGGCAGTCACTTAGTACCAAAAGCACTTTATACTACCAAACAACAAAACTTTCAATCCAGGGGATTCATGTTCAGTTCAAGACTTTATGACTACTACGGAACCTACTACGAAAGAAAATATTTATTTTATTGTTCCATATCCTATTTAAAAATTAAAAAAAAAACGTTTAAAATTCAAAACCTTTTCCTTTATCACCTTTTTGCCTTTATTACTAAAAATGTCGAAAAAAAAGTCGATTCAGTGGTTTTTTAAATCAGCTCTAAAATTAAAGTTCGTTTGCTTGTCTTGTCGAACTACAAAAGCCACGAGTACCGATTAATCGTTATGTCAAGTGAGCATACAAACAATGCACTTATCGATTAATTATAATATGCAACAGTCGTCGTAACTTTATTGCAGTACCTATGCAACGTATTTGATCTGTGTCGATAAATCTATTAATGGTTCAATGAGCTGTGAGGGAGCGGTCGATTTGGTAGTTGATTTTGGCGGTAACTTTTTTTTTTCTAAGCATGTATATCGTTGGTCAAGTACTTCTCATATTGGTATATATGTATTTATATAGGTATGTATGTATTCATGAATATGTATGATTTATATTTAGGTATATTCACTTATTGTTTTGTATTTTATTGATTATTTATATATTATTATTAATTTGCTCATTATCATTACACTTATTCTATGATTTTTGCACCAAACTTCCCCTTCCTGTGAATGAGTATGTTCCTTTACCTAAAGGTTGTCTGGAAAAGATAGCTTATAGCGATAAGACCGCCTACGTTGTACATTTTTCTGTGTAAATCGTTGTACTTACTGTATTTTTCTGTTATGGTGTGCAATAAATAGTTATTTCTCTACCTATCTATATTACCGTTGAACATGTGAGGTATAGATACAGTCTAGGGTGATTCATATCTGCCTAGTAAAAGCCTATTCACTCTTGTCTAAAGGAAACCCAGGTTGTGGTCTTTAGGAAAGATATTTGCAAGCAGCTATTAAGATATTTTATACTACGGGTGTAGAATATCTTCAAACGGTAGACTGTATTGTAGATGAGTAAAAAATCAAATCTTAAAATAAAATTTTGTTCCTAAAACACGTTTTTATGTTAAAATTGTTTTTATGCAATAATTCATTCACACTGTGAATGATCCATGATGGAGTCATGATCATGAAATATATTTCTTTTTAGTAAAAGAAACAAGACAGACATTGTAAGAAAATCTTTGAATAAAATAACATAAAGTTTTACTGTGAATGCTATTGTTTTTCCTCGACATAAAATAACTTAAGGCAATTACTTGGGTGGAATTTTCTCTCTTCTTCTAATATACAAAATGTATCATTAAAACGCGAATTCTTGTTCAAGTAAAGCGAAACGAGATACAATTTCCTACGATAAAAGCAATAACACGTTCCGATGAAACATTTTTGTTTTACCAATGGTGAATCAATATTCGAGTTATGAAGATATTCAAGAACTCAATATTGTTCAAGATAGCCCGGGCGCGGAAAACTAAGCCGTGAATTTCTAAAGAAAATTAATTAAAAACTTAATACAGGGGATATTGGATTTTTAAGATTACGCACTGAGCTACTCTGTATAAAAATATTTGCTCAAAATCATGTTGATTAAAAATTGAGGCTAATGGATTTTCGCGTTATTATTTTACAGCTTTTAATAAGGGCTGATGCACACTGAGTTTTATGACGGTTTGTTGTAACTTTTCTTACTAACTTCAAATGAGGGTTTTATCCAAATACAAAGCTATGTTCCTTTCTCTTCATTGCTATGTTTCTTTTGCATTGGTTTTCTCGGTACCATCTTTTTCCTATTTTACGATATTTTGCACGCGTTTATATTTCTGTTTGGACCTATGGTTGACTGGTAGAT